>PVKB01000031.1:423211-1023211 GCA_004027205.1 Ctenodactylus gundi
ATGACAAAAGGAGAGTAGGAAAGTACTTGTCACCTTGACAAGATAGTAGGTGCACAAAATGCTAAACCTTAAACTCTCTTTTTTAAAGCAGAAAGTTTTTTTTTTTTTTTTTTTTTTTTTGGTCCATGTAAAACATTTAAAATAGGACTTAATCTCAGAGCCAGACTGTGCAACTGCCCCTGCCGCAGAAAAGATATCCTTGAAGGTCAGAAGTGCCTTGATCCTCCCTGTCCTGGGGCTCTCTGCCCACCTCAGCGCCCATGATGTTCACAGTTTGTTCTCTCTGAAGCCAGGGGCTCTGAGAGGTTCCTACAGGACACTCAATGTGCATTCCAACAGAACAAAGCAACCAGGAATGTGTCTAAAAAATATGGCAACATTTCTGAGTTTTCCCAACATGAAAGCTTCTCCACTGTCTCTGATTTCTCAATTTCCACACTTATGCTGGTTTTCCTCAGAGCTCAGAATTCGCAAGTTGAATCAGACTTCCTGATTGGAAGCCTGTATTTGGAATGCCTGCTGTCTCCCCTCCCCAGTGCCACCTCCGCCACTCCACCCCTTACAAATCACAGGCTGAGCCTAACTCCTCTTCAGACTTCTAGTACCATTGTCCAGGCTGACCCATGAGCAATCCGTTCCTAACTCTGCCTTGCCATATGTTCCTGCTAGATAAAAAGTTTAATCATTGCTAATTTGAGAAAGCAGTTACAGTACTACCTCTGGGTATTGCTAAAGAGTAATGAAAGAAATGTGGGTGCCATCTGCCCTATAGTCTATCTTTTTTTTCTTCCAGTTTTGTCTTTAGTTTTTTTTTTGTTTTGTTTTGTTTTTTTGCTATACTGGGAAATAAATCAGATATTAATTTAAAATTAACTCATAAGTCATGGCATTGTAGAGTCAGAGGTATTGTATTAAAAAAGCTTCAGGATCATTGATTTAGCAACTTCATCTTCTAGGTGAGGCTCAGAGAGGTGAAGGGAGTTGCCCAGGGTCACACAGGCGACAGAATCAGGACTTCCAGGCTTTGAAAACAAATCCTCTGTGTTCCACAACACAATGTGCTTCCTGGAACTGGTTCTTGATATGTAAGCATTCTAAATAGTTACAAAAGTTGTTGTTGGGCCATAAAAATAACCTTAGGTTTTATGACCTGGCATATAAAATGTAAGTTCCATCCACAAAAAGATTCCAAGCCACTGAAGTTCTTTTGTCATTTTATCTCCCTGTGTTTGCTACATAACTTCATAAGGACTTAGTAAAAGCCCAGTATATGTAACGTGTTCTGACAGTAACTGTGGGAAGGCCCCTTTCAGCACTACAAAAATGATCACATCCTCGTTCCTTCACTAAAGGATGGGCAGTCCTATGAAGACAGATACTGCTCTATATCTGAAAGCACACAATAATGCTGCGATAGAATCATACAAAGGTTACTACAGAAATCTTGCAGAAGATAGGATCAATTTCAACTTCACAGTAAAGGTAACATTAGAAAAAGCTTCACATTGGAGGTAATTTTAAAACAAGACCTTTTAAGAATGGATTTCAAAGGGAGAATAGGTAGAAACAGGGTTCCCAATGAAGGAAATAATATGAGTTAAGGTATGGAGATGTACTAGTTGACAGTGGGTTATTCCTCAACAACTAAACTCATGCAACAGAGAATTGATTAGTTTAGGGTTAATAAGGGCACAGAACGTAGATATATATATACATGTTGATAAGGTAGCTTAGGAAGGATACCAAGACTAGCTTAGCGCATTTTTCAAATTTTTCTCAGCATCATCTTCCAATGAATTCATGAATCAAAGAGTTTGGGTTATAGTCTACAAATAAAGTGTATAAACACTGAAGGCTTTGAAATAAGAATAACTCTATTTAGTTTTCCCTGCATATCCAGATTTCAGTAATTTACAACTGGACTTTTCTAACCCCCAGTCTTTGGTTTCAATGTAGCCATGCTCCACAAGTCTTCATCTTTCTCCTCAGACCAGAAATTATGCAACCACAGAACAGTTACTTGTTCTGTAAGACTAGCACAGGCTTATAATCAGAACTTTGAGGGGCTGAGGCAGAAGGATCATAAGTTCCAGCTCAGCCTGGAGCAATTCAATGAGATCCTGTTTCAAAAATAAAAGACAAAAAAATTAAACTGGACCCAGTGGTACAAGTATTTAACTTCAGCATTCTGGGAGACAGCAGAAGGAGAATTGCTAGTTCAAGACCAGCTCAGACAATTTTGCAAATTGTTAAGACCTTGCCTCAAAATTTTTTTAAAAATAAAAAAGACCTAGGTATGTAACACAATGTGAAGGTCTATGATGCATTCCAAATGCAAAATAATAATAATATAATAGTAATAATAATTGGCTAGGGATATAATTCAGTGTGAAAGCCCTGGGTTCAATTACTAGTACTGCCAATCAATCACTTAATAAACCAATCAATAAAATTAATATAGAATATAGAAAAAGATAACTGAAAGAGGAACACAGAGGCTGCATCTCTAAACCACATTCTGACAGATACTTCTACCCATCTCATTGGCCAACATCAGTGGCAAAGGGAAGTAACTCCAGTCATAGACGATAGGGTTCCCTTGTCAAAGGACGCACAAAGAGAGTAACGAATTGGAAGCGATAGTAAAAATCTGCCTGAGTGATCATGTTAGATAAGTCTGAAAAATAGCTATCAGCTGAGGTGGAGAAGGGTAAAGGTGTTAGTATCAACCCTTTCTGCAACAATGTGAAGAAGGAAGGGAGTGAGGAAAGGAAAAAGATGAGAGAAGAGAGGAAATTTCACCAGAAGCTGGAAGGCTAGCAACCAAGGGCAGAATCTTATGCATTAGGCCAACTTAGGACAGGGCAGCGGGAAGAGAACTAAGTGTTATTGAATAACTATTGGATTTAAACCACTTAGCCAGGCAACTTAAGTACCCTATATTGTAGCATCTTGACAGCTTATTTTATATTTTGCATTTATTTCAGAAAAGAGGAAACTGAGGCTCAAAGAAGTATATGTACTTGCCCAAGACTACCCAACAAATAAATAGCACCACTGGAGATTTTCAGATTCCAAAATCCATTTTAGAAGGAAGAGAATGAATTGAAAGACAACTTGGAAATAAAAGCTATAGGACTTACTGTCCTCAGTAAATATGATGGTAAACAGGCAGAGGGAATGAGATGACTCCTAAGCTGCTACTTCAGCAATGGAGTGAGATGGTTCTTCATTAATAGACAGGAGAAATATTAGTGAAAGACAGTTTTTGAGCTGAAAGATAAAATGTTTTACAACTTAAATAAATGATATCTGTAAGTCATATGCATTAGATGTCCTAAAAATGATTAGAAATTTGTATCTTAGTTCTCATTGGTCCTTGAAGAATAACTCTAGAAATAAGGGCAAATGCATTACAAGTATGGAAAATTGTATTAGCAAAAGTAAGACTGTGCCTTGCACCATTCATGTTCA
Organism: Ctenodactylus gundi; assembly: GCA_004027205.1. Lineage (NCBI taxonomy): Eukaryota > Metazoa > Chordata > Mammalia > Rodentia > Ctenodactylidae > Ctenodactylus > Ctenodactylus gundi. Next base: position 426,686 of record PVKB01000031.1, read on the forward strand.
GGGACTAACAAGCAACTTAATATACTATTTAGACATACACATGTGTCTAATCACATTTACTAGGAAGCAAGTAGCAGAGTAGTGAAAGAACAGATTGATCTAAGGTGGCCTTAAACACTGAAATAGGACATTTGGGCTTTTCTCAAGAAAGGCTCCCTTCACTTTCTGTCCAAGGGTAGAGTGAGGAGCCTGGCTTTTAGGAACATGCACAGGGAGTAGCAAGACAGAAGTGGAACCAAAGGTGGGAGACCAAATGGAAGGCTATTGCATTAGTTTTGCAAAGTGTTAATGAGAACCTAAACAGGGTGGTAGCAGTAGGAACAGAAATAAAAGAACAGATGGGAAAATTGCTCTGGAAGAAATTGTTGTGCAGCACAGTAACCATTCTGCATATCATTAAATATGTGTCAAGTTGATTTTGTAACTTCATTTGGCTCTAGTAGTTTCCTCAGGTATGCAAAATCCTCCATAATTTATTGGTTATCTGTTCACATATTTTTAACAAAGACTTATAATTTCTGGGGCAGAGTGAGACCATGACCGTGCTTGATCCATGCTACTGCCACAACATTCGTCATAATAGGCACTGATCAGGTATTTACTGAACAAGTACATGAATGTATACTTCTCTGCATACATCTGCATACCCATTTCCATAGTTTCTTCCTCTTTGCCTGCTACTCTGTCTTTTCTCTCCTTTCAGGTATTTCCTTCCCTCTCACCTCTTTAAGGCTGTCTTGCCCTGTAACTTAAGGAGCCATCTGTGTTGAACACAACACTGATACAAGTTTTCCCAATTACTGCCTTTGGCTAAGCTCAACGAACTGTCTTTGCTTTTTCTCCACATGATCTCAGACACATTAAATGACTATGACCATGTAAAATACTGAGCATAGTTCTGATTCATTTTAAACCTTCAGTTTTGTTTTCTTCACCCTTTCTGACACCCCAATTTTAAGCTTCTCTTGAAGGATTGACCCTTCTCTCTTCTCTGGTTCTGAATCCCCTTGTACTGGGAAAACAAGGAGGGGCTGTTGAAAAGGCACACATCTTTAAGTTAAAGAGATCCACTTTGCTTTTATGGACATCCCTGAATTCCTGGCCAACAATGAACGCCAGTAACCTCAATGTGACATCAACTGCTCTCCCAAAGGGAGTGATGTGGGAGTGCTTGAAGCAACCTGTCGGGGACACCATTGCAGAATTCTCTGGAAAGGACAAACCCTCCCCAAATGATGCTTTCATCAGAACTCCTCAAGCTTGTACCAAAGACCAAATGTGCGCTGCTTAGCGGGTCATCTTCTTGGGTGGACTAGCAGATTTCCCTGATGGCTGTCAACTTCAACTCCAATGATTCCTCTTCTCTCGCTCTCACTCTTGCTCTTTCTCTTTCTCTTTGTAGTTCTACAGTTTGAGCCCAGGGCCTATGCACGAAGTTATATCCCCTATATCATGACAGGGTCTTTGGGGTCTTGAAAGTTGCCCACGTGTATCTGCAGCCGTTTTGCCTCCCAGACTCCTGGAATTCCACATTTTCCACTGGTCCTACCTTCTGTTTATTTTTTATGTCAGCTGGAGTTCTCCAAGATTTCCTGGGGCTGGGTGACTCTTTAGGTCAATTGAGTTACTTTAACCACTCTTAACAAGTCCTAGGGAATGTGCATGGCCCTAACGTTTCTGCAATTCTCTATAAAATGTGAAGATATTTAATACCTTTGACCATTTACACATTCATAACATTCAGCTATTTGAAAATGTCAAATATTATTTCATCTTGCAAGCCCTGAATTTTCATTTGTATTTGTAGCTACTGGATAATAAATATTGTCACAGGACTAAGTATTTGATGAGAAGCCAGAATGGTTCAATGTAAGGTGAAGTACCAAAGTTCAGTGGAGTCAGACTCTCATGCAAAGAATCTGTTGCACTGCCACCTTTAAATTAAAGGCTATTTAAACCTTGAAATAGAAACTATATGTAGGAGGGGAACAACAGGAAAGAGGAGAGGAGAATCACTGTAGAATGAAAAAGGAGTGTCTCAAAAATGAGACTCTGCACAGTGACAGAAAGCTCACCACATTTAAGATTTAAATCTGAATCCCTAATACCCAAACTCATCTTTTCTTTGCTCACAAGTCAGAATCTTATAGATTTCCATTAATATTTATCTCCTTACATTCGAAGGAAGAGGAAAATCTATGTTGCCTTTTGCCCAGGTTAGCAGCTGCCCCTGAAAGCTAACATCAGTTGTTGGGAGGGAAGCTGCTCTTAATAGCTTAATAACGCCTGTGTCATATCTAGAGAATGGCATGCAAAGCAGTGTGAGTTGTAGAATAGGGAGGCACTTCAAAAACCAAGAGCCAGAAATTCAACAAAAAATTTTAAGTAAAGGCTAGAGGGCTAGAATAAGCCATATAGAATTTTAAAACTGTAAGCTCCTCTTGATTAAGTTATTTTCACATTCCATTTTCACCTCAGAAATATTACATTGCTGTCACATTTCTTTGTTCTCCTAAAGTATGAAAGAAAATCTCTGTATATAGCTGAAAAAAATAGGAGCCTGTCTGCCGGCGAGTTCTCTATTGGTGTCTAACATACTGTAGAGTCAATGCAGAACACATGGTCTTAAAACATGCACAAGCCTCTTTTAACTGGCTTGGCAATAGCAGTATGTTCCAACAGCATGTTTGCACTACCTACAATGCATGTCTGGAATAAGCACAACTTCCTTTGAAATGTTTTAAGTCATGCACTATTTTCACATGCTTTGATGCCGTGCATATGAGAATTATCATCCGCATTTTGGAAATGCAGTTCCTTGTTCCTTCAGCATGAATACCACTCAGCTGATACCATTTTAAATTCCACCAACAAAATGCCAGTAATGTCTATAACAGAAGTTTGGCATATTTCATTCTCCCAAATACAGAGTTAATTAAGCAGCTAAATTGGAAATTTCTGGGTGTATTTTTGAAAACTAATTCAGCATGAAAATTGCTAATGATTTAGAATTGTGCATCAATACATTTTATTTTTCCTTATTTTCTTATCTAGAAGTATCCTGTGCTTCATATCAGATCAATTTGCAAGTGGCAAGATGCAGTCTATTGTTGAAACACAAAGTGAACAGTTTAAGTCCATCTTAACATGTTTTTTTTTCTTAATTGCAGATGAGACCTATTGGTCATGATGGCTACCATCCCACCTCTGTAGCCGAGTGGCTGGATTCCATTGAGCTGGGTGATTACACCAAAGCCTTTCTAATTAATGGCTACACATCGATGGACCTGTTGAAAAAAATCTGGGAAGTTGAACTCATTAATGTAAGTTGGTCTCTTAATTATACCTTTATCTTTCAAGCCTTGATAAATGAAATTCTGTTGCAGGCAAGTGATTTTTATAACTTTTTAAACATTTGACAAAGATTTGCAGATATGTCATGTGTTTTAAACAAATGTACCTCAAGCTCCAGTGTCATTGTCGTTTGAAGTTCTGATTGAAAGAAACTAAGACACGAAGAGAGAATTCTCAGAGTGTTTTATGTTATCTGACAAAACCTTACAAGCATTTTTAGGCTTTCCATCTTAGGAAGTGTTGTCAGTTTAGTAAATGGCTATGACAGCAGAGAGGCTCCCATTCTGATATTTGCTCATAGTCACTGTGAAAGATTTAAATGATTACTTTTTGTTTTTCTGCCTTTATCAAGTGTCCTTATTTTTTTTCCTTAATTAAAGCAAACTCCGTATATGAAGAGATTGCTCTTGCTCTTACTAAATAGGTTGCTATAATATTAAAAGTTTATCTTCTGGAGTTGGTGTCAAATCACATGTTGTCTATTTATACACTTGGCATAGATTTCCTATTTTAAAAAACTGGCCTCACATATGCTGCCAAATATTCAAGCCTAAAGAAATCAAGTAAATCTGCACAAATTATTTTGATATCTTTCTCATTTCAAAATTTTTACTTATACTTTTTCTACTGGCATAGACAAAGGTAGAAGATGAAGCACTAATAAAAAACTAACATGCATTTTAATTATATTTGGCAAAAAAGTGTTTATTTTTAAAGTGATGGTGAGAAATTACTTAATATTCTAGGCAATTTTTGGTTTTGTATTGTAATTATTGAGAGTAAAAAGCATTCATAAATTGAAAGACAAAACAAGTATGTTCTGTTTCTATGTGTTTCATTCTACTCTTTAGGCCATTTTCCAAGAGTACAGGTTCTACATATTACACATCATTGGTTATTTTATATGATTATTATTATTATTAAATAATTATCTGCTTTTAAAAATCTCTTGGAAAAATAGTCTTTTCTAGAATGTCTCATAGAAATTGTTCTTGAATCTAAAAATCATATTGAATTGACAAATTCTTGGCTTCCAATTTGGCATAAATAATTTTTTATCATATCACCTGACAAAAGCTATCATCAGCAGAGGAAACTCAGCCTGACTAAAACCTCTAGTTAATTTCATTATTAGTCTTTGTGACAATGGAACTAGTCAAAGTACATGGTTTTTGTGTTGCTTAGGCTAAGAGTACAATTTTATAACAGTATTTGCCCCCAATCTGTCTCATGATTATTCTTAGGCATTCCTTAAAGAGAGTGCCTTCCAGGGAACACCCAAACAAGTTGAGTTACAACCTAGTTGATGATATAGCTTGACAAATATCCCTCTGGAATATCTTCTGAATAAAATCTGGCCCCCATAAGTAACAAACGCTTAAAATGCAGTAGCATGTGAGTCTATTCCTCTGACTGGCATTAGCGGTAAATCCCCATGGGAAAGAAGAGATTCCAGTATAACTCTGTAATGCCAAATTTTCATTGAAGTAAGAACATTTGAAACATGAGGTTGTATTTCTCTAAATTACAAATTACTGAGTGTTGAATATGTGAGTTTGTACGTTCACTTCCCTAGTGCTTAGGATACCACTAGGATCCTTGCTACCAGGGTGTGGAGACAGCTTAGTGACTGCAAAGGCATTAAGGCTGGAAGGGCCCAATGCTTACCACCAGGGCTTCAGGACTGAGCCCAACCACTACTGTATTCAAATATACATATACATATACATATATATATATATATATATATATATATATATATATATATGGCTTTTTCTACCTATGATGTCTCTGTAAAATTTTTCTCTTTAGCTACATTTACTACAATCCAATATAACTTGGATCCAGAGAGAAGTCTCTATTGTAAGCATTATATCAGAATTTAAAAGCACAATGTGTATTAGACCTTAAGGCCAAACTCTTCTTCCTGATAGTACACCATCTGTGTCTACCACCAACCAAATAGATTTTCATTAAAGGTAACTGAGTTTAAATTCTTTGTGACCTCTCAATGGCCAAGTTCAAGTTCACACTCTTAACAGAGACATGGTAAGTCACTTAACACAGTAGGTATGCTCTTTAGGGATAAAAGCTTACCTGAACCTGCAGACTTGGAGATTACAAAATAGTGACTTTATACCCACTAGAGCTGGTTATTACATGGGATGGTTTGGAACCACTGGTTTTAAAGTGAGAGAGACAGGCAAGATGCATTCCTTTGGTTTACAAAGCTAATGACCAATCTGAAGCTCAAAACTTTTATTTATCTCAACAAATTGATGATGGAAAATTCAAGACTTGTTTATCTTAGTTGATGGCAGGAAGTGATCAAATATGAGGTAGTTTCTTACATAGCATACAGACCCAAACTTTCAATACTAATTACCTATAGTTTCTTGTTTTCTCACTATTTTTCTCTATAAAGTGAAAAAAAAGTCAAGTGTAGGATGTTTCTGACACAGAGGTCTGTTGGTAGAAGGGAAGGGAAGAGAGATGGGTTGGCACATGGGGTAGAATACTTGCTACTAGACAAATATGAGTATGCTCCTTGTGTATGAGTTTATTCAAAGTACTTCTAAGAGGAAATGAGAACAACACGAAGTTCTGAACTTGAAAAGTACAAACCTATTTTTGAAACTGTCATCTTTCAAAAAGCTCCCAAAGATTTTTTTCGTTGTGGATTTCATAATTCTCTTTAAAAACCAAAGTAATCTTGATAAAGCAGTAGAGGATAGGGCAACACATTTACCCAAAGAGTCAGAATGAGATTGAAGGGTGGAAGTCTGACACCAGCTTTGTCAGCATTGAAATAAATGAGCACAGAGGAACTTTAAAGACCTAAAGTACTGTTAACTTACAGGCAAGAGTGTGTCTAGAGTTAAAGCACAAAATAGAGGCCGAGGATTGCCACTTCATTGTTTAACCTGCGCTCAGATTTGGAAGGGGATGTTTTATCAATGGTTCTGTTTTCCTCTTGTGTCATTAATACTGTCCTACTCTCACTCTATATTGATACTTGTGACTGATACATGAATATGTTGGAAGAGATTGTCGGCAAATTGTTCTCTATCCAGATGTTAGCTGGGTGAACCTCTGGTTTAAGTTAATATCCCCCAAAGGCTTGTTTAGAGAATTAATGACTGGTTAACTGTGCTTTAGCACATTAATTGTTTCAGCCCAGAGGTTACTCAGGCCTGGCACACCATATTAGTAACTTTGTACATCAGTTTCCACTGCTATTGACTACCTTAACAGCACTGCATGGGAGAAATTTTAGTTAGAAGAGTGATATATTTTCCCCATGAAAAAATATATGAAATGTGTATAGGCATATTATAAAATTAAAAATAACTAAAGCCAATGCAAATCTCATTAGATATTTTCTAAACAAAATATTAAAATTATGAAAAACAATGTTAATTCAACACTGTTTATCTACTAATAAGACTTGAGTAACACCAGATAAATTTAAACACTGTCCAGTTTATTAGCTTGTGAGTCTCAGTGCGGAACAAATGATTAATTTCTTTCCATTAGCTTTATTTTTATTTACCAAGGAAATCACTGTAGCCCAGACTTATTATATCCCACAATACTGATAATGATAAAGTACCGAGTTAATGGATACAATTCAGTTTTAGTGCATCATTAAATCCCTACTCACAAGTATAGAACAGCTTTAAGAATTAACTTTAGTGGGTTGTATTTTTAAATACCTTTGGGTAGAAACAAATAAAACAGTTAAGGTAGCAATACCCATATGTGTCCTATGAAAATTATTTCACATTTCCCATGGAAACAATTTAAAAGTATTTTTGCAATAGTAAATTGATTAGAACATCATTTGCTTCTTGCCTAATAGCTGATGAGACTACACACACATTCATTTAGGATTGTCAAGTTCCTTTTCTTTTCAATAGTTATTGATTTAATTTCTGCCTTTTGAAGGAATTCTATGATAATCTAACCAGTTGGAGACGTGCTAAAAATCTTTCAAAGGAACTGGTTAATTTGTGTTAATTTTTTGATAATATGACATTATTTGTTTTAAATGCAACAGAGATATTATCCTACAAGTATCAGATTTAGGCTCATTTAGTTGATTTGATGTTTGTATTCCATGATCTGCATTATAAGCTCACATTCCTGTCTGCACTACCGTAATTGCTGTGCTTGCAATTAAGTGTTCTCCCTAAAACTCTTTTGCATTGTGTGTGGATGTGTGTGTGTGTGTGCTAGATAAAGGCAAGTGGTAGCTTGTGCTTACAGTGAAAAAATATTAATCAGCAAATTCACAAAATACTGGAGAAAAATGAGGCTAGATATTCTAATTCCATTTCCAAGCTAATTATTTTAAGTAAAAGGTTATGCCTTCACTGTAGGACATTAATAAATGAGAAAATATTCATATTTCCACACCAGGGAGGCTATATCCATCAACACTTCAAATAGTAACAACTTTAATCAAAGCCGAAGGCTTTAACTAAATGACTAGATGTGAATATTCAAGTGTAGAGCAAACTTTATAAATTATCTGTGAATTTAAGCACTTCATTTATCCCCATATACTATAGCTGGTTCCTCAGATGCCTTCAGGACAGCTAGATACAACTCTTAGCTTTAAACTCATTTGGGCATGGACTGAGTAAAGTTCCAGGATTCTACCACCCTCATCTCTTGCATTCAGATTTCAAGTTTTTCCAGAGATTCTATGGAAACATCCTTTAGTTGGCCTAAGTTTTACAAAAAAAAAAAAAAAAAGCCCATACCCCTTCCAATATAAGAGGAGCAATCCTCTCCCAAGTAAATACTTGTCCTGCTTTTCCAGTGACTTTTTCCCTTTCACTTATGGCCTGGAGGTTGGCACTTGGCTATCTGGATCTGTCATTCCCGCTATCTTTAGTATATCTTCTACATGTCCTCACTTATTATACCGTTTACCACAACTGAGAGGAAATCACAATGTAAGACAATACACTTAGCAAAAACCTCCTTGGAAGTAATATAGCTTTTTTTCATAAAAATGAATTTTATACTCTTGCAGTATCTCAGGGTTGATATTATAAAATAGGTATTGTGAAAATATTTATATCAGAATTACGAAAACACATTGAAAATAAAGAATATACAAAACAGTATCACCTAAAAAATAGTCTTAAACTCAGGAACAAATGAACTTCATGTACAACCAAAACTCTCTGGTGAGAGCCATTTATCTTTCTCTATACAAAAGTAAGAACAACAACCAAAAAAGAACCAAAACATACTCTGATTATCCAGAAATTTCTACTTTGAATTTTTTATTTTAGTTTTCATTTAAGTACGAGGTTTTTCCATCACCAAGATTTCATTCATGTTTCTCCAGACTAAAACAAAAACATCCTAAATGCCTTGAAGAAGCCATTTCCACTTTTTTTCCAGGAGATCTTGATCTAAGATACAGTAAGCACTCCAGCCTCTCCTCCCAGAGCTGCAAAGTACACTCCAGTAAGACTAGTCACAGCGCTAAATGAAAATACGGGGCCTCTTGCTCAAAAGTTATAAAACTTTAGAGACAGTAACACCAGAAAATGAAACCAAGCACAAGGCAGCTTGGTAGCTGCATAGGCCACAAACCCTTGAAGCTGGCCTGCTCTTTGTTCCTTTCTGTGTATTCCTATCTGGTGTTCTTTTCCGTCTATATGAAGGAATTCCTCATAATTTTGGATAGTGTAAGGCTGCTAGTTGTAAGATCTATCAGCTTTTGTATAGCTGATAAGCTATTCATCTGTATTTTTTAAAAATATGTTTGCTGGGCATAGAATTCTAAGGTGATAACTTTAAAGATGTGTTACATTGTGTTCTCGATTATGTTCTCGGCATTGTTTCAGACAAATATGCCACTTACCTTTTTTGTTGCTGTTGTGCCATTGTACATAAGGTGTCTTTTTCCCTCCTCTGGCTGCACAAAGAAGTCGTCTTCTGTGGTTTTCAACTATTTTAATTATGATCTACATTGAGGTAATTTTATTTATGTCTCTTGTACATGAAGGTATTTGAATGCCTGAGATATAAAGGTTACAATTTTCACAAGCTCCAGAAACTTACTGGTTGCCATTTGTTTTAAAATATTGTTTTCTTTCTCCTCATGTCCCTCTGATTTCCTTTAAAAACTCCCATTACATGTTTATTAAGCCATTTAAAGTTGGGCCATAATTCAACAAGGCTCTCAATTGTTTTTGTCTTTTAAAATCTTATCTTTGTGATGCATGTCCTTAGTTTTCATTTCTTTGCCCTCAATTTTATTAATCTTTTCTTCTTACAAAAGTTAATCTATCATGATTAGTAACATCACTTTTATTGAAGAGATTACTTTTATCTCCTGTAGTTTTATTTGAGACTCTTAGATTTCTTATGTCTTTACTTAATATGTTCAATTTTTCCTCAAAGCCTGTTGAAGGACATGTGGAATACAGTTATAGTAACTATTTTAATTAATGTCTTCTAACTCTATTCTATTTTAGTGTCTTCTAATTCTAGCAGGTATCAATTTTTGGTTGATTTTGGTGGGTTATTCTTCTCTTCTTTGTTCTCCTCATGCCTGATAACTTTTTATTGTATGCCAGATGTATTTAGTTTTATGTTGTTGAGTGCTAGAAACTTGTGTGTTCATATGAATGAGCTTGAGATTCATCCTGGAACCTGAGCAAGTTCTGGGAAATACTTTGATCTTTTCAGGTCTTGCTTTTAAACTACGTTAGACAAGACTGGGGCATTGCTTGGTTTATTGCTAATACCACTCCCGGTTGAGGCTGGATGCTCTGACCAATACTTTTAGAATCCCAAGCCTTCCCAGTCTAAACAGTAGTTTATACTGCTATGTTTGAACCCTAAGAATTATGCCCTGTAATCTTTTCAGGAGTTTATTTCACCTGGCCTCTGTCCTCACGTGGACATGCTGCTGGTGACTTTCTCCTCTTCAGCACCCTGCCCAATAAACTCTAGCCATCCTAGGTTTCCTGGGCTCTGGGTGCCCCCTCCCTGCACCACAGCCTGGACATTCTTTCGGGGTAGCACGTGAATGCACGAGGCTTTATCTTGTTTGCCACGTGTCAGGAATCACTGTTTTTTGTTGCTGTGTCCAGTTTCTAGAAAAAATCCGTGCTTCATATGCCTGTTTATGGTTTATTGTGTTTCAGACAGGGGGTAAATCTGATCCCAGTCATTCCACCATGGCCAAGAGAAGAATTCCATGGCTCTTATATGAATCCCTCCAGGCAGGGACCGCACACATGAACACAATGAATCGAGGACTTTGGCAGTGGCACCAGACTATCCAGTTTTTCTAAAGCTCTTCAAGTGACTTTCATATGCAGCCAGGGTGGAAAACTACTGCTGTAATCAGTAGTGAGGCATTAAAATGATTTCTGTGAGGGGGATTAGATGATCAGGAGCAAGAGACAGGGCAGAAGCTGACATACTCAAGGAGGGGCTGAGTGTGAGGGAAGAAGGAGCCGAGTCAGCAATTCTGATCCACAGCTAGTTCTAACCCTGAATGTATTAGGCAGAGCAGGAAAAAAAAAATACCTCCACAGAACCTGAGGGCATTTCTGATTTAGAAATCTATAAATATACAGTCAATTTTCATAATTACAACCCCATGCATCAAAAAGAGGGTAAACTACAGTCACTATTCAGAGGAGGCAAGGGCATGTATAATACACTTCAGAAGTGCTTTTCAACAGGGGCAAAACCTGCCTCCGTGAGACTCTTGAAAGGCTGAGCTTCTGTTATGTGAAAATTTCACTCACTATTTACAAAGCGAAGGGTAGAACATACAGTGTGTGTCAGGGCTTCAAATGTGCCCTCTCGTCTTTGGTTTTTATCTTGGAATCAGGTCACTTCACTTTGAAACCTAGATCTACCACTCAGTATGTAGCCTGAGAAAAGAGTCACTTACCCTCTCTGGGACTCAGTTTCTCATTTCTAAATAAAGAATAATAGTACCTGCCCTGCTGGCTTTGTAGGTTTCCTGTATGACTCAGAATCAAATGGCAGCTTTGTGTTATCCATCCCTTTCTATATATATTTATTTTTCTTTGCCTCTTCTCACAGACTTCTCTGGATCCCTGTCCCAGAGTTAGCCTGGGATCTGGCCCCTTGAAACACATTTTCCCCACTCATTTGCCTTTTGCTTCTTCCACCCAGAACTCACCCTTGGGAGCATCTATTTGATGTGCAAAATCTGGTCTCCAGGAATTGCTACCCACTTTGGCTCCCTCCTTCCCAGATCCAGCTCCCTTCACCTGCCTCCCAGTTTTCCCACCAGGTATATACTCTTTTCCTACTCGCCTTGTCTAAACTTTTATGACTTGGTCCTGCTCAAAATTGTTTGAGTCTTAGAATGGGAGAACATCAGAGGAAAGACTAGGTCAGCAACATTCAAGGTGAGCTGAGCACATTTTTCCCTCGAATGTAGTTAGATACGGAATTGCTGGTGTCTTTTTCCCTCAACTATGTATGCATTGACCTTTGATCCTCAGCCTTCACCTTGAACCACACAGATCTCTTCGTTACTGAAGCAGAGGACCTTAGGGCAAAGCAGGGTAGAGATCCAGAAGTCAGGAATACAGTCGTTCTCCAGTTACCACAAATCTTATCAATCTAAACCCTTCTAGAATCTTACCTAAAATTATATCAGCTTGTTAACTTATGAATGTGGAAACTTCTGACTGCTTTTTAAAATAGCTCACTAATTCTTTTATGTAAATTGTATTTTTAATTATATATCAGTCATTATGATAAAATCAATTAATTTTTTTGTACTTTGCTTGGATTTCTAATGTAGCATGAAGGGTTTTCTAAGGTTTCTCGGTTATTGTTTTGTTGGTTTTGTTTTGTATGTGTGCGGGTATGAGAGAGAGAGAGAGATTAGAGATGGAGCCTAGGGCTTTTGTACTGAGCTATATCCCCAATCCTTTTTTTACTTTAGATTTTGAGAGGGGAAATGTTCTAATGGATTATTTTATAATATAGAAAATAAAAGCAAAAATTTCTCCATAAAAATAAATACATACATAAAATGCAGATAAACACTATACATGCTAGTCAGGTGGAAAAGTACTTTTGGTCCTACTTAAGAGAGAGCTAAAATTAGGCTAGAAAGGATAAGTCTCTGCTGCTACAGATGAAAAAGAAGCTAGTTGAGTCTTTTCCTAGGAGGAAACTATTTTTAAAATTGCAATTTAATATACAAGCTACCATGGCAGAAATTGACAATAAATAAATATTCAGGGTAAATCATGAAGGTTAACGCTGTCATCAAGGTAGGAGTGTAAGACTTGTACAAGCCATTGTGGAAATAAGTAGATGCTGAGGAAGAAAAATAATGAGGTGGATGATTTTGTAGTTTAGGATTTGTATCTGTTCTAAAGATGTTTAAGGGTTGCTTAGAGTTGGAGCTCAGCTATTTTAGTAAAGAAGCATTATGTTAAATTGCAAATCTGTGGTCTCAAGTTCTTTTTGAACTCAAGGAAAGAGCTATTACCTTGATGCTCAGAAAATTCGCCAATTTCCTCACTGTATGTAGACTTTATGCCTGGCACCCTACTGCCACCTGGTGGCAATATACCTAAAAGACAGCAAGTTACGAAACCGGGAGGCAGTCCGTATATGCAAAAACAGAAAATTAATCTGACACTTTTACATTACTCCGTGTTTCTAAAATTAATAAACAATAATCTATAAGAAGTTTATATTTTTGTATAAAATCAAATACTGAATCCAAACAGCATATATTAATATCACACAGCTTTTAACAAAATGAGAAAAACTGCATTGTTTCACCAATTAATTTGAGTTGCAGTGCCCCTTTAAATATGCACGTTTCTTGGCAGCATATTTACTTTTTTAATAAGTTGATTTTTATGGGCATGTCTTAACATGCAAATAGGATCTTTAATTTTTTAAACCATTCATATAATTGTAAATTCATTTATATAGTGGTATAGTAGTAGCACAGTGGTAGCAGGATTCATTGACATAGCAGTAGTAAAAACTCACATATACAGTAGTATAATTTACAGTTCTCACCCTTAACAGAATTTCCAGACCAATGAGTACAATAGCTATCTTCACGAGGTATGAGAAACATTAAGGAAACAAAACTCTTCCTGATGGACAGGCTGGGTAATCGACTTGGTGGGAGGAGGGGAGCCGATAATGCTGAAGAAAAATGTTTAAATTAATATTTAAAACAATCCAGTGAAGCGGTTTGCACAGTGCTCTACAGATAGAAAGCACACAGTTTTTGTTTCAAAGAGGCCAAATGAAAGGGCAGCTTCCAAGTTCCTAAGATTTATGGGAAGCATTATTAGTTATCCACTGCCAAAACAGTGGCACACACCAGCAGCTGGAAAATGCCATGGCTTGCAGCAGTAAGTGTTTGTTTGGCTCATTTGTCTGTGGGTCAACAGTCTAAGTTGGGTGTAGCTAGCAATTTCTTTTGATATCACATCTGGCAGCTGGCTCTGGTCTGCTGGACAGGGAGAGCATGGGACCCCACCAGCTGAGATGCCTGAGCGTCTTCACCTGGCCTGGCACGGTCACTATTCTACTTATTTCACTCTCCTCAAAACTCCTTAAGTGGTATAACGCTTAACTCAGATGAGGATGTGGGTCAGCAAATGGTTTGGTTTTTTACCCATAAAAGACAAGTCCTTCTATGAATGACGACTATGATGCTCACTGCAAGATGGCACAAAGTTATCCAACAAAATTGGCAATATATAATTGATTGCTATTTGATGAAGGTAAATGACCTTTGGAAAACATACACAAAATACCTCATGACTTCTCCAACAACCGTGGCTCAGTGCAAAGGCCCGGAAGTTATTCCCTAGTTCCATGAAAAAGATGACAAGATTTGAGATGGAGAAGAGAATAAAAGAAAAAAAAATTGTACTAAAGAAAGACAATCCCATGCTTTAACCTAGTTTATGCTTTGAAGTCTGGAGAGGCGGGATTAAGTAAGCAAGCAAACCCCAGGTAGTACCCTTCCTCCCTGGCCCCTCAAAAATAATAGAAGGGAAGCAGGTCGTCCCACATCTCTCTAGGGAACTGGCCCCTGCCAATTAGAGCAGGTGACAACACAAAAGCCACCTGAGAGAAATCTCGTATTTATTCCCCAGATAGCCAGCTGACGTTTTACTTTACCAAGATGTACAAGATTTGGTGCTCTGGATGTAGAGAAAGGGAAAGATGAGTAGGACAAATTTAGAAATGCAGAGAAGCAATCAAGGGAGAGCAGGCTGTGGGGGAGAGGGAGGGCTGCATGATGGGGCAGTGAAAAAGAGGCTGGACTTGGAGTTAGATGAACCAGCATCAAGTCCTGGTTTCTTACTTCCCATAGAGGGAAACATTTATCCTATGTCTATTTGAGTTAAGCTCCTGCCAGAGCCCTGAGGACCTGATCTCAAAGGCCAAACTTGTTTCACTCCTAGTACCCTTCACAAAGCAAGTGCTTATAAAAGCATCCCTGCCCAAATTGCTGCCGAGGGAAGAGTAGGAAGCAAAGACTCAGAAGGTGCTACAAGAGGCAAGATCATTCAGGACAAACTTCACCTACTTGACAGGGGAGAGCCCGGGAGAGGCCGCCACTCCTGTGACTCACATACCATTTTATTTATTATCATCTTGGGGTGCTGCTGTCTGCTGGGAATACACCAAGGAAAGGACAGCATTCTGGGCTGAGGGAACACCTAGCGCAGATCACCTGAGGGAGGCACAACAGGGAGGCCAGTGCAAGCCTTCACAGCTTGCACTTGAGGCAGATTTTTAAGTGATAATTTTATATAGCCAGTGAATGTTGTCACAAATATCCAAAGCCCTTCGCAGAAATAAACTTCACCATATTTGCATGAGAACATAGTAAGTTACCTACCACACATCTCAAGTAGAAATTTCTGGAAGCAATTCCATGCAGGAATATTTCAGCTCTTCATTGTATGTGAAACAAAATGACGATACTGACAATCATCATGACCCATGGTGGAGAAAAACTAAGGTATGACCAAAAAACATTTCCACACTGTACATGAAGAGGTAATCCTCACTCATAAGTTTTTATGCCTCTACACCCACCTATTACAGCCAACCGTTAGCCTGGGGTTTGGAGTGTGGGGGTGAGCCCTTTCTCCCCACCTCACACCAGGCAGCTGTTGACCTACAGCTGGTTATTGAGACATCTGACACATCTTTAAGACAGCATCTTTGAGTAGACATAGGCGAATGACTGTGGATCCTTGGAGAAAAAAATCACACACAGTCTTCACACACAGTGATTGACAACTTTCCTACAGCAGGAGTGTGAATTATTTCATCCATGTCCAGCTGCTTCTCCTCCAAATCTGCTTTTCTCAGGGATCTGAGAACATTTTAAAGGAAACAGCAACAACAACAACAACAAAAAAAACCCTTAGGACCTTTAATTCTGATTTTCAAAATCAGACTTTAAAACAAGTGTTCACCTTAAATAGAATTTAAAATAATTTCCTGTGCACAGCCCTCTCATTTTCACTTGAAACCACTTCGCTCATAACATCTGCCTGCATTCCACAGCAATCTTAAGTGTTTAGATGCTTTTGGCCAAGTTCGGGTCACTTCCCAAGGCTGTTAGGTTGCCTTGAGGATGCTTGCATCCACCTGCACCAGGCTAGAGACACTGCGGAGCATGGGTTCCCCAGTAGGGAGATTGTTCGTAATGTACAGAATGTGGAATGTTATAGTGAGATAGAATGGAATAAATAAAGGGAAGTAGGAAGGAAACAAGGAAACTCATAATTTTAAAATTGTATTTTTAAGAAAAATGTAGCTTTGGGACACAATCAAAGTTACCCAAAATTACAGTGATTTTTCCCTTCTAGGAAACTCACTCAAACAACAATCATAACAATCTTAAGGATCCAATAAGCCTGTGAATTGTGCTGATGGTTTTCTCCTGTAAACTGAGCCCTTACTTTTCTGCCAGGACTATATGTTCACAAACCCTACAGACTTCCAGCCTCAAGGAAACAGCACTACTTAGTGGGCATCATATCGCCAAATCTCAAACACGTGCAAATGGTCTGCATTCTAATGTCGTCCACTAAATGAATAGTGATGGTAGAAATGTACTTCCTAGATTACCTGTCCTGAGGACCCTCCATAGACTGCATGAAAACTCCCAAGCCATAATAAAACTCACTCTATGAGCACGTGCCCACCCTTCTTGGTGTATGTGCTTGTTTCTGTCGAATAAGTATTTCTATGCCTCTCTTTGATTGCAGTTCTTTACTATAACATGAGTGAACCTAAAGCCTATCCTATGAGTGAGGTGAGCTGAGGTCCCCATCTCTTCTTTGAAGAACATCTTCAGAACCTGCCCAGTAACAATCAGAGAAGCTGGATCTAGTATTTACACTCCCTAGTCTTCTAAAGATGAAAACATTCACTCTGTGCTCTTCTGTCTGGTAGAATCTGAAGTGCTCTCTATTATGGAATGTGCCATTGTTCTTATGTATCCATAAAAAAAAAACAGGAGCTGCAAATTAAACTGTGACCTAGTGCCTCACAGTAATTCTGCTCAACACACAACCCCATCCTTGCAGCTTTGCACAGTCTTGCCATTTCTGCCACTTAGAGCACTATGTTGGTACCGTCTGCCTTTGTTGGGGACCCTGACATGTACTGTCATCTTTGCCATGTATCATAGTAACAGAGCATAACATAGTTTAGAATTTGTAGACAGCTTCCTTCTTTCAGTCCCATAATGTATGCTGTTATATATTCTCTTCGTCCATTTGCTTCACAAACATCCTCCCACCCTCTCCCTACTTTATTTGCACCTTTATAAGTGAGTACTGATCTCGTATTCATGCAGAACTATAATGTAATCGTTTCTAACACAGTTAAGTGTCAAATATGCTCACCACATGAACCCCCATGACTAAGTATATGTGCAGAGGCTGTGATGACTGTGGAACAGCCCTCACGAAGCCCTGATGAGGAGAGGCATTATCACTTCAGAAAGGATGAACTGAGGAAACAGTGTGTGTTATAAAATCAACAAAGTACAGCCTAAGACAAGCACTGTGGGAATGCAAAAGTGAATAAGACAGGGTCTAGGGCTTGAGTTAATATTTTCCTTCTACTTAGAAAAGAAGAAAAACTCTCATTCCTTTTTGTTTCCATAGATTTGAGAGGATATTGTGCTCATATACCTAGAGAAACCTCAGATCCTGTCAGGAGATAGCAATATAAATGAAGTCACATCAGGAACCTGACATTTTCAGTCACAGTGGCTGTCAGGCATTGCCATCACTGACTTTTGCTGCTGCTGTCCCTGGTACATCTCCTATTTTAAAATCACTGTGCACGTAGCAAAACCATCAAAACCACCCTCAGGGAATGAAGATGCAGGCTTCTGTGAGTGGAATGCTCAAAGCAAATTGAAGGGAGGACATCACCGTAGCTTGGAGGATGGGGCAGCTACTGTCAGGGTAGCAGGGTGTCTGCATCCAGATGTGTCCTGAGCATCTTACCCAGCAGCAGCTTGGTCCCTTTCAAACCAGGACAGAAAGACATCCTTACCTATCCAGGCCCAGCCATGTCCACTTACCTACCATCCCCCCTAGTCGCCTTTTCTACTCCTTCCGGATATATCTTTGCTCTGATTCTAGACCAGATATCATCTGATTCTTTGCTTCATCTCAGTTCAAGCGTCACCTCCTAAGGTCAAAGCCTCCTTCACCACCAAAGCAAGAGCAGTGTCTCCCATCCTCTAGCGTATCACCCTGGATGGATGTTTTGTTGCTCACCTGTTTGTCTGTATGGCCCTAAATCTCATATATCCACCTGCTCGTTAATGGCCAGTGCCCCTCCCTAGAACACATTTGTTCACCTGTGTGTTCTCAACACCTACAACACATAGAAGGTGGCTAATAAATATGCCTGTCTCATCAGTAGTTGTCATTTCTCTTCAGCTTACTATCTTGTTCTCTCTACTTTCTTCCTCTCTTTCATCACAAGATTTCACATTTCTATAATCTGATGACTCCTTAGCGTGTTCTCTGTTCCTTTCCTAAACA
Organism: Ctenodactylus gundi; assembly: GCA_004027205.1. Lineage (NCBI taxonomy): Eukaryota > Metazoa > Chordata > Mammalia > Rodentia > Ctenodactylidae > Ctenodactylus > Ctenodactylus gundi. Next base: position 445,144 of record PVKB01000031.1, read on the forward strand.
CTGACCTACAACTAGACTCCGTGGTCCCCTCTGTGTACCCTGACCCCTTTTCATCTCACTGGAACTGGGGCAGGTCTCTCATGGAGCTTGGGCAAGCTGACTGCTCAAGTTGCCCTTGTGAACAGGAATCACTTTGAGAATGATTTCTTTTTTTCTTCCGCATGTATTGATTTGTGCTGTAGGGAAGAAACTTCCAAGAAGCATCAAGCATCTCTTGGCTTTATAAAGCTATGATCTGACAGTGGTCAACCGCAAGAGCCTTTTTTTTTCTTGCTCTGATTATTACCGATCATGTGTGAATGGGAAGGGGAATGCACGTGTGCACATGCATAAGCGTGGATATAGGGTAATTAAAGCAATAATAATACAAGCTACCTTTTGATCGAGGTTTTTAAAATGACAAGGCAATAAATTATTTATATACATTTGGCTCTACCGCCTTGTGGTATGAATAGCACATTACATTAAAAATTATACACTATTATACACCAACAACACACAACTATAAACATTTCTTACATATCTCTACATTTTCCACAGACACATTAAATACACATGGTAATTGCTTGATTGGATAAGTGAATAGTGTTGAAGAAGACAACCACTGACAAGACTGTAGGTCAGTTTCTAACCTTCACCATGTACAGAAGCACCTCAGGGCTTCCTAAAAATGTGGATGCCCAGACCCACGCCCAGGTGTTTCAATTCAACTAGTTGAAGTGAACTCTCAGCTTGTATTTTTTAGATGACTCCAAGTGATGAAATGTTTAATAAAGGTTGCAAAACATTAACCTGGGTAGAAATTGACTCATGTCCTAAAAAAAAAAAAATCCAGTTCATGTTAAAGATTGTAGTTAATGAATCACAAGAAATATTTTGCCTGAATGATATTAAGCCTGGTAAATATTTTACTACTGTGATGAAATCTTTTGTCATCTAATTTTTACTTAAAATGAGAAATAAACACTAGAATGTAATAAGAGAAATCATTTTACTTTAAAATATGTAATTCAACATGTATTTATAAAACAACCTTAAATTCTGACCCAACACAAAACAAATTGTCATAAACATTTCTTCACACAGATTTAAAAATTCAAGGTTATTGAGTCCAACAGCAATTTTTTAAAATGGCAAGTGGGATGACCTAGTTTTTAAAATAGGAAGGAAAATAATTGTTTAACTATAACAGTAGCCTCCCAAAGGATATGTCCACCTGGAACTCTGGCTGGGATGCAGGAATGTCTCTTCCTAGGAAGACACAAAAACCAACATCTGTTAACCCCAGGTAGGGCATGGCAAATGGCACAAATAACAGTTACACCAACATCCAGTTTGGTCACTCAATGAGCTTATTGGAGTGACTTACAGTACTGTAAGTAGAGTGTCACTGGGCTGTAGGTAACTTAAAAGGCATTCGTATTATTGCAAAGCCCACCTCAGAGTAGGTAGTAAGACCAAAAAAACAATGCATACCGCCTCCGTGGACTCACCTCAGCACTTCCTATAAGAGCTTTTCTTTTGGTGGCTCTTTGGGCAACTCTTCCATTTGCTTCCTTGCCTTTTTCATTCCCTTCTCTGCTTTTTAGGAAGGATAGTCCTTGTAAATCTGATTAAGAACTCAAGCAGCAACTTTTCTGGATTACCAGGTTAGGCCCTAAATTGCACAAGCGTCCTTATAGGAAGAGAAGACACAGGAAGGGAGGAGATGCACATGAGAAGTCTAGGCAGAGGCTGAGGGATGCTGCCAGTGCCACGTGGCTCCTGGAACCACGAAGTGCTGGAGGAGCCTGGGAAAACTTTCCCCCTAGAGTCCATGTGGCCCTGCCCACAGCTTGTTTCCAGACTTCTGACCTCTAGGACTGTTAGGTTAAATTTTTGTTTTAAGCCACCTAACCTAGTGTTTGGTAATTTAGTAACCCTAGGGAGCTAATACAATAATATTCTTGGCACAGTAGCTGTGGCACCAGAAGTTGCCTGCCTGATAGAGCATGAAGACAACAGTTTAGGTTAGGACTAAATTTATTGAGAATTAACTGTCTTCAGCTTTTGAATGACACCACAAATAGCCAAACCGTTCCATTATTAGGGCAATATCCTTATTTTGGACTTGAAGATATTAATAATGCCTTTCACTTCATGAGACTGAAAGATAACCAACAGTGGTTCCAACCATATCAACATGAGTTGTGTTGACAAGCAAGAAACCTGAAAATGGGTACCTCTGGGCAGTATCATTTGGACAGTGTGGTCCTGGCCTTTTCTGACACCAGGGACTGGTCTAGTTAAAAACCAGGGAGGGGTGAAGAGGGTAGCAATAGAGGCAGCACACTTGTTATGCAGTAGTTTGTTAGATGATCACTTTAAAATGTTGAGCAGCAGCAGAAGGGGATCAGGGAGCCAAGTTCTGTCTGTGTCAGATCAGCAGTGGCATTAGTACCTGATAGAAGCATGCTGACAGGAGGCAGGGCTTCACTTGCCACCCACCTGCCACATCTTTCCCTGCAGCGCAGCCCTTTCGGAGGCCACAGACTGCTACAGGTCCATGCTCCTGGGGGTTGGGAACCCAGTTTACGGTCAAGGCCTTTTCCCTTTCTTTCCTCTGCTGTACTTCGTATCATGGTATTTTCGTGCTTCTGTGGTCTCACCTCACGACTACGAGTTGGCTACAGCAGTTTTAGGCATCACATCTGCATTCACAGCTAGAGGAAGGGGAAAGGAAAGAAGGATGATGTGACATGTTTATTTTATTAGGAAATCCAAAGCTTTTGCAGAAACCTTCAAGCAGTCTCAAGTTTGCACCTCTTTGGCCAGACCGTGTCACGTAGCCACTGCCCAACTTCTGGGAGCCTGGGAAAGTATGTTTCAACTTTTTCCAATCCCTGTAGGGAAAACAGACAAAGAAGAGGACACTGGGATGGATTTCACATTGGCCAGTTGGTGACGTGTCACAGAGCTATGGAAACCACTCTCAGAGAACAGTGTTTCCTCTGGGAAGATCAACTTATACTGTTTCTCAATATTAATCAATTGAAGAAAAAATCCTCGAATTCTTAATTCCTAGGTATATATCATAAAACTAAGAAGAAAACACAAATTTTCTTCAGCAAATTTGACTTGGAAAATCCCTAGAAGGTATAAAACAATTTCCAAATTTTCTTTTTAGCCCAACTAGACTCTTATTTTTCTAATTATTCTCCACATATAATTTGTTAGCTACTTGGTGTAAAAAGCAACAGGAAAAGAGTAAAATCTTGACATTTCTTTGAAGAGTCAAAACAAAATCGCAAAACAAAGACAGCAGTTCACTTTGTGACTGATGTTGTGGTTCCTCATTTCTCCTTGGCCCTTGTGGATAGATGAATGAACTGGGGAAGAGGGATGTGGAAAGAGAGAGCGTTTATCTTTATAGGCTCAAAATGAGCCTTCTTTGCATATGTACAATGATAAATCAGTGGAAATATGTGGTGTAATCTTATCAGTGAAGCTCAGCATTATTTACTGTTTACATGCTGTGTGCCATTCACTGTGCTAGAGGCTCGAGAGACACTGGTGAGTAGGACTCCGGTGATTCCTTTAGAGAGCTTGTCTTCTAGTGAGGAGAAGTAAACAGAGTCCGATGCCATGAACACCATGATCAAGGTTTGCATAGGAACAGGTGGAATCCACCTAGAGCAGGAAGAAGAGATGGGGAATGTCTTCTTAAGGAGGGGACAGTACAACAGAGAGGGAAGACTCTGCTTGGTTGAAAGGAAGCCACAATTGGATTGGATGCAGAGAAAAGACTTTAATTAACTCCTCTGCCATTACCCAGGAGAGGGAAAGGAGCCAGGAAAAGGTGTGAGGGTAGATGAAGGAGAAGGGGGAGGCTGTTGTCTGTTGGTCCCCATGTGCAACTACAAGGCCACAGAAATAGAGCTCAGAAGCAGGACGCGTGGAAGCACAGCCACCCCCACCGTCGCCAAGGCCCTCATAGCTCCAGGCATCTGTTTCTCCCAGCAGTACAAGCCGCCTCTTCCAGTCTCTGCCCACGCTGGGAGCAGAGGAGGCGACCTGAGAATTGACTGCTGCTACGAAGAGGACAGGGAGAGGGGTCGAACTCTTTGGAGTGTCCCCAGGCTGACCATCCCAGTCACTCGACCTTATAAAACAGGAGCAAGCCAGGAATTGTGAGACACAGTACACAAGTCCTCTTTTTGAATTTTAAGCCTAAGGGAAGCGAATGTAAGGACTAGGGAAAATTTATGCTTCCCTGACTGCTCCCCAAGCAGAAGACCAGGATAAATTCTTGCTACTTTCCTGCAGCCTCTGAATAGTGTTTTATAATTAACAAAAGCCTTTGCATATCTTGGATTGCTGTTCCCTCAGCATCCAGTGAGGTAAGCGTTATCATTTCCATCTCTCACAGGAAGGGAAGACATTTGAATCATGGCAGGGCCAGAACTCAGCCCAGGTCTATCAGAATCCAAGTCTCATTCCACAGAGATCTCAGCATGCCTTCAGTCATTTTCTATAACTTAACTGTATCATGTCCAAAGCTTCCATTTTCCAGAAATTTTGTTAAACATGAAGTATGCCTCACACTTCTGGGTTTCTTGCCAAATGTTGGGTTTCTGTGGAAGAGCTTTTCTTTACCCCTTGTTTTTGCTAATCCATAAGCTGTGCACAGTGATGGCCTTTCCCTCTGCGTCCCTTGACTAGCACTCCACTGCAGATTGTGCTGTCGACAGAGTTCAAGGGGGTGGGGAGGAGCTGGGCTCGGAAGTATGAGCAAGGCCCCTCCCGGTGGAGGAGGTCACTGAGCACCTGCCAGGCAGCACTCCAGCTCCAGCTCCTGCCACTTCTCTGCTTAGACACCACCTCCCTCTTCCCCTTGGAGACTGACAGAGACTGGTGGTGCCCAGAGAAGTGGAGATTTTCCTTTCCAATCCTGATAATTTCATTTCAGAAGAGAATCAACAGGAATCAGCACACAGCAGCCTAATTCTATGTCATTTTTAATATAATTACCTATAGTTGGTTAAGCCAATGGAGTCTTGTTTTTCTTTTTGTATTAAAAAATAATTATGCACATTTACAAGAAGGCTTGATCTATTGAGCACAGATGATAACGACAACTCCCAGTTTGGATCTTTCTCTGATTTCATCATATTGTTTTCTGTGGCATGAAAATCATTCTGCTGATGTACGTGGTTGCAAGTAAGAGCACCCATGTTGTCTCAGTTACTTTTTCGTTGCTGTGACTCAATACCTGACACCCGGAAACTTAGGAAAGGAAAGGTTTATTTTAGCTCACAGTCTCGAAGGTCACAGTCCATTCAGGGTTGGCCGGCAACAATCGAAGTACATGGCAGAGACAGAGGTGGAGGCAGCTTCCCTGGACAAACAGGAAGGCCAGCTGAGGCTAGTTGAGACTAGTCCTAGTCCTCCCGGAAGGCAGGTGCAGCTTATGTATCCTTTCAGGTTTCCGCCCAGTAACCAGTCCCTCCTGCATCCAGGTGTGGCCACTACACAGCGTTAATCCTAACTTAACTGTAGTCCACCCCTCCATACCAGACCCCAATGCACCAACATCACATGGTTCTATTAAAATACATGAGACTTTGGGGGGACGCTCCAGATCCTAACCACAACACATGTTCTCTTTTAAAAGTAAAATATCGTTTAGTGTTCATTAAAGGAGTTATATAATTCTCCTGACTGTACCTTTTCTAATTTTTTAATTCTTTCAAAAATCACCAAAATTTGTGCTGAAAGAACTGTACAACACACAGTTCAACAAACAGAGTTTAGTTCAAAGAGGGTCTCTAGACTTTTATAACAGTAACTAAGTGGAAATAAATGTATAATATATAAAGAACATCCTGCCACACCTGTCTGTTGAAGCCAACACAGGAATTGTAATCCTCCCCAATCACTTTGTACTCCCTGAAGCAATGCCTTGTTCTTCCCAGTGAGAAAAGACAACGATTGCTTTTCCCCATTTTATTGATATGTATAAGTGCAATACAAAAATTTTACATTGAACTTGAGTATTTTGTGCATATGCATATTGTGGCAAAATTACAAATTCGACCTCCCTCCCTTTTCTACCTTCTCCCTCCCTCCAGTTCCCATTATTTCCCCACAAAAAGTTCTATGCTATAATTGTGATATGGGTTTCTCATATCAGAGAATCCATTCGGTATTTCACCTTCCACTTCTGACTCACTTCACTAAGCAGCACAACTTACAATAGCTAAAATGTGGAAGACACCAAAATACCCATCAACAGACCTATGGATACACAAATTGTTGAATTTATGCACAATGGAATACTACTCATCTATAAAGACAGATGGGTTGGAGGCTTTTGTAGGTTAATAGATGGAATTTGAAAGCATCATGCCTAGTGAAGGCAATGATTGTTTGTCACTCCCGATCTTGACTATTTCAAGTAGCAGAAGATGAAATTGTGAATTGAGAGGGTTTTGTTTGGCTTTCATAAACTCTGGAAGGAGTAGAAAATACAAGGGTGTGCCGAACAACTACAACAATTTCTAGAACTTCTTTTGTGTGCGAATTGCCTTTCTAATTGTTTTACATCTATTGATTTTTTTACTTATGTAAGTAACCCACTTTGATAAGTACAACAATTATGATAGACACAATTCTAAATGAGAAAGAGTATTTTTTGGTATAAGCTTGGAAAGTAAATTTCTCTCCTGGGGCTGGAGGAATGCAGTTAAAGTGCTTGCCCACCAAGCACACAGTCCTGTGTTTGATTTCCCAGCACCACATAAACTGGACGTGGTGGTGCACGTCTATAATCCCAGCACTTGGAAGGTTGAGGCAAGAGGATTACCATGAGCCCAGGGCCAGCTGGGCTCCATCATGAGTCTAGGACCAGCCTGGGTTAGAGAGCAAGACCCTGACTCAAAAAAAGAGACTCCATTTCTCTTCTTCATTGTTACTGAACAGAAGGTTAACAAACATACTTAGATTATCCTGCAAAATATTTTTGAAAGTCCATAAAACTCTTGAAATATGCATAGCCTATAGTATCTAAAGCAATAATTATAACAATTGACATTTTTAAAGTACATTGGAGATGATACAATAAAGCAATAAAGTATATCTTCCATATAATCACATCCTTTTCCAAAAATGCACTCTTGACTTTGCATATAGGAAACTGCAATTCAGAGAAGTTAAGTAAATTGCCCAAGGCCAATGCAAAAACTACAGCCACAACCAGTCTTACTGCATATGGCTGGGCTCTTTGCACCATGCCACAGACTCGGTCCAGCATCTTTTTGGGTGAATTATGGTACTTTTCATCCATGCGGTTGTGAAACCTATTTAATTTAGTGGAATATTCCACTCTATTAAAGAAAGCAGTATATTATGCTCAAAGTTTCCTGCAGTCCCCTGAGCAGCCATAAAACTACTCAATAAATTATGTGACCTCGCTAGTTTCCTCACCTGGAAAATGAGGGATTTAGATACATGCTACCAAAGGACAGCTGAACTGCGATCAGCTCGTGGCGGGTCTGGTTCCATTGTATATTTCTGACGTTTTCCCTATTACAACATTAGCCATAGCCCAATAAGAAGGCAATGAAGGAAGGCCAGAACAATGCCTGAACTGGCTTTGAAGGAGCATGAACAAGGGAGGGAAGGGTAGGGCAGGGGGAGTGAGAAGCTGCCTGTGGAGGCGCCCTGTGCAGCAGCAGCAGGGCTCAGGGAGGAACGCTCTCCATTGTACTGAAGGGTAAAGTGGGGGAAGGCCGCTGCTTGGCGCGTGCAGTGCCAACTGCCACCTCTCCTGGCCTGTGGGCGGCCTGGTGAGGCCCCATGTGGAAAGGGAGGGGCCTGTACTTGAAATCAAGATGGAAGTTTTTCACTATTACACCAGGCATACATTTTTGATTTCTAAATTGAGACTGTTTTCTATGTAAATTCATCACAGTGGGTTTTTTTAAATTTAAAAATGAATGAAACTGCCCAAGTTTTTATTCAGAGGCAGAAAGAAACTAGTACCACTGTATGTGTTAAAAGTAATTGTTGGGGGAAGAGGAAGGAATTGCCCTGTATATTACAACTATGAATCACATATGTTCAATGTACTTGTTTTATATTCATGCATATTAGTCAACCACCAGTAATAAGTAGAATGAAACACCATTGACTCTTTTTTTTAATATAAGGGATAGAATAATAGTACCTCAAGGTACTGTTTCATGACACTATTTTTGTTAAGTATTGTAAGCGCAGTTTGGAACCTCCTAGCAGATCATGTTCAAAAGCTAGTTTTTGAATAAATGCCCAATATGAATTTTTAATGATTTTTCCCCTTTTAAAATAAGAATTCAGTTCTACAACCCAGCCTACCCTTCCCCAACTTCAATTAATTGAGAGTTCTGATTAAATGGGTTTAAATAATTGAGATTTGACTATATTAATTCGGCCTACACATTAGAATTTCAACACCAGGCTGCACCCCAGACTGATTAAATTAAAACCCCAAGAGGAGGAGCCAAGCACCAGTGTTCTTGAAAGCTCTCCCTGGCTGTTCCAGTGCACAGCCGAAGCTGAGAACCAGAGCTGCTTCACTCACCCACACAGTCATTAGTATAAAATTGCTTTTCTATTTTCGCCAAAACATGTCCTTTAATATACCACTCTAATATTTATTTAATGGTGTATCAAAATTTTTAAAAACAGATCATGAAGACAATATGAGCTTTTTGATCATCGTTATTCATTTAGATACAAAATGTTTCCACTAAATTCAGCGTTTATGTTACTATTTTCTCCTGATAAATAGTGAAAAATACCTGTATACATACCACATAGTAAATGATGATTAGTAATTTGGTCACTAATGTTGAGCACAATGGATTAGCAATTATGTTTCTGGTCAAGATTTCTTTTGCTCTGTGCTTAAGTAAATGTATCAAAATAAATCTATCATTATGTGGGAAATGTTTCAGACACATTTCTAGTAATGAGACCTAGAAGAAATTCCATAGATTGCACATATTAAACACCTGAAAGACCTCATTCTTCATCTTTAAATACGCAGATTGATTATTTTGGTAATTTAATGTTAATATAGAAAAACAGACCTGAGAGACTTAAACCTAAATTCTATGTAAATGACTTTTTCTAGCTCTCTATTGTTGAAGCCAAATGAGAAAACCCATATACACAAAGATCCAAACTCACAAACTTATAGAGAGTGACCATTCACACTACAAAAAAAAAGATTTTCTGCTTCACAAAAGGATTCATCCCAACGTTTCTATAACTATATACCCCATAGATTTATACAAAACATATTCTCCTAGATGTTCTGAGCACACTGTGAGATCCTAACTATTTTCAGTAGCCCTTTGGTGAAAACATGTTATGCAAATTCCTCCCTCTAATTGATCTGTTTTGTACAATTTTCCCACATAAATCTGAATTTGCTAAAGCATGCTTCATTTATAAAAATAGCCCATACATTTAAGTCTTGGTTGGAAAATCTAATTTCCTATTTGGGCAATGGGTAGAGTATTTAGTTAGCCTGAATATGTGTGTTAAAACACCTCGAAAATCCAAATAATAAAGTATTTTTTTAAAAAATTAATGTACTAATGGGATAGAGAGAAAACAAATAGCTCTGTAGGAGACAGAGACTAATATAGAACTGAAACTCCCAACAGTAAAGCCCAGAGCTGACTGTCTGATCCGGGGCAGAACTCTGTAGGCAGGTGATATCCCCTAGGAGTCAGGAGACAACGTCTTCTGCCAAAGTCAAGATGGGCTCTTGGACAAGAGACTACTCATATAGTATGAACTCTAGAAAAACTCTACTCTAAATAAAAATATAAAGGTGGAAAAATCAGTCTGTTCATTAGTATAAGAAATAACAGCTTAGCTTGTCTTCCTACCTTGAGTTCAGATTTAGGGAAAAAGAGCCTCTTCCATAAGACCCCTGAGCCATGGGCAAGCATCTCACTTTCAGTTTGAGTTGTTGGTCTACAAGGCTTTGAGTTGAAATATTTACATGCGAATTGATAGCAAGCTCATATGCCTCAAAGGTACTGTTGCTAAACCCAAAATCAGATCTATGTGCCAAATGCACAGCAAGCTGCCAACGTAAACCACGGGTGCTTGGGGTAGAGGAAGTTTAATTAAGAAAGTACCAACCAAGCAGCTTGAAGACAAGCCCCAAACCTTTTTTTCCTAGCAGGTGTAACTAGAGTTACATAGAGAAAAAAGGGCTCAGACTGGGGTATCGGGGAGGTACCTGATAGTTTTGCAAGTTTCAATAAAATCAAGGTTTGCAGACATTTTGGCATTAGAGGACATTGGGGGAACCACTGAGCAATCTGAGCTCTGTAAAATAAGCTTGTAGATTGACTTGAGATGTCATTGGTTCATTTTTTCTGCAAAAAAAGACCAAAGGTTATCAGTTGTAATTATAGGACTGGGATTGGGAAGCGTGCACTCAAGGAAGAATATGCTGTGGGTTTAAATTTGTAACTGGAGAGAAAGAATGCATCAAACCTTTTACAAGAGAAGATAACACCTGCTGACTTTGCTCTGAGAGCTCAGTTACAATGCCACAAGAAATAAGCTCAAAAGATCTCTGGAGAGAGTGCCTTCACCTAAACCTAGTACCATGATTTATGTCATGTCGACTTAGCTCAGTCCCTTGCCTTACATGTTTCTCAGTTGGCCATAAGGGACGTTGATTTGAGAAGTAAAAGGCACAAATGCAGAAAGAGCCATTTCTGAACTCAGAAAGTCAACATAGAACACCAGACACTGGCTTTTTCCACATGTTGTTGATCTGTTAATCCATATTATTGACAATGAGGGGCATCTAAATCTGCCATTCTTCGGTTTCCACTGAATGACTTCCAAAGTCTTGGACCACATGCAACTCCATAGTGAAGAGTTCAGACTTCTCTTCAGATAGCCAGGACCATTAAAATTACAGATCCAGAGGGTCACTCTGTTAACTTTCAGTTACTATATCAAAATACCCAGGGTAATAAACTGATAAAGGCTTATTTGGCTCAATGTTTTGGAGATTTCTGTCCATAACCCAATGTCCAGTTGCTTTTTTTGTGGAGGCAAATTCCATCACGGCAGGTGCATGTGCTGAAGGAAGCTCCTTCCCCTCATGACTGGTGTGTGTGTGTGTGTGTGTGTGTGTGTGTGTGAGAGAGAGAGAGAGAGAGAGAGAGAGAGAGGGGGGGGGAAGCATCTGGATCCCATTATTCCCTTTCAGAGCATGGTCATTGTGACAGTAAAGCCTCTCATTAGGCCCCGTCCTTTAAAGTGTCTACCACTTTCCAACAGTGCCTCCTGTGGGACCAGATCTTTGCCACACGGATTGTAGAGGACGTGTGAGATAGCAACCACGTTCCAGTTGGCCTTATAGATTCTATTTTGTTTTCAGGGGTTATGGTCTGACCTTGTAGTTTCCAGTTTGTCCTTGCCATCTCCCACTTCAAAGCTAATTGTCAAGCCTGATTACCTGCCCAACTGACCTACTGAGACCTCAAGTCCAAACCACTTAAAAAGGGAACAGCCTGGCATGGACTTCTTAAACAACTCCCACTTGCCCAATATTTAACTTATTTAATAAATCCATCACTCTGTTTTGTTTATAATGATCTCTTTCTTGGGTCACACCTTGAGTGACAAATATAGAATTCCTTCAGGTGTACTCAGAATTAAGAGCTCACAAACTAAAATTACAAAACATAGATAAGTTCTTCTTTACATTAAGATGATAATAAAAATAATGGCCAGTAATATTGTTATAGAGGCAATAAATCAATTATTGGTGTTAATGTATTGACTGTTATATAATATGGTGTACACTGATAATATGTAAAATAAAGGGAGAATTTATCTCAGATCTCTATGATGGTTTAACTTGCGAAAAATCTACAGTGTAATTCGTTACATTAAAAATTAAAAGCCAAAAATACGTATTATTATATCAATAAAAGACAATGAACTTTTTATAGCTACAATACAGATTCATAGTAAAATGTTCTTATAAAATTAGGAGTAGAAGGGAAATTTCTTAGTCTGATTAGATATATGTTCTATATATCTACTTAATATATAACCTTCAACAGTAACTTAAAATTCTGTAACATGACAAGAATATCCACTATCCAACAGTGAGCTATAATTCCTAAGTAGCCCAGTAATAAAATAAGAAAAAAGATAGCATTGTGAAATAAGCAATATTATAAATAAGTATTGTAAAGAAATAAAATAATTAATCACAAATGATATGTTCATACATATTAGTTAATGGTAACTTTAGCTACAATGGCAAATAAATTTCAAATTAGCATAGTTTAACCCCCTAAAAATATTTTACACTAAAATTATAATACAGTATGCAAGTTCCTGGCTGACAGTTTTTTACATGATCACTCAAGAACTCAGCATCTTACTGTCTTGTCTGTGACCTTCTTTAGGTCCTCAGAGTCTTCCGCAATCAAAAAGAAAATGGAGATGCGTATGTGGGAAGTGTTATGAATAAGTACAGCACTATTTCTAGAATTCAGCCAGTGACGTGGCAAAAAGACAGGGAGGAACATTAGGAAATATGTGTTATCTGTGCTCCTGAGGAGAAAAGTGAGCTTCATAACCATGTCTGTCTCTCCTATGTCGCCAGTGTAGAAAGTTTAAGAGACTCTTACACCCAAACTTTTACACCTGGTAGAAGATTTCAATAAGACTGGAAAGTGAGTATTGGATATTTGCATAATATATGAACTGTCAATTTACAGAAAATTCAAATGACTAATAAACATATGAAAAGATGCTCAATATCATCAGTCGTTAGAAAATTTTAAACTTTAAAAAAACAGGTGATGATTTTATACTCTTTAGACTATTTTAAAAATATGATCTGCTGGTGATATCAACTCAGAAGGTGCCAAGGAAGGAACTCTCATATATGACTTTTGATTGGCACATTATTTATCTTTATGTATCTGCATGTGCAATCAAGCTCCAACTATTTTGTCTCTTCAAAGAAACTTGTGATATCCTGGCCTAATCCATGTTACTTGATCATGAGTGCCATCCTAATTGGGCAGTTTCATTTTCTTCATTTCAGAGCTCTTGGCAGAGAAATTGGGACCCCTTGTTGTGGTCCCTGGGACCTGATTGCTCTTAGCGCTTTTGATTTGTCTTCTTCTTCTTCTTCTTCTTCTTTTTTTTTTTTGAAAGACATTCACTTTATCAGGAAGTACTGGTGCTTCTAAGCGACTCCAGATGAGAACCTGCTTAGCTCTTTCCGACCATCCTCGGAAAACCATCTATTGCAAAGCAAAAACTACTCCCAAGATCCCTATTCTGTAACTGGATTTTATTCTTTTATTTTTAAATGAATGTTGAACTCTGTTCACAAAACAAATACCTTTTTTCAATGTTTAGTGATATTATGATTGACTAGATTTTTATTAATATTGTGAGATTTTTTGGAAAGAAAATCCTCCAGAGTCAAGTGGTTAGAAGCTGGTATAACAGAGAAGCAGGTGCTTCAGAACAATGTAGATGTGACATGAAATTCTGGCTCTGGCACTCCCTAGTTTTGGGACCTAAGCGAATGTATTTGCCTTTGCTAACTTCAGGTTAGACGTCTGCAAAAAAGAGAAATTAAAATTAGCACACCCAGTTTCTGGTGTTGTAGGTATGCGGAGACACAAACTTTCCTGCTCATGGTCACTGAACATGCCGCTGTTACTAGAGTGTGTTAAATTTCTCGGTAGCCATAACCCTCGACATTGAGTGAAGATACTTACTTCAGCTGTTCACTCTCCCTTTCACTGCTCTTCTTGTGAATTCTTACATTTTTTATTGTGGTTATTTTCAATCTTCGAAATTTAGGCGAAAGAAATTGTGTTCTAATAAAACTGCTAATTCATCCTAACAAAGCTTTCTTTAGGGCTGGAGGAATGGCTCAGCGGTTAAAGCGCTTGAGCAAGCGCTAAACTAAGCAGAGTACCCAAGTTCGATTCCCCAGCACCACATAAGCTAGGCGTGGTGGTGCACGCGTGTAATCCTAGCACTCGGGAGGCTGACACAGGAGGATTTCCCTGAGTCCAAGGCCAGCCTGGGCTCTGAAGTGAATTCAGGACCAGCCTGGAGCACAGAGCGAGACCCTCTCTCAAAGAAAACAGAAAAAAAAGCTTTCTATGTAGCATGTTTTTATGCCATTCATTTTTTCTCCTAGCAATCCAAAGACCATATATAGTTTAAATTCATATGCCAAATAATATTACAAACACATCTGCTTTAGATGAAAAAGTACATTTAATACAAATTAATTCAAAATCACTAATGAATGTACATTTTAATCATTGATTACAGGGAAATTTTTTCAAAAACTATGATTGAGACAGATGCTACAATTCCGTCAGATTTTTAAAGATAAACATCCTGTCACATTTTAATAAGTCACTTATATTTGGGCAATATTTTGTGAACTACAATGTTATCAAAATTTAGAGTCACATATGTACAATTAGTCAAAAATTTTGTCAATGTTTCAAGTGTCTGTCTACATAAAATAATTAATAGATATAATACTCCTGTGTTGATAAAATAATAGTCACAGAAGGACAAATATTGTAGGACTCCACTTCAATGAGGTACCTGGAGCTGCCAAACTTACAGAGACACAACATAAAATGGTGGTAGTCATGGCTTGGGTAACGGAGAAATGGGAAGTTGGTGTTTAATGAGTAGAATTTCAATTCGAGAAGATAATTGTTTAACAATGTGAATGTACTTCATGCCGCAAAATGGATATTTAAAAGTGGCTTAAGTGAAAATTTTACACACAACACACACACACACACACACACACACACACACACACACACACGCACGCATACAAAAAACAAAAACAGATGAACGAAGAGGGGAAAAAAGCAAGTTTTGAGACCATAACAGTTATCAGATATATTCATCACCATTGACAGATTACTTTAAATTTAATAATTTTTTTCTCAGTTCTTTTTCTGTTTTTTCACAGTAGTACCACTCACGGTGATAAATCTCACTGTTTGAATATTGAAATTCCATAAGTTCCATTTTATGACACTTTTAAGTAGTTTTAAGCACAATCTTTCAAAGTACAGTTGAACATGGGTCATTTACATTTTTAAATTTTTTGTTGAATTCTCAAGATATTTATAAAATATACATTTATGTGAAATTTATGAATATAAAGTCCTTACAGAGTGAGTTCAATTTGAAAAAAACTTAAGCCTCACTTCTTTAAAAATGTTTTATGTGGCTCAATTTTATAGCAAAGTATCATATCCATCCTGTTTTATAGTTGCATTTTTTACATTTAGTATAAAATAATGTCAATTTTAAGTGTTCTTTCATGAGCTCTATCATGTCACTGAGTTCTGAGTTCTTCAGAATGCCTGTTCTGATGATTTGGATATCACCAGACTCTGTCAAGTATATGATAACTGTATGTGGCCACCAAATGCCACTGACAAATAGTGTCTGCTCTACTTAAATTGTTATGCAGTTATAATTGACTTAGTTGAAGTCATACATGACTCTAAATGAATGATGTAATTAACTGTAATACACTCGAGAAATGATTTTTTGAAATACAGTGAATGTTTATATTTTTAAATTTTTATTACAATAAAATGCACACTGCCACGGATTTTTCAAGTTAAATACACATGCAACTCCTCTTTAGTAATTTAGGATATGATTATCTAGGTAGATATTTTAGTTTTTCATTGCTATATAACAAATTACCACAAGTTTAGTAACTTAAAAAGATATAGATGAGAAATGTTCTACAGTACTGTGGAATATAGACAGTATATTTGGGCTCTTTCCTGATGGATCCTAGAAGTAGGTATCCTTGAGCTTTGAGGTCCTTTTGTGAAGTAGAAAGCATAGTTTTACTGACATCCGTTCTATGCCATCCATTGTTCTAAATATTTTTTCCAGCACTAGGTATGCAATTCAGAACTTGCACACAAAGCTACATCCTCATCCTATTTTTTTAGTTTTGATTTTGAGACAAGATCTTACTAAGTCACTAAGTTGTGTAAACTATATTCAAACTTGGGGTCCTCCTGCCTCAGCCTCCCAGAGTGCTAGGATTACAGGACTGTGCCATCGAACCTAGCTGTTAAATATTTTATGTCTCTTGACTCTCTAATTCTCACACCAACACTCTAAGGCAAGAACCAGTATTACCCCTGTTTGATGCATGAAGAAGCTGGGGCACACAGGGGTTGAAGTGTTTGCTCAAGATCAGGGGAGGACAGAGCCAACTCGTGAGCCTTCCTAACCAAGAGGCTAGTGGCAGAGTCCATGCCTTCAATCACGCTCATCTCCTGCCTCTCAAAGGCTGGCAGAGAACATCAAATGTTGGCTCAGGATCGTCCTCCCTTTGTTTGGTTCTCAGCCATGCTGCTGGCCACCTTCTTCCTGCTGCCTCTGAGACCCTCTGTACTCGGCACATGTTCCCAGGGAGCTTTGCTCTAGATGCGGTGGTGCCCTGTTCTTGCTCTTGACACAGTAGCTCATACTGATTTCTGACTGTAATCACCCAGTATTTATTTGCATAGATGACTCAACTTCTTTTTTTAAAAAGTGATATAATCCCGGGGAAGGAATCACGGGGCTAAATACCTAATGGTAGATAACATGAAGGAGGAAATTCTGATGGAAGGTTTTTCTAGCACTCTTCAATTTTCCTTTTTTATTTTAAGTTCCCACCTAGTTTCCAGAACTTTCTTAATGCCACATACGCTTTGCCTCATGAAGAGAGAGTTCATGAGACAAAAGAATTTCCAGCGCCCAACTACAGGAGACAATGACATGGAGTGCTCCATAGAGAAGAGAACATGTGCCTCCTCTCTCCCAAAGGGGTTCGGTGGGCAAGGTAGAGTCAAAGAAAAATGCTGAGTCTGAGGGGGCCCAGAGATAAAGACAGATACTTAGCCCACAGAAAACTAAGAGACCAGCACCCTTTCCCCATGCTGGCCCACTTTGAACTCTTCCTCTGTCCAGCACCTTACTCCGTTCACTCATCCTTACTCCACCCTGTAATTGATTCTTCTGGGATCTTGTACTTAAAAGTTTCAGTCCCGAATGAGAGCAGGAGAATGTGTGGATTTAATTTAATTGTCTTTTACTTCTGAGTGCCTGGAAGACCACTTAAACAGGAGCTATAGATTGTGCATCCCATATCCAAAGTGTTTGGGATCTGAAGTGCTTCAGATTTCAATTTTGGGGTGGGCGGGGGAGATGGATTTTGGAATATTTTCATATATGTAATGAGATATCTTGGGGCTAGGACTCAAATTTCAACATTCAATTCATTTATGTTGCATAGATACCTTAAACACATAGACTGAAGATAATTTTATACAGTATTTTTGTGTACCCACATTTTGGCTGTAACTCATCACATGAGGTCATATGTGGAATCTTCTACTTGTGGCATTGTGTCAGCCCTCAAATTTTTCAGATGTTTGGATTAGAGATGCTCAAGTGGTATCTGCAATCTAAGACAGCCATACAGGTTCTAGCAAACAGATTCTTTGTTTTGCTTTTAGACATAAACTCCATAAGCAACAACTGCATGCTCTATCTTTTCTTAATGCCTCATCCTTGCCATACGAGAACCATGGCTGCACTCTTCCCCAGGCCATGCAGGCTCCAGCACCTGACACACTGGGTAAGATTTGGGGTCCAGAAAGAATAAACATTTTTCATCACCGTCTTTCCTGGTCCTTTCTCTCACCTTCATGCCCACTACACAGAACTTGAGAAAGCCAGTGTGTCTGCCAGGAGTCATTTTCTTCCTTGGTGATGAGAGTAGAGTATCCCCATTTCTCCCTTATGAAATCTTGCATATATTACTTAATGTGTCTAGTGTGTGAACAGCACCTTTCTCTAGTTGCTGTCTTTTTTTAAACATTTTTGGGAGTATTTCAATAGCACTTTTAAGACAGATGGTGTGGATTCAGCATTCCTTCTCAAATTACACTCCTGGACCAGTAATCAAGCAGTCAGAACTGGAAAGCTCAAAGCCAAAGAAGAGCAGGTAGAGCTGAGCAGGACGAAGTCTCAAGTGGCCAACTGCAGTGTCAGCAGGCTGCAGGGAGTTTCCTCCCCCCACCTATAAAACAAGAACTGGGTCTTATTAGAGGAAGCGACTTAGAGCCAGAGCACCCCCATACCGTACTCCGAATGAGTCGCCCCTGAGCACCTTTCACACACATCAGCTCTTCACTGAGACACAAACCTAGCCTTTAGGGGCATGGTGAAAATATACTGCCCTGGGTGCAAGTTACTCAGTACAAGTTGGACTGGACAGAACATGGGATAACTTCACATGACTTGAGTTCCTGCACAAGATGTTGTTGAGAGATGCTTGTCCAGATGCATTGGGAGATTCAGCATGGAGCTGGGGGCAGAGACTAAACGAAAAACAGCATGCTTCTTGCCTGTCCCTCACCATGGCCAGAATCCTCAACAAAGAGTTTATGGAAGAGCAAAATACAGGAAAACAAACTCTGCTGCTCTCTTCGTGAAGTCTATTGGTGCCAGTATTTACTTGAATCCTCACATCTGTTTCCATGGAGATATCACTTCTGCCTACATACTTCCCAACTCACCAAGTCTATCGTTTTACAAGTTCTGTGCTACCATATTAAACAATCCAATTCTTTCATAACTAGTTCCCGATCATTCTCCTTTAAAAATAGCTAGTGGGTAGGCAGACAGCTCCTGCTCCCACGTCACACCCTTATGATGACTATGCATTTAAAAATGGGGATGATCTGGAGGAAAACAAAACAGTGGAGCAAACGCAAGAGAAAATTTCTGATTATTTTATACTTTATTGTATCATATTTTGGATTTTAATCATAGGACATGTCAGTTTAATCATAGGACATGTCAGTCTGTGTAGATTGCAGCAGAATAGTTGAGAAGTGGCATAGCTCAATAGTTAAGGATTTATTTTGTCTCTGGAGTTGATTTTTCTAATATATGGAAAGTTTAAAAGTGGGTGGGTTTAACATAATACCTTAATGTCATCATATGGATAGTGGGGGAGAGAGGTTAACAATGGCATTCCTACTGAATAGCACAGGAATAAGGAATACAGCACTTAAGCCCTTAGAACAAGGCCTGGCATGTAATAAGCACAGTATTAGCTTTATATATTAATTAACTATGGTTATTGTTCTTAGTATGCTGGCTGACCTGAGAGAATATACGGGATCCACAGCCTTCACTTGTCTCGAGATTTCGGAAGCAATTGAAGACTTAGTCCATGGGGACAGGACTTGCAACAGAGAGACAGGACCATGAGTTCCTGGCCTATTGAAAAACCTGTTGTCTGTTATCTTAATTTGCCCCCTGGCATTGAACACAGCACATATAGATGCACCCTGGATAGGTGTTTAAAGGAATGAAGAGAAAGAGGTGGCAAACCTCCTGTACATATTATTCTACTGTGGAACCAAATATGAATTAATTTACCCAGGGCAGGGTTCTGGTTAGCCATGAGTCCCTCCCTTCAGGGATTGTATTCCCATCACTCTTTGTGCATGAAGGAATAAGTTGATTTCTCAAATTGTTGATTCCGTGCGGAGAGTCAATTACAGGTATGATAATCAAGTCTTTGGCTGGCATAGTCTTAATGAGAAAAGGCTTTCATCAAAGACACCTGCTTTGAAGATCTGTGCTTCCCCCATCCACCTCCAGGCCCAAAAGGCCAGTAAGATAGTGTTTCTATGCTGGAATGTGACAAGAGCTAAAGCATCTGGTCCAGAAAATTGGACTACATGGGCATCTCATTTCTTAACATGTAAACCTCAACCAGGGACTTAATTGGGACGAGGACATAAGAAATGGTTTTCTCTCTCTCTCTCTCTCTCTCTCTCTCTCTCTCTCTCTCTCTCTCTCTCTAAGTCTCCATTCAATGGCAGACTCTGGCATCATGTTTTAGTCCCAGGTGTCTAGTCCCATGAAGAGCAACTGTGCCAAACCTTTCAGCTGTACTGAGTGGGCTCACTTTTCAGAATACCTCAACAAATTGAGTTATCAGCATGTGTCTTTGACTCACCTATTGTGTGTGTGTAAGAGAGAGAGAGAGGCCTATGTTATAAAGTCTTATTCCCAAGTCTCATTCATTGGAGCACAGGGGCAGATACTTATGCTTGAATAAGATTGCAAAGCCACTCAGTATTTATATGGGTTCTTCCTTTCTGTTTATATACTACATTTAAAATTGCACAAGATTGAAACCAAAGCTATCTAGAGAAAGAAAGAGGATAGGAAAAAGGATAGGAAAGAAAAATAGCCAGATCTGGAGAATTCATATCAAGTTGTGATGCAAATGATGTTCAGAAACATGGCCACCAGAGCTGGTCCTTCACGGGCTGCATACCATTTTTATTCCCATGACTAAGCTTTTCACAAGTTTCAAATTTCCACTGCTGTCTGAACGTGTTCCAAGTAAGGATGAGCCATGAGCGGAACCTCATCAGCCAGTGTGGATGACAGCAGATGCAAAGGCGCTGTCTGCAGGATGACTCTGAACGCAGCACTGCTGCCGCCATAGCCACAGCGATGACAGTGGTGCTCATACACATGCATTGCAGTCCCAGCGCGGGGCTACAGAGTAGAGCAGATCATTACCACACTGCAGCATTTGTTCCTTGTTTAATGAACAGCTGGCTCCTGGCTGGAAACTTTGGAGATGAGTGCCTCTCTTCCGTAAGGTCTCCTTTTCACCCTCTCATTTGCCATGCCGAGGGGATTTTTATGAAAACAGAATATTTTACTCTGTGGGAAATCTGTTCCTTCTGCCTCTGCTTCTGCCCCCACCGGATGTGCTTATCTCCTCCTTGCAAGGGCACAGACAATTATAGAGCAATACATCTTCACCCACACGATTTCAGGCAAATATTATAAAAGACATGCAGATGGCACTGGAGAAAAGCCTTCTGCCACTTCCATCGCTTTAGTTTGAGGAAGAGATAGCAATTTCTTTTTTAGTAAGTACCCTAACAGTTCATTCATTTATTCAGTGAGCCAACAAATGTCAATCCAGTGTCTCTCTGATGGTGGCATGCCTAGGCCGTGAGTTTGAGACTGAACAGGCAGACCCTGCACCGTGGGAGAATTCAGTGGAACATTTCTCCCACACACAGCACCCACCTGGCTCCCTGTTAACCATACCTCCTGTCTCCCCACCTCATTCCAATTTTTCTTCTCCTCATTCTTCTAAAGTAGAAAAAATGTTTCTGCTGCCTTGGTTCCCCCTTTAGGTCTGATCTTCTCTACCTGCTCATGATTAATTGGGAGCCAATCGCCAAATACAAATAAAAACAACAATGTGCCCTCATGCAGTGTGTAGTGCTTACTTTATGTTCTTGTGTGTACCTTTTCACCTGTTCTCTCTCTCTCCCTCTCTTCTCCCTCCATATATATATATATATATATATATATATATATATATATATATATGTTATCATATACATAATCATGTGTATATTGTGTGTGTGTATATATATATAATATAATATATATTATATAATTTCACTTAATCTTTGCATCATCCCTTAGGAAAAAATATCACTATGATTCCCACTGTCAAAGGAGGACATTGAAATGGAAAAAAGAAACTTGATTCAAAGTCACAAAACTGCTATAGCAGGAAAACTGTGACCTCAAAGTAAAAGAGTCCAGCTTGTAATGTAGAATCAAACAGATATTTATTTCTCTTGTGTAATCATCAGCAGTAAAGCAGTATGTTCTCGTGCTAGATATGTGTCCCTACAACCTCAGGGCGGTGTCTGTGTCTCTTGCAGTTGATGAACCTTTTCCTCATGAGCACACAATGGTGGCTCTGGGTTGAAGCATTTAAATTAAAATTTCCATTTAAATTAAAAAGAGGAAAGGTAGAATCGTCCGGCATTTGCTTTTATTTCTTGCAGCTTTCTACTTACCTCTCATTGGCCATGTGCAAGTGTCATATAAAAATATCCCTCACAACAAGAGTGACTAGGAAAATACATTTAAAGTTTTGTTGTTGTTGTTCAAATTCCCTAATAAAGACAGCAAGGCAAAAGGGGTCTTGGCTGTTTGTTAGGTCAGCCGACGGACAGCCTGCACCATCGGTAGTAAGTGACTGCAGTAGGGTGGGACCCAAGAGCACTGTACCTGTGCAAAGTTCTTACCATTATGCTCTACCACACAGATGTGCTCTTGCTTAGTCCATGGTGAGTGAAAGAGATGTGATCTTGCCTTCATAGAGCCATGGAACCAGTAATCATACAAATAAACATATAACTTCAGATTCCTGTAAGTACTTGTAGATAGAAAAACAGGGTTTCAAAATTACTAAAAATAGCTGACATTTTAATGTTAACTCTCTTGATGGGCCACAAGAACTCCTGCAGCCAGTGTTGCTGATGCTCCTTGGATAGAAGCCCTTCAATTTGGCTCATGAATTGGAAGACTTAATGTTACTTAAAATATGTGTTCAAATACCAAATCCGTGATACCAAAGCAACCTGCAAAATCAATGCAGTCCCTCTGAAAATGGCATTTTATGCAGAAATAGCCAAGTGCAACTCTAAAATTGACATGGAAACACACAAGGCCCAGAGTAGCCAAAATAATTTTGAGAAAGAACAAACAAAGCATGCTTCTGGATTTCAAAATATATTATAGAGCAATAGTGATTAAAACAGTATAGAGCTAACACATAGACTGTATACTAATAGCCTAGAATAAAAATCTCAGAAATAAGTCCATGCGTATATGAGCAACTGATAATTTAAAAGATGCTAAGAATACACAATGAAAAATAATATCTTCAGCAGATGGCATTGAGAAAACTGGCAGCCCACATGCAAAAGAATGACATTGAATCATTTCTTATGTTATTCATAAAAAATTCAAATGGATTAAAGCCTTATATGTAAAAGCTGAAACTATACAACTACTAAAAGTAGATCTGGTAATACTGTCATCGCATTGGTGTTAGCAACAATTTCATAGCTATGGTACCAAAAGCACAGCAAAAAAAAAAAAAAAAAAAAATGTAAATCACAAGTAGAAATACAAGGTGTCCCAAAAGCTTGTCTATATTTCCTCTGTCTGGTGATTTTGATGACACCTTATTCACTAAATTTAGGGCTTGCATAATATTTCTCCTAGTATTAGCTTTACTTCTAATTTAATGACAAATTTATTCTGAGTAAATGTTTCTATTAGATTACTTTTATATTCTTAATAGTTCATATGTGTGATGACCTTTGGAACACCCTGAATTTCACAGTAAAAATTAGCTACACATAACAAAGGAACAAATTTACAAAATGAGAAGACAACCCACTGAATAGGAAAAAAATTGCAAAGCAGGGATCAAATAATGGGTTAATCTCCAAAATATGTAAAGTCCTCTTGCATCCCGTTATATTTTGATCTGGAATGTCCCCGAAAACCTCATATTTTTGGCTGTTGTGGAACATTTATGGTTTCCATATGCTGTCAAGAGGTGGGGCTGGTTGAAAGGGCCAGATTACTGGGACTTGTCCTGGAAGGGTATCTGCTAGCTACATCCTTCCTCACTAATTCTGCTTCCTGTTGCAATGCCATGAGAAGCTTTTCTCCAGCTAGGCCTCTGCCAGGATCTTCCACCATTGCCAGCCAGCCATGAATGGACTGAGACTTTCTGAAACTAAAATAAACCTTCCCTTCTTCAAGTTGTAGATGTCAGGTATTCTCTTCCAATAATGAGAAAGTAACTAAGACACAACCCAAAAGCAAAAATACTAATAACTGAATTTTAAAATGAGCTAAGGACTAGACATGACATCCAAGAACATATGCAAATGACCAACAAGTACATGAAAAGATGCTTGCCAGCGTCAGTCATCAAAAGAATGCAAATCAAGACCATAAAAAGATATCACTCACACCTGTAAGGGTGACTGTTGTCAGAGACACTAATGATCCCACCACATGCACATACACAACATCACGTGAAGTGGTGCATATGTCATTCGGTTTGGTTTGTCTCATGATGTATACATGTTGAAACATCAGACTGTACCCTGCAAGTATATATAGTTTTGTTGACTATGTCTCATAAAGCTAGAGAGAAAAAGGACAAGTATTGGAGGGCTATTGGAGAAATTAAACTCTTGAAGACTGTTGGTGAGGATGCAAATTGGGGGACTGCTGTGGAAAAGAGCACAAAGATTCCTCAAAAATAACTAAAAACGGAACCATCAGGTGACAAAGCAATCCCAGTTTCAGTAAATGTCAGCAGGTTCATGTATATTCACCATGAAAATATTATCCTTTAGGAAGAAGGAAATCCTTCCACTTATAATTACATGGTCGAAACTGGAGGACACTGTGCCAAGTGAAATAAAAGCAGCTACGGAAAGACAAAGACTGCATCACCTCACACGTAGACTCTAATAGAAAAAAAAAAAACTCTTAGACTATGATGGAGCAGAACAGTGGTGATCAGAGGTTAGGGAGGAAAGTGGATGTTGATCAAAATGTACAAGGTGTCAGATATAATATGAATTGCATTCTAGGGATTAATGTACAGCAGAGAAAACTATAGTTAATATTCCTGTGTTGTATACTTGGATTTTCTTTAAAAGTAGCAAAAAAAAAATGTATTTTCAATGGATGTTGATCCCATTTTGGCTTCTAAGGAGTAAAGGAGGATCATCACTGGCCTAAATATCCCAGGGTGCAACTTCCATCCTCAGCGAGTTTCCACCTCCACTCCTCCATGCTGTGGGAGAGGAAAAATCACGTGAGATTAGTAAACCAAGGTGCACAGCTGTTCTAGCCACCACATGCTATTTGATGACAGCTAGAGCAGCCTCGTGGCCTTGGGAGGGCCCAGCCCCTTCACATGCCCTTCACACACTGTGCCCGCTGAAAGCATCAACCTCATAGCCCGAAGCATACCATCTGCCGAAGAGTTAAACTACCCTAGGCTAGAATAGCAGCAACTTTTTCGCTCCCCTTAGATCTTGACCTTCTTTTCTTTTGATGCAGAAATCATGGATATACCGAATTAACCTTTGACCTAGTAGCAGAATTCACTAAAATTTGGTATTTCATAACCTTTTACATTTCACCAAAGTACCCGTTCCCAAATGTTTCTTTTGTTTCTCTAACCCAGATTCTCACGCAATATGTGTAACATCTGTCATGAGCACCAAGATGCAAAGGCCCAGCTGGCTCAGGGATGGGAAAGAGGTGGCCTGGGCATGCGCAAACCGCACGAGCTGCTTTGTTCCAAACTGAAACTGATTATCAGCTGCAGTTTGTGTACTCACGGATTTCTACAAAGGTCAAGCTTCTCGGCTGAGCGCTGCAGCATTCCCTACTCTTGCTCACAGAAAGGCTAACTCTGCTGTGAGTACAGATTTGCTGTAGTTTACCTAGCTCGCTGACTTTCATGGAGAAGTTAAAGCTCCAAATGTCAATCAGGTGTCGGCCTGGGCAGCCAATGTTTAACTCCAGCTGCGCTTCTAAATGCTACGGTGTGCTACTAGTTGAGGGTTTGGTGGGCAGGGACTTCTCTTCAAGGACCCAGAGACAGCTTTATCTGTTGAAGATTAACAATTACTCTTTCTGTTACAGCCCACAAGAAGATCATAACCACTGATTTCACTTTAGGGCTTTTTGCTACAATTACAGTTTAGCATAGTGAAGTAAAAGAATTGTGCAGTAAGTAAAACGTCCACTAGGTGGCCCTACTGTTCTTCTAAGCAGACGCAAGCGGCACCGAACAGCTCACCCATCCTTCTGGGTTCCAAAGGGAAAGCAAAATGCGGAAGTGAGGATGTTTTCTTGTTGCTGTTATTTAATATCCATCCTAAATTACATTTGAATAGATTAATGTTTTAGTGACTAGCAAGAGACTGAGTTTCGGGTATTTTTGTTTTTCACATAGACATATGAAGGCTACACTTTAATTTTTAACTGCATTTCTATGGTTGATAAAGCTTTTTAATTGGCGTATCTATGTTCTTATGACACATACTGCCGTTTTCTCATTATTTAACTCTCTTATTTAACGACATTCTTCCCATAAGGACACAAGTTTCCAAAGGAAGGAAGGAATTGTCTTTTGTGAAGACTTCCTCAAAGCGGTTTAATTTTCATTTTCAGTATTCCCTGTGATTTTCATTATTGTTTTCAGTGACCTTTTAAAAGCATGACCCAGTTTCTAAGTTGCCCTTAGGATGCTTATTAAAAAATCTTCTCCTATGCCTTAGATTATAGTAATAAATGAAGATAATTTTTAAAGTATGCTTAGGTTACTGTGGCTCCAGAAATCACTTCAGATTCTGAATCTCTTATTTGTTTTTCCTTTAATTCCTCCAGTTCTTGTGTCTTTCTGGTTTATGGTTAAGATTCTTGTAAAATGTCAGGTGTCTTCCCCCACAGCAGCCTGGGTAAATTCCCACAGTGATGGACACAGTGCTGAGTTCTCAGGGTGCATGACATCTGTTCCCTTCCCTCCACATTGGAAAAGAGGTACAAGAACAGGTTCTGCATAGAACATCAGACTACCCATTTGCCCTTGAAAAGCATCCACACCAGAAGACAGGCCAAGGCCACTTTCATGGACATTACCAGAGATCATTAAAATGACTGAGATTTTTTCATTTCAAGGGAAAGAAAAACATAGCGAAATATAAAATGACTACAAATTCTAAAAAACACCGAAATGAACCATTTTAATCTAACAAATTAGTGACATTTTGAAAATAATTACATGAAAATATTTAGATATCAAAAGACTGAACAGGAATCAACCTCTTTTCTGAGATGGTTTTTCAGACATGTTTTTTTGGTTAGTTACTATGCTTGTTAAGTGTGTAAAAATGAACCATTAGGAAGAATATAATTTTTTAATATTTGGTTTTACTTTAATGATCTAACCGATGATTGTTTCAATTAATTCAAACAATGCAGAATTATGTAAAATACAAAGTGAGAAGGCACCCTTCACATTTCTGCTCTCTTCTGACTGCCCACACCCAGTCCTCAGAAAGAGGCACCTTTGGAAAGTTCTTTGGTATATATCATCCTAATTCTAAATGGCTGTTCATATATATATGGTACATATTTAATAGGCTGATGGATATATTTTTGGGTAATTATGTTTCCTTTTTGTAAAGATGAGATTATACCATATATATTGCTGTGCTCTTTGCATTTAAATGTTTAATTTTTAACAAACACTTGTCCAATCAATAAATCTATAACCCTCTTAAAAATGTGACCAAAGTAGCCCATCACATGGTTTGAAAAGCAAAGTAGTAACTGCCTAGCAACCAAACAGCAATTCTGGAATGTCTCCAAGTCATATTTCACTCATCTAGTACTGCGAGGAATGTTGATCACTTGCATAATAGTTCTCACCATCCCCTTTCAGAACCAGGCTGGCTGGCAGAATCTTCTTTGAAGCACTAGAGAGTAAAGCAGAACTGAGTAGCTATATTCCTTTTAATTGTTATAACAAAAGAGCTGTGTATACTCTGATCCTACTGTGTGTGTGTGTTTGTGTGTGTGTGTGTGTGTGTGTGATTTTAATTTTTAATTCTGTATATTAAATGCAAATTCTTTCATCTCACCATGGCCAGAGACACTGAAAGTTCTTGGATAGACCCTAACACTGACTCACATACATAGTTTTGGTATTTCATGCATTTTGTCTTCAATATAGGATCAGCTTGACCCCTTCAGTGAGCCTTCTTAACTCTGTAAAAGAGAAAGAGAGAGAGAGAGAGATGGAGAGAGAGAGAGAGAGAGATGGAGAGAGAGAGAGAATATAATTTATTCTAAGGCTAGTTACCCCACCACTACCACCACTAAATCAAAAGTCTTCTGAGTATTCTACCCAATGCACCATGAGTAATGATTTATAGAACAAGATGTATTCCCAGGCTCAGGTGAACTCCAGAGCTCTGTCTAATCCTTTGGTGGGTTTTATTCCCAGCCAGGGTGGTATTTTACTTGCATGTATATGCTTAGAAGTTTTCACTTGCTGATTCAAGAGAACTCTCTACCTAAATAAATAAATAAATAGACTTTCATATTTCTGTACTCCTCCCTACACTCTCCAACTGAATTGTTCTTCCTGGGTATCCAGTTATGTCTCCTGGACTCCAAGAGCCTTCCGGGCTCCACCCCAGGTCTGCTTTCCTGAGCTTCAGTCTGGAAACTCACCCTAGACATTGACAATAAAATGATTCAATCACATGGCTCTTATCTCTCAGGGATTACTAACTTTTACTTTTGGAAATCCAATGTGTGATGATGTGTTACAATTTCTTGTTTTGTGTATTGCTAGCTTTTTTCATTGTTTCCTGATGAGAGGGTAAATCTAGTCCCTGTTTCCCCATTTTTGCCAGAAACTGGAGACCTCGTCACTGATTAGGAGCATGAATTTCAGAGGATGCCCACGTGGGTTTCATGCCATTTCTTTTCCTTTATAGCTGTGTAACCATGGACAGAACATTTTATTCCTTTGCCCTTGTCAAAATTAGGATAATAGTAGTATTCTGCAGGATTGTTCTAATAAATAAGCAAGCACATTAATACTTACGTTTAGAGCAACTTGGCACATAGTAAGACTCAATATACATTAGGTAGTAACAGTATTATCAAAATAGTATAGTAATAACTATTATAAACATTAGATATATCAGAAAATGCTGCCAAGAAATGTTTTTAGACAAACTATATGTGCTTAAAAAATGATTCTTTTGGTAAAATCACAAGTTAATATTTTTATAGCTTCTTTAATTCATTCACTCAGAAAATTGAAAACAAGTTAAACAATAATTACTGTTTTCTTTATAATTTACACAAGTGCTGTTGATGGAATTACATACCCCCCAAAGCATTAACCTCCAGAAACTCAGAATGTGAGTACACTTAAAAATAAGGCTTAGGAAGAAGTAATTAAGTTAAAATGAAGTCATTGGTGCAAGCTCTAAACCATGATGGCTGGTGTCCTTATAGGAAAAGGAAATTAAGGTATAAGTATCCTCAGAGGGAAGGCTACCTGAAGACCCAGAGGAAAAGACAATCCCCTGAAAACCGAGAAGGGAAACCTCCCAAGAGATTGTCCGTGCTGAAATCTTGTCTTAGAGCTCTGGATTCCAGAATCCAAGAAACTAAATTTCTATTGTTCACCTTCCTTTATCTGTGGTGCTTCTTCACAACAATCCTAGCAAACTGACACAAAATTATCTCTAGTCATTAGAACCTAATATTAATAAGGTTATAAGTTACAACTTTTGCTGTAACTTTAGTTGATCTGCTAATTCTTCTTTTTTAGGCAAGATTTGAAACCTCACTTTGTATATTAGACACTTTCCCATTGCTAGGGGAAAAATATCCAGTAACCACAATTAAAAAGAGTAGATGTTTATTTTGTCTCATGGTTTCAGAGACTTCAGTCCCTGCATAGTCAATTGGTTCCAAGACAGAAACCATGGTGAAAGAGTATGGTGGTGAAGGGCTGACACACTCACTCTACCCACGATGTAGACAGAGAGATGGGAGAAGCTGAAACCCCTGCCAGGTCACACTCCCTGTTGCCCACCTCCTCTCACTTGCCCTACCTCCTGACAGTACATCCATCTATTAACTCATTTATGTTTCAGTTCACTTAAGAACATAGCATTCTTACAATCTGTTTCATTTCCAAAATCCTTATCTCTATACACATGAGAGTTTTGGAGGAAATTTTAGTTCTAAACTACAACACTAAACCTTCTTCATACTTTTAGTGGAAAGAAATAATACTTCGTGATCCTGACTTTCTTCATTACTTTTTTTGTTACTGTGACTCAATATCTGACATCTACAATTTTGGGGAGGAAACGTTTCATTTTAGCTCAAAGGTTCAGAAGGTCGTAGTCTATTCTTGGACAGCTAGCAACAGTGGAAGCACAGGCAGAGACGAAGATAGAAGCAGCTTCTCACAGCATTGCAAACACTCCAGTCAAGCTGAGTCACAAAAGGGATGCAGGAAGCAGCGTATTTTCTTCTAGGTCCCTTCTTGGTGATCTACCCCTTCCTGGTCACGCATCATGCCTGTAATCCAGTCCACACACCTGTAGTCTAAACCACACACCCATAATCCACCCCTCCAGACCAGGTCTCTATCTCCTAACAGCACATGGCTCTGTCTATAGTATTCAAATACATGAGGTTTGGGCGGGGACTTTCCAGATTCAAACCACAACACTGCCTATATCATAGGATATTATAGGGATTTCACTGATCACACCTAATCACACAGAAATGTGACCTCAGGAAATTTCATTGCTATAAATAAAGTCCTTCAGTGGCCATGGCGTTATAAGAAAATACAATCTTATAAGACACAATTGTGTACACAGTCCATTGTTTAAGCTTATGAAACACATGACTGTGTATAATGTGTTCTCACCAAGTGACAAATACTGTGACTGTGTGTGTGTGTGTGTGTGTGTGTGTGTGTGTGTGTGTCAATGAATTTCCGTAATATGGGAACCGGACTCCCAGTCTGCAGACTAGTACTGGTCAGTGTTCTTGAAAGAACCAGGCTGCGGGGGACAGATAAGTGGCAAGCAGGTGGTGAGCAGCAAGCGAAGCTCTGCGTCCTACCAGCACCTTCCTGACAGGTTCAAATGCAGCCGCTCATCTAACAGGAGGCAGAGCGTCACTCCCCCCCACCCCTCTTACTGCTGTTTGCATTTCAAAGCTGTGCTCCAATAACCTAATACACAACAAGTATGTTCTTTCTTCCCGTGCTCCCTCCCCTGTCGTTGGGAGAATGGTCTTAAACTAACTGGTGTCAGAAAAGTTGAGAACCACTGTCCTAAGATACAGGAAGAATTGCTAATTATTATTTGTCTCCAATACAAACATGTTGGAGACTTAAAAAAAAGTTTTCTAACTTCCTTTACAACAGAATAATGTAGTTACACACACATGCACACGCACACACACACACACACACACACACACACACACACACAAGCACCTAAAAATGGAAACTTTATGTAAAAGTAAGAAAGTACTTTAATTAATTATAATATGGTAATTAATAAATGAGTTTCATTAAAAACTGCCTCCTAACAGGAAACTAATATCACTTCAATGTAACTATAACTTACTTCGCCATTTCAAAATCACATTCCTTTTAATAGGGCTAAAATGAATATGCTAGATTTCCATTAGGGAGATTAAATATCATTTTATGTGTAGTTAGTAATGTATTTATTTCACAAGACAAATTAATGAGGTAAGATTAATGTTAATTAGATTTTTAAACAGAGTTGAAAGTATTC
Organism: Ctenodactylus gundi; assembly: GCA_004027205.1. NCBI lineage: Eukaryota > Metazoa > Chordata > Mammalia > Rodentia > Ctenodactylidae > Ctenodactylus > Ctenodactylus gundi. The sequence goes on from PVKB01000031.1 coordinate 476,568, forward strand.
CATAACTCACAGCTTTATCCAGCACAGCATTTATCAGTGTGATTTCATCACTTAGCCTAAGATTTGACTTCTAAAATACCAAAATACATCATTAATGAAGAATAAACTTTTTCCACAGCTTTCTATTTCCTTGGAGTATTTTCAAAAGCCACTTATGTTCATCTGCTCATAAAGAACACATAAGTTGTTTGATTATGTTTTGAGCATCAAGAATAGTCTGTGGTAGCTGATAAACACAAGGAGAGTACACAGGACATGCCATCCACGTGACCTATGAACTAGAGGGATGTTTCAAAGGAAACCAGCGGCAGAGTACCAGCCTTTGCTGTTACGCATAGATAAATCTCAAGGAGACAACAAAAAATCAAAAGGACCTTAGGAACCGAAATGTGTGATAGATTCATTGATATTCAGAACACTCCATGTATTGAAGATCTGAAGGAAAGAAGCAACTTCTTAAGATACTCTGTGATATACAAAAATAAATAGGCCAAGGATCTCAAAACAGGGCAAAGAGAAACATCCCCTCATGTCCTTTAAATTCAGAAAAATTCCATAGATAAAGCGGAAACAGACTTCAGAAGGGTATTAGTTACTCATTAGTTACTGGGACTAAATACCTGACAACTTAAGGGAAAAAGATTTGTTTTAGCTCATAGGTCCAGAAGGTCTCACACAGTCCATTTATGGGCAGCTGGCAAAGGCTAGAGAGCCGCTCATGGCATTACAGACAGAAAGACAGAACTTAAACTTTTAAGCTCTAACTTACATGATTTACATACTACGCATTTCATTAAAGCTGAAGTCATAACATGTGCACTCTGTGTCCACGCCAGCTTCAATGGCATCAAATTTTTCACTTTTTTTCTTCAAACCTGACATCAAATTCATCATCGTATCATTTGTGAATCGCCTTCACAAAAATTTTTCATTTATCTTCTTCATCTTTTATTTAAATGCCCCATCATAAATCTTAATCAGCCTACCTAGCCTGCTGACACCAGGATGAACCAAGGGAGCGTCATAATCCAGTGTATGTGGCACGTCATAGAGGAAGGAGATCAGAAAGGACACTGTAATCCAGGGTGGGTATCTGCTGTTTGAAGAAAATCAACTCCAGTCAGTCCAATGCCTATGTAGCAAAACCCGGAGATACTACCCGTCAGCCAGCAATTTAAATCTTCACCATGCTAATTTATGACAGTTAATCTCTTCCTCATTTGTATAAGAAGTTCCAAGACTCATGCTAAGGGCATGAGGTGTAACAAGAGTTGTGTGCTCTGTTGCTGTGTCCCCACTAGACTGAAAACCTCTCAAAATATGATATTCATCTTTGTATCCAAAATAGTGGATAACTTTAACAACACTATAGATTGCTAGGTCAGTGAAGTTGTCAGCTACTGCATGGGATAGTGGACATAAAATCATTCCTCTTGACGAGTTGGTAAATTGTAAGCCACTTTATAAAAATGAGGCATTATTATTGTATGGCTGATATTTTAGGAAAAAATTCATAATGAGGAAGAGCAAATAGACCATTATAAGGGTTTTACACTATAAATAAAATATATTATCTAAAGGTGAGACATATTGTCCCTGAGAAAACTATAGCATTTGACACCATGTCCCTGAAATGCTCCATTTGTGTTCCCAAGACTCTTGCCAAGTCAAGGGGACATCATATGCAGAAAGGGGCAGGATTGTCTAGATAAGTTATCTGAAGAGCACTGGAAACTGGGAAAATTAGTATTATTTGGAGAAGCTGCCTTCCTGCCCTTAGGCTAAGTCAGCTACTTAAAATACTAGTCATACAATGATACAACAAAACAAGCTAATGATGTCACTGCTATGTAGTGAAATCTAAGCTCCCTCCCTGCAATAACGTGCTGAAGAATGATCCATCTAAGCAATCATCATGAAGCCTGCTGGGGGGTGCTTTTGCCAAGTAGGCATTCCTCATGGATTTTCCCAGGTGGAGGTGTTACTGTGTGCATCTCCCCTGATGAGATTTGCTAAATGGTGCTATCAAAAGTATGCACCTCTTCCTAGACCTGCTGGCAAGTGTTGTTGACCCTGTGCATGTTTCTGGTAGACATTCCCTTGCTGGCAAGGCACTGCTTCCCTCCAGTGCCTGGTAGTAAGTCCTTTTTCCCCATTGATGTATATTTTTGGTACTTAATAATTACATTAGTTCTGGAGAATATATATTATATATATTATATCTTGATCATTTTGAAATCCTTTTTCCTGTACACTCCTACCTCCCCTGTCTACTTCCCTGTCTCCCACAAGTCTATATCTGTTTCCAAACATCTCTTTTTTATTTTAATTTTAATTATTTATATCTTGGGTTTCTCATATGAGACAAGCCATGCAGTATTTAACTTGTCTAACAGCATTCGACATTTTAGTCTCAAGAACCATCCATTTTCCCATGAATAACATAAATTTATTCCTCCACAATGCTGAAATTCCATTATATATATATATATATATATATATATATATATATGTGTGTGTGTGTGTGTGTGTGTGTGTGTGTGTGTGTGTGTGTGTGTCACATTTTCTTTATCCACATATTAGTTGATGGGCAGTTGGGCTGTTTCTGTAGTTGCATTATTGTGAATTTTACTGCTATAAACATGGGTATGCATGTGTCAGTATAGTACTGACTGTAACTCTTTGGGGAATAAACTGAGAAGTGTGCTTGGATCAAATGAAATTTCTATTTTTTAAGAGTTTTCTTGAAGGATCTTCATAGTGGTTACACAAGTTCACATTTCCACCAACAATGTAGAAATGTTTCTTTTCCCCCATATCCTCACCAGCAATGTAATGTGTTTGTGTGCTTGATAATTGTCACTGTGACTGGGGTGAGATGGAAACCTAAAATTGTTTTGATTTGTATTTTCCTGTGGCTCACAGTGATGAACATTTTTATGCACTTTTTGTCCATTTGTATTTCTTCTTTTGAAAAATATCTGTTCATTTCATTCACTCATTTTGATTAGGTTATTTACTTTGTGGGATTTAATTGAGTTCTTCATGTATTCTAAATTACGAATCCTCGTTCAGAAGGATAGCTGGCAAAAACTGACTCCTGTCCTGTAGTTATCTCTTCACCCTGTTGGTTGTTTCCTTTACTGTCTAGAAGCTTTATAAGTTAATGTAATTTGATTTGTTCATCCCTGGTATTAGTTCTGTGCTGCTGAAGTTTTCTGTTTCAGAAAGTCTTGCCTGTTAGTAAGCCTTAGCTTTATCTCTCACAGTCATCTCCGGGTATTTTCTCTGGTCTCTTCAGCTCCCACTTCACTGGCCCAGGACACATGGGATGTGGATGAGACAGGAAGTTTTATAAGTTGAGATAAATCCTAACACAATCATTAAAGATCATAAAACAAAGTAACAGCAATCACTTAAAGGAATATAACATTGCCCTGAAATTCCAGATGTAAATGTAATCATAAAAATATTTCTCATGAAAGATAAAAGTTAAAGAATGATCAAGTTATATTATGTATGTATGTACAAGTTTCCCAAAATGAATGTAAATATTTTGTATTGCAGCATGTGCCAATAAAAAAGGGTAAGAGAGGAAAGAAAGAGGAAAGATGGAATAAAAAGAAAAGGCAGGTCAAATTGATGAATGAAACTCAAAAATATATATTGTAACTAATATAATAGCTAAAGACTTCCTTATACAGCAGATCCTGTAAAAATTTGGATAGATAAACGCTAGGCCCAGGCTGGGACCGTAGCTAGGCATTTTCCTGGGAAGCACAAAGCCCTGGGTTCAATTCCCCAGTACCACATAATAGGTGGGCATAACCGCACATGCCTGCAATCCGAGCACTCGGGAGCTGGAGGCGGGGAATTTGCATTGCCATCTATGTGAGGCCAGCGTCGACTACAGAGTGGGTCAGGATCATCCTGGCCTGCAGAACAACACCCTGGCCCCCACCACACACACACACACACACACACACACACACACACACACACACACACACAAATCTAGACCTACCTGTAAGAAACCTCAACTCAAATATGGAGAGATAGACAAGTTTTAAAAATCTGGACTTTACAAATGGTGGCAGTGAGAACTGTGCCTGTCTGTAAGCCCAGCACTCTGGGAGGCTGAGACAGGAGGACCACAAATTTGAACACAGACTGGTCAATCTGGCAACTTGGCAATACCCTGTCTCAAAATTGTAAATAGAAAATGGGTGGGGAGAGGGGTTCTGGGGTTGTAGCTAAAAGGTTAGAGCACTTGCTAGCATGTGCTGCCCAGGAGGCTGGGGCAGGAGTTTGAGGCCAACTTAGGCTACATAGTGATTTCAGGATCAGGACTATGCTGGACAACAGAGTGAGACTGTCTCAAAAAAAAAAAAAAAAAAAAAAAAAAAAAAAAAAAAAAAAAAAAAAAAAAAAAAAAAAAAGGCTGTTGGGGGTATGATTCAGGGCAAAGGCCCTGGGCTTGATTCCTAATACCTCCCGCTAGGAAGAAACATCTCACCAGAAACAACATGTTACTAGAAATGAAGCAAACAGAACACTTTTGGAAATGGAAAAGGGGCAACCCCTCTTGTGAAGTTATATGGAAAGCACAGTTTAAAGACAGTGAACTTGAATATAATAGCTCAAGAGTTTCGAGGAGACCTAGTTTCTTCTTGCTGCTGACAATTGCCTGTAAGAGAAGAAAAATAAACGGAGGAAAGGACTTTTAAACAAAAAGACACTAGAGTGGGTGATTTTTAGAGTTCTCCAGGTGGCACAAGGTACCAAAAGTCAGAAATGGCTGCCGAGACAGTCATAGAGACATGACCGAGTGTGGACTCCACGCATCTGCTGAGAACTCAGGAAGAGCCAAAGGCCTGCTCATTCACCTCATACAATATCCTAGTAGGAGACAGACTTTCTCAATCAAACGGGGGTCCTCTGGAAAGATTAAGGGCTGAATCTCAGCAGAAGCCAAAATGGAGAAGGGCTTACCCTTGGAAAAATTGTGGATGTGCTTCTATATAATTCAGCGAGACCCTATGACATCCGCGGTAATCCATGAAGTTATTGAGGAAGTTGTATCTGCAGAAACGTTTCCCACTAGAGTCAAAGAAACACAGGAAATGTAAAATGGAAGGAATCCCTTAGACTTCTCCAGTTTCTGCTGCAGGAAGAGGACTGAGAAAACTCTTCAGTTTCCATTTATGAAAAACAAGAAACAACTCAGGGTGTCTGTGCAGCCTGAAGTGCAGTGCTGAGAACCAGGGGAGCACTCCCAGGCTCTACTGGTGCCTTGCCGGTGTCCATCCCTTTGTGTTTGAGCACTCCTTTAGACTGGTGACTCTTGTGTGCTCTCTGCTGGTTTAGATTAGTTAGTTAGATGGTTAAAATTATTGAGATTTTAAACCTGTACTAAAGGGTTTTTGGACTTCGATGCTATAACTGTGTTTGACTTTCTGACAGTGATGAAGTTGCTTTGTATGCGAGCAGAGAGGGATAGGCCTGATGGATCCCTGGGGCCAGCGAGGCTTCCAGGTTATCAAATAAGGCAGAAGTCTGTCCATGGCTCCCATAACACTCATTTCAACAGTTATCCTTGTAATTTTGGGACATCATAGCAAAAGAGAGACTACCTGGAGGTGTCCAGGCTGATCGCATCAGCTCTTTAAAAGCTGAGAGATTTCTCCAGTTCTGAGAGATTTGAAACACAAGACTTTTTGTGCAGATGAGGCCCACCCTTGTAGCCAGCAGAGGAATGAAAGTGCAGCCCTACGACTGTAAGTAACTAAAATTTTCCAACAACCTAATCTTGGAAACAGATTTTTCTACAAAGCCCTAGGATGAAAGTGCGGCCCAGCTGATAATTTGATTTTGAACTGGTGAGACCCTAACCACAGAGCCCTGGCAAGCACTTAAACTTCTGACATAACTATGGTATTATATACAGGTGTTGTTTTAAGCCACTAATCATATCGCTGTTCATTATACAGCAATATAAAACTGATGCAGATGAATAACCAGATACACACAGTTAGTAGCAACAGAAACCAATATGGCCACTCTAGAAATAATTAGGCATTATCTAAAGTTGGAAAATCTATATATCCTATCAACTGGCAGTGTAACACCTGTGCATACAACATAATCAAGCTTTGTGTATGTGCACCAGCCATGTATATAATAATTTACGGGGCAGCATAAAACTGAAACCTCAAAGTCCATCAACCATAAAATAGATAAACGATATTTGCAGATTGGGATGGTACACAGCAGTGTAAATGGAGCTCGGGAACATAACACAGTGACAAAAGAAAAAAAGAAAAAAGAAAACCTGCACATACATAAAGGAATTTCACACATATTAGATTTTCACACTCAGGAATGTGTAATAATAATGTATTTAGAGAGATAAGCATAAGGGGTAAAATGATTAAGAAAAGAAAAGAATGACAAAAGCAGAGTTTATGAGATTACCTCGAAGTGGAAGGGAAGGGAGGGGTCCTTAAGTCGTGCAGAAGACCTAGGGACAGTGACCACGTGGGAGGCACGCACAGGGGATTGCTGCCGTGTTCCTACTCTCACTCCCGCTGCACAATGCCGCAGAGCATACCGCTGGCGTCCACGTGGGAGTTTGTTAGGAATGCAGAGAACGGACCCCACCCAAAGATGGCCTCAGTCAGAAGCTACACCTTCACAAGATCCCAGGTGGTTTGTTTGCACATTAAAATTGCAGGAGTGCTACTTTACAATGTGTATATATCCTATAAGTATTCTTAGTATCTAGTACATGTTTAACCGTAACCATTTAAAGTATGGGTTCATGTTTGGTATCCCATTCCAGTTATATTAGTGGCTAGATTTTTGAAATATCCTACTTTTAATTCTGATAATTACCCTCTTAGACTTACCTGTAAAGACTGAGTATACAGATGATTACAACAACATACCGGGTCTGGAGACTCGTTGGATACGTTTCCTGAAGGAGTCATTTAATTCATGGTTGAGAGATAATAAGCCATTTCCATGTCCTATCAGGTGCCCCTTCTTTGGGGTACTCATTTCACTATTTCAACGTATTAGTAACTTTTAACAAGGTATGAATCAGAAGCAGGGCCTTCACATTGAGCCACATCCCCAACACTTTCCTTTCCTTTCCTTTCCTTTCCTTTCCTTTCCTTTTCTTTTCTTTTTTCTTTTTTTTAACAACATCTTGTTAAGGCACTAAATTATCTGGACTGGGTTTGAACTTGAGATCCTCCTGCCTCAGCCTCCCAGTCCTGCACCACAGGAGTTTTCTTTAAGAATTGTGTGCAATTATTGATGTCCTCTTACTTTCTGCAGGATTTTTCAGCTAAAAGTATCTCAGACAGACTTGGCACTTAATGTTCTAGGCCATAACAGAGTATCTATATCTGTCTTTAACCTCCTGTTAAAAAAAACTGTGAAACAACTGTTTTCAGATATTGGACTGTAGACAGCATAGGACAGCATAAAATCTCCAAGAGAGGAGAGAGAAATAAAATTATTTCCACAGTTGCCCCAGATTTCCACCTGGAGGCAATGTGTGGACTGTGAGCAGAGGTAGGAGTAATGAAGAGCTTGGATTGGCTTCCCTGCTGACTCAGAGGAAAGACAGAGATGGGGGGGGAGAAGGGGGATGCAGGTGAGAGTGGAAGTTGCAGGGCAAAGACCTAGAAAGCAATAGCAAAACCTCCAAAACTCTGCATAGTACATGCTGAGTACTAGGCTGTGCGACTGCACAAGCCAAAATAGTGGAAAGAAAATTCACTCTGCCTGGTTGGTGTAAGGAATTCCTCATGACTACCCTGGCCATCAAATGAAACCTCACCAGGGCTGTGCCTTTCTAGTAGGGATTAACTATATCTAGAGGGTAGAAAGATGTTCTAGAATTGGTCTAGCAGAGCTATAAATAGGACTTAAAGTGTTTAGATTGGTTAATAAATGCAGTAGCTAAAAACAATACTTGTTGAAATCAAAATCCAAAGAACTAACAAAGTAGCATCTTTAATCACTAGCATTCTATTAGAAAGTAGAGTAGGTCCAAGAAAACATGGCATACAAAGAAAAAATTCATTAAACAGAAACAGACCAGGAGCAGTTACCAGACAAGGGTGCAAACACCTCAAGGAAATTGTGAATATGATGAGAGAAATGGAAGATAGTTTTTGACAAGCTTAAGTGGAACTTGAGAGTTCAGAGATAAATATACAGTCTGATAAGCAACTCTGACTATTAGTACTAAAAGTGGATTACAGACACACAAAGAAAACAGTCTATTAACTTTTTAAAATACTAATAAAATTATCCAGAATGAAGTTTGAAAAAAAAATGATGAGAAAGTTCCCACAACCTCAATTACCAACAGAATAATGCCAGGCAATCTAATGTATGTATGGTTTAAAAATAGCAGCATATGTTAAAAGTGAAGAATACTGAAAGAAATAATGCAACCCAAATTTCCTTAATTTGATATTAGAAGCATAAATTTGTAGATCCAAGAAATCCAACAAAAACTCTAGTTAGATATACGTACATGAGAGAGATAGGGAGCACACTCAGAGTAAGGCTTAGCATAATCAAATTTCTAAGACTCTCCTAAAAACAACCAGGGTAAAAAGACACATATGTAGAAACAAAAGAAAATCTGCACGTGTTATCATACACTGTGGAAACCAAAGGCCCAACCATTGAAAAGCACCTTTAAAACTCTTAATGAAGTCAACTCTCCATTGATGTCCTGTGTAGAAGTGATATAAAAATTTTAAATGAGAAAATCTGAAACCATTGCTAGCAGACCTAAATATTAAGAAATGTGGAAGTTCGGTTAGAAAGACAATGATATGGCTTAGAAATTCAAATCTACTCAAAGAAATGAAGTGTTGGAAATGGTAACTAAATGAGTATGATGCTTTTTTTCTCACTTCAAACATTTACTTGAAAGCTTATTGGCTTTTTAAAGCAAAAACAGTAACAATGTACTTTTTTATCATCTGTAGAAGTAAAGGGAAGTGTAACTGTGGTAGGGACCATATGCTGTACATTGAGTGGTATCTCAAGACACATTATGATAAGATAAAATTTCACTCTAAAAACCTAGGGGCAACAACAACAAAAAAATAAACAAAACTCAAGGTAAAGTTAATAATCCAATATTGGGGATAAATGCAAGACTAAAAGAAAAAATAAAAAAGAGTGCAAAAACTGAGTCAGGGAAGGACAAAAAAAGGGATAAACAGAAAACAAATAGTCAAGATAGTAAATTTGAATTCAACATGTCAATGTCAATGTACATTAAAAACATTGAATTTTTAAAATTTAAAGCAATACCCAACTATATGCTACCTATGAAAAATTACTTTCAATATAAAGATGTAGATAGATTAAACCAAATCAGACTTTCCTGGAATGGGAACAGGAGCCCTTTATAGATATTTGCTATCTCTCCTTTATTCCATAGTGCAACTGACTTGACAAGCTCATCAGTTACAGCTAGAGCTCACACATTATTGAGTTTATGTCAGTGTCTAGGTCGTCACTCATTTCTTAAGCTACCAGTAATATCTCTTGATTATATTAATGTAAATTATAAGCTGTTATTCCAGGTACTGAATTGTGTTTTAGAAAAGTCTGCCTGTACTTTGATTCTCTAGTTTCTACTGATGTAGGTTATCATTAAGAATATCTTACTGTCTTCAGGCTGGAGGGTATAGCTCAGTGATTAGAAAGCACTTGCCTAGAAAGCACAAGGCCTTGGATTTGATCCCCGTGCACCACATAATAGCTGAGTGTGGTGGCTCAGCATTCAGCAGGCTGAGGTAGGAGGATTGCTGTGATCTCTAGGCCATCCTGGGCTACATACCAGATTGCTGTAAATTCTAGACCAACCTGAACTATAGAGCAAGGCTCTTTCTCAAACAAAAAAGGAAGAAGAATGAAAGAAAGAAAAAAGAATACAGAAAGAGAGAAAGAGAAAGAAGGATGGGAAGAAGGAAAGAAAGAAAGAAAGAAAGAAAGAAAGAAAGAAAGAAAGAAAGAAAGAAAGAGAAAGAATATCTTACTATACTCAAGGCAAAAGTGTACTGTTTTCCCTGATGGCTACTTTTTGGTATCAGATCAGCTTTACTAATTATAGCACAACCTCTTTTTATTTGATTTCTGAATGTGAAATCAGAGTTTGCCATTTACATCTCATAGAATTTCCACTATGATATGTGCCATCTAAACACCAAAAGTGGAGCTTGCATTTTCATGCTTAGAAATGAGCAAATGCCTTCAATTTTTCAAGATTACATTTAAACTTTCTGGAATCTTTGCCTATAGAATTCACTAATCATATACTGCAAAATGATTCTGACTTCTATAGAAATAGCCCAGCCAAGGATGCTGTGTTCCATCTTAGCAATGAAATGCAAATTCCTTAAAAGATTGAATAAGATTTTCCTAATAAAATAAGTTTTAGCTGCAGGGAACTGAAAGCACACTAACAGTACTTTCTGGGCTGCTGGAATTTTCAGGTACATAGAATGAACTGATGGTTTTCATTCCCTTTAAACTCATGCCCCTAGAATCTTATCCCACGCCTGTTTATGTAGACTCTGAATAGCCTCTGGCGCTCTTACGCTTACATCATTCATTTCCATTGGACTATCTGTAGCTACAGAGTTCATAAATGGTGATTCATTTTCATTGACTGTTGGAAAATGTCGATGCTGTCCATCAACTTTCTTTTTTACTTCCTTACAATCCTACTCTGTCTTGTCTTTAAAGCCATTGTATACCTGACATGAAAAAAAAAACACCTTAGTAGGTTGGAAAGCTAATTACTTCAAGGGAAAAAACAAGATAAATAAATAAGTAGCTTTCACATCTCAAGCTACACATGAGCAACAGCTTTTCTATTGAAAACCCTGATCGATTTATGTCCCGCTGTTTTTACTAAAGTGGATGTGGCTTAGCTTGTAACATTCCCTATTTAGACACTGATAATGTTTTCTTGAGCTGTACACTTTTATTTAGTGAAATTGTGTAGACTCTGAATTTTCTTTCTGTAAGACTTTGTTAGTACCCTCCCCTCCCAACGCCTACAATTCGGATTGTATGTTCGGTCAATATCTTTGTGATCACAAGTGAGAAAGAGTGGGAGGTGTGGTGACAACTACTCAAGAGGACAAGGCAAGAAGATTGCAAGTACAAGAACAGCCTAGGCAACTAGCAAGACCTTTTCTTAAAGTGAAATTTAAAATAAATTAATTAAAAGAGCTGATGATGTAGCATAGCAGTCCCTGGGTTGAACTTCCAGTATCACAAAACAAACAAAAAAGCCAGACACTTTTTAGTCTACTTTCTAAATGCTTTTCCGTTGGCTCAGAACCCTGCTTAGACCAGCTCCTTATGGTGAATTACTTTCACTTTCAGAAGTGTTAGCGTCAGCACGATGTCTACTGAAACCAAATGAAAAAAGATCCAAGAGACTCCAGTAACTACATTTCCAAGGGCCCCCAGAGTATCTAGACTTGATTTGGCCTTCCCACTCCCATTCCCACTGTGCCCCTGGCCAGTGCCTGCCTGATGTCATCGGTTCCCTGCTATAGTCCTCACTTACTCAGGGTCCCTGGCTGCTACTTTAGAAATAAGTCTCTCAGTTTAAATATCAACCAATAATGTAATAGGTTCAACATGTTATTCACACAATGTGAATCTCAGGTACATGGAACATGTACAGTGTATTTCTTTTCTTTATAGACACGGTTATTTTTCATGTTAGGCACATAAAAGTTGACTAAGCTGTGATCTTTTTAAGTTTATACCTTTCCTTCATTGGTACTGAGAAGCACTTGTCAAGGACCGGCTTTGGAAGTTGAGCAGATTGCCTGGTGTGAGCCTGGACTGTCCATGCTGTTGTAGACAAACGAAGGTGCCCTGCTTGATAGTCCACACCTCAGCCTATAAGCACCAGGTGACTGACCACGCCTACTTTCCCTGGCCTCTCCACTCTATCTACACTTTCCTTTTTTCTATACTGCAAGACACTGAGCTCCTGTCCACCACCTGCTGTTACCACAGTCCGGAATGTTCTTTCTCCAAATGGTCCTATGGCAGATTTCTTCACTTCGTTCAGAAGGTCTCTGTTCAAATGCCATCTCCTCCTCAGAATAATAGCTAGACAACCCTGCTTCCCCCAAATAAAAATATTTCCCCTTTCATAGCACTTGGTTTTTCACTGTATGATATTTTATTATATATTAATGTCTTTTTCATTTGTCTCTCCCACTAGAAAGTAGGCTCCCAAAGATAGAGACATTATTTTGTACACCATTATACAATATTAGTCACCTGGAAAACATGCAGTGAATGTTAAGGTAGGAAAGCAGAATTCTAGAAGGCAGGAAGCAAGAAAGAAAAAGAAATGAAAAAATTAGAGAAGGATAAGAAGGAAAAGGGGAGGGAGGGAGGGAAAGAGGAAGGAAAGGAGAAAGGTTGACCACCTGGCTCAAGGTAGAAAGTGCTTCGGTCCCTGTCGCAGATCTGAAAGTCACTGTTAGTTTGCGCACCTTACCTTCTTGAGCATCTCCATCAAAGATCAGTCTGTGAGGCTTCCTAGACCTCCAGCCCCCGTGGATTCCTAGGTTCAAAATTTCTGTAAAATTTATTTTGTTGGTTACATAAAATCCCCTATTATCTCCACAGGGGAACAGCTTTCTGGTAGTCTTAAGGAAGTTTACCTTTTTATACTATTCATACTTTTTGTTCATTGATGCAACTGCTGTAGAAGTTTCTATGCTGGGCCTGGGCTTTGAGGGGCAAGATGAGAATAATTGTAGCTTAATGCTTACTAGGCATTTATGTGGTAGAAGAACTGATCTCAGCACTTTGCAAGGATTAACTCATTTAGTCAACTCCATCAAGCACTATTCTCTTCAGGTAATATTTTCTATGAATTAGCTGCCAGTACTATTTTCTTCTCCAGCTCCTATTTAGGACAGGGGACAACCATAACTGACATATTGCCTTGGTTCCAGCTGGGTCCTAGCAGAGTGGGAGGCTTGTGTGTTTAGGAAGATGATTGGCCATCTATGTCCAAAAAGTATAGATGGCACACACGGCCCTTTATTTGAAAGTTAGGTGAGCCTCATTATCTATTCCCTGTCAAAACCATGTCATAAGCTCACCCAACACTCTCTGCAGTACCCTTAGTCTATATTTATTCAACTTCACAACAGTTTATATCTTCTTCCTCCAAATGTTGGGCTTGGTTTTATAATCACAACGGCAAACACTTTTTGAATCTGAACATTCCTTAATTGAACAAAGAATTTCTACAGTGGCTTTTTCTTTGTGGTCATTTTTTGTTGGTTTTGTTGTTACTTTAACAAATACCTTTTTAGCTCCTACAAATATTTATATCAAGAATCTCACATTGATTATCCACCTAATTATGAAAGATAATAGTTGTTAAAAGCTTGAATTTTTAGAGACAGAAAATTTTGAGTTTAAGCTCAGGTACCATTACCACGTCTACATATTTGTTGTTAATCTCCATTTTATAGCAAACTGAAGCTAAGAGAGATTTTAAAACTTATCTAAGTTAGCCCAGACAGGAAGAGGGAGAGCTAAGATTCCAACCCTAGCCTGCCTGATTAAATTCCCAGTTTTCTAGGACTTCCTGATTGTTGTTCTTAGTATGGAAATTCTGGTCACATACTATGGATCTGACATTTGGGGAAAGGGGTCATATGTCCCTTTGAGAATATGGAGGAAGTTTTTAAATTTTTATATAAACACATGTTATTTCAAGGGATTAAGACTCTAGTGAAATGAATCAGACTCAAAAGCTAAAATATCACCTGGTTTCTCTAATATGAGAAACCCAAAGTATAAACAAGTAAAAGAGCCAACTAAGAGAGATGACAGGAAACAGGAAGGTAGATTTGAGGGGAGGGAGAGGGGACCTTGTGGGGTGAAAGGGTGGGAAGTGAGGAAAGGAAATGAAAGTGATGAAGATGGGATATGGAAGTGTGCCAATTCCTCATGTCAAATGAAGCTTCTGTGGATTACAAAGACATCCTAATAAAAAGAATAGCTTTTGAGGGGAAAAAAAGACCCTTTGAAGCCCAACCAAAGGAAGCCCACTGTAGATTTTTTAAGTAAAGTTCTTCTTCCTAGAAAGAGTAATTCCATAAAATAAAATTTAAGATTTGATTGAGTTTTAAGATATATACTACCTAGAACATAACACTAATTTTCATTTCCCCCACTTTTTATTAATATATATATATATGTGTGTGTGTGTGTGTGTGTGTGTGTGTGTGTGTGATAAACAATGGTGACATTGAAATTAACTATTTTGCACACATACAATCCCTGCCCCTCTCCTGCTTCTTGCCCTCCTACTCCCTCCTTCATCCCCCAACTCCCACTGTCACACCCATTTGTTTCCATCAAATGCCTGTATTCTGTGTTTCTCATATTAGAGAAACCATGCAATATTTTACCTTCTGAGTCTAACTCACTTCGCTAAGCATGACGGTCTCAAGGTGTGTTCATTTATCTACAGAAGCCCCCAATTTACCTGCCTTTAGAGAAGAGCAGTGCTCCATTGCGTACATATACCACAAATTTTGGTATCCATTTGTATGTTGATGGATATTTCAACATCTTCCACAATTTAAATAGTGTCAGTTTTGCTGCTCTAAACAGGAGTATACTCATATCTCTTATCTCATATCTTTGGAAAGATACCCAAAAGAGATATCAATATTTATTTTCAACCCTTTGAGGAATCTCCATACTGCTGTCCATAGTGGTTGTGCCAGTTTACAGTGCAGTCCTACCAGCAATATAGTCATAGACTTTAAGAGATCTTGCCCCTATACTGTGATACTTATCATAGAGTATTCAGAAAGGATGTCTTCTCATTAGTAGTTAACCATTCAAGAAGTAGTAATGAATCATAATCCATTCATAAAGCTGGCCCATTCCTACTTGCTTTGTAGAATTTAGGGAGCATCTCATCTCGGCCAGGCAGTCTGTGCCAGAAGATGGGATGTAATGCTCTGGGCACACCTTTCCCCTAATAGCAGATGAATTCTATTGTGATTCGTGTGACCAAGTTTTTTAAAATCAACTTGACTCACAGAAAAACTAAGTTGAAACACAATTAAGAGGTAGAAGTTATTACATAATTTTGCTTAAGATTACACAAGAAAAATACTGACATGATTTCTATTTTCATTCATTCCGGCAGTCATTGAATATTATTGACTGAGTGCTGGGCTTCATTTGCTTGTATATAACAGACAAATAGGTCCTCTGACAGCATTGCACAAACAGCAGCAAAGGCTAGAGGAGAAATAAAGACTAGAGTAACAACATGAAAAGAGAACAAATAAAAAGATAAATGATTATAGTGTACAATAAAGACAAAATGATGGAACTGGCATGAGAAAATGTAAACATATGTTGAAAAGACTTTGAGCTAGTCCTAAAAGCAAAATTTTATCAGAGAAGCAAAGGGTAGCAATTGAATATTAGCAGTAACTGAATGGAGAGAGTGACAAATCGTCCCCTGGAAGATTCCAGCCACAACACGACTAGACAAAGGAGTCGATGAAAACATCAAATGATCTTAACACCAGCTTCAAATTGCTAGCTATGTGTCTGTGAATGAATCACCGTTTCTCACTTTCTTTTCCCAGTCTCATCTTTTGTAAATCTAGAAAAGCTAGCTCTGTGGTTAGAATGAGCTTGGGTCATTGAGGAACCTCATTTATTAACAGATACACTAAGCGGGACTCCATTTCTTTGTCCAAGTCTGCTGAGGTCTGTGTCTTAAGTATTGAGATTATGTCACTATGAACAGAAATTCCCAGAAATCCATTTCACAGCCTTGAGTCGAGTGAAATTAGTAGCAAATTTACAGCCCTGTAAGGTTTACCCCACACTTTCTCTTAAAAGCAACTTGTGTTTAAAATAATGATCCCATGTGGTATTTATTTTCTCATAAAATGAATGTAAAATAAGCAAAAAAAAAAAAAGATACTTTTGTTCTACAAAAATCAACCACCTGAAATTTTGAGGGTCTTTACTTACTTGTTTAATATTCATGTACAGGGGTTCATTTGGCATACTTGGATGAATGTGAGCATAGGAGTGTGTGTGTGGAGATGGAAAGTTAATTAAAATAAACAAATAAAAATGCCCATGAAAGGTTCAACCCACAGTTGATAATTAACCTTCTCTGTATTTAAAATTAGTCAGATTTCATTTCGCCCATTTACCAGAAGGTGACGCCACAAGCCTGTGCAACATTCTCCAGTCCTGCGTGGCAGTGGCACCTGGACTTCTTCCCAGTCCTATGCAAATCAGTTTGACATTTCAGTTCATGTGGGTGCTTTCCGTCATTTTTTACTCAGAAAAATTGAGAGCCAGGGATGCTAAGTGACTTCTTATACTTCGACCCTAAGTCAGCAGAGCCAGGCTCCACTGCATAAGCTTCTCCATCACCCAGCCTGCAGCTCCTCCGTTTTCAGCCCTGTTCCAGGTTTATTCACAGGGCAGGAGAGTGTGGGTGCTGCAAGAAAGTGCTCTGCGGGTTGGTTGTTACTGTGAGAAAACCAGTGCGTCGTTAGAATATGTTCTTACCCAGTTCTCAACCTCTTACTGAAAGCTCAGTGCAGGGGACGTTATTCAATTTTACTAACATAACCCACCCCTGCCCCCCGCACACACACACACACACACACACACACACACACACACACACACACACACACAAAACCCTCTATTTTCATGGGGGGAAAAGTAAAGCAAATTTTGGTTGTAATATGTTTTTTTTTTAATTTGGGCTTTTTTTTCCTGGTCCAGAAAGCCCTTTTTCTGCCCACATACCTCCCTCCAAGGTACAAGAGCAGCTGGGTTTTCTGGTGGCCAAATAACTTTCCATTATGCATGTTCACATTTTATTGAAAATCATATGACCCAGTTGGAACCAAAAAGTCTTTTGTCATTTCTGGTTTCTGTGACTCCTCCAAGGAGGTTGAAAAGAGAAAAAAAAAAAAGCAGAAGATTAGATCTTCTCCCTTCTGAAAGGCTGCACGAATTGAGATGAGTAATGTGCATTTTTTTCATTCTTTTCTAAAGAACAAAATGGAACCAGGGTGGACTTACGATCAATAATCATTTCTGCCTCCCAACCTGTCTTAATTTTTTTTTCTGACATGACTTACCTAGAGCAGTAATGCTCCAAGTTGAATGTGAGTCACAATCACCTGGAGGGATTTTATTAAAACACAGATTCCTGGGACTCACTCCATAGTTTGATTCAAGTAGTGGCTGAGAACTTGCATCCCTATAAACAAATGCACAAGGGGTCTGCTCTAGGCACTGTGCTTTGGGGATTACTGGCCTACACTGTGGTTTTTCATCTCTGGCTACCTTTGAATTACTGAGTTGGGAAAGGGGGAAAGAAGAAGTTTTTTGTTTTGTTTTTTTCTTTCTTCCTTTTTTCTTTCTTCTTTTTCTTTTGGTTTTGTTTGCTTGTTTGTTTGTTTGTTTGTTTGTTTGTTTGTTTGTTTTCCTGCCACTTTAAAGACTTGAAGTGTTGGGCTTCGGTTTTTATCAGTTTTCCCCCCATCTCTGGAAAGCAGCTTGAAGGTATGCCTCCTCTACCTTTCACCCTGAGCTGTCGAGGGCCACTTCCTATTTTCCAAAAGAATTCCTTCTGGAATAGCCTTACTGTGTCCCTGTCCACTATCCAAAACAGATAGTGTGACACACTTTCCACTGCCTTTCAGGTGAGGTATAGTTACTAACAGAAAAAAAGAAAAACAAATTAGTACTCCCTGGGGCAGCTCAATGTACACTGTGAACCAGTCCCCAGCCTGGACAGGTTCCCAGCGGTTCAGTGAAGAAGCACATAATGTGGGCAATTGATCTAGGCTCTTCGTTACAAAATCTGAAAGTGCCTCCTTGTTTTTGATGCAACTAACTCAATTATTGAGGAACATCATGCAACTTGATAGTTAATTAGACTTTTACAACCAGATACTCTCATGCTCTTTGCTTGGGTTCTTTGAAAAGGACTATTTAAGCTCTCCTGGCTCAACATCTTCAATGCCACAGTTTTGACATTAAAAGAAAAAGAAATATTGTCTTGAGTTTTTTAAAAACCTAAAAACCTATTTTTGTGTCTTCTGTACTGTGTACACATCTCCCAGAGAATAATGTTGTATGATTTTTAGTATCCCAAAGAGAAATATGCTCTTCTATTCATTGTCAATGAATTATTTGAAAAGCAAAACTTTATTAGGAAGACAAATAATAATATTCCCATTGTCATATGCTCTTTATTGTAAATGCAGCTCAGACTAGACTAAAAAGCATAAAAATGAGCCATTTAAACTAATGGATTACACTTACAATAAACTAAAATTGATGGCATAAATATGGCTAACATTTTTTTTGCCCAATAATAAAAATAGCTGACATTGTAATGTGCTAGACATGTTAGTGGGTAATTTATGTGCATTGCCTCAGTTAACTCTCTCAACAAACATGAATCTGGCACATGTTAGAGACCATGCTTCAGACAAGAATTACCTAACCCAGTGATGAAGTAGAGTTATGATTTGAAACTAAGAAATCATGATTAGTGGTCCATGAAGCCAGGAACACTACTATATTCCCTGCACATGGAACAGTGCAGAAGCACTCCAGACTCAGCAAAGGTCCTTTGAATGAAAAGATGGATAAATAAATCTTGGTACTCGTCCTCATTACCCCCTCCCCCACTGATTGACAAGTACTCAAGCTCCAGCGGATTTTCTTTCCCATCCCATTTGCCTATACAAGAGCTTCAACTCAGGGAAGATCAGGGCGTATGAGTAGATGCATATAAAGGCATTTTTTTCCCATTTGTCTGTATGGTGGAAATATCTAGAAGTGGCTTAAAAGAATGCCTTCAGGACACAGAATCTATGGTACAATCTTCTCATAAAGTGTGCCTGTCCAAATGACTGGCTAAGAACAGGTGTCCAGCTCTGGGCTAAGGATCCATGAGCCCATCAGAAGCCTCTACCAGATTATAAATGGAACCTGCCTACTTTTGACTTGGCACATGTCTGAGGCACATACATAAGTCTCGGGCTTAACTCCTGAACAAAGATGGGATAGAATCTGGGAAGACATTTGCAGTCTTGCAGCCTCTATCAGTAAGTCAGACTCATCAGCGGTGCTCTGGTTATTCTCAGAACCCTGGCATTTAATTTGTCTATTGTACACCACCAGTAAAACTGCTGATGTGCAGTAATAGAAACTGACAGTTGTGAAAACATTCATTGCAATGAAATGTTCATTCATCCAATCAATAGGAATCTAATTTAAAGTTTCAGAATCAACAATGTATTACTTGTCTGTTTGCTATGTGCCATCCCTTCCCATATTATTAAATGTGCAATTTTTACTTATGAAGTATAGCCACAAGAGTCATTAAGCCAATATAATTATTAAACAAGACACTGGTAATCATCACCAATAAGGCTTCATAATTGAGATATTCTTGTTACTTGTTGTGATCTTAATGTATAAAATGTTTCATTGATATCTCAAAATGTGGCAAATCAGTAAATAATCACCTAATGTAGATGTAGCTATATTTTAAGTACTAATACAACAGGCATCTTTTTAAATGAATTATACAGACTGGCAGTGAACCAGCTATTCTATGCAGCAATTTATGTCCTATATAAATCAGAGTGTTTATGGCCTATGAATAATAATATGATTTTATAATGGTTCTTGACAATTACTAATGCAATGTTAGTTTAAGTGTTCAATATAACACAAAAGGAAAGGATTAATCCTGTAGTGTTTGATGGGTTTTTTAGTGTGTTTATGTGTGCACATGTGCGTAATCAAACAGGTACTAACAGGCATCCTGAAAATTTCTTCCTGCTATTCCAGTTGGAAGACTGTTTTTATCACAGCCAGGGTGACTTTATACCATTCCTTCAAATGCTACGGCAGATTTAACTGGGTTGTTGACTGCCAGCAACCCAGAGGTGAGGCAAGTAAGCATCACATATCTATTTTCACAGCTCCACTACAACATCCACTGCAACATGCAGATAGGTTGTTAGTCAGGTGGAAGAGATCAATGGGCTTTTCAGGCATTGACTGTAATAGTTGGTTTTTGGGCTATTGAGTATTTATTAAATATACTTCTTCTCTAATGGATCTTTCTAAAATTAACTGAATGCAGATATCTGTGTGTATCTGAGATAGGGATCAGTATAGAGACACAGAAGCACAGAATGAGACTGGAATGATGGCAGCAAAGATCTCTCAGTCCACTGCTGGTCCTCAGTGCAGGTACCAAGCCCATCGGTATTCTGAAGAACTCCTTAGATGAGCAGAAGAGACAAATGAGGAAAGGTTTTATTTTTCTTGGTACTCATCCTCATTACCCCCTCCCCCACTGATTGACAAGTACTCAAGCTCCAGCGGATTTTCTTTCCCATCCCATTTGCCTATACAAGAGCTTCAACTAAGGGAAGATCAGGGCGTATGAGTAGATGCATATAAAGGCATTTTTTCCCATTTGTCTGTATGGTGGAAACATCTAGAAGTGGCTTAAAGGAATGCCTTCAGGACACATACTTTTTGCCATGCTAAATGTAGAACCTAAGGCCTTACTTGTACTAGGCAATCACTTTATCACTGAGCTACATCCCTATCAGTCTCCCATAAAGCTATTATAAATGTAAGTATATTAATCTCAGTAGAGACTATAAAGTTACTGTATATACTCAGCGCTAATTAGTTCCTTAGCAGCTCTACCAATTTGATCACCACCACTAAGCTACCAAACAACCTCTAAGGCTTTGACTAGGAACGTTGCATGTATAACCCAGGGCAATTGCGTTCACTCATTCTGCAGCAAGTTAACAATTACTTATTGAGAACCACGAGATATATGCAGAAATAGGTGTTCCTTTCTCACTCTCTTGATCTTCCTCTGCTTCCTGGCTACCATGACTTAAGCAGCTTCCCTTCAGAGATCAAGAAAGGAATTCTATTCCTTGAGCTATAATCTTCCAGTGTTAGGTAGCACATTATATTCTGAAACCCATGTGGAAGGTGTTTAGAGATATCCTCAATTCTAGAGCTATTAAGTTATTCAATAACTTTTGAGAAAGGAAACATTTTTAGAAGTGAGAATTTTTTTAAAAAAAATGTTAATACTCAGAAATTATGTGACTAGAATCTTAAAAGGTGAGCTGGTGTCCTGTACGTGGCTGGTAGGAAGAGGAGGTGGCAGTGGTCGAGAGGGAGAGGCCACGATGGTAAATTCAAGGCAGACAGCTCAAAGATTAAAGTTGTAAAAGATCAAAAACTAGGGTTCCCTCACAGTAGAAACTAAGTCAGCTGCGCCCAGCCTTGCATTCCCAGAGCACACTACAATACCGGTAACATAGGAAGCGCTCTCTATTTGAAAATTAATGGAATAAACTGATCAGCCGCATGTGGTTCAGTATGATCAGTGGATAGAGGCAATACGAATATGGGGAATAACCTTAATTGAATCTGAGAGAAAAGCAGGTATGATGGTTAATCTTGACTGTCAACTTCCTAGGCTTGAGAGAGGCTCAGGGAAGTAGGAAAGCACACTTGTGGGTGTGCTTGGGTGTGTCGTGGGGGTGACCTGAAAGATCACATGTTTCTCACTCCTTCTTCTCTGGTTCCTTTGCTCTCATTCTGCTTCCTGGCCCCCTTGAGTTGAGCTGCTTCCCTCTGCCATGCCCTTCCGCCAGTGTTTCTGCCTCAGAGGCAGCTGACCATGAGCTGAAGCCTCTAAAAGCAGGAGCGAAAACTAATCTTTTGTCCTCTGATTCACATTTCTCAGATATTTGATCATGGTGACAAAAATCTGCCTAGTACAGCAGGGATCAAATCATGATACCCCTTGTAGCCAAATTCAGAATTTGGGTTTAATAGATAGAAGGAAGAATTCAAAAAACTTCTAAGCAGAAAAGTAACATAACCACACTTGTATTTTTTTCAAATTTTTTGGGAGATACGTGAAGGATGGGATGGTGACTGAGAAGCCGATAGAAGATTAACATTTACTTGAAGTGACAAACTGCAAGACTATCATCCAAAAAGAAAAAAAAAAGCAGTCGAGGAGCTACAGTGGGAAGTAGTGGGTTTATAGACGGCATAAAGATAGGTGGATAAGATGTGGTTGCTAAATGCAGTTGTGAGGAATGAAATGAAACTCTGTTTACATGCCTGCTGGTGTCATCCACCCCATTTGCAAAGAGGGGAGGTCAGGTTTGGAAGGGGAAGAAAAGAGTTTATTTTAAGTGTGGTGAGGCTCTTGGGAACATTCAAGCAGTAGTTGTCAGATCTCCCAGCTTGGAATTTAAGCAAGGTCTGAGTCCTGATCAGAAGCCTCTGGTTTTCAATGTCATTTTTGAAAATGCAGCATAGCATGAGCAAGTAGTCAGAGGAAAGTGTCTATTTGTATTTGAGAGAGTCAAACTCTTGAATAATATCCTGCTTATTCATTCATTCCACAAATATTCCGCTACCTCCTCAACATCTTCACTTGTCTAAAAGATCTGTCAAATTCAACATCAGCAAAACTAAATTCCTAATCTTCCCTAAAAAATTTCTCCCACAACCTTTCCCCATCTAGCTGGATAGCAGCTGTATGTGTATAGTCGTTCACACCCAAACCATGAATGCCCAGATCCTGGATGCCTCTCTGTCTCTCATGCTCCAAATCTAATCTTTCAGCAATTCCTGTTGGTTCTGTTCTCAGAATATATCCAGAATCTCACCATTTCTCATCCCCTCCACTGCTGCATTTCTGATCCAAGCCACCATCATCTCTTTCTACCAGATTGCAGCACCCTTCTAATAGATCTTCTCACACTCACACTTAGCCCCCTTCAGGCTTTTCTCAACCTAGCAGCCACAGCAATCTTACTAGGATGTAAGATATGGCCACTCCTTTCCTGTCAATTTCCAAACTCGAGACTTTCCTTTCTTCTTCCTGTTCACTGCAGCACAAACCTATCTCCTGACCTTTGTAATTGCTATTCCGCTGTGTGAGACTCTTTCCTTCAGACAGCTATATTGTTCACCTCCTTCAAGTCCTCTTGTCATTCTCAAAAGGTATCTTCTCTAACCCTTACTTAAAAGTACACTGCTCTAATTTCCCAATCCTTTCCCTAATTTTTGTCCACAGCACATACCATGGTCTCACCATGTACCTCATCTGCTTGTTTTTGTATTTCACTTAGTTGTATATTTTTTTGTCTTCCTCACTCCCCTGGAACGTAAGTTCTGTGAAGAGAAAGGTTGTTTTTTTTTTTTTTTTTTTGCTTTCATAATTTATCCTGAGCCTATATTAGTAAAACAATACTAAGAATGGAATATTTTGCTCTGTAGGTAGAATATCTCGATATTCTGTCTCAGTCACTGAAGAAATATGGGAAGGGAAGAAGGAAAGCTCTGTGTACTGAGCATCATCAATTATGGACAAAATCATATGATACATGTCCATACCCTACTTGTATTCTGTTGACATATATAAGACACAATCCAGGAAACAAGTTAAATAACAAGTCCATGCTACAGTCATATATAGCACTCTAGTGTATTCTATGAGCTTTTACGAACCCAGGCTAGTAGAAAAATATAATGATGCTATCTGTTCTCATATTTTTCTTCTAAGCTGATGGATGATATTGCCATAAAGCAGGAGTTTTCCACTAGCTCTGCAAAACCTCTTATGTTCTAAGACACAAAATGAAATTGTGAAACAGCATGTGCCCATCAAGCTGCATCATCCAGCTACACAAACACTCCTTTGTCCTACGGTCATTTATTTTATCACTCTTTCTAGTTTGGTGAACTTGTGAGGTGTAATCCATTTGCAAGACGAATACTGAGACATTTATAGTTGGAAAAGTTCTTTTTACTTGAGGATCTCTGTTAGTCATTATCAGTGGAGTATAATATACCCCTGTTTCTAGTTTTACATTCAAGATTTGTATGTCTCATCTTTGTGCTTTAAAAATGAAATATGTTGATCATAGAGTGAAAACAAACAAGCACATCTCTGGTTTTGTGAATCATCTCGGCTTATCTGTTGTAGAGAATATGATGACGATGTAGACTGGTCAACCATAGTAAGAAACATCCAGCAAAAGCCTAGGTTTCATCTCAACAAATTATTCATGTAACAAGTTACTCGTTCATTTTTAAATTCAATTAATAAATATTTGTTAAATCTCTATGATGGGTGTGGTGCTGTGGATGAGAGGGTGCTAGAAACGAAAGTCTCTACCCTCAAAGCTCCATGTTCAAGTGGTAATAAAGGTGTGCACACAGTCCTAGTGGAAACAGAAGGCACGCTAATTGCCGAGTTCAAAGTGTTATTGGAACATGAGATCAGCATGTAAAAAACTTACTCTCTTAGTCACTTTCTCGTCACGCGCACACAGTCTCAATGCCCGTAACTTAAAGGAGAGGTTTAATTTATCTCAGCATTTCAGAATGTCTCAATTCATTCATGTAAGGCTGGCAATGCAGAAAGACAAGGCAGAGGGCCTAGCCAGAGAAAAGCAGTTCAAGACATTGCAAGAGGAAGAAGAGGGATAAAAGAAGCTAGGGGGAAAATGTATCTCTTCATGCCACACTGTGAGTGACCCCTCTTCCTGACCAGGCCCCACCACTTAAGAGCATGTGATATCAATAGATTAACCCACTTAATCCAATTAATCCCCGCAGTCCAAATATGTGAGGCACTTGAGGGCATTCCAGATCCAAACCCCAACACCTGCCAACATGTCTATTGCCAACTTCAGGTGGAATCCAACAGTATCAACCAAGGCTACGTCTTAGTCTGTTTTCTGCCACAACAAAAGAGTACCATGGTCTGGGTAATTTATAAAGAATAGGAATTTCTCACTCGCAGTTCTAGAGGCTGGAAATTCTAAGATCGAGTTGTCGTCACATCTGTATTGAGTGTGAGCCGCATCCCCTGGAGGAGAGGAATGCTCCATCCTCACTTGACAGAAGGCAGGAAGGCAAACCGTGAAGCTTTTGCCTCCCTTTCTCTGAGGACCATTTTACCATCTGTGAGGGAGGGGCCCCATGGCTTATTCATGTCTTTGTGATATTGCACTGACAACACCTAATCACATAGCAGCTTAAACTCACTTTCTGGTAGTTGAGATGTTTCCCCGCTTCTTAAAAGAAAAAGGAAGACACTAAAATTTACCCCTGAACACCTACTTTGATACAAAATTATGATTGTGAGGCAAAAGAAAAATAAAACAGGCTCCCAGACTAAAAGGACCTGGAGGAGTACAAGTAAGTAAACAAGTTGGTGTTTTCACTAAGTACTATTATCTGTGTCTCCAGGTAGTGTAGACCATGGTTCCTCAACTTTCAGCATCAGTGCAGGGATCGTGCCAAAATGCAGGTGTGGACTCAGCAGGCCTAACATACATCCCCGAGATGCTGTATCTCTCATCCCCTTCCAGATCTCCTGACGACACTGTGAGCAGCAAAGATGTCGACAACCAGAACTTTTCTAAGAGAATTTTGGAGATAGAGATTTAAATTTTTAGGAAAGGCCACCTCAACTAGATAAGACCCTTGTTGAATCTTAAAGAAGGAAAAGGATCTGAAGAGTTAGACTGAAAAAGGAGAACCAAGGCGGCAGAACATGCATCCCAAACAATGGACAGACTGAAGAGTTTGTGTGAGATTTTTTAAATTAGGTAGTTGAGGATTGAACTCTAAAGACAGAAATGCCTGTTGTTCAGATTGCAGAAGGTTTTGTGTGTTAGACCAAAGAAAGCAATCAAAAGGACACCAATAGCACTTAGAGAAGACACAGAGATGTGTCATTTTTTTTGAATTTATATCTTAGAAACATTAATGAAGTGGAGATTATTACAGTGATTGTAGGATGAGGTCACAGACACCCTAAATTACAATGTACTGATGAAAGTAGAAAGAAAGGAATATGTGCACAATGGAGGGCTACAGAGATAGTTGTAGTCCTTGGCAAAAAAAAAAAAAAAAAGACCTCTAGAGTATTAAAAGGAAAAAGATAGACTTTTTGAATCAATAAAACATACCCAGTTGAGATATTAAAGAAAACAATGATTTTGATCTTGGATGACTAGCAGAGTGGTGGAGGGAATTGTAGATTGAGAAAGGGCTGAGCTTGGTGAGAGAGCAGACAATGAGCAATGCGTGTGGATGTAGGTATCTGGACTCTGCAGCAGTGGCTGAAATCCAAGTGGAGACATCTGGTAAACTGTAGAAATGAGAGATGTAGATCAGGCAGGGGCCATCACTACAGACAAACACGATTGTTAAGTTAGCAAAGTGGTGATAAATGATATTGTGAGATGGCGCTAGGTCCCTGAGGGTCCTGGATACAAGAGAGGATCAGCAGCAGAAGGCTGAGGAGCAGTCCTCAGGGCACATCTCACGGAGAGGAAAGGAAGAGAAAAATGAACTGTAATGCCAAAATAGGCTGGTGAAAAGAGAAAATTTCAAATAGCTCATTATATGTGCTGCCTGCACTACATCAAGCTTTTATCCCATAGCCTGCCTTAATTGGCTTTGGTGATATGTGAACACATTGGCGTTCTATTCTGAGTGCACTCAATGGTGAGCTTTTCCTAAAGTGGCCTCTGAAGGACAGGATCTGAGCCCCAGCTTGATCACCTGTCTGCTCCACCTTAATCTCTCACCTCAGTAAGATGACCAGTCCAAAACAAACAAACAAACAAACAAACAAAGCTGTGACTATAAGCATTGCAGGATGTTCTTCAAAATGAAAGCACGCGTAACTAAGTTTAAAAATATAAAATTTCAGTGAAGATATCAGATAATTTTCTAATATATCAAGAATGAATGCAGTTATGTGCAGATCCCCAACTACTGCTAAATTTAGCAGAGGAAAAGACAAACAGAATTATTTTTCTGAATTTAAGTAGCAAGATCTATGTTTTTAAATGTATTCACCAGATTATATTAAGGGTCTTTTGTATGCTTGATACATTGGTAGGCAATATACCACATAGAGTTAAATCAACAAGACTCCTGCTATAAAAAGGCTTAGAATCCAGTCTGAGAAAAGAAAAGCACAAGCTATGAATAATAAAACATAAATCAATATGTAACAAATGTCATCAGACCCATATAAACCAAATACAATTGATATACAGAGGAAAGGAAATTTCTGTCTGAGAGAAAGAAGGAAGGCCTTGAACAAGGGTAAATTGTGACAGATGGGGAGAAAAGGGAGGACATGCCATGTAGGCCCGGAGGAAAGAAGGCAGCAACAGGGCTTGGGCAATGACAAAGAGTTAGTTAAATTGGAACATGGAACAATTAGGAGAGCGGCAGGAGGCAAGCAGATTGTAAAGGGCACAGACGCCAGGCTAAGGAGATGCTCTGTGGACGGTGGAGCTTGATGAGGACAACAAAGGACCCAGAGAAGCAAAATAACACAATGGAGGTCCGTGGTAAGCTAGTCCAGTTGGCCTCACGTGGTGGTACACACTCCCACAAATTCAACCCCAGCCTGGGTAATTTAGCAAACAGAAAAAAAGACCCAGTTAAGAGATAGGCTTTGTGGAGAACATGGAGATGGTAAAATTTGGTGGTAAATTATTTTTAATTTTTCTTATTTAAAAGGAGAGAGTAGTATATTATAGAAACTGCCAGAAGCCTACAATTGCAGAGGAAATTAATTTTAAGGGAAACATAGACAATATTCCCTCCACTCTGAGTTTCAACTTATGTTTCATTGTTGAGTGTAAAGTTTCAAAGTAGAAGAAGAGTATCATTATCTCCTGAAGCCAGAAGAGAAATGTACCAGCTCCCCAGGTCAGGGCAGAAAGGAGACAGACAGTTGAAGTGATGGTTCTATACCCTTTGGGAATCCCAGGTGCCTCTGGGACTTGCACATAGCTCCCACACATGCAAAATTTACAAACAATTTCTGGATGTTTTTCACCCCATGGATCAGTTTATTAATCTCTAGAAACTCAAATTAAGAATCTCTGACTTGGAAAAGGAAAAAAAAAAAAGCTGGGGGGAACAGGAGGAGAATGCTGCATAAACACCACAGAGGTAGACAAGAAAGCCCACAGTTACCTCAGTCAGGGCAACTACGATAATCCTGATGAGAAATTAGGATTTGAAGCCACTACTCTAGTTTGTTTAGGACACCAGTTATCACCTTTTCTAGGCAGGAAGGTTGCTGCTATATTTTGCTGCTTCTGGGATTTTGGTAGAGATTCTTCAAAATATCAGTATGAAGAGGAACTGTTAGGAGGTTACTACTTGAACTTGACTTTAACATCTTCGTGTTAATTCACTCCTTACACTGCCTTCTCCTGTCTTTCATAGCCTTTTCTCCTCTCTAGCTCCAGTTCATTGTCACCCTTATGATCCCTAAACTCTAGATGCTGTCTCTTGATAGGGAAGCTTACTGGCATTGTGATGGATGCCCCTTGTAATTTAAAGTGAGCTTATTAAACACACACACACACACACACACACACACACACACCAGAAAACCAATGGATTCTTTTAGCTAATCTTTGGCCTCCACACTATTTCCTGAGTTCGATTCTCCTGCCATGTACCTCTCTCTTTAGAACCATGAGCAGAGCTTAGGACCAAGGGATTGGCAAATAGAAGAACATCACTTATTTCATGTGTGTTTTGTCCAGCAGTTCTGACTTTCAGGAACACAGCCTACTGCAGTGTCAAACTCTTATCTACTTAAAAGCAGCCTAAGTCAGTATCCCTTTTCGCAGAGATATATACAGCATCTTTCCTTTTTCAATTCTTTCCTCCTCCAACAATCCTTCCCGGGTCAAATTCAACCACTTCATGCCATTGTGGACCAAGGAGGCCCAACACAACCACAAAGGTTTACAATCGAAAAACTGAGTATTGGGCAAATTCCTTGGCTTTCTTCTCTCTAGGTTTGGGGGTTTTTTTTGGACAGGAAAATATCCTTTGACAAGGAAATAGGTTTGCATTTAATATTAGTCTTCATGACACATTTACAAATTAATTTTTAATAATACTTATTACCCATTCCTTGACTGCTTACTGCTACTTAGACACTATCCTAAGTGCTCTTGTCCCATTTACTCCTTGTAGCAAATCTTTGGGGCAGATGCAATTTTTTCTCATATTAATGAGCTTACTATTAGAGAATATCTCAGGTTCAAGATTTCCCACCTTGAAGATAGAAGAACCCGGATCTATGCCCATGTGACTCCAAAGCCCACATTCTGGGTTACTGTAGTCTATGTCACATTGCCTGCATGCTGTGTAAATGAAGTATCCAAGTGTAGGGACCTCAGCAGCTTCGTGAAGCTCACAAGCTACTAGGAACAGCAGGTCTGGAATGAAAGTCCTGAGGCCCTGGACAGGAAGCCTTGGCTACTTCTGTGATTACTAATGATCTTGTTACGCTCCCTATCTTTTGTACCTCCTCTTCTTTTTTATTTTTTAAGGATTGTTTTTATATTTCTCTTTAGCAGTTGAGTAACATTGCCTAGCCAGGCCACATTTTTCATCACTGGGACCAACTACGTAATATACAACTTAAAAGAGAAGAAATACATTTTGACTCTCGGTTTCAGATATTTCAGTTAGTGGTTGGCTGGTCCCTCCCAGGTAGTAGCAGCGTGGTAGAAAAGCATGGTGAAGGAAAGCTGGTGAATTCGCAACAGCTAGAAGCAGAGAGAGAGAGAGAGAGAGAACAAGGCAGCCAGGGACAAGAGTAGAACCTCTGGGTCACACCCCCAGTAGCCTGCACCCAACAAGGAGCCCCTCTTAACAGCGCACTCAACTAATTAACTCATCAAAGGATTAATCCACTCATTAATATAGAATCCCCACAATTCAGTCACCTTCTAAATGCCTCATCCCTGAACTCATGAGAACTTAGGAGGTACATTTTAGATCTAACTCATAACATCTTTTTGCTCAAAGCAGAAGAGTGAAGGCTTCTTCGTAGACCTAAGCAAGCAGAAGCTATTGTGTGCCCCTTCTCTAACACTTTCTTCACCTTTTCCCAGATGCTTTATGTTTAAACTGCTTTAAAGGTAGCTGGTGTTAGGAGCAAGATATGCTATATGCAGTGCACCATTTCCCCAAAACAACTATCACTGTTCTGTAATATAAACATGCCCTAATTTAAAAATACAGCTCACATCACTCCCTTTTCAGAAAACTATCTGGCATTCTGATTTTGATATGACAGAAAAAGAATGGATGGGAAACCTGAGAGTTCATACAATCAGGTAGCACTCATCATATATGTGTTTTTCAGTTTGTTGCTTAATATCCATGGAAAATGTCTTAGTTATTTTTTTGGTGCTGGAACCCAAAACCTGACACCCACAACTTAAAAGAGGAAAGACGTATTTTAGCTTATAGTTTCAGAGGTCTTAGTCCACTCATGGGCAGTCAGCCAAGGTAGAATGACAAGCTGAGGTCTTTGGAGAGAAGCTGCTCATGGGATGGCAAGAGAGGAAGCCAAGATCGAAGGGTGAAGCTAGCAAGGGAGTTACTGCTCATGGTCCCATGATCTGCTTCTTCCAACCAGGCCCCATCACTTAGCAGCAGGATGTCAATGCATTAACCCCATAATTGAATCACCTTCCAAACACAAGGCTTTTGGGGGACATTCCAGATCCAAACTTAACAGAGAATGAAAAAGAGGGAAGGGGACAGGAAGAAGGGGAGAAGGAGAAGGAGAAAGGCAGTTATTGTGGATATAATTTTTTTCTTTGTGATTCCTTTTAATACAGCATGAAAAGGCTACATTTCCAGAGGGAGGCCACTCACAGTCTCCAGGAATAAGGCACATAACAGAATGTTAACCCGAGGGTGGCCCTCTGGGCAGGAGCCTGGGTTCAGTTTGTCTTTTAGCTGGACACACACAGATGAACAGACACAGACACGGGCAGATGGAGCAGGTCCAACAGCAAGACTGGCATTGAGAGCAATGACCCTGGCTGCCACCAGCCCCAGAGGGCCAGGTGGGGACCGCTCTGCCACCTGGCCAAAGGCTGGCACACTCCATTTTTCAGGATTAGTTGTTGCACTTGGCTACAATGTATTGAAGTTGGATTAAATGTTTGTTTCAAATAAATTCAAGTCTATTAGATGCTGGAGGGCAGGTGGAGAGGCTCCAGCTGAAGTACATGAGTTCAAAGAGTATGGACCCCAGGGCTGCAGGACAGAAGAGCATAAACCAGGCCTCCCATGATCCTCTGTGGACATCCTTGTATATATTGTAATACAAAGAATCAAGCTCAGAATGAGCATGTGTTTCACTTTCCTTCATAGCTTCTATAGCCATATCATTGGTTAGTCAGTTTTAATTGCTAGGTTCTAGGACTTAATAAAATCTATTCTTGAAAATATAATCCCTTGTACCCCAGAGTACAGCTGGACAACAAGAATCCAGGTGACCGTGAACAAATGAGTGAGCCACCAAAAACCTCAATTTCTTCACCCTTACGATGGTGAGTTCAAGCAAATGAGCTCCAAAGTTTTCTCTGATTCTTCCCCTCATTAATCTTAGTCTAGAAATAAGCCAACTAACTCAAGTTATTACCATGCAACAAGGGTCGCGGCAGCCATCTCTTCAGTTGTAAGCACAGAAAATAGCTCAGTGAGAGGCAGAAGAAGGGAGAAAGTATTTAAGGACAAACAGCAGGGGATCTAACCAATACAACAGGTAGAAAGATACGGAGAAAAAATAAT
Organism: Ctenodactylus gundi; assembly: GCA_004027205.1. Classification (NCBI taxonomy): domain Eukaryota; kingdom Metazoa; phylum Chordata; class Mammalia; order Rodentia; family Ctenodactylidae; genus Ctenodactylus; species Ctenodactylus gundi. Next base: position 508,425 of record PVKB01000031.1, read on the forward strand.
GCTAAAGTGCGATTGAAGTGCAGGTGGGCATTACAGCAACAAAAGCAATACCGGCAAGAGTGGCTAACAGCAGGTTCTGCGGTGTGAGATGAAATGTCATTTCAAAAGATTTTTTAAAACTTGTGCTTCTGCCTGATGATTTGTAATTACAAATGTGAATAATCCTTGGCATAAATCATTTCTAAAGTAGAGGCTGTAATTCTATTTCAGAGGAAGAGCTACAGAATGTCTCACACCGGTTGGTAAGTAACAACCAGACAATTAGGGTGATGCAGCAGCAAAATTAGAGTCCAGATACCTCATAGACAAATGCTGGCCCATCGGGGAGGAAGGGCTGTTATCATCTCACAGCCCGCGGCTGTGGGTAAAGGGGGACCACAGCACACAAAGAGAAAAGGCAAAGACAGCACTGCACATGATACAGCAGTACTTTCTTTGGTCCTGCCTGAGTTAATGCTCAAAGACCATGAAAAGTAACTTTATCTAGCCAAATAAAATATTTTTAAGGGGAAGGATATCCTTGATGGAACATAGAAAATCTCAACATTGAATTATTGATTTGCACGTGAACCCCGGGTTTGGGCTGACTTTTTCTCATGGTTTATAACCATGGTTGTAAGTAGTTGGCAACAAGACAGGTAAATCTGAGAGTGAGTCAGGATGCTCTCAGCCAGCGCCAACCCTGTCCCTTTCTCTCGTGTCTACTCTGTCAGGAAATCCTCTGTGAGAAGACTCTGCAGACACCACCTTCAAATATTTCCAGAATCTAAGTTACTTCACACACACACACACACACACACACACACACACGCACACACACACCCATTTTCACTGCCACCCTGGACCATGGCAGGCTCAGCTTTGGCTGACTTAGGTCTGCGCCTTCTAAGTTGTTCAGAAGCTTCAGTGAATGTCTCCCCATTTCACTCAGAATCAGAGCCACAATCACTCTGTGTCAGCCTGCTGCCTTCTTCAGTCCTGTTGGGTTCAGCCTCCTTCTGTCTCTCACACTCAGTCACGCAGTTTCCTCACCTACGAAGTTCTTCCTCACATATCCATGTCTGTTCATTTCACAAACATTTACTCAAATCACACCTTCTCAGTGAGGTGCAACCTGACCACTCTATTTACAATCATAATCAGCCACTTTCATCTTTCGCCCTGCAATAGCTCCTGTCACTCCCTAGCTCCTTCATCTTACTCTACTGATCTTTTTTTAATATATTCGTTGACTTTTCTGATTTACTAAATTTATTACTTGGTTTAACTCTACTAGAAGGCAGAAACTATTCTGACATAAACTAAATACTTTGGGCAGTGCCTGGCACACAGCAGACTTCTGTAATTATTTGTAGAACAAATGAGTAAATATAACCAGAACTTCTCCTAAAACAAGGTTAAACAAAGGGAAAATAATTTCATACATGACTGGAAGTTCAGAGATGTGTAGGGAAAGGGACAGGGCTCCACTTTGCTGTCAGTCTTCCAGATAAGCAACTTCACTCAGGCTGATGGCAAGATGGTGCTGGACCAGGACCAGTTAGGTTGAGCAAAGACGGCTCTTGAATCCTCTCACTTGGTAAGGATGCATTGCTTAGAAGCCCCCACAAATCTCTGCTATCATCTAATTTGCCCAAACTGAACCAGTCTTTGTTGCCAAGGAGATGAAAACTGAGTTTGCTTCACGGAAGAAAGGGATGGGAAGCACAAGATGGGCTTGGCTACAGTGAACCAAGGTCTGCCCCAGCCACATGTTCACTTCACAATGGAGGATGGAGAGGAGAGATCTACGGTCCACTCCTCAACACTAGTCAGGGGAGAGAGAAAGACAGTTGGAAATAATGGCAGAAGGGTTTATTTAAAAAGAGAAGCTGGAAGATTGCAACTCTGAAAATATCTCAATTGATTTTGCTGGTGTGACGCCCTGAAATTCAGTAGCACGTGAACTTTATGGTCTCCTGGCCTTACTTGGGAGTGCTGAAAGAGCCGATGTGAGTTGTACAGACAGCTGGCTCCAATGTGGCAGTCTCACACCATCCCTGCTGATCCGTACTCACACAGTAAATATATTTAGGATTGACTGCAAAAACAAATTTCTTGTTGGCTCTGGTTTCACTCAAAACCAGATACAACAAACGTTGCATACTCTTGCAGTTTGTAGATGGAGGAAAATGGCTGGAATAGGGAATGCTGCTAGTTCTGTTACTTTTTATTTGTTGAATGTGTGATGCAGAGTAGGATGGGGACACTTGGAACAAGGAAGCTGATATTTCTCATGCTGTAATTTTTTGCCTTCTGCATCAACTACACAGAAAACCTTATCACCCCTGCAGATTTCCAATCAATAATTATTCCCCTGGAGATTGACTAGAGTCTATTTCTGTGCTGTTGAGAGAAAAGCAGTTGAGGATGGGAAAAGGTAGGAAGATAAAAACCCTGGCAGAGGAATGATTAGAAAGAAATGGGTTTAGACACAATTTGTACACACAGTTTCAAGTCAACATTGGGCAGATTATAGCAGGATACTGTGAGAAGGACTTCAAGGAAATACTATGAGGTGATAAATTCCTACAAACAGATTTCCACATAAATGATACAGGGAGCTGATTTTCTTAAATTCATATTTTTTAAAACTTTACTTTTTTAACTCTAAAATTATTTCATTCTCTGGTTTGATCTTGGAATAATTTTTTCCTTTATTTTGTTCTGGGAAACTGGTGAAGAAAGTGATTTTGAATCAGAACACAGTTTCTTAAGTGACTTGCAATAGTCCCTAGATTGTATATGTAATTGTGGGTACAGTTATGTAGCAGGAGGAACAATGGCTTCCAATGATATCTGCATCCTAACCTCTGAAATTTACATGGTAGGTTATAAGGCAAGGGCTAATTAAAGTTGCACATGGAATTAAAGTTTCTAGACATTTGACCTTAAAGTAGGGACTTTTTTAAAATTCAGTATTATGCCCGTGGGCCCAATGTAATTAAAAGGGCCCTTGAGTATAGAAGATGTATTTAAAAGAGAGAACCAGAACAGAAGATGGTAGGCATCAGTGGAGGAAAACAGGCAGCTTTTAAAGATGAAAACCGCAAGGAAATGGATTCCCTCCTAGAGCCTCCAGAAAAAGAAGGTGCCCAGCTTAGACCTCGATCATTGCCCAGAAAAATGTGTCAAAATTCCAATTCACAAGTCTGCAAGATTATAAGTTAGTGTGGCTTAAGCCATTGTGTTTGTAGCAATTTATTACAGCAGGCATAGAAAATTAATACAATTATTTTATAGAGTCACATTGAAAATAGAAAGGTACTGAAATAATATTGCATTTGAAACACTTTGAGATGCTTAGAGAAATAGATTAAATGCTAAACACTGTGTAATCCAATCCATTTTGTCAAATAGATGTATTTTTCAAGAACTGAGGTCTTGCTTTCTGTTTTAATGGTCACTTCAAGAAATAGCCCTTTCCTACCATGTAATGACAAGCTAAAAGACCTCTGAGCAGGGTGTATAACTGTAAGACTGTAAAGTAAGACATGTATTTAGTTTTCATACATGGACATGTTCTTATTTCTATGATCTATATGATCTATGATCTTAGTATAAGAAATCTTGTGTTCAAGACCGAAATTTTCTCATTTGAATTCTTCAACGTTTTTGGATGAGGTTTAGTATTGTTAAATTTGGCATTAATCTTCAAATTCAAAGATAATTTCAACAGAAGTTGCTGTTTGTTAGGGTGTTTGCTGCATGATCATTCCACCATACATTGAATAAATGTGACACTAATTGTGTGCAAAACAGCATGGTAAGCCATGTAATGTACAAGTGAATGAGCTACCTTCAACCCTTCTCTTTACAGAGCTCAAAGTCAACTCATGAATACAGAAATATTCCGGTAATTACAACGCGGTATACAATAACACAAGTACAATAATAAAAGATGGACCCTGTTGAGGGCCACCTAGCCAAGACTTAGCTGGTGTGGCAGGTAAACACTGAAGCCATGGACTTCCTTGCAGTCCCTTCATCAGGTGGCTGGCTGACATGTTCACAGAGCTACATCTTCTTTATGCTTTTATCTCTTTGTCCTGGTCAGCTTGAAGCCCATCCACAAGAAATTCCCCTATTCCTCACTATATAGTAGATTGGCCATTCAAGAAAGTCTTGAATTCAAAATATCTGTCAAAGTTGACTCAGTCATTTTTTTAGAATTACCATACTGATAGTCTGGGCTTTTTGTTTTTAAACTTACTATGCCATAGCTAGCCAAAGAAACTTTTGCTAGCTTTTATGTCCTGTCCATTATATTTTGTTAATTCCTAAAATGAAAAAAACAACATTTACGATTTCACTTATACAAGCTAATTTTAGAAATTTTGAAAGCTGCAGAAAGGCATACATTTTTCCTTTCAAAAATATGTAACCATAATGCTACTGCTATTTGGTACATATTTGAGGGGCCTATTTGCCCAGCTTTTATGTGTGTGTGTGTGTGTGTGTGTGTGTGTGTGGTCAATTCTCTTCAGTCATAGATCCAGGTTTCCAAATTTCCCCACTCACTATCTGTGACCCCTAAGCTAATACTCTCAGCCCTTCTGTCACTTGTGCCTTGTGGACATGCACAGCAGTGAAAAGTTGGCCAATGCCAACTCCCAGTATAATCAAGGAAACCACACCCGGCTTTCTTGATTCTGCCTCATACTTTAAACCAATGTCCTATTTGTGTAATTCTTAGTGCCATTTTTTACATTTTTATGCTTTTTATTGAATAAGTTGCTGCTTAAAATAACTCCTAAGCTCAGTGGTAAAGTAGTGTCTAATCTCCCTAGCATCAAACGGCAATGTGCCTTAAGCATGTTAGGAAAGCTGTGACCAAGCGTAAGATAACAGTTATGTTAGTTGTAGATCCGATATTCATAGATAAATAATATATATCAAGTAAGGTATCTCTAAACAGAACATATATGAAACAAGATGTGTGTGGGCTGATCAATAAAAATGTTACAACTAGAGGCACACAGGTATTGATACATAACCCAGGAATCCCATGGGTGACACAGTGTGCTATTTGCCAATACAAAGCTTATATTAACTATACTTTCTTTATGCTCCAAAATAAAAAAGAATCTTACCATATGACAATTTTCTACCCCACTTTTCAGTTAACCCTAAATTCTCAGCATTTTAATGTCATTAAATATTTTTAAGATATGCTTCTTAGTAACATATTCAATTATAATAAATAGATCTCTGTGATTTTAATTTGTTTCCCCCTTCGTTCACATAAGACTATTTCCACAGATAACTCCTGCACACACATTTGCTTGCTTCACTTAGCATTCATTCATTCGTTCAACAAATATTTATTGAGCATCTGTTATATCTCAGGTGTCTGCACATAGATACACAAGTAATCAGGACACCAATTTATGCCGTCATGAAGCTTATAATCAATTGAGGCAGATAATAAATAATTTATTATAACAACTGCAAATAGAGACAAGAACCGGAAGCTACAGCAACATATGAGAGGTCCTGACTTTGATCAGGGAGGAATTACTAAAGTCACATTTTTTAGATGAGCCCCGAAAGAGCTCAGGAATAGAAAACACTAGATTTCTAGGTTAGAAGTAGAAGAAATGCTTGTAGCTCAAGCCAAAGAGTACATCTTTGTGATATGCTCTGTGTGTACCTGTGGCCTCAGGGCCAGGCTGCCATCCTACTGTCTGCATGCAACCCATCACCTTGCACTGTCCCACCCCACTGCAGAGAGAGCTAAGGCACAAGGGGGTGAGCAGTGAGGCCAGGCAAAGGGCTCATGCCTAGATGGGGTCTAGTATCTCACAGCCAGGAAACCCCACAAGATTCAGCTGTTAGAAGAGAAGCAACAGATATAACTGTAGCCCTGCTCAAGGTGCCTGAACTGGGCCCAGAGATTATTTTAGATGGAACCACTACAGATCCTATTCAAAACTCCTAGTGAAATAGACCAAACACAAATGAGAAAATACTGTATGACATTTTTCATATGAGATTGCCATAATTACATGCATTAAAAGGTGTTAACATAAGAGAGAAGGCACTAAGAAAGGTGATGGGGTGCTGACAAAGGGAAAAGACACTGAGGGGAATAGAGAAGGGAAGGGGCTAGACGGAGGGAAAACATGATCCGAAGTGATACATACAGGCACAAACCCCCTAAGTTTATGTAACATATAATTATGTTACATGTTGAGTGTTATATAACATCGTATCAGCATGTTTTTGAATCTGTAGCATATTTAAATTCAATTTTTAAAAAATAATTAAGAATAAATAATTTATTTAAAAAGTGAAGGCCTGAATCTTTGGGTCTAATTTCTAATAAATGATTATAAATGTAAAAAAAAAGTTTTAACTCCCCCATCTGTCTCCAATAAAACAGCTCCCAAAATCTTCCTTCAGTGTTGTTTGAAAAGTCAAATTCAGAAGACAAATACCTATTTAGGGGCATCACTGTACAACAAGACACTGTGGTATTAGAGTCAAGAACCAATTAAAAACCTCTGTTGGCTTCATGCCCACCTCAAGCGAAGGATTATTCTAAAAGGTCCAAGCGTTCCATTGGCCAAAAAGTCTTTAAATCCATTTTTTTAGAGTGGTCTTCTAAGAAACAGATACACAGGAGAACCTGTGACAATCTGAGCTTTGAGGAATCGGAACATGTAAAGTTCTTTATTTGGAGATTAATGGGATATGGGCATGTTTGTGTGAATTACGTCAAATATTCAAAAGAAATGAAGTCTAACTGGTAACTAACTACCCACTGCCACTAGAGGTCCCATCTGCCTAACTGCGGTTAATAGATAGGACTCCTTTGTAAGGAGTCCGGGAGCGACGTGATTTACAACATGATGCTTAAGTGCATGGAAATATTTATTCTCTTAAAAGGGTTAACCACAGTAACCTGTGATATATCATACATCCGATTAACTAATTATTTCTTAGCTCAAAAGAAACTTCAGTCTCTTTATAGGTTAAACTGGTATTGATTCCAAAACTGTGCTTAGATTAGTATGCAATGCAAATAGGTAATTTCTATCCAGAAGGCCTTGATGCCCAGGACAGAAATTAATGATGGTTCATTTACCAGCTACTCTTTCTGATTCTCTAGAAAATCTGATATTGATTACATGTATTAATCCTAATAAGATTTCTTTCTTTCTTTCTTTCTTTCTTTCTAATTTTCTTTTTGGAACAAGGCCTTGCTCTGTAGCCCAGGCTGGACTTGAACGCACAGCTGTCCTGCTTCAGCCTCCACGTTCTGGGATTACAGGCATGAGCCACTATACCCAGCTAATTTTTGTGGTGCTTGGGAATTGAACACAGGGCCCTGTGCTTGCTAGGAAAGCACACTAACCACTGAACTATGCACCCAGCCCCCATAAACATCCTCTTTGAAACGTCAATTCCATATATACACTAAGCTCATATTAGCTGATACTCACTCACAGTTTTCACACAGAGATGCAATTTGAGTTCAGTCTGACACCTCACTTGCCTTTCTAACAAGTCAAAGGTGAAAAATAAGGAGGGACGGGTGTTATTTGCAGAACCAGGTTCAAACTTCATAAGCTTTTGCCTTTTGTTATCTATGTAGTCTAATTAAGATACTCTCTCTCTTTCTCAGAGAATATTTTAAGTGAACCCAACCCACTCTGTCTCCTTTCAGATGCATCACCCTCTACATCATTTTCTAATAACCCCTTCCATATGCATAATCCTTTATGGTTCTCAAAATGCTTTTCTGTGAATTATATTGCTAAAACTCAATGTAACTTCCTACCATTACTTTTACTGCCTTCTCACTGAGATCTTGTCCACTTCCTTATAGAGATGGTCAATGCATTTTTTCACCTTGCCCAACACTTGCCTTATGACAAGTGCCTCTTCTGCCTTCTCTGCCTTTATCAGCCCTTCCTTCCAAGAAATTGTCAGGTTTCTATGAGACCGTCTATTCTTAGTGAAGCCCTGCTGGGGAGCGTTAGATGCTCACATTTTTATCTAAATGACTCAGTGGTTTGGTCTCAACAAATAACTGAAATTTGGAGTGTGTGTGTGTGTGTGTGTGTGTGTGTGTGTGTGTTCCCCCAAAGACAGACTTTAACCTTACTGAACCAGAGCACTATAGAATCTTTTACAACAACAGGTGCACTTTTGGAAAAAGCACCAGCTCTCCCTCAGGTTTATCAAAGCCCCTTTTTTTCTATCCATACCATTTGTAACAGTGCTTCTCAGCCATGTCTCCACATAAACATCATCTGGGGAGATTTCAAAAGCCTTAGATGCCAGGGTCTCATGTTGTACCAACTTAATTAAATCCTCTGTGTAGCATTAGGGCATTAATAATTTGATAGTTCTTGGTAAAAATGTGTAGCCAGGGTTAGAAACCAGCTCCTGAAAGAATAGCCAATTAGGATTGTTTTTCCTGTGTCCCTTGATTAAGGTTTTTTAGAAAGAGGTTTGACTGAAACTCCTGGAAATTTAACATATGCTACTAATAGCGACCCTGCCTTTGCCCGGAGATTTTATTACACATACCAGGGTCCATATTAAATGCTCGAACAAAAAAAAAAAAAAATGAAGAAGACCTAGGAATTGCTCTTCAGAGACAGACAGACTAATGAGTGAAGTGAACTACACTTCCACCTCAGTGAGTGTGAATGGAAGTTTTGTTGTCTTTCTTCTTCATCCTAATGAACCATCTTGCGCATCCCTGAGTTATGCCCGTTCCCACTTGCAGAGCACTGACACCCAGTCTGCAAAATGATTCAATCCGTATTTCACAGAATGTATAAGTAGTGCAAATACACATGCATCTCAACTTATGATTGGGTTACATCCCAATAAACCTATAGTAAATTGAAAAAAACCATAAGTTGAAGGTGCATTTGATTGTCCTAACCTACCAAGCTTCCTAGCTCAGCTATGTTAGAGTGCCACTTACCTCCTCCCTCCCCAAGAGTCATGCGTGTGCATGGCCAGGAGCTACAAGTGGCTGCCTCTGCCCAACGTCTTGGACACTGTCACACTGCATATTGCTAGCTGGAGAAAAAAATAGAGTACAGTTTCTACTGAATATATTGTCACTTTAGCACCATTGTGAAGTTTAAAAAAATCATTAAGTCAAACCATCATGTTGAGGACCAACAGTAGGAGGGAAACAGCTCTGGAGATACAAAGTGACTCACTGGGACCAGGAAGCAACTCAGAACATAACTAGGGCTCATGACTAAGGATCAGGCCAATGTTGCACCAACTACCTCTTGTCGCCTCCTCCGTGTTATACTGTTTACTAAAATTTCTTACAAAGTCAAGAAGTTTGAGACAAGAAGACAGAATGGCATAATACAGAGAAAACACTAGCTTTGGACTCAAGGTCCTTGATTTGAATCCTAACTCTGACACTTAATATAATTTCACAGTTTGAATCTAAAATGTCCACTACAAAATCTCATGTTGAGGGGTAGGGTCGGCTTAGAGGAGCTGGTCATGGGAGTTGACTTGCGCGTCCCTGTGTCTCTGCTCCCTGTCCACTATGCCATAAGCACCTTTCCCCACTTGTCCTTTCACTCTAGTGCTTTGGCCTTGAAGTCTCCTGATCCTGAACTGAACTCACTGAGTCCATCATCCAAAATACACCACTTGTTCTTTAAATTGTAGGTGTTGGGTGTATTGTCTCAACAATGGGAAGGCAGATTTGCATGCATTTGGAAAGTTCTATTAATCTTAATCACTGGTGATGTGGAGTTAGATAATTTCCACTCCATAGACTGATGTGAATACTAAATAATCTTTGGATAGATGTTCTGTCCCCTTTCCCAGCCTCAGCAAATAAACTACTAAAATTTAATACTTATCACTAAAATTGAATAGAACATGGCATATAATTTCTTCTTTCCTAGACTGTGTGAAAAGTATCTCAGAAAATTCCATTAAATTATGACTATAAATTAAGAACGTATTTGCTGATGATGATGCTTCTACTTTTATTATTATTATTAATTTGGTTTTAGACAGGATTTCACTCTGTATTCCAGGTTGATCCTGAGCTCATCATATAGCCCAGGCTAGCTTTGTGCACACAATGATCTTTCTGCTGCAGCCTCCCAGATGCTAGGATTACAGGCATGTGCCACCACACCCAGTTTATGTGATGCTGGGGAATCAAACCCAGAGCCTTGAACTTGGCAGGCCAGAGCTCTAACCAATGAGATATGCTGCCACTCAGACAGTTTTGCTTGTTATTAGAAAAAAGTAGGACTTTATCTGTTTGTGTAATAAATATTTCATTTAACTTTCACAATAGCATTTGCATGTAATAGCATTGTTCTAGTTCCTTTAATGAAGTTAATTGGTAGGAGACTCACAAGTAGATTCCAGCCCTATTTTGTCAAAGTCTTCTCACTTATCTATTTTGTTAGGTTTAAGGATATGAATTTAAAACCTCACTTCAAAAACTTACTTTCAGAATGCTTGCTTCTTGGGAAATATAAATATTCATTGAAGAGTCAAGAATATCTACCATAAAACCTCCCAACTAAGAAAAGTCCAAGACTAGGTTACTGTGAAGTATATCGAATGCTTAAAGAATGATTTGCAGTCTTTCTCGAACCCTTTCTAAAAATTCATTTCATGAAGCCAAAATTACTCTAATACCAAAGCCAGAAACCACCACCAGGAGAAGAGCTGAAAACTACAGCTAGTATCCCTGATAAATATAGACGGAAAAATCCTCAATAAAATTATATTAAACTACATAGCATACTAAAAGGATCAAAGAGCAGGACCAAGTGAAATTGGCTCAACACATTAAAATTAATTAACATGATATGCTACAATTAGCTGAATAAAAGATAAAGAAGACATTTTCTTATCAGTAGATATAGGAAGAAGAATTGATAAAGTTCAAGGTAATTCCATGATAAAAAAAAAATCTTTCAGCAAACTAGGAATAAGAGGAAATGCCTTAACATAACAAATATCATATGTGCCTGGCCCACAGGGCACATATTCAATGTATTCAATGATTTAAAAACTGAAAGCTTTTTCTCTATGATCAGTAATAAAGCAGAGAGGCTCATTTTACCTCTCACTCACCATAGCACTGGAAGTCCTATCCAAAGCAATTAAGCAAGAAAAAGAAATGAAAGCCATCCAAAGTAGAAAAACAGTATAATTGATTGTCCCTATTTGCAGATGATATATTTTATAGAGAAAGCCCTAAAAATATCATTCTTAAATGTTAAAATTAATATTGTGAGCATAAAGCTGCAGGATACAAAGTTAATATAGAAAAATCATTTATGTTACTATATACTGACAGCAAATTATCTAAAAAGAAAATTAGGAAAAAACAAGTCTCATCAACACTAGTGCCAAAAAAAATAGTAAAGAACAGTCAACTAAGGAGTTGAGAGATATATATACTAAAACTACAAACCACTGAGAAAACATTAAACAATTCAGGTGCGGTGGAACATGTCTGTAATCTCAACTACTTAGAGGAGTGAAGGGGAAGGTATACAAGTTCAAGGCCAGGTAGGCAACTGAGCAAGACCTCGTCTCAAAATGATAAATAAATAAATAAGCAAACAAACACAGAGATGAGGACGTAGCTCAGTGGTAGAGCACTTGGCTAGCATGTGTGAGGTCTGGGACTCAAATCCCTGGTGTCACAAACCAAAGACATGAACAAATAGAAATAGATCTCATGCTCTTGAATTAGAAGACGGTATTGTAAAATGTTCATTCGGGGCTGGAGGAATGGCTCCGTGGTTAACGCGCTTGCCTAGCAAGCACTAAGTCAAGAGCTAAGTACCTGAGTTCGATTCCTTAGCACTACATAAGCTGGGCATGGTGGTGCATGCCTGTAATCCCAGCACTCAGGAGTCTGAGACAGGAAGATTGCCATGATCCCAGGGCCAGCCTAAGCTCCATGATGAGTTTGGGACCAGTCTGGGTTACAGAGCTAGGCCCTGTCTCAAAAATATAAATAAATAAATAAATAATTAATTAATTAAATGTAAAGTTTTCATTTTTAAAGTGATCTTATATTCAGTGCAACCCCTATCAAAAATTCTAATTCTAATAGAGAAAGCAATCCTAAAATTAACAGCCAATTTTATCTTAAGAAAGAACAACAAAGCTGGAGACGTCACAGATTCTGATTTCAGAATATATCACAAGGCCATAATAATCATGTGCTGACATAAAGGCAGACACATAAATCAATGAAACAGAAGAGAACTCAGAAATCAACCCCTGAACATATAGTCAAATGCATATGTTGTCTTTACCAAGTAGGTCAAAAATACACAGCAGGGGAAGGATAGTCTTTTCAACATATGGTGTTGGGAAAATCAGGGTATTCACATGCAAAAGGATGAAATTGACCTGCATATTATACCAAATACAAAGATCACATAAAAATTATGTTATATTTAAAGATGAAGACAGAAAGGCTTGAAACAATGAAACTCATAGAAGAAAATATAAAGGAAAGGCGTTATGACATTGGCCTTGACAATGATTCATGGATAGGACACCAAAAGGAGAGGCAATAAAAACAAAAATATGTAAGAAAAATTTAGTCAAATTAAAAAGCTTATAGCAAAAGAAACAATCAACAGAGTCAAAAACAGCCTACTGAGTGAACAGAAGAAAATATCTGCAAGCTGTGTGTCAGAGAAGGGGTTAATCTTCAAAACATATAAGTAACTTCTACAACTCAATATTTTTTAAAAAATTGAATTTTAAAATAGGATAAGGACTTAACATTTCTCCAACAAAAGATGCCAAGAGTATACGAAAAATATTCATAGTCACTAATCATTAGGGAAATGCAGATCAAAAGTCATGAAATATCACTTACACCTGTCAGGATTGTTGTATTATCAAAAAGACCAAACCAACAAGTATGTGGGAAAATCAGAAAGGATGCAGAGAAATCAGAATCCTTGTACAATCTTGATGAGAACAGGAAATGGTGCAGCTGCTTAGAAAACAGTATGGAAATTCCTCAAAAAGTTTAAAATAGAACTACTATGTGATCTAGAAGTCCCACTGCTGGGTATTTACACAACAAGTAATTGAAATTTGGATCTCAAGGAGACACTAGCATTCTCCTCATGTTCATAGTAACACTAGCCAAGATGTGGAAACAAATGTCCACATACAGATGAATGAATAAAAAGAAAATATGGCATATACCTGTGATTATGTACAACAAAATACTGTTCTAGCTTCGTAAAAGAAGGAAGCTCTGTAAAGAAATGGACTAATCTTGGGGACATTGTACTAAATGAAATGGGACGGTCACAGAAAGGAAAAAATAACTGCATGATTCCACCTGTATCATGTTATCTATAATAGTCAAACTCATAGAATCCTAAAGTGCACTGGTGGTTGCAATGGTGAGGAAAGGAGAAATGGGGAGTTAATTGACATGCATAGTTTCCATTAAGCAAGAACAGCCTCGAGACACACCGTACAACGTCGAACCTATTGTCAACAATAATATATTGAACACTCAAAATTTTGTTAAATGGATTGATTTTAGTTAAGTGTTTTGCCACAGTAAAATGAAACTTTAAAAAATATGTTTGGCATATATTCAAAGAATTTTAAAATAAAAACAAATCAGACCCAGAAGATTAAATATCATGTCTTCTCCTTCTCTAAAACAAGAAAATCAAGTGAAGTAAGTAATAGAGCCCAGTAAGTGAGAGGTTAGGAAGCAGGCAGATGGGTTTGTGGAGAAGCAGAGAAGAAGAAGGAAGGGCAGGAAGACAGGGAAGGCGGAGGGGAGTGAGCACGAAGTTGATGTGATGTGTATGTGTACAATTTTCTCAAGTTTATGTAACTATTGTATGTTGTGAATATATCCTGGTTTTAAAGGAGGGGAAGTAAAATACCAAATTGTAAGAGAATGGCAGTAAATAAAATAATCACAATTTAAAAAATAAAAGGACAGTCTACTATAGCTGCATTGAGAGATTCAAAAAATATATTGGCAGTATTAAAGATTCTGTGAAGCTTTGTAAGAAAGAAATCAATTCATTTTTACTTAGTCCACATTTCTCCAATTTATTTGACCCTACAATCCTTTTTGAGTTTCTAGGAGTACATGTCAACATCAGACAGAACAAAATGAAAAACTAGTTAGGCAAATGCTTATCAAAAGAAACCATAAGACCACTTTCATCTGATGTGTCCTTTAGTATCATCAGAAAGCTAGCAGTAGATGAAATATGTTTTCCTAGCCCTTTGTCAAATTTGGTACATACAGAACAGGAAGATCCTATGTCTCTGTTCTACGGGAACAATTCTGCACAGATAAGCCTTGATCTTCATCCTTCCACTCATCCAACTTCGTTCCTTTCATTAACACAAAATTCGTTTTGGAAAGACAAAAACCAAAGGTATTATTAAGCAATTCTGAGCATCCGGGAATTTAATGATCCCATTTACTAGGAGCTTTTCAAAACAGAAGGAATGACTGTACTGCATATCAAACAGCACGTAAGAGAAAAAAATCTCTTCTTACCCAGTGGGAATGACTAAAGAAAGCTTGCTCCGTTTAAAGAATTCTCAGTGGCAAAACTGCATGCTGGTGAGGTTGCTGCCTGCCAGAATAGGGAAACTGCAAAGAGAAGTGGCACACACTGCCAGAAGTCGCAAACGTGCTAATCTTTGAGTCTCACTGATGCCCTGCCAGGGGTCTAAGGCTGTAGGTGGACATCACAGCATGGAAGATGCAGAGTGGCAGGAGGCAGCGACAGCCAGGAAGGCTAAGGTTGATGATCCCACTATTGAAGTGAGCGTTTTTGGTCAACCATTTATAAAAGCAATATAGATTAAGAACTTAGCTAAATCAAATGCACAGATATGGCCCTTTCCAAGTAGTCTACCGAAGGCTTTGGGACAGGACTGGGAGCGACCAAAATATGTGGTGAATGTTTAATTTTTTTTAAAAATGTAAAAAAAAAATCATTGCCATTAACTCCACTCAAAATAGTACCTGTCATTTCAAACACAGTTCTAGCCACTTCCTGAAGTAGTTCTGGAAATCCCCTGCTGTGTCTTAGTTGTGCTGGTCGAAGCCGTGCTCATATCTGACATGATTCAAAATACTTACCTTTTTACTCTGAGGAAGAGCAAAGTCGTACGGTATTAAATCTGACAAAAAGTGTGGATGAGGACAGGCTGCAACGTGTTTTTACAAGGCTGCCTTTCCACTGGGTGGCCAGCAGGGGCACTCGCTGTACTTCTCATCCCACTTCGAAAAGACATCCATGAGGGAGTACTTCCAGAACCACTTCAGAAATAATGTGTTCAAGGAATATTTTGAGTGAAATTCATGCCAATGTACATTCTACTGTCAAAAAAGTTCAATTTGAACAATGTTGATCACCCTTCATATCATCAGAGGTACCAATCTCTTCCTAGGGTTAATGCCTCTTTCTGTTTTTCTTAAAGAAATAGAATTGTGGTTTGGAATGTGACCAGCCAATGAGAAAAAGAGAGGTGACGCTTGAGGAGGGTTACAGTGATGACAGGCAGGATTCATCGAGAAAGCAGAGCTGACAGGGTTTCCTGTCACACGGGAAAGTGTCTATGAAATATTTGACAATATAGTACAGTGAGTCTGGCTCCTCTTTTATTCTCTAGGGACAAAAAAAAAACATGATTGTAACGGAATGTTAATAGAAAACCACTATTTTAGAGTGTTATTTCTAAAATTTAGAGAGTTGGCTTGTCTTTAAAGCCAGCAGAGCCATGACTGGATGGACATAGAATCCTCAACTCTAGTTATTAAAAAAAAAAAAAAGCAGAAAGGAGTATCCGTTTGGTTGCTGACTTGTATTCATCTAGGTTGTCTTCCTCTCTTGTTCTCATCCAAGTAAATCAGTTTCTTTTAGTACTAAATACATTTCCAAATCATAAAAACTTATTTTCTCCCTGAACAATGACCAAAAGATCCTAAATTCTTCCAATTTTGAAGTTCAACTTCCCTTCTATTCAAAATAGGCTGAGATTGAAAAATGTTTTTGGTTGGGCTCCGTATCTAAACTTTACAGAGTCATCCACAACTCACGTCACCAGCGTCCATGATGGACAGAATCAGGCTGATTTACAGGGGAGGAGGGTGCCTCCCAACTCTCATTATTCTCGGGCTATTGCTCCTGGTGCCCCAAAAGCCACCCCTAAAATGTCATTCGCTGTCACCATCATTTTCTACCAGATCTGCCAGCAGCATGGTAACTTCAGAGTTGTCCAAACAGGAAAAAAAAAAGAAGAAGGGTGAAAACCATGAGTGCCCAATATACACCACGTTGTTTTTTATAAAACCTTTAATAAGATAAAATTGAACTCCTTTGTGATGTGCAACCCAGTTGTTTTATTGTATTTACGGAACTATATGACCATCACCACTAATTTAAGAACATTTTCACCATCTTCAAAAGGACCTCAATACTCGACTAAGCAGCCATTCCCCAAACCTCCAGCCCCTATACATCACATTTCAAAGAATCATATAAAAGCTGATCTTTTATTGGATTCTTTTATTTAACGTGATGTTTTGAATATTATTCCACATTGTAGTGTGTGTAAGTACTTGATTCTAGTTTATTCACAAATTTTTATCCCTTGACTTAAATATGCTATTTCTCCATTCAATGATTTATTCATTTATTCATTTGTCAGCTAATGGACATCTGGATTATTTATATTTTCTGAATGTCAGTAATGCTACCAGAAATGTGAATGTATAAATTTTTGTGTGGACGTTTTCAAATGCTCTTGATTATATACCTAAGAGTAGAATTGATGGCTCATATGGTAATTTTAACATTTTGAGGAAATAATAAATGATTTCTCAAAGTAGCTGCACATCTTGAAATCTCAATAGTAATGTATGAGAGTTAAAATTTCTCCACACCTTTGTCAACACTTGCTATTTTTGTTTTTGTTTTGGCCATCTTGAAGTAAAATGGTTTCCATTCTTGCTTTTTCCTAGTGGACAGAATAGTTGAGAATATTTCCATGAGTTTATGGCATTTACATATCACTTTGGAAAAATAACTATTCAGATTCTTTGCTCGTTTTTGAATCAAATAGTCTTTTTGCTTTGAGTTAGAATAGTAAGTGATGTATTTTGGAGAGAAATTTCTTATTAGATATTTAATTTACAGATGTTTTCATCATTTTGTGGTCATATTATCACTTAATCTCTGTTGAATCACAAAAGTATTAATTTTGATAAAGTACATTATATGTATTTTTTTTTTACTTTTGTCACTTGTGATTTTGGTATCATTTCAAAGAAGCCATTGCCAAATACAAGGTCCTAAGCATTTACTCCTATGTTCTTCTCTGAGTGGTAACTACTTTCTTTAGGCTTATGATTCATCTTGAATTAATTTTTGTGCATCGTGTATGGAAATAGTCCAGCTTCATTACCTTGGATGTGGATATCCAGTTATCCCTGAATCTTTTCTTGAGGGACTTCTGTTTTTTTCTCATTGGATTATCTTGGCCCTATTTTGGAAATTAATTGACCATAAAAATCTATTTCTGAACTTGTTCTATTTTATTGATCTATATGTCTGCCCCTATACAAGGACCACATTGTCTTAATTAATGTAATGTTGTAGCAAGTTTTGAAATCAGAAAGTTTGAATTCTCTGTCTTTGATCTTATTATCTGAATTTTTTGCTATTCTGAATTGTTTACATTTCATGTGAATTTTAGGATTATCTTGGTCATTTCTGCAAATAATGACAGGGACAAACTTTCATAGGGATTGCATTTAATTTGCAGGTCAATTTAGGAACTATTGCCATCCTAGCAATAGTTTGGTAGATTTTAGTGTGAAGTTAAATTTTATTTTCAAATCTACTTGTACATATTTTGTTCTTGAAGTTATTTATATAACATATGTATTTATATGACAAATAAATATAATATATATTTACATAGATAATTTTTCTTCAGTTTACTTCCACGTTGTTCACTGTTGGAATATAGAAATACAACTAATGTTCACAAACAACCAGTCCTGCCTATCCATGGGTTCTACACTGATAGATTCCACCAAACCTAGATTGAAAACATTCAGGAAAAAATTTACATCAGTCCTGAACATATATATGAATACTGGTTTTCTCTTGTCATTATTCCCTAAACAATATATTATAGTGACTCTTTGTAAGGAATTTATATTTTCAAAGGATAGTTTTATTTGATATAAAATTCTTGGTTGACATTCTTTATTTCAGTGCTTTGAATAAGCCATTCCTTTGCTCTTCAATGATAAATCTGCTGTTGATCTTATGTAGGGTGCCATAAACTTGAGTCACTTTTCACCCTGTAAACAGTTTCTTTGGCTTTGTCTTTAGACAGACTGATGATGGTATGTCAAAGTTTGGATTTCCTTGAGTTCATGAGAAAATCATTGGGCTTCTTGAATATGAAGGTTCATATTTTTCATCGGCTTTGAGAAATTTCCAGCTATTACTTTGTAAAATATTTTTAATTACATTTCTTTCTTTCCTCTACCTCTGAGACTCCCAATCCATAATGGAAAGTGCTGTTATACTTGATGGCCGACCACAGGTCTCTGACACAGTTTTTCTGTGTTCTTCTGAACTCTTTTCCTTAAACTCATCAAGCTCAATTGAGATTGCATCCATATTTGCTTATTCTTTCTTATTTTATATTTACCCTTAATTCTTTAGAAATTTTTTAATTCCTTGAATATATGTATGATACATGATTTAGAGTCTTTATTCTGGAAGTCCAGCATCCAAGAACAATTGCTATTGACTTCCCTTTGCCTGAGCTACCCTTCATTCCTTATTTGCTAGATTCCTAATTCCTTATTAAACAATGAAAATGTTAAATAACATGCTGGGCAACTCTGGAATCGTATTGCTCGCTCCTCTCTAAGATTCAGTACTGATGTTCCTCCTTATTGCTATACTAGTACTTATTGAATGACTCCTGGACAATCTTCTGAGGTCTTGTTTCTCTTTCAGTGCAACCAGAGAAGGTGATGCTCAGTTCAGTATTCATTTGGTAATTAAACAGACTTCCTCAAATGCTTTGAACTAATAAATCTCAGAGCCATTGCCAAGGGGCCCAGGGGTGGGGTACACCTTCAGTGCTCTAGCAGACAAATCTACAGCTCAGCCTTCAAATCCGGCTTACACGGAACCTCAAGCTCGCCCAGACATGGGTGATGTGAGTCTTGTTATGTCTTTCCCAGGCGTGTGTGACCATCCTGCACATGGGCTACCCATGTAGATAATCAGGAGATGTCAGAGCTTCTCAAAGATCTTGTAGTTGACATCTCACTCTCCAGTTTTTATTATGAAGTTTTGATTATTTTTTTTTTGTCTTACTGGTATCACTGCTTCTAGGTTTTGTGCTAAACAGTTGATGATGGTGCTTCAATAAATACTCTAGAAACAGGCTTTTCCCACCAAGTAAGACTTGAGTCAAGGCAAATAAAGAAAAATCCTGAGAATGAAGATTTTCAAGAAGATTCCAGACACTAGCAATAGGTCTCTGGGAAGGAGACTTTCTCGGGAGCTCTAACCCTGTTCTTCCGCTCTTGTGGCTGCTGGGCTGCTAGTTTCCATGAACACCACGGTTGCAAGATTATAGATTTTGAAGGATACTGTGGAGGCGTGGCAAGGCAGATGATAACAAGGCAAGATTAAATACCATGAAACTTACTGTTCTTCCTGAAAGCCATTTCCCCCCAAGTCATTGTTTTCAGGAAGTCCAACACCCAGTGAAGTCAAATGCTCTACCACTGAGCTATACCTCCTAGCAAGTCTTTGTGACTCAGAATACTTACATTTAACTTGGGAAATTTGTGCACATACATATTATATCAACTTCATGTTCACTTCCTCTCTCCCTTTTCTGCCCTCCCACCTCCTCCCAAGTCCCCGTCTCTTTCCACACATCCATCTCCCTGCTTCCTACCATCTCTCTTGTCTTAGCCATTTTTTTACCTTTCAAGATGTAAACTTTTCTTTTTTCCCACTATTTTTATTAATATACATATATAATACATAGCATTTACAATGAATTTATGATTTTTGTATTCTTGTAGGATTTTGGTTATTTTCCAAACTTGTGAAAAGGTTAATTTTAACCAACTCTGCCAGTGCTCTTGCTTTCTATGGTGGAAAGAGTTTTCAGAGGCCTTTCCTGTGCTGTGCTGTTCCGGGGCTTCTCACAACTACATTGTTGTTGATGTTTAAGTCTTTCAGAAATATATTGAGAGCAATATATGTAACATAGAATATCTAAAGAGGATGTGATGGGGTTGAAGAGAATGAATAACCTTCCAAAGAAACCTATCCATTCATGAAATGTCAGCCTGATGTTTAATGTGTTATCAGTTAGTGTTGCAGGAGCTAGGGACACAAAGTGAAAGGGATGTAAGGGACTCTTAGTCTACCAAAGAAAACAGATATGTAAATAACCAAATGTAATACAATGTGGTACTTATTATAGTAAATAAAACAACTTTTGATAGTTAAAAAAATAATTCAGTGAGGGGAGGATGAGGTAGTATCAAAGCTAAACATGACTGATAAAGTATAGTTTGCCAAACAGAAGAGACTCAAACATATGGGCAAAAAAAGATATCATTAGAGCCCCTAAATTGTTGGGGGTGATAGTGCAGGGTGAGTAATGCCTGGGTGGAAGTTGTGACTGGGAATTAAGTATTAAAGTAAGACTGAGGGATTTTAGCAGAGGACAACTTTGGCTAAGAAAAATGAAGCAGTTTATACTTTAGTTCTTAAGATAATAGAAAGTCATAGAAACTTTTCAAGCAAAGAAACTACTCAATCATTAACTTATTCAACAAATATTTAATGCATGTCTGTTTGCAAGACAATGGTTCTGACCTCATGAAGATTGTGCTCCTGGGATTGGGGACACAATGGGAAAAAAATGTAATATAATATAGATTTGGATTAGAATTAGCACTTTGAACTAAAGCAGGTGAAGGCTAGATGGTTCTAAAGAGCTTTGGAATCAGAGGAGTAAGAGGCTGTGTGGGATAGTCAAGAGAAGCTCTCCCTCGACAGAAGACGGTCACTGGCCTAGTGAGAATGTGTCATCAAAATCAGAAGAAAAGCAGACCCAGGGGAACAATGGTGAGTTTGAATAACTAGCAGTGATGGGATTCAGTTTACCAGAGAATCACAAGAGGCTTTAGGGTGAAGACAGGGGAAGAAGAGTAAGACATAAGGTCTAAATAAGAAGCAGAGGACAACAAATCATGCAGGGCAGGTAAGGAATTTCATTTTACCGTATAAGGGCAGGGGAAGCCAGTGGAGGATTTCAAGTGGGGAAGAGACATGATTTGACTTACATATTCCAAAGATCACTGACCCCCTATATGAAAGTACAGTGGAGGGACATGAGTGAAAGAATGGAATTAGTTCATTTGAGAGACAGTACTGATCTAGGTGAAGTGACCCAGTGGAGCTGGGGATATGTGCTTGATTTAAGATATATTTTAAAGGAAAAACAGCCAAACTTGTTGAGGGTTAGAAAGGATTTTTTTAAAAAGTCAAAACTAATTATGAGTTTAGACAACCAAGTGAATGGAAATTGGGGAGAAGGAGGAGAGATAAGGATAAAACAAGAATTCGTTCTATGATACATTACATTGAGTTGCCTATTAGTTCAACACAGATGTTATGTGAGAAGGTAGATACTTGAGTATATTTCTTAGGAAAGAAGTTAAAACTGGGTATAAAAATTTGTAAGTCACACGCTTAGAGATGATATTTGGTGAGTTACCTAGGACATGAGTGTGGTAAACTTATTATGAATAAAATACCAAAAGTAAGGTATATTTTAAGCATTGATTTGTGTAGCATAAGTACAGAATTGTTTTTCCCCTGTATACCTCACACTTACTAACAGTATATTCTACTGATTCATCATAAACCAAGTAACTTCATATGGTTACTGTTAACAGAAATAGCCATTAAGTTCATCCTTGGGGCAAGCACTGGGCACAGTGCTGCATAGGAAATGTCCTCTTTCTGTTCCTGTGCAGAAGCTTCTCAGCTGTTGCATTCCACACTGTGCCATTCTGCTGTCGTTCATTATTCTTAACAAAGAAAGTGTCCTTGCACATAATAGAACCATACTTTTATGTTATAGGTCACTCTGGCTTGGAAAATTTTTAAGCAAACTCCTTTTTGTCTGTGTCCCATCTGGAATTTGAATGTTAAAATTTTTGGAGCAGGCTCAAGCTCTTTCATTTGCATTAGAAAATAATATACTTTGCCTTCTTATTCATCTAACTACAAAAATTAGTCTGCACTATTATTTGATAATCTGTTTCAAAAATAATGTCTCAGTTTGAAGTGAGGGGAATAATTTCCTTCTGTGATGGAAACTATTTAGTGAATTGATTAAGAAGCAGAAAGAACTATTCTTGATTCTGAAAGCCTCCTGTTTGGAAGGAAGATTTCTTCTGACATCATTTAAACACTCTAATAATTAGCAAAAGAGATTGCATTAATTCCAACTAATCAACTCCACATTGTGTCCTTAATGCAGTGTATCTTTGGGTTGGGGGTGTGTATGAGCAAGTTAAAACTGGTCAACAGGGAAGAAAATGGAAAGGAGACACTGAGGATGGTTTGAAGAAAGCCACTTGGGTTTTCCAAAGACAAATAAACATTTGGAGTTAGTGTGTATTTTCAAAACTACATACGACTTCTTTTATAAAGATGTAAATAAAAAGGAAAGTCTTGTCAGAAAGTATATATGTAACCTTAGAGCCTGTATTATCTGCCTTATTGAACAGAGAAACAAATAACAGTGAAAAAATGGCACTTCTTTTAGCCTTTGGAAGATTACTTTCCAGGAGTATGTGAAAAGTAACATCCCGGAGGGGCTCTTGGTACACTTAGTATTGAAGTGATGCTGTAGGTCTTTCTGCAGCACCGGGCTGCATGCGATCTCGGCCCTGAAATGGCAGTTCAGTGGCTCATCTCTGTTTTCATCAGCCCTCGCCACCTCCTTCTCCTCCTTTCCTGGGGAAAGAACTAAGTGGAACGGGGTTTACCATGTTCCATTCTCTGTTTGCCTCAATGCTTATTGCCTGCCTGCAGTCAAAGGGAAATTGAACAAAAAGAAAAGTATAAATCTATTTTAATGACTTTTTGGTGTCCCCCAGAGATATTAAAAGGAAAAACAGGACAAGGAGAAGGGAGGCGTGAGATGAAAATAAATGGCCCTGAGAAAAATAAGGAAGATGAAAAATGAGAACAGCCATGATTGGGGAACTAAATGATGAAGATGTGAGATTGACCTTTCTTTTGATACTGAAACAAGGTTCTACTTTTCCCCAGGTGTCAAAGCTGGGTGGAGAATGTTTGTCTGTTTGTTTTAAATATTGGCTGGTGCTGGAAACAGCAATGACATGATCGGTAACCATTTAATCAGTTATCAAAAAAAAAAAAACAAGAAACAAAAAACAACAAAAATTACACCTGGTTTCTGCAAATTCACCCTGCATTTATAGTAATTTTATTCAACTCAGGAAGGAAGGCTTTTGATTCTGTTTGTTTTGTTTTGGGGTCTTTATTGCATTTGAATGTGAGTTACAGAACAAAAGTCACACTAACCAACCTTTAGGAAACTTTAAGTTTATCAGCTGTAATTGTTTTTCATGAGGCCTATCATAGCCTCCTGTCAGGCATCAAGGAAATCATCTTTGGTATTAACCCCTCCCCCCAATTAGACTATGGAGAAACCTTCAGGGTTGTGCATAATAAAAGCGGTCATATTTTCTATGAATGCTAAGAAAATTTGATTTTTATGCAGAAATCCATAAATAAATCAAAAGCTTACATGTGTGTGCAACATTCATGCTAGGTCCTTGAGACCGAGTTACATCAATGCCTTTTCTTGTGCAGTGACACAGTTAGGTTTACCTTTCGGATGAAGCAATTAGAAGCAACATATAGAAAGCAAGGACTTACATCCTCAAAGCAAAGCCTACAAGGGGCACCAGTTGTGAACCAAGGCTCAAAAGCACTTGTTAAAATCATATAGATTCCTTTATATTCAGAGAACCAGAGAAATAAAGGGTTAACATTGTCTTTTTAAAAAGGGCCAAAATGTGTATATTCTGAAGTTGCATAAAGATGCCTCTGGAGTCATAGTGTTATCAAACATTACTATCACATAATAAAATTACAGAATGCTAAATAATGAAAAAAGCTGTTCTCAGTCCAAAATGCTACTTGAGGGTGGAGAAACCAGCACAGGGTAATTACGGAGCAATTCTGAACGTGTGAAAGGAAGGGACTAGCTGGATCCTACCTAGTCTCCTCCTCGCTGTTGTCAAGTAATAAGCATTGCAGCGGCAGATACCCCTTATATTTGCTCAAGGTTATGGGAGGAAAATACTTTTGTGCAGGCAATGTTTCTTTCCCCTAAGATCCATTTTGAAAGGAATAAAATTTTGTTCAGGCTATGGGGTTTATTAAAATTTAAGACTTGAAACTCCCTAGATGAGAAGTTATACAAGGTGTGATGAAAACAAATAGCGAATGTCTTAAAAATTTTATGATAGTAGAAGACACAGTGCCATTAACCTCCCTCAAAATATCCCCCCTCACTTTGAACAGACATGTCCCATCATTCTTGTCACTTTCTGAAGCAGGTCTGGAAGTCCTATTTCATGACTGTCTTTAGTTAGGCTGTCAAGGATGTTTTGATAAATTAAATCAAAACATTTACTTCTCATGGTCATTTTAACTTTGAGGCAGAGCAAGAAGTCACATGATGCCAGGTCCAAACGGTAGATGAGGACATACTGCTTTGTTTTATTTGACAGTAATTGACATAAATATTTGATTGATGTGGCATAATTAAGTAATACAACAAATGCTTAATTTAAGGGTTTTTTATTACAGTAAAAGACGTATTGTCATTAGTCCCTCCTCAAATCATTCCAAATACTTCCCTTTGCTTGAAACACACTTACGCCGTCATTCTTAGCCATATATCTTTGACTGCAATAAGCTCTTTTTAACTGAAATGTTCACCATAGTTTTCAGTGATCCCTGTATAATAAATGTTAAATTTCTTCTTTAAGTTAACCCTTAAAGTTGTCATCTTTGAAGACAGACTTTCATGTTCATTTGCAATCACTTTCCTCAAACTGATTTCTTCTGAGAACATATGCATTATAACCAAAGCACACTACCTAAATTAGTTTTCTGTTGCTGGGACAGAACTCAACATCTACAATTTAAGAGAATGATTTATCTTAGCTCACAGTTTCAGAAGGTCACACACAGCCTATTCGTGAGAGGCTGGCAATGGTGGAAGCACTTCCAGACGGGAGTCTTTCAAGGCATGGCAGACAGGAAGACAAGTTGAACCAAGGGGGGCCGAACCACCACACACCCCTCCAGGCCAAACCCCAAGTTTCTGCCCCTTCCAGCCAGGCACCACCTCCCAACAGCATATTGTATCTATAAGTAATCCACAACATCCAGATACTTGAGGCTTTTGGAGAACATGGCAGATCCAAGCCATAATACATGCTAAAGTAGAAAAATAGATTAGAGTAGAGAGTTTTTAAAGGAGTCTTATGCTCATTTTTCATCCGTTTTTCTCTTTATGCAGAGGCTATAAGGCGAGCGTGGAAGCAGAGATCCATCTTTATATGCTATCATGGCCTCCAAAAGGGTCAAGAGATTTCTTTAAAAATCTCATTAGCGCTTGGCAGTAATTGTCAGGGCCTATAAAGAACATGCTGGGCTACTTGAATGAGTGAGATAACGTGCAACCATTAAAATGGAAAGGGTGGAGGGTGGGAAAGGGGGAAGGGAGTGAATATGAATATGAATGAACAGCAATTCTCAAGTTCAATACACATTAATGAAAATGATAACTTCTGGAGGAAAAAAGAATTTAAAAATTACTAATATCTGAAGATTAAAAAAATAACCATAAGGTGAATCCTAGCTGGAAAAATCATGGTGAAATAAAGAAGAATGTCAAAGAATGCATGCCAGGGGCCCTTTGAACCCAATATCATAGGAAGTGTTTTAATAGACCATGAGATCATTGAGAGCAGGAACTATTGTTTACTGTTTTGGCACTTTGAATATATGCTTGGTATATGGTACAGGCTCAGACGTGGTAACTGCTTCCTGGGTGTTGCTGAGTAAATTAGAGACATAAGGGAAGGAAGAAAAGAAGAAACAAAAATTTAAAAGACAAGGAAAGAGAAAGGGAAGAATAGCAGAAGGAAGAAAGAGTTTTTAACAAGATCTAGAAATTGATTTTTATTTTGCTGTGTATGTGTGAGAGAGTTTGTGTGTGTGTGTGTGTGTGTGTGTGTGTGTTACATTTATGTTCTTGTTTGAAAATTGAAGTTTGCATTAACTTGCTCCTATCCATAGCTCCTTCCAGCAGATGATTCTTGCATAGTCTAATATACCCAGCACTTAGTAAAACATCAGATTTATCAGTGGCTCAAGCTTATCCTTCTAAGGAGAGTTTGTTGCAAGTCAGGCATTGACTTGCAATGAAGTAATATAAGCAATTGAAATAAGAGGACCAGGACTTCTTAAGAGCCCTATGTGCTCAGTAGTGCTTGGGCTTTTTGGAATAAGTGCATCCCACACTCCCCTTAATGCAGAATTTTATCCAGATCCAAATGCCCAGACCTTGAAATACATATGAAAGTGCTTTCTTCAAACAACATGGCTTTATTCTTCTGTTTTTCAAGATATGAAACTTGTAAGGAAGGAATAGAGTAGGTAGTCATAGGCATGCTTTATAGTTCATTATGTTTCCTGGTATATGACTCATACTACAACTTTCATTTCTCCTCCAACACTTGGGAGAATTTAGTGCACATGTTAAAAGTCATGGACAACAGAACATCAGATAGGAAAAAAATAGCACAAGCAAAAGTTTGGCTAGAGGCAGAGCAGATGTTCTAAACAATCTCTATTTCTGAGAATCTTGTGAAAATAGAACCCATTTACTAAGGTGAATGACTTCAGATATTTTAGAGTGGCTTGAAGCTGAGGGATCAGAGGTTACAGGATTGACTATGATTCAGGCCTGGTTCCACTACAGATTAGCTGTGTTGCATTGAGGGAGTTCCTTAGGTCCCCAAGACTCAGTCACTTCATTGGAAAATGGAAAATAAAAACAGATTTTTAGGCTTTTAATTCACTCATTGAACAAATATTTTCTATCCACCTATTTGGAGAATATCTCACTATTTGGAGAATATCTCACTATAACTACACTTCATTTTAATTATTGCATATCCTTGGTATGCAAGAACTGTATTAATGCATGAAAAGTCTTCCAAAACTACTGCTACATGATATTATCTAGTATAATAGGAAAGCAGGTGGCCTGGATTTGAACTCTAGATCCTCTTCTTCTAAGTTATATCACCTGAGGGCAAACTATTCCCATTCTCTTTGCCACAGTTTTCTTATCTCTGAAATGGGATGCTGATAGTAGAGTGTACCCTATTCCATTGTGTGAGGATTAAATAAGGTACTATATGTAAATTTCTCAGAACAGCAATTTTTTTAGCTTTTAAAATAGTAAGAACAGGAGTAAAGGTAGAAATGTTCTACTAGAATAAGCACAGGGAACATAAAAAAAATGAAAGACGTGGCCCTGTCCTCATTGAGTTTTCTTTTTTGAAGATCCAATGAGTGAAAAAAAATTGCCAATTATAATATGAATGTAGTATAGGTGAAACAGCAGGTACTGTGGAGGTAAGAACAGGTGCTTCACAAAGCCAGCATGTGGTCCCTAAACAAATGATGTCTTACGGCCTGAAGTCTGTGTCTAAAACTAAATCCTTTCTCCCTGAGGGAAAAGAAACCCATATGAGGTCATCAAAAATCATTGTCTGCTAGAATTTCTGGAGGAATCCCAAAACAAATGTATGAATATAGTTCTTTCCCTTTCTCTTCTTTGAAAGATACTTTCTGTGGCTCTTATTTTATATCAGGTAAGGAGTAGAAAATCTGCTTGGCACAGTGTCTTTATTTTCTTCATAAATACAACCTCTGACTTTAACACGTCTTTCTAACTATGTTCCAATGAGCCTTGGAAGTCAGACATTTCTTGGGCACAGCCTGCTCTCGATAACAGGGAAAATGGAGTAAGAAAAGACCTCCAGCACTGCCACTCTCTGTTCATGAAACATATGGGAACTTATGTGTAATTTTCTGAGAAATGAATACTCTGTGAAAGTTGACACTGATTTTAATGCTTTTACTCTACTAAAGAGATTCTTGTAAGGAGGGTCTTCCAGCAAGACCATGATTTCCTGGGCCTAGGAGGACAAACGCCTGTTGAGAGGAGATCTTGAAAGTTACCTAAACAAGAGGTGTTTCATTGGCACATTTCCCAGATGTGGAGAATCAAGCAAGATATTTCTTTTTAATGTTATATTCTAGGGAATGTAGTCCAGTGAATAAAACATCAAATTTAGTGAAGAGTGAAATATTACAAATCCTCTTGAAGTATTGATTTATGATTTATTTCACTTGGTTTCAAAGTGGGACACATAATCCAAAGAGTAAATATAACTTCACATAAATAGAGTATAGTCACAGTTGCAGTTATATTCAGGGAAAAACCATGGTTTAACCCATTGATGGTAATCATTTTATATATCCGGCTATTTTAAATATATTTTTAAGTTTGAAGAATCACTAAGGGGTAAAGAATATCAGAAACTTCAACGCTTATCTCTCTACAGCAAAGAAAATATGGTACCAAATCTAAAATGCTCCAGAACCATGATGATAAATTTAAATGGTTATATCATAAAATTAAAATATGTTCAAAGTAAGAGAAAAAACAAATTTTAAAATGTTTCTATTACATTTTAATTTCATTTAGGGGTTCTTAGGTTTTGAACATATTAATACCCCTCAGATAATTTCTTATGGGATAAGCATATATATATATATATATATATATATATATATATATATATATATATACATATATATACATATATATATAGAAAGCAAATAACACATACCTACATTTGGCATTGAACTGACTTTTAGTAAGCAGTAATGTGTTGAATTAATAGGTAAACCCTTACCATAACTCACTGCTCTCTTTTATGTCCCTTTTTTAACAGTTGATAGCATAATTTGAGGGAAGTTTCACAGTGTTCCAGGTCTAAACAGAGCCAGGATTGAAATCCAGTTTGTCCACCCAGATACCTGCATTCAATCCATTATGTCAGAGCAATTGGCTCAATAGCTACTGCATAACCCATCTGTTTTGGGTTGAATTGCGTCCCACACAAATTTATATGTTAAACATCTAAACCCAATAGAATGTGATTTATCAGGAGAGAAGGTCTTTGGAGGGATACGTGAGTTAAAATGAAATCACTAGTGCTGTCACTATTCCAATAAGACTGATTTCTTTATAGAAAAGAAAAAAGGAAACCTTTGTCACAGACATATATACACAGAGCATACCATGTGTGACAGAGGCAGAGATCATGTTTCCATAGTCCTAGGTATGCCAAAGATTGCCATCAAAACACCAAAAGGTAGATAAGAGACATAGAATGTGTTTTCTCCTAACATTGTAGAATTCTATCCTCAAAAACTGTAAGACAATGCATTTCTACTGTTTAAGGCCCTTGGCTTCTGGTACTCACTTATCAGCTTACAAATACACCATCACTTTCAGATTGGGTGCTGAGTTAGTGGGCTTTTCCCAGTTCCTGAAATTATTGAAATGATAGAAAGTCAGAGTGTGGTCCCTCTTTAAAGTGTGCTCCAAAGAAGGGTGGAGCTGAGATGATGTTGGAGTAGGAACTCCAGGAAGGCTGCCCCCAAAGAAAGCATCTAGGGAGGCAGATGGCCAGAGGGAAATACACCTTGGAACTGTAACAAAATTGAAGGATTAGAGGTAAAAAGAAGTTGGGTGATCACGGGCTGGAGAGGTCCTGTGTGGGGTTCCCCTACCTCCACAGAATTTGATCATGCTGGGGGAGAGGCCCTTTCCAGTGCATCTCCAGCTGCACCTGAGAAGAAGAAAATGGCCCTGTGGCTTTTATGCACCCACCCATCACAGTTCTGTGGAACTAAGCAAGCCAAGCAGAAGTGACTAAAGCCACAATGGCATGAGAAACAAAAGAGAGAAGTGGAGGATGGGGAGCCCTTTTTCCTATCCCCCACCCTCACACCCCAGAGGCAGACAGCACTGTAAACACAAACTGGATCAAGCCTGCAGCCACTAATGGCTGTGAATTGTGAGAATTGCCCAGTCCTCCACACTTGAGGATTTGGCCTGCCCAGGGCATTGGTGATTGGGGACTGCTTGTGGATGAAGGAAGACTTGGGGAAGTGCAGAGGTGGAGCTTCACATGGAGCAGGAATTCCAAAATCAACCAATGTCTCCAGGAAAGCTAACGAAGGAGAGTTGGAGTACCCTTCAGAGCCCACTAGAACCAACTGGAAATAGCACACAGGCAATTGGGAAATCCATAGAACCAGTGGCTGGTAGAACACTATCAGACTGAGAGATCTTGTGCCTGGAAAGTTACATTCAAAAACACAGGGGAGTGACTGTGAGTGTTGCTGTTGTTTCCTGTCACTGCTGGGTTTTTGTTATTGTTGCTTAGTTCTTTACTTTTCCTACAATAGATTAGGTGTTCTTATTTTATTTTTACTTTTTTTTTTCTTTTTGCCCTTATCCTCTACTTCCCTCGCACCTCTTTCTGTCTGTTTGCTTGTTAGTTTTTTAATCTCTCCCTCTCTTGGTTAACTCTCTAAGCCCTTTTTCACAAATCTTTCTGTAGATCCAGAATCTATACTCTCTCCATTTCATTCACAACTCTCGCTACCTCATCTTAATCTTGCTTACAGTACTTTTCTCTATTTCTTTATTCTCTGACTGGGGTAAGAGTACCGCTGTGCTTTTCTCTATTATGTAAATACTTCCCTGCTTTCTATTTCATACATAAAACTAACTCCTAATCTTAGTCTGCTGTCCCCCTACTCCAATTTCCCTTATTAATAGTACTCTTAAGTATCAATAACTTAACAACCATATCAATAGGCTAGTATCGGCATATTATATGCATACTATTTTACTATCAATAGATTAGTTTTTGTGTACATAATATTATCAATAACATACTAGCACCATGAAGAAATTCCTTTAATAGGCTACCAAAACAATATGCATAGGAACCTTCATTGGTAGTTCAGAGTAAAATTGATGGTTAAGAGGAGACCGGGAATATATATATATATGTATTTCTTTTTGGTTAACATAAATATACAGCTACTAGGAAGCAAGAATAAATGTAAATGCAAATATACATCACATTGTTAAAAAGAGTATAGCAGGTGGACCTAATAAGGGTAGACAACCTCCGATGGGTTGGGTTAGTCTAGATACGCAATATAAAGCTCTATTATTTTAATGACTGTATTATGCTACTGATATTGACAGAACACTCCAATAAGTAAATCCCAGGTTTAGTTAGATACACAGTGAATGTATATTGCCCGTATTAATTTTATGGGTGGAATAGTTACAATATTAAGTTAGCTAGTAGGCTCTGCCAATAAGTTGTTAATATTAGATAGTAATGTGACTGTGTGGGTGTTGATACAGATACTGATCTTTCTACCCAAACTAGGCTAACAAACACTTTGTCTGTAGACCACATATAGTTCTGTGTTCTGTTCCTCTTTCACCAAAGAGTGGAGAAGATAAAGATTTCAACATAAGGCTGGACAGTAAGAATGCCTTCAAAATTCATAGCTAAATAAATTGAAAAGTTATAAATTCTAAAACCTGAACAAACTCAAGGAGACAATTAAGGCAAAAGAATCTGATAAAATAATCTTTGGAATAGAAACAGAGCCCATTAACAATACCTGAGTTTCAACTTACTGCAATAAAACCATAGGGAAATGAGGTAATAAATCATGTATCTACAAAAAGGCCTGACACCCCAGAAACTGATTCCAGGGATCTTAAAGTAACAGAATCTACAAATAATAAAATCAAAAATAGAAGTTGAGTTATTAGCCAAGAAGCTCACACAAGACATAAAAGAGAAGCACTGGACGCTCAAAGCAAACATACTCAGAGAAACTACTGCCATAAATAAGAAGTTTGAGGATTATAAAGAAGAAACAAATAAACATAAAATATAAGTAACCAGCTTGAACACTTCAAGGATAGATTATCAGCTCTTGAAAATAAAGTGGATGAACTGTATCATACAGTCAGTGAGGACTGTAAAACAAAACAAACAACAAAAACAAGAGACAGGCTGATTGCAACAGTGATGGATGACTCAAAAAGAAACAGCTTCAGAATTATTACAGTGGAAGAGAAGACTGAGGACAGACAAAAGATGTAAATGACATGTTCAATGAAATTATGGAAGAAAAGTTCCCAAATCCAAGGAAAGAAATAAGCATTGAATTACTGCAGGCATATAGGGCTCCAAAGAACTTTGACTAAAATAGAACATTCCCACAACACATCATAATTAAAATCCTAGAGACTCTGCACAAAGAGAGAATATTAAAAGCTGTAAGAGAAAAACAGAGGATAACTTACAAAGACAACTCTATCAGGATAACTGTAGGATTCTCAACATATATTTAAAAAGTCAGGAAACCATGAAGCAGCAGCATCCAACTACTAAAACAGCATAAATGCCAACCCAGATTGCCACATCCAGTAAAACTATCCAGCAAAGTTGAAAATGAAGTTAAAATTTTTCATGACAAAGAAAACATGGAAATTGAGGCAATAATAAAGTTTGCACTCACAAAGAAGATTCCAGGACCAGATGTATTCACAGCAGAATTTTTTCAGTGCTTCAGAGAAAACTCCAATGATCCTCAAACTCGACAATGAAATTGAAAGAGAAGGAACACTACCAAACTCGTTTTTTGGAGGTTAACATCATCCTGGAATCAAAACTAGGCAAAGATCTAATCAGAAAAGAAAATTATAGACCAATCTCGTTAATAAATATACATGCAAAAATCCTCAATAAGATTCTGGTAAATGGCATCCAGCAAGTTATCAGAAATATCATACACACACCATGATCAAGTGGGCTTCATTTCTAGGATGTAAGGTTGGTTTAACATATGTAAATCAATTAACATAATACACCACATTAATAAAAGCAAGAACAAAAACTACATGATCATCTCAATTGATGCAAAAAAGCCTTTGACAAATCCAGTATCCATTCATGATGAAGACCCTGAGGAAAGCAGGTAGAGAATGACTTTAGCTCTAACTGATAAAAACTATATTTTGCAAACCTACTGCAAATATCATATAGTAAATGGGAAGAAAGTGAGAGCAGTTCCTCTTAAATTGGGAACCTAGCAAAGCTGTCTACTTTCACCACTCCTGTTCAATATAGTCCTTAAAACCCTTGCCAGAGCAATCAGACAAGAGAGTGAAATAAAAGAAATCTGTATCAAGAAGGAAGATGTCTAACTATCTTTATTTGCAGATCATATGATTAGAATAACATGATTAGACATAAAAGTCCCCAAAAACTTCACTATGAAACTCTTAGAAATAATGAACTATGAAACTCTTAGAAATAATAAACAAATTCAGCCAAATTGCAGGATACAAAAATTAATACCAAGAAAATCACTAGCATTCCTCTACTCTAACAATGAACTTACTGAGAAAGAGCTAAGAAAAATAATTTTGCTCTCAATAGCCCAACAAAAAATTAAATACCTACCAGTAAACCAAACTAATGAAGGAAAAGAAACCTCTAAAAGAAATTATATTGTACTGAAGAAAGAAATTGAAGACATTAGAAAATGGAAAGACATCCCTTGTTTTTGTATAGGCAGAATTAATATCGTGAAAATGGCTATTCTACCAAAACTGATACACACATTCAGTGCAATTTCTATCTAAATACCAACAACTTTTTTTCACAGAACTTGAAAAAACAGTCCTTAAATTCATATAGAACTAAAGGAAACTTAGAAGAGCCAATGCAATCCTGAGGAACAAGACAAAACAGATGGTATTACTATTCCAGACATCAAGTTGTATTATAAAGCAACAGTTATAAAAACTATATGATACTGGCACAAAAACAAACAGGTTGACCAGTGGAACAGAATTGAGGATGCAGAGACAAACTCAAGAACCCCCAGCTATCTGATCTTTGATAAAGAAGCTGAAGAGCCCAGGCTGAACTGACTCCATGACAATAAGACTCAGATTGTCAGTATTGTAAACTAATTACATTTTGTGGTGATTATGCCATTCAAGTTATGTGTTGGCTGTGTAAGTTAGATTTTACTTTATAAGTTAAAATTTATAAGTCAGTTTTGCTGTAAGCTCATCTGTGAGGCCCTGCCTGCCTTGCCATGGAGCCTTGCTAGTACACTTGTCGGGATGGCTCTAGAATCTTCTAATAAGGATGGAGGCTTGGCCTCTACCCCCTCCCTTGCCTCCATGACGGCCTGCTAAGAGTCACCTCAAGGTATAATTGGTCGCTGTATATGATATATGTAATAATATAAAATCCTAGCTGCCTTGTCAAAAAAAAAAAATGGGCTAACTTGGTCCAATTAATGGTCCTTAGGATACAATATCAGCCACTGGCTCAAGAAAGACCTAAGCCCATAGACCCATCATTGGGTCTTTGGTACTAGTCAAGGGGGGAATGAAGAGCTCAGGCTGAACAGACTCCATGACATGCTTCAAACTTATCCTAAAAGTTACTAAGTGTTGGCTTCCCGGAATAGTAAAACAATTGTAGCAAAGACCACACAATGCCCAAGGCCAGAATAGCCTTGGGCCACCTGGTTACCTAGTTACAGCCAATCAGAAAGAGTTAACACCAATCTGGCATTCCTGGGCCTGGGGCAAAGCCAAAAAATTATAGATAGCTGCCCAGTTACAACTCACCAATCACTGGATGCCCCCTTAGACCCTACCCAGGCCATTAAAAGGCTCCTAATGGTCATGATTGGGTCGTAACAAAAGTTATGGCCACTTTGCCTCATCTGAGTGATCAGCATCACCATCATAAAAACTGTGTACTTACAGTTGGTTCTATGTAAAATGTTGTTGTACCTGTGTCACATTCCCTGTAACCACCCCTTCCCCTACCTCATTAAAAACCCTGCTCAGCCTTTGTTCCGGGCTCTTCAGACAGATCCACAGCGTTGGTGACATCTGAGAGCCCGAGCTTAAGCCCGAATAAAATCTCCTTGTTCTTGCATGCATGACTGGTTCTCTGGTTATCTGGGGCTCCCCGAAATCTGGGCATAACAGAAGCCAAAAGCATACATTCAAAAAAAAAAAAAAATAAGATAACCTCTTCAACAAATGGTGCTAGGAAAGTTGGTCATTCAGAATGAATCTAAACTCACACCTGTCACTGTGCACCAAAGTCATATCAAAATGGATCAAGGACCTACATATTAAAACTGAAAACACTGAACTTTCTGGAAGACAAAATAGGCAAAAATCTAAAAGATAAAGGTGTGGGAAGGTCTTTCTTAATAAGACACCCAATGTGAAGGAAATAGCCTTCAACAAATAGGAATCAACAAATAGGAATCAAATAGGAATCATCAAATTAAAAAGTTTCTGCATGGCAAAGGAAATTATCAACAGACTGAAGACAGAACCAAGAGAATGGGAAAAATTCTGCCACCTGTATCTCAGATAGGAGACTAATAACTAGTATATACAAAGAACTAAAGAAAAACAGCCCCCTCAATTTCAAAGACCTGACTAAAAAATGGGTAACTGAAATGAATAGGTAGTTCTCAGATGAAGAAGTTCAAATGGCCAGTAAATACGTGATAAGATGTTCAACATCTTTAGCCATTATGGACATGCAAATGAAAACATCACTAAGGTATCATCTAACCCCAGAAAGAATGGCATATACTAAGAACTCAAGCAGCAATCAATGATGGCAAGGTGGTGGAGAAAAGGGAACCTTTTTAACCTGCTGGTGGGATCATAATAACTATTGAAGGCAGTATGGAAATTTCTCGAAAGGCACAAAATAAATATTTCCTTTGATTCTGTGATACCTCTTCAGGAAATCTTTCCAAAAGACTTAAAAGCAACATGTAACAGAGATACATGTACACCCATCATCATAGCAGCACAACTAATAATAGCTAAAACATAGAGGATACCAAAATATCTATTAGCAGACCAACGGATACAAAATTGTGGTGTATGTACACAATGGAGCACTACTCCTCCGTGAAGAAGCTATGATGCATTTTTAGGTAAATGGGTACAACTTAAGACCATCATGCTTAGTGAAATGAGTCAGATGCAGAGGGTTAAATATCAAACGGTTTCCCTAATATGAAAAGCCCAGAATTCAGTCATTTTACAAAACCAAGCAGGAGGGTCTGGAGGAATGGCTCAGTGGTTAAAGTGCTTGAGCAAGTGCTAAGCCAAGCGCTAAGTACCCGAGTTCGATTCCCCAGCACCACATAAGCTGGGCGTGGTGGTGCATACCTGTAATTCCAGCACTCGGGAGGCTGAGACAGGAGGATTGTCGTGAGTCCAAGGCCAGCCTGGGCTCTGAAGTGAATTCAGGACCAGCCTGGACCACAGAGCGAGACCCTATCTCAAAAACAAACAAACAAACAAAAAAGAACAACAACAAAAAAAACCAAAACCAAGTAGGAGTGATAGTGGGATTTAGTAAGGATAGGAGGGTGCAGGAGGACCAAGAGGGGGAGAAGAGATTGTAATTTTTATGCAATATATATGTGTACAAAATATTCACGTTCGTTGTAAATATTACGTATCATATATATAACATAGACATGGAAAAAATTAAGTATGTGCCTGCATTTTCTAGAACTTGCCCTTGTGTTATTTATACTCAAAGTTATATATTTTTGGAAAAATAGCCAAGATTTCACCAACTATACAGCTCTCATTCAGTCATTACACTTTGAAAGGGATGCTATAAGATATAAAATTGAACTTTCCCTGTTTTTTAAATAAAATGAACTAAAAAAATAAAATAAAATTTCTCCTAAGTGACAAAGTGTTCTCCTTTTAAAGAAATGTACTTAGTTTTGAAAGACAGGCAACTGAAAAGTAGGTGTTGAGGTCAAGGAGGTACTGTGTGTTTTAAGAGTCCCATTGTAAATCAGTACAGCGCCAGCTTAAGAATTGAGGGTTTCTGATTCCCTCTAAGAGTTTAAGTAGATTGAATTATTCAACAACCATAATTTCCACTTAGTAACTGTGTGTTCTGTGCAGAACACACAGTGAGGACATCCCCGCCCTTGATCATGTGCTCTCCCCCATTATCTATGCAAATGGGTCTGTGTGGGCTCGATTCACTGCAATGGCTACTGGAAGTTATTAACGGTCAACTCCACTGGGAACAGGCATGAACACAGATTAAATGTTAACAGATTAAATGTTTCTGGAATAGCATCAAACAAACCTTTTTTTTATTTTGTACATAATCTTCCTTCATAGAGATTCAAACACCTCAAAATAAGTTCTAAGTGAACAGAAGAGTTCAATTGAAACCCCAAGAAAAAAATTTAACTAAAAGAAATAAATACCATCTCTAAAAAGAAAAATGGGATATTTTTCCAGTGGAAGACTACTTTGAAATAAATTACAAATGAAAAAATCGGTATATTGAAAATATAAAATTTCTATGCCTCTAGTAAAAATTAACAAACAAACAGCAAATTATAGGGAAGAATTTATAAAATACATCAGTGAGTTTTGGTCTTTTTATTTTAAAGCTTCTTATAAAACAGTAAGAAAAATAGAAGTGGTCCAAAAGACAAGTGGACAAATGATGCAAACAAGCTTAATTCACAAGACAAATATCCCCTAACATGCAAACAATATGCAGGGAACTGAGTAAATGAAAGTCCAAGTAGTAGCTACTATCTTTTCCTACTCAACTGACCAAGACTCAGTGTTTTTATATGTTAAAGTAGACTTTTTCATGTAATACTCAAGGGAGCAGAAAATAAATGCAATCTCCCTGCCTCCAGAGTTTTAAAATGTACATGTCCTTTATTCTAAGAATATAGTAGAAAACTAATCAGAAATACCATAGATTGATACACAAAGATACTCTGAGTAAAAATAATCTAACAGTAGATGATTTAAAAGTCATGATATATGCACTAAGTATCCTCTGATCCTGTGCTACCAACAGACTTCCTCATGTGATATTCAGTGGATCAGCACCCCATCGCTTATGTGTACTCCTACCTGCTGCTTTCTTAGAATTGCTACTTACACTTGGCCCACTTAGCCTCCTTCTACTCCACTCCATCTTTTTTATTTTTACTATCTCCTCATTTTCTATTCCCAAAACCAAATGCCTGATTTTCTTCTTACTTACTTTCAAGTGTAAACTCCTAAAGAAGAGAATCTCTCATCTAGTCAATTTACCATCACCTCTGTGAAAGGGAGAGACCATGTATGTGGGGGGAGGCAGTGAGGTATCACCTAACCCTGATCACAGCTGTCCACATAGGAAATGGTCCTGTACATGGGAGCTGTTAATATGGTGGGAACCATCTCAGCCTGTATAACATGATTCTACTCCCTGTGTATTATTATTTCAAAATAATACCATAATGCATTAAATGACTTCTCTGCTTTTCTTTATTCATTCTGTTTGCAAGGCCAAGGACTATGGTGTGTTTAGTTTCCCAACCGGGTAACTATTATAGTCCTGGTGCTCAATGAGTGTTGAATCATGGGGTTGCTAAAGGAATTAAAGAAAACAATAAAAGTCAGGCACCTAACGTGATGTCTAGCATGAGGTAGATGCTCAACAAACGTTCATGATTTGCCTCCCTGCCCCCTCATTGTCCCAAATCCTATTTCACCTTTGTCCATGAAGAATTCACTTCATTAAAAGTTCCTAGACAGAGGAGGCCACTCACTAGTTCTGGAGTTACAGTGTGTTTTTCATATCATGAGATTCATTAACTGAAATAAGTAACTCTTCTTCCTGAATGCATAGAGTTGCTTAGCTGATACAAATGTTTTTAAAAGCCAAATAACTAGACAGGAAGAATAAGTTCTAGTACTCTATGGCACAGTAGAATGACTGTAGTTCACAATAACCTATTATATATTTTAAGAAGACATAGAAAAGAGGACATTGAAACCGGTAAGCACACCAAAAAATAGAGTTGGACATACTAATTACCCTGATTGTCTCTATATGCATTGTGTACATAATTAAAATATCATACTGTAATCCTTGTATTAGTCAACTTTTCCATTGCAAAGAGAAACTCTCTAAGACCTTAAATGTAATGGAGGAGAGGTTTAATTTTAGCTCATGTTCTTAGAGGATTCAGCCCATGATTGTTTGGCTCTAAAATAGAAGCATTACAGTGGAAGGGCAGGGCAGGGCAAAGCTGCTCATTTCATGGTGGCTGGAAGCAGAGCCCAGGAGATCACCAGTGAAAGACACCCCTCCAAGGGTGCACCCTGGTGGATCCCCGTCCTCCAACTGGCCCCAAACTCCAGTGTCTCACTAAACTACAAATGTCTGTGGATTAGTTCTCTGATCCACACGGTGCCCCATAGTCCAATCTCCTCTCCCAATGTCACTTAATTCTGTCAAGTTGATAATTAAGATGAAGTGGCATACTCCAAAAATATGTTCAATTAGTACAAGCTTAATTAAAAAGAATGAACCAATACCTTCCAAATTTGTGATCTTACCTTTTGTATTAGGCCCTTTCTCCTTTTCTCATACAGTTGTGAATTAAGCTGACACAAGAAGTTCTAATAAGGGCTAAATTAGGGAGCACCGGTGTTGTCCTCTCCACTGTCTCTGACCTGTACCTTTGAGGCGACAAAACACTGGGCTTGCAGGATGCTAGCTTTCTTAACAAACACATGTCAGTCGAGAGCAGCACAGAGTGGGAGGAGTCTCAGACTTTTCCTGAGGGTTGTCAAGGTTAGGAATTGAGGCCCTAAGGTCTAGACTGCCTAGATTCTCACGATCCCACCACTTGCTAGCTGTGCACTATTGAGACAGTTATGTATCCTCCTCTGCATTTGTTTTTCCATCTGTAAAATGGTGACAACTGTAGTTCAGTTTTAGAGTTGTTATAAGAGTTAAGCACATTTGCATTTGCCAGTCAACATCTGTTGTATAACTGTGACGTGAAAGGTTCTGATATCATTGAGAATCGGCTATGTACAGGCATGGTCACAAACATCTCTCCTCACCTTTACAGTACTTAAATGAGTGATGAAGTGCCACCCTGTGATGAAAAAACTAAATCATGGGTCGAAGAGGTGAAGGGCATCTCTACTACTCTAGCCAAGTGAGTTTCATTAACCACTATACCCAGATAAGACTATGCTGGAAGTCCATGGTTTATGCTGCCAGTATTTTGTTAAATGTGCTTAATAACCCTCTGGTGTCTCTCACCAGACTTTCATGCTCTATACCATCCTATATTTCCATTTTGAAAAGAACACTCTGTTCCTGACCTGTTTATAAGTGTCCAGGCATGCATGTCCTCTCTGAGACCGTTTCTATGCACATGATGCTCATTTGCTCCGTGGCAATTTGAAATCATTTCTTCCTGCATGGAGTGTGTTGGGTAGAGCGTGGCTTCCTGCCACCGCCTTTTATCGCCTCTCCTGAGTGTGACTTTCAGAAGCGAGAGCAGCTCCTCACAGATGTGGAAGAATGCTCAGCAGTAAGCAGATTTAATTGTGCTGTGCTTTTGGATCAGCCCACTGAGGCATTTGTATATTCCACTGTGACATCATCGTGACTTATCTTAGCTGATTGTCTGTTCTAAACCTTGGATTGCTCCCTGTGGCTCAGTGGCTCAGCCGTGAATCATTCTTTTTTCCTCCTATACATTCTGACTGTAACTTTTATTACTTCCTGAATAATGAAAGAGTCATGCACAAGCTTTTCCCCTGAGAGGAGATCAGAGCACTTAGCAAACACATGTCAATAATTGTCCAGCCATGACATATCCAGGGTATGCGTTGTGGCAGGAGTGGTAAGTAGGAAGGCAGAAGAGGTGAGCCTCTAGAGATCCCTGTCTCCTTCTGCATAGCATTGCTCAGCACACATGTGACAAACAGAGGCTGCTTCAAATGGTGGTGACTGAGAGCTAGTGGAGAGAAGAGGAAGCTACATTCTAACCTTGGTTCTGCCAGAGAACTAAGACTGGGTTTATCTGGCAAATTTCTCAACTTTGTAGGCTTCATTAGAAAAAATAATTTGCTCACTTATTCACCCATATATTTTTCTTGAGTTTTTTTTTTTTGAAAACTGTATTTATCCTCTAGGACTTTTATAGTGAAGTGCTACAGATCAGGTGGCCTGACAGAAATTTATTTTCTCACAATTCCAGATGTTGGATGTGTAAAATCAAAATGTCGCGAGAATGGGTTCTTTCTGAGAGCTGGAAGGAAGGATCTGCTCTAGGTCTCTTTCCATGGTGCACAGATGGGACGACCCTCATCTCTGACTGTCTTTTCACATCATTTTCTCCCTATGCCTGTATCTTTCTTTTCACGTGGTGTTTTCTCTACCAGGACACCCTTGACATCAGCATAGGGGCCTATCCTCCTCTAGTATGATCTCATGTTAAATTTACTAAGTATATATGCTGTGATCCTCTTTCCAACATAGCTCAAAGGATTTTAAATATGGGAATTTGGGAATTAGGAGATACAATTCAAGCCACAAATACCTGCTGTGTTTTGAACTCTATGCTCATCAGTTAACAAAGGAAACAGAAATGTTTCTCCAACGGAGTTTGCATTCTAGGACAGAGAGAGATCAACAAAATAAGTAAGTAACACACATAATATGTTAAATGGTGATAGTATAAGTTAGAGAAAAGGAAAGTAGAAAAGGGAAAGGGGACCCGTTTTAGATAAGGTAGGCAAGTAAAACCTCAACAAGAAAGTTCATCTGACTATTCAGAAAAGAAATGAGAAAGCAACCAATACAGATACATGCAAATGGAGTTTTACAGGTTTGAGGAAAGGGGAAAGGGATGTTCCAAGTAGAGAGAGCAGCAAATACAAAAACCGGAGCTAAGGTATGCCTGGAATGTATAAGAACAGCAGTGGAGC
The DNA here is from genome assembly GCA_004027205.1 of Ctenodactylus gundi. Lineage (NCBI taxonomy): Eukaryota > Metazoa > Chordata > Mammalia > Rodentia > Ctenodactylidae > Ctenodactylus > Ctenodactylus gundi. The sequence continues at coordinate 550,689 of PVKB01000031.1, forward strand.
CACTGTGGCTGAATCAGGTCAACCAGGAGATAGAAGTGGCAAAAGGTATCAGACAGGTCAATTAAAACAGACAAATAGAAATAAGGATGGGAAGCAGAGTGTCAAGGCCCATGTGGAGCACTCTAAAGACTTTCTCTGTCTTTAGACTGGAACAGTTGGGGACACACTGGAACATTAGAGTGAAGAAATACTTGCTGGGATTTGGATATGGCGTATGATAGAAAGAGACCAAAAGGGATTCCCCAGATTTTGACATGATCACCTGGCATGCTGGAAGTACACTTGATTGAGATGAGAAAGTCTGTAAAATGAGGTTTGGGTAGAAATTGGGAGCTTATGTTTAGACACAGTAAGTTTGACAGTCCTGCAAGATAGCCATGTGAGCCAAGTCTAGAATTATACATTGAGAGAGTGACGACATTTTTGACAATGTTTAAAGTCACAAGGCTGCACAAGATCACGTAGGAGGTGAGAGGAGATGGAAAAGAGACACAGACCAAAGATTGCATCTTGATGCATCCGGAATTTAGAGATTGAAGGTATGAGGAAGAGTCAGTCAAAAAGGAAGAACTGGAATGGCCTGAGGAGTTAAAGGAAAACCAGGTGAGAGTTTGGTCCTGCCCATCAAGGAGGAGGGGCTCGGATCAAAGCCAGGAACTAGATTTAGCAAGATAAAAGTCATTGGCCATCTTGCCATGTTTTTAGAGAGCAGAAGGAATACTTGATTAGAATGAGTTAATGAGAAAGTTGGAGACTCAAAATGCTCAGTTAAGGAAATATACTGTAAAGGAAAACTTGGTTGCACCAAATCAGGCATTTCAGACTCAAATATCTTGAAGGTCAAGGAAGATCATACAAATGAGTGACATGGTATCATGTAATGTGTGGAATAAGAACAAATACAGTCTAAATTTCCTGTCTTAAGGTGTCCTAATAAAAAATAGAAATGTGTCCAATAAAAAAATATCTCTAGGACATATACCTGGACTAAATGATCTCCAAGGTCTCTTCCAGTCAAAAGTTGAATCTGAGCCATGTGAGCAAATTAAGTCTAGGTCATTCCTTGTTAAGTCCCTGAGCTATAAATAGTCTCACTTCTTTCTGAACTGGAGCTAAGCATTTGTCATCATTCTCTAAGGATTTGCGATGGAATCCCTTTTTGTTCTTAATCTATTTGTAAAAGCTGGAAGCCAGAGTTGTAAAATTGAGACTTCTTAGCATGAGCACTCAACTATGAAACAGACAAATATTTGTTAAGAAACAGCTCCATATGCCAGGCTGTTTGTTATATGCCTTAACATACGAGATCCTCCCTGTCTTCAGACCTCAGAGTTCACATGTTGACGAGGTAGGCTGACAGGTACACAGACAGGCGAATGCAATAAGTGCTGTAGTAGGTAAGTGAAGGGTGTGGGCAATAGGGGATTCACCTCCCCTGGGCTGAAATTAAGGGGTTCAGGAAGACTTTCTGAGGGTAAAGTGCTGCAGGGACTGAGTGCTGATGGACTCGCTGGACAGGACAAGAGGAGTGTTCCAACGTGACTGGTACAATGCAGCTACATCACTAGTCGTGTGTGCTCAGGCTACACACTGAGGTCTAGGAATCAAGGTCTATGCTCAGAATAATGGTGAAGAACAACAGATGCCCTGGAGCCAGACTGCCTTGGTTTATTACCTCACTCCACCACTTACCATGACCCTGTTGTAACTTAAATACAAGGGTCCCCGAAAGACTCATGTATTGCATGTACTAACCTCACCAGGTATCAATCTATTGATATGTTCATAGCTGAATGTGCTGTTAAGATGTGCAGCCTGGTTGGAGGACACAGGTCACTGACAGCATATCTTCTCCACGTGTTTTCCTTTTCCCTCTACTTCCTGGCTGTCATGAGACAAGCAGTTTTCCTCTATCATCCCTTTTGTGCTTTGGAGCCAGCTGACCACAGAGGGAAACCTTTGCAAAACTCTGAGCCAAAAATAAACTTTTTCTCATTTAAGTTGTATATGCCAGGTACTTTGTCCCAACGACAGAAAGGTGACTAAGACAGACCTTGAGTAAGTTCCTTAACAAATCTGTCTTTAAGTTCCTGCCTCTAAAGTGTATATTACCAGTACCTACTTCATATATTCCAGTGGGAATTGAGTACATATTTTAATAAAGCATTACTTAGTTCCAAGGAAAAGGTACTGTATGTTTTCTATTATTATCAAGGAACACTTTCAAAAGGAGGTAACATAAATAAAGGACAGTTTTCCAGGCAAAGAACTAGTTGAAGGATATGAAAGGCAAAGTCCCACTAGCAAAAGAACCCAGTCGAGGCATCCCTAAAGGCCATCAAGGAGGATTCAACTGGGGAGAGACCAGAGTTGACACTAGAGAGGTATGTAAGGTCACGATCGTATGCTTATTTTTTCCATTCCTAATATAGATGAGTTAGGCAGAAGAGCTTAAAGGTTAGTTCTGACAAACCATAGGAAGCTACTTTGTAGGGAATGAGAAAAGATGGAAGATTTCCTTTGATAAGGCAATAATAGGACTTTCAAATGTGGTGACCACAGAACAGACTTATACCTCATCTGTTTTGTACACACAATTCTGTAGGAAGCATTATGGAGAATTATCACTTGGCATAATTTCTATGGCTCATTGACACTGAATCACTCAATGTAGCCTAGTTAGAAGACCATAATCCCTAAATTGATTTTAGTCCGGGGTAGCACCTTAATTTCTTACAGAAAAAGTAATCCAACTCATGCCTCTACTCTCTCTAAGGAACCACTTGCTATGCTTTTACTCAGTAAATATTTGAAGAAAGACTTGTAGTTGTAATCTCAATATGTCGATTAGTATCTTGGGACAGTAGAGTTTGCATTCCAGCCGTTACTTCCAAACTTCCTCAGGCTATAAGGCTTTCCTTAGGTCCATTTGCACTCTGGAATCATCTGAGTATTATTGTCTTGATTTTTTTTTATTCCACAAATACAATGACAGCTGTTCCACACTGAGGCATAAATCCATTTCTTTAACCCCAGACTCAAGCAGCAAACAGTTTTATAGTAAGTAGTCCAAGGAAACCTTGGCAAGGATCTAGTCATTAATATAAAGCTCATCAGTAAGATAGCACAGTTAAAGAGAAGAGCCTACCACAGGATTTTGTCTCCAGATGGCAATGATAGAGGTGTCATTGAAATTCCCCTTCAGTTGAACTCCTCCCTAATTCTCCATATGTTGACTGGGAGCCCATGCAGACATCTCCATGAATGTTACCTCTGTGTTTTAAGACTTCTGCCAGTATCCTGTCTTATCATTCTCTCAGATGTTCGGATTTGGCTACCTCAGGTACTAGGATGCTTTTTACTACCTCGTATCTCTAGATCATATATTGGCACTGCTCCACTGGATATTGCTGGCTCTATGATAAACAAAAACTTACTGAAGTCATAAATATTGAACAAATTGGCTGTATAATGTTTTTCTTATGTCAGTGAAGACACTTGGACTGGTGTTGGCTTGATTGGTGATTCTGTTGTACTGTTTGATCATCACATTAAAACTAATTTTAAATGCACTGTTTACAACATTTCTACAAATTTCTTAAAACTCATTGGATTCTTTCCTCTGCTAATTTACATAGTGGCATAAAATCTGGTAATTTGAAGATGTATTTCCAAATGTATTCCATCTCCTTCCTAGAACAAAGTATGTTTTCCATTTTTTTCTGAGCTTTCAATGTGCCTTCTATATTTTCAAAGGAAGGTAATTCTGTTTGTCTGCCCTTTTGGAGGCTGATGAGTAAATACATTCTAGGTGTCAACAAGCTGTACATCTTCCTTTGTAATTCTGTCTTATTTGCTCCTCTTCTTTATGATTTCTGTTTTATGTATCATTATTAACAAGAGCAAACATTTAATGAATGCCCACTCTGTGGTAACAGCACTATTCTAGATAAAATGAAGATATATGTAATAGAATGGATAGATAGATAGATAGATAGATAGATAGATAGATAGATGTGTATATTGGTGAGTCAAAGTTCACATGTTTTGTTAGTCTCTTTTGTCTTATGTAAAGCCAACCCATGTTTTTTTTTTGGCATCTCTCCTTTTGAATTCTAAATACATTCTTCTTTATGATTCTACTGATAAAACATTGTTCAGAAAGCAGAGATAGGTACAGAATCTGCAGAGTCTGTCAGGAAGAGTTAAAAACCTCCGCCTTCCTCGCTAACTGGGGCCCACAGGCTGCTAATTAGCTTGATGGATCAGCACCTGGTCTGGTTATGAATGCTTGGAAGCCCATTGGCTGCCAGCAGCTGATTCCTGGCTCCCTGAGGTTTAGAGATGTATCAACCTGAGCAGAGAGAGCTGGCACTTGCTTAAAGGGTAGCTGTAGCCAATTATTCATGTGCTCCTTTGAACTTGACTTGGCTGAAGAAATAACCATGCTTTCAGACACATCGAAGGCAGCCTTTTCTTATACAATAGGTTGCAGATACCTGGCACATTTTCCCTTTATGGTGTCATTACAGTACAATGACTAATATCAGTACATTCCTACAATTATCTGAGGAATAACTGAGTTATACTATGTATTTTTCCTTAGGTTCTTGTTCTTCCTCCCCTTTCTACCTTTTATTTTCTAGAAATGCTTAAAGTCAGTTTGCCTTAACCTTCTCCTTTTTTAGGAAGGCTTTAAAATATGTATACAGGGTTGATATCTAATGTATATGTCATCAAAATTCTAGATAGTTTTCTTTTTTAAAAATCATGTGACCATGGAAGCAAAGTATGTTGGGCATGAGTTTGAGTTCCTACTTTGATGTTTCAGTACTTTGTGATCCCAGGTAAGTTTCTTAGCCTCCTTGTGCCTCATATACCTCATCAGTAAAGTAGAGACTCTATTTTCTACATCATAAGGTCATTGAAAAGATTATACAAAATAATTTCCTTCCCTTATTGCTAGGTTCACATTAATCAAGAAGCAACAATTGAGTGCCTGCTACGTGCTGAGTCTGATGGGGTGGGCTTGTACAAGAGAATAAACCAAACGGAATAGCTACTGTCACATCCACCCACACACGCCCACAAGCACAGCCTGAACAAAGAGAGAGATCACCAAGAGGAAACAATCAAAAAAAATAATGTTCTAACCCAACATCAGCTCACTCCACACTCATCTTCCGGCACATTCTGTCTGTTTTCATCTATACCAACATGGATGTGAATCTCACTAGCTCTGAGACACTGGCTACCCCAACCCATTAATCTAATCACACGGGAGCAGTACTCAATCATTTAGTCTTTACTACAGATTTCACCACGGTGGATAGGTGAGAGTGTTTAAAGCATAAACTTCACACAATTTGTTCAAAGCATCATTCAATATTTGCATTCTCTGAAGACGATATAGTTGCGACCGTCCACTTCCCCCTCAAAGCCTTTGCCGTCTTTGACTCCTTCGTTGTTATTTCCTTCCTCTGAGAACAATCCAAACTCTCTGTCACAAGTGCAAAAGTTAACCACCTGTCTGCTCTACCTGTGTATGCCCATTCAGTTTGTCTTCTTAGGCAGGGTAGAATACTATTTCTCCCAAGCAAATATTGCATTGGATGAGTGTGGGTAGACACAATTGTTCCTTCTCTTAACAACATGCACACTCCATTTTATCCAAGTCTCAAAATATCTTTAGGAAGTAGATGTTATTATGTCTGTTTTTCAGATGAGAGAACTAAAACTTGGAGAATTTAAGAACCACCTCGATGTGTAAGCTGTACCTTGCATATTTGTGGGCAGGCTAAATAAAATCACATGTTGTTAAGTGCCTTCCCTAGCATAAGTCACAGAGGAGGTAGGGATCCCTTTTCCCCCATAGCAGTGGAAATAATGGAAGTAGACACAATAGTAGCTTTGTCCATCTGGCTTACATGCTTATCATAAAGAATCCCAACTGCAGAGCTGGCTATCTGCTGTGCAAGGCCTGAGATTAGGAAAGTGTGAGGCCTGTAGAGGGTCAGAGGAGTCAGTGCCCCTTTCTAACTGTAGACCTTTCATCACAAACAACTGCAGACAAATGCCTACCTAAGGAATTACAGTCTGTATGCCAGATTTTTCTGGGAGTTGGGCCAGGAGTGGGTGAGGGTCCCTAATGTGTTAACCACCATGCTGCCCACAAAACAAGCCAACGTACTGCAGCTAGGAGCAAGGATGGTCACTGCTGTGCCTACTCAAGAAGCCACAGGATGAATGGCCCTCCACACAGAAAGTCCCTACCACTATTATGAGATAAGGCTGAGAAAGAACTGAATGAGAGCCAGGCCCTCCTCCACTCCAGTGAAGGCCACCTGCTCACCACCAGGCAAAGAGCAGCGGTGGTTGTTGGAGTGAGCTGTAGAAAGAGGCCATGCGTGGCCCTGGGCAGCACAAGGTAGAGAGCAGGCGGCCAGGAATGCGTGCCAGGCAGGCAGGGCTGCATGGAGCCTCAGCTCACGGGCATTCAATGTTAAAACTACTTAGAATCACAAGACTGTAATGGCAGAGCATTAACCAAGGGAGGCCCTGTGGGAGAGTTCTGCTGCATGCCCACAAAGCCAACCCTGGCCAACAGTGGACAGTGCAAAGGAATAATGCAAATGGGATGATGTAGGTCAAAAGACACAAGCTTGCAGTTAGAAGATGAATGCATTTTAATGACCTAGTAGACTGCATGATGATTCTAGTTAATAATAATACAACACATACTTGAAATTCATTGAAAGCAGATCTTAGATATTCTCACGATACATACACAAAGTAGCTATGTGAGGCAATGGCATGTTAGTTAGCTTGATTGTGGAAACAGTTACCCTGGAAATAGTCACCCTGTACATCTTGAATATATACAATTTCTATTTTCCAGTTTTACCTTAATAAAACTGGGAAAATAAAACAAAAAATTTTAAATGGTAGTAAATAGGCAAGTGCTTCAAAAATAACTTCTCATGTTGTATCAATGCAAAGTATTATTGCAATGATCACCATTATGTAATAATATTAAGTGCTAGCGATTCTATTGGGAATTTACTCTAAGTAGTCCTACATTTGTAAGAGCAAAGGAGACCTGTGGTGATTTGTTTACCCCTCAGGAAGGAGAAATGTTCTCAGTTCCATGAGCCAACAATGGTTGTGCATCCTGAATAATAGAGTGAAACTGATCTTAAGGGAGCATCTCTGCCTCTCAAATACACCTCCTTTGTAATAGACTAAGACACTGACCCTTCCTCACACTAGAACGTGGATCCTTCCTTCTAAACGTAAGGAAAAATGTTATCTCCTGGGGTTTCTGGCAGCAACCACTCTCCTCCACCCAAGGAAGCACATGGTCTATGTCATATCTCTTCCATTAACTCAGAACTAGAGGATGAGGGATGTCCTGACACCTTAAGTCAGGTCTCAGCACTGTGAGTATTGGACTGCAGCCCACACTCCCTTGTGCCTTACACATAGATTCGATTCCATGTATTTCAATATAGCATATCTGCCAGGGGAATTATTGATATTTATAAGAGTATCCAGTGATTCAAACTAAAGCAGTTATTAAACAGCTTCTTGGTTCGTGTCATAGTTGGAGAAATCAGCTAAGAGAAAGAGAAGAAATGGCAAATTAGAACATTCTTACTCCAAATGCCCACTGGGAAATCATTTAGAGTAAAGGAGTAATTTTCTAAATGATAGCCTAATGGTCTGAAAGAGTTATTGTGGCCTCCCACACTATTTCTACCCAGAGAGCCATTTCTACTGTAAGGGTACTCTGGTTTATTGCCTCCTAGATCTTGACAACATACAGATCCCTGGGATTGAGTGGATTTTCACAGCCCTGCTGCCTAGAGCCCCCATCATGCTCAGGAGAAAGGGATTGTGACCCCTTCAGGATCATCCCTTCTACCTCTCCTCAGAGACTGTGGGGATACATGTTCCCTTTGTCCCTCAGTCTTTTGTCTAATGAACCAGAGGAAGTGAAAACAGGTGTTCTCACAAAGCATCAGTCTGAGTTCTGCCCTCTGAGGAAAGGGGCATTTTAGAGCAAAGCTGTTATGCTTATAGTTATTTACCAAGGCCAGCTTGATAACCACTTAGCCAGTGTGGTAGCTGCAGGAACATATGAGATGCTTGGAGCTGGGAATTTTTACTTGAAGCCACAGTTCACTTATAAGCTGTGCGACCTTGAACCAGTCAGTGAACCTCTTAGAAATAACACTAATAATACTAACATGGACTGTTTCAAGAATTCATTGAGATATCATATAGGTACCTTTGCCAACTGGAAAATGCTTCTACAAGAATCTCTTCTCCATGGTTTCACTTTCCTCAGTTTCAGTTAACTGCAATCAGCTGTGATCCAAAAGTGTTAAGTGGAGCATTTCAAAAATGAACAACTTAAAATTTTTAAATAATTGTTCTTATAGCATATTGTTGTAATTGTTCTATCTTATTATCTCTTGTTGTACCTAACTGATAAGTAAAACTTTATTATAGGAAAAAATATAGTATGTATACAGTTTAGCACTTTCTGTGATTGTTGGTGTCCATGGAAGATCTTGGGACGTGTCCCCAGCAGATGAGGGGTGACTCCTGTGACTGCCAATTACCTAATGACATAGTTCTGATGTTGTTGTTCTTACAAAGTTATTTCTTAGATCCTCCACAGTTTCTTCATCTGGATAAAGAAATCTTAAAATAATAATAACAACTCTATAGTGTTTTTGAAGTAATACATACAAAGGACGTATGCGTATGTTTCTTCCCTTCCTACCTCTTGCCTATCCCCTGCAACATTTGGCACAGCATCCACCTCCTTTTGTTACCGAACCTCAGGGTTGGACTCCCATCCCTGTGGCTCAAGACCCCTCAGCTCCATTCTGCTGCTATGTTCTCTACTACACCTGGGCACTGCGGGGCGTGAGAAGAGAAAAAACAGCTTTAGGGGCTGAACATATACATATTATTCTGACCTGCATGTATATGATTAAAGATCTCTGCAATAATGGTGGGTCCTTTTAAAATAGTTGGTTTGCTGTGCATCCAAATCTGTTCTTGATTTCCTAATACTGAACTAGACTCAGTTAAACGTCAAAATCATCATGTGACCCTATCCCTAACTTGAGTTTACCAGCTGAGCTGCCATCTTTTCCCACTGAAGTTGTTTATTACCATTTTTTCTTCGCTTAATTTTCAGAGATCATCTTAGCCTCCCTCTTTCCTCTTGCCCTTGCCTGCCATTCAGTTATTTGTACACTCAACCTCTATGTCTCTAAACTCAACCTCATCTTCTTTTTCTCCACCCTCACAGCCCTGACTTCAGCCTTTTACCATTTCTCATCTCCAGAGGTTGCAAAATAATTTTTATTTCATAAGGTTGTTTGAAGAATTAAATAATACATTTGTTAGTGTAACATAACATGTGATCTCTGGCCTCTAGTGGCTACAAAATAAGCTGTAGATGCACAAATTTCTCAGAAAAAAGTACTCATGAAATATAAGAAAAGAATTATATTAGCAAAAACCTCAACAATGGGATAGGCTGAGCTACTGCCACTGGCCAAATCCAAGCCTTGGTTGTGTGATGGGTCTTTCATTACAAGTTCTAGGGGAGATTCAGACATCAGCTGAGAAGTTGAGATGACTTCCACTGAAGTTTCTTTCTGAATGAATCAGGACACTTTTGGTTACAAATGCCAGAAATCCAACTCCAAATGGCTTAAGAAAGTGAGAAATTAATTAGTTCACATAAGAGATAAAGCCCCGAGGCTTCAGGCATAGAGTTCTCCAGAGATTCAGAAGCTGCCACTGGAATCCTTCCATCTCTAACTGCACAACTCTGTTCTTCTTGACACTGCACTGACCTCACTTTTGGGCAGACCCTCCCCACAGGTTGACCCTTGGCAGCTCCAGGCATGAAACTCAGCATTCTGGCAATACCGGCTCATCAACTGAGACATTTCTGTGAAAAGGGTTCTTCTCAATAGCTCTGGCAGAGTCCTTCTCCTGACCCTTCCTAAACAAACCGCCACAACTGAGTGGTTGAATCCTCTAATTGGCCACAGAATGATGGCTCCATTCCATGGTTAGGTCTTGTAAGATACATAGAATTTCATGGCTGACAGTAGAAGAGGTGGGTACCCAGATAAAGAATCAGATTCTTGGTGACAGACACTGAAGAACTGAGTGTTGAGCAGCGTAGAACAATGGACACCAAGCACACTTTCCTATTCTAAGATCCAATTACTCCAACTCAAAATTATTTTTAATATTTGTTACATAAGTTTTCCTTTGTCCTTTGAGCATATTCCAACATTATTAATGTGCATTGCTGGAGAAGAATTATCATAATGATGCACATAATCACCATCAAGTGATAGACTATCTTTTTCCCTATCAAATCCTGTGGAGAAAAAAAAAAACTAAACCTAATGTTTGTTGCTTAAAAACAGAAAATTATTGTCCACTCCCAGTTGCAATGAGCCCCTCCTTGCTGTCTTAACCATGAAAGCACACGAGAAGGTGCTATGGGAGAGAGCTTGTTATTTAATTCTGTTTAGAAAATAGAGTAACTTCTTGATTCTGAAGGCTTCTGAAATAATACTAAGATGAATTAGTTCTCTGGTTGAATATTTTTGCTGCAGAAATTGTGCTAGATTTTTACATGGGTGCAATCATTTAATCTTTAAACAACATTCTTAAGGAACAATTATCCTTATTTTATAGATGCAGAAGCTGGTGGCATCAAGGTTAGACAAGTTGCTCATGTTCTATAAGAGTAAGTGCAAAGTTGCACTGGATCCCAGGTCTGAAATCAAGAACTTTTTATATACATTATTTTTCCTCCTTGAGAACGCTGGGAATGAGGCTGCAATATGCCTTAAACCGCGTGTTCCTAACCAAAAATTTCAAATCTGATGGTCTGATTCACTCAAAGAAGGTTATCCCGGGAAGCTTGGGGTGTGTAGTCACTTAGTAAAACACATCTAGAATGGGTTGCTGGAGCCTTCTCTCCTCTTTGTTAGCCTTGGAGGTTGCGGTGAGTTTTGAGCACAGTTGCTCCCTTGGTTAGAGGTGTGAAGAGGATAAGGTACTTATCACCTGTGCTGTGGAGCTGAAATTCTTGGGGGCTGGTTGTAAGCAAAGGCTGCAAGTGAAAGGCTTAGCAATGGCTCAGTGGAGCTGCATGTGGCTCCGGCTGTGATTGTAGTTAACATCCAAAAGAAGTCCCTAGGTCTTCATTCGGTAGACTGGGGCAGAACATTTCTGGCAGATGGGACTTGGTGTTTACATTCATTCCCCCTGGATTCTAAGCCTGCTTGCCTTCAGAAAAAAAAAAAACCATACATCCCTTCTGCTCACTCTGGGTTTTGCAAGCTTCATAGTCAGATCTGTAAATATGCCCATGGCTAATAGGCAGTCTCTAACTTGTTTTAAATTTGTCATAAAACTGAGATTTTCTACAGTAAAAGGATGATCTAGCAATACAAATAGAAAGGCTATGAGTGTTGGAGGCAGTCTCCTCTTGTTTTATGAGTGACAAGCAGGCTGCAAGTACAAAAGAGAACCATGCTGTTTCTCTGGTGGACACATAGCTCCAATTGCCACACAGATCCACTCAGGCCCTTGCCCAGTGCCTTGTTCTCTTGGAACCCCTTGATTCTGTTGTTTCTTCTTCACACCAACTCTCCATCTCTGACTTACATTTTGCAAACTCTATCAGAACACACCACCTTTTCTTTCTAAAATTCAAAACCCTGCTTTTTATATATTGGAAGGTAAAGATTCTACAATATCATGATTACAAATCGATATTCATAAGGTTTCTATCTCTACAGTAACTTATCTCTGAAATATCTTTCTATTAAAAACTTGTTCATGTGGTTGTGAATCTTTATCTGTATGGGTATGGGATTTGCTGCAACTTAAAAAAAAAATCATATGGGCCCAAGGCGTGAAAGGAAGAATGAAAAGTGGGGTCGCTGTCCGTAGTTCTGACCTCAGCATCTACTTCAGACCCCTTACTTTATTCTACAGGTAAGCCAAGAGTTCTACACAGATGATCCACTACCAGGCCTTCCAAATGCCAGGAATTGCCTAATAACAAATTTTTATTTCTTGTTATCAACTACCTCTTTCCTGAGTTCTAAATTTACATTTTGTCTGATTTTTTCTTTTTTACTTTTGGAGAGTAACTAAAATTCAACATGCTCCTAAGCTTTTTCCACTTGGTCAGTGAATATTTACCTAATACCCATTTATAGAGTGAGGAGCTGAATATAAATAATCACATAAACAAGACTCTAGACCTTACATTACCTTGTGGTGACATTTACAAAAAAATCAATAATTAGCAAAAAGGATAATGCAACATGACTTGAAAACAAAGTTACTATGAAAGAAAAAGGGTACTGCCTAGCCCAGTGTAGAGCAAGTGAAGTAAACAACTTTTCTTAGAGTAATTTACTTCTTAGTTGAAATCCACAAGGATAAGTTGGAGTTACTCAGGGAATGGGTTCCAAAAAACTATTGTTAATTAATTAAACTATTTCTAATTTATCTTCCTGTCCCTTAGCAGCCAGCACAACGTTTGACATCATAGACATGCAGCAAATCTTTGCATAATGAATAAAAGTATTTTTATGACACTACTTTTGAAAGCTCACTAACACAGTATAAAGAATCATAAGACAGAGCTCTCTTCTGAATACATACATATGCATACATACGTAGGTAAAACTTAAGACATATAGGTTTATAAGACTGACTATCTTATCAGAGCTTTGATATAAAGTTTAAGGGACATTCTTTTGTGTCTTCATCGCCTTTTAATCCTATTTACATCCGAGACTATCTCCCTGAGATTTGTTGGCTTATTTCAAGTATTTTCAACCTTAAGATTTTTTTAAGTTTACCCTTGTAACTCTAAATAATCTGTCTAAGCAGATTTGTGCTGTGATTTTTTTAGTTATTTTGAAAGCATTTTTCTAGCTTTAAAATGTTTCAAAAATAAGACAAGATTTGAGATATAATGATACAGAGGATCAACATGAGCTAACATTAAGACAAGAAAAATCTGTTACCATAAATCTCAAGTGCAATAGTCTTTCTTCCCTCTGAAATCTGAAAACAGCCCTTTTAAGTACGTCATTCCAGTTGGCTTAAACCCAAGTCATAAAAGAATTTGTGTTCTATCATGGGATTTCATGGTTGTTCCATAATAACTGGCCAGCCTGCTTCTAGGAGCTAAAACTACATGGATGTGCTGAAACCAAGGTGACAACTTTTATGCTCATTACTTTTCTGACACAGGAAACTCTCTTCATACTAGTTTGCATAATTTCCCTGCACAGCTCCAGATAGGATAATGAACACTGTTGGAACTTTTCCTTTTGATAAACTATCAAGTTCATTTCTGCTTGGGATAACTATCATTATCCATATTTTATGTAAGAACTATTTCAATGCTGTGGGTACAAGAGATGTTCAATAAGAGTTTTTTTAGTTAGTTAACATTTTTGGAGAGCTTACTTTATGGCTGATACTATAGCTAAGGCTTCACACAGTGTATCAGTTAGAGAAAATTCAATTAGAGAAGCAGAATTTGTAGGAGACATATCTGAGGAGATTTATTGCAAAGAATTGGCTCGTGTGATATCAAGGCCTGACTAGTAAGTCTGAAATATGCATGTCAGGCCATCAGGAAGGGTGGGCTAGAACACTCAAGAGCAGGCCGAAAGTGCCATCCACAAGTGGAATTTCTTCTTCAGTAATTGTACGTTCTGCTCTTAAAGGCTTTAAATTGATCACATCAAATCATCTAGGATAATCTCCCTTCATTAAAGCCAACTGAGTATGGCTTTAATTACATCTACAAAATACAATCACAAAACACCTAGGTTAACAGAGGATTTTAAATAAACCACTAAAATAACACATCAAAAAGATCACCGCACAGGGGCAATCTCAATTTCCTCTAACTTTATGAAATAGCATCCATAATTGTCACAGTGATTTTGACAAATTAGAGTGGCAAATCTTGGAAAAGTTAAGTATCTCATGAGCCTACAGATAGGATTTCAAAGTTAGGAGCTCAGCTACTGCATTACAGTACCATCAAATAACTGAATATATTATTGAACGTTTAATCCACTAAATCTGTACAAAAGGCTTCATACCAGTATTTACTTATTTCTTAGAAAAGTTACCAGCATCATTGAATTTGTGAGACTGGAATATTCAAAATTATCCTCCAGGTAATTTTTAATATAAACAAAGAATACAGAAAAATCAGAAATTTCCAGTGTTAGTCCTTTCTGATTAAAATGAATATCTGAAGTAAACAGGCTTACATTCTTGATGGCCTGTGATGGACTGACTACTTTGCTTTTCATTAGGGATAAATACAGGTTGTATTTTGGTACCACATGGGGGTTTTTCTAAGTTGTCTAATTTTGTAAGGAACATGTACTACTTAGTATAACTGCAGTATTTAAAGTAATATGTAGGTACAATCCAGTTGTTTTAATGAGATTACATAGTATCCATATTTTAAATGACACAAATGGAATTTGAATGAATTTTTAGCAAAAAGCAAAATTATTGAATGGAAAAAAAAATAATTCTGCCACTCGTTATGGGAGGCACCACAGTATCATGGTGGCTGCACAAGCAGCCAGAGTTCCCAGTTTTGCTCCTGTCTCCGATGAAAGTAGGCCTTAGGCAAGTGAATTAACATTCCTAGGCATCGATTTCCTTTTTATAACTTGAGAAGGTTTCAGGAGATAATCTTGTATCTTTTAGGTTCTTCCAGAACATAAAAATGTCTAAAATTTCAATGAATTTGGCCTGTTTTAGTACAAAGAGCTAAATGTCTTTCTTCTGTGGATTATTTAATGTTTTTAACCCAAAAAGGAGACCACACTAATAAGGCCTTTATGTTTTAATAAGCAGACCTAAAGGTTATTGCCACATTTCATTAGTACCAGATTGAATTCCCAGGAGTCTACTATTCAGTGTGTGAATTGGCAGCGCTGAATGGGGCATTGTAACAGCCACCATGGACAGCGACTCTCCCTCCCCTTCCTCCGGCCAAGCCCACAGGCTGACAGATTAGATTTTCATCATTCTGTAAAGGTGGCACGGATACAGAACAGCCTAGAGCTCTCAGGTGACTCTAGAATGCAGGGGTTTCTATACTAGGAAAAAAAAATGGCATCGTGCCTTCTTTTCAAACAGCCTGTAGTTGATTGCTAACAAACAGATCTTTTTGAATTTACCCAATATTGTTATCTGAAAACGATCCACAAGAGAATGGTGTTCTGGGAAATGTCCTTCTTCCACCACTTGCACAATAGGGAAACCAAGAAAACATCTGTTTTTACCTACTCACGGATGTTTAAGTTGCATAGTGAAAAGTAGAGCTGAGCTACATGCCCTGAATGCCAGAGCTATCAAAGGTTTGCTAATCTCAATAATAGAGAGGAGTCGGGAGTCGGGTCACGATCCTTACACAGAATGCCACTCAAGAAGGCAGGTGGTGTGTGTCTCTGTTTGTATATGTACCAGCTGTAAACTCTGACGTTTCTGTGACTTCATCGCGTACAATTAAATGGCAAAGTGCACGTTCTAGAGCCGCTCCTGCTAGCAGAGTGACTTCAGAATTGTATACGTTTCACCAAAATGGACAGTGGCGTGAGGGTGGACATTTAGGGTTTCTTGTTAACAAAAGAGAGTGTTGTCCCAGAGCTACCAAGTGCACGCGGCCTTTTGTTTTTCATCTTCAAAATGAGGATAACAATAAAAACCTGCTTCTCAGAGTCGTGAGAATTAAATGAGATAATGCCCAGAACCTGGCAAATCGCCCGTGCTTTAGTGAGCCTTGCTTCTTAGCAGAAGCGGTTCACGTGTCTGTTGTAATACCTGAGGTTTTGCAGATGATCAAAACCTGGGCTTTGGTTTTAACACGATCAATGCAGTTTCGAAGCTTAGAAAGTGAATTTTGCTTAAGCAAGCACTGTTTGGAGCTCATCATGAAGTTATACATTTCCTTACTCTATTTTACTTAAAGGAATCTTCATTTCAGCCTGCTCGCCAGACTCTTTGACCGCTGTTCCTGTTTTCAGCGAGGGTGCCCTCTGTGGGACTCAGTGACTCCCACTTAAGACGAAGTGGGCAACTCACACTTAGGGAGGATGGTTGAAACATCCGGGCGCTAAGTGTGGGCTGTCAGATAATGTTCCAGCAACTGTTGGGATATTAAGCCGTCTAAGCCACACCTTTTTATTTATTTATGGCAAGGAAGAAGCAGTCGGTTTTTAAAAACTGGAGGAAAAGCCTTGGCATCTAAGGTCAGAGGTGCTGCTTTGAACGAGCATCATTCTGAAAAGAAGTCTTTGCCAAAGTGTCTACAGCTGTTGGTAACAGGACAGTGGGCACTTCTGTGGAAACCGGGGGCGGGGACGAAGAGTTTTTGAGTCCCGTCAAAATCTTACTCCAGATCTTAACCGAGACCGTCCCAGCGGGGACCTATCCGACCCCACCTGGAAACATCTGGGACGGAAGTGCCGCGAACCCGGCCGCCGGTCCACACAAGTGGGAGCCTGCCCTAGTCGCCTCGCCTGCGTCGTACGCGCGAAGTAGCGTGGCTCGCGGGAGGAGCCCGGGGTGGCCTCGGGGCCGGCAGGACCTGCCTCATCCCCCTCTTCCTCCTCCTCCTCCGCGCCTCAGGGCCGGGGCACCGCGGGGCCGGCGGCGCGAGCTGGTCACCTGCGCGCCCACGGGGCGGCCGGTGCCCGTAGGGGCGCGCGCGGAGGGGGCGGCAGAGGCGGGATATCCATAGCAACGGAGGATGCGGGCGCGGGCGGCGGGAGCGGCAGCAGGACGCGCGGCGCGCCCGCAGCCCGCCGAGCCAGGCGCCGCGGCCCCACGCGCCGAGCCCCGGGTCCCGCTGAGCGGTAAGCCCCGCGCGGCTGCCCGCCCGCCGCAGGAGGCGGCCGCGGGACAATGGAGGGCGCCGCTGGCTGCCCGGCGACGGCGCCCGGACGACGCGCCGCCGCCCCGCCCGGATGGGCGCGCGCCCGGGGGCGGGGGCGCGCGGCGGCGGGGGCGCGCGGCGGCGGGGGCGCGCGGCGGCGGGGGCGCGCGGGGAGCCGGCGCTCAGCGCGGCGCGCCCGGCCGGCCGCCTCTCCGCCCCCCGCGCGGCGCGCTCGCCCTCGCGTCGCCGCTCGCGCGCGCCGGGCGCCGGAGCCGGGCACAGGGTCGAGCGCAGCGCCGCTAGCCGGCCGGAGCCCGCCGCCCTCGCAGCCGGCTCGCCGCCGCCGCCGCCGTCGCCGGGGCCCGCGGCTCGGGTGAGTAGCGGCGTGGGCCGCGGCGGCGCGGGGCACGGCGCCCGGAACTGTGCCGCCGCCGCGCCGAGGAGCGCCGCCGGCCGCCCGGCAGGACAGCGGCGGAGCCTGCGCCCGGCGCGCGGGCTCGGCGGCGCGGGCTTTTCCTTCTTAACGCCTTTTGCCCCCAAACCCGGGCGGACACGGGTGCCCTCGCTGCCACCCATCCCGGGACCGGGCGCGTTTGCGGTTTTCTTCCCTCGTCTTTGGCGTCCCGAGGAGTTTGAGGCGGTCAGTTGCCGGGTAGTCGTCCCAAACGGTTTGACTTTCACTCGTGTGTATTTTCCAAAGGTCGTGTGTCTTCGATGTTAAAAAGCCGTGCCGACCCCGCGTAATCTCCAGGTGCGCCGTGAATCGCCGGTAAGGAGGAGCAGAAGAGCAGTCGCTGGAAGGGTCGGTGTGAGAGTCTCTCTCTCTCTCTCTCTCTCTCTCTCTCTCTCTCTCTCTCTCTCTCTCTCTCTCCCTCCCCCCCCCCCCCCCCCCCCCCCCCCCCCCCCCCCCCCCCCCCCGTCCCTCTCTCCCTCTCTCTCCCTCTCTCCCTCTCGGTGGGCTCGGACGTCGCTGCGCCTTGGAGAGCACTAATAAAGCAGCAGATACTGCAGTTTGCTGCTTCTGTGAAGGTCGGGTCCTTTCCACTGGAATCCTGGTTCACGGTGCCTATAACTGAAACGTAATTTACTCCAGGCTAAAACTTGCCTAAGCCAAACAAGATCTTTAATAAGGAAAAGAATGCTGCCTCGCTTCTTTATTTATTCATTCCCCTACCCCCAAGACAGACGGCCAGCCATGAACAGGAGACCCTTCCGCAGACGGGCAGCTCGGCAGGGCTTTGCCGTCTTAGCGTTTGGCCAGCAAGGCTAGACCTCGCTGCAGTTACCATTTTTCCTCTCCGAGTGTCTGGGATTCTAGTTTGAGGGGTAAAATTTCCGTTCCCGGGATGCAGATTTGCACCGCACATCTCCTATCAGTAGACCGAGGCTTGTGAACTTTGGGGTCCTTAACTATTCTTAAATACTTATTAGGATGCTCGCTGTGTGGTCTCCTGCACCTGGGAGGACAAGTGTAGGAAGGAGTGTTGGCGTGGGGACATGGGGTGTTACGTCCGGGTTTGTAAGGCGGATCGAGTTCCCAGGAATCTCCCCCTCTCCTCTCCCGTAGTCTTCATAGGAGGGTAGATTCCTGCGGAAGTTCCACGCCAGGAAGGAAGGAGGAAAGGTGATTAGAAAATCGCCAGAGGTTCCTTCCGAATCGTTTTCTCTGGGTGCTCAGCAGATGCGCTGCTCCGGCAGGGAGAAGCCTGTAGTGTCTGGGTTATTTGAGTCCATCGTGTTGATGGCTTGGTGGCACAGTGCTGGCCTCATGCCATGGTGAAGACTTCTTTAAAAGTGTTTCATTCGGTCGCTTGAATCCCGAGTAGAGTTTAGTGTGATGACAATGACCCTCCTGGACTCAGAGGCAGAAGGAAGAAGTGGAATTGAAATGAAATGAAGACAGGTGTGTGCTGCCTGGAAGGCCTAGGGACGTGTGGTAGAGCAACATGCTACAAGGGCTTTTGTTGTTGTTGTCTAAATTCAAAATGCAGATGGAAATATTATGTTGAAAAACAAAGAATCAGAGCTCCTTGCTCACGGATGAGAGCTTTGCCCTGCAATTGGTAATTGCCAAACTTAATTTTACTGTATCGAGTCTACTTTGCTTGACACGGTTTGGTTCTTTTAGTAGAAGCAATTTCTTTTCTTAATTGGTGGCAGTAAAGTGGCACAAGATTTATGTATCAGAAATGGGAGAACTATTGTTGTTACATCTTCTATGAGGGGGACCCTGGAGAGAGAACAGTGGCTCTAGTTGGAAGTCAGAACTCTGTTAAAATAATTTCAATGTGTAGATATATCATAGTGCAGTATTTAATGTGATATTAAGGTAATCTGTCAGCAATCTGAAATGATAAACTTTAAGCAGTTAATAACAATCTGGAAGTTTGCAGTTTTAACTAAATTTGGATACAGTAATTGAATACTGATAACATTTCTTGTCTTTACTGCAGATGGTACATTGGATTAGAAGTGTTAGGGACTTGCTTTGTTTAAAATAGTGGTGTTTGTTTAAAGAAAAACATATATATATACAGACAGTGCATTGCACCAGAAAGATAGTCCTGATTGATGATTCTTTATGATGTTATTATTCTAAATGCTAACAGATGTTTTCAAGTTATCAAGTTATCCTTATTGTACCATTCATTAAATATGTATTTTTGAGGACCATGTGTTAGGAAGCCAGTCTCTGAGTGAAAGGTAGACATGTTCTCTAAATATTACATTGAAATAGTGCTTTGGCATTGACTGTGTTCGTGGTGTTGGCATGGTCTGTGGAAACATCAGGTAAAGGTTGTTGATGTCCTCATCTCCGTCAGATGTTAGTGTCAATTTGTCATAGTAATAGCCATCATGTCTCCAAATGTTCCAGGAGGAATGAGCAATCAACAGAATAGTTAAGAGACCTGCTTGATTATAGTCATTAATGATCATGAGTAAAATGTTTATATTCACATGTGTTTGGTTTGCACACATTTTAGAGTTTATAGCAACTTAGATGTGGTTAGCATTTACAGGTGTCAGTACAAAGTATGAGTCTTCCATCAGTAATTACAAGAAACATGCACAAAATCCAGATTGACCCACTGGCTACCTGTGGGTCTTCTGTGGGCAGCAGCCAGTAGCAAAGCATAAATATGTGCTATAGTATTTTATAGCAGTGTATGCAAGTAAACTTGAAAAAAAGTGCTTATTTCTTTGAGTTCAAAGAGTACATTAGTGATAATGTCTTTACTTTTATATAATGTTTGGTTTCTTTAAAATGATTTTTTGAAGTTCAAAATCATCAATATTTTTCATAATTTGCTTGAGGAAGAGCATTTATGTGAGTGCATTTATCTTCCCACATAACTGTCAATAACAAGTTGTTCCAGAAATCTATTTTTATATAGGTGTAATTTTCATGTAAAAATTAACCTTTCTTATAATTCTCATGTGAGATAAAAACCAAGAGCAGTTTTTGCTTTTCCCTCATAGAACCTTGAGAGTTTTTAGAAGTCAAAATAAGATTAAGCTGAGTCATTTTTTTCTATAAATGTTAAAAGAGTATATTGGCTTATTTAGGTAAACATCCAAAATTAATTCCCTAAAAGTCTTTATCATTGATCAATCTCTCAATTCTTATATTCACTGAGGAAAGAATTATTGGTCATTTTCTCATGTAGTAACCACTGAAATTGTTGTGTTCGCCTGACATCATGTGTCCATATGTGTAGAAAATGCCTTGTTCTCCAGCACTAATAACATCAGGCAGGCTTAGTTCTTGTGGCCATTTAAAACCCAAGATATTCATTCCCTTGGCAACTGCAAATTACATTTTAAGAATATATGAACATTTTGTTATTTTGAAAGCTTTTTTCAACTAGAATAATTTTTATAACCATAGGTTTTATGACTTTTTTATTTTGGTTAAGGCCTAAGCATACTTTGCATGTTGTTAAAACTGCAACATGTGGTATGTTTGTGTTGTGTTGCATTTAAGTCTCACTTCCCTATGTTTAGAGATTTAGACGATGGGCTAGGGATTAGAGCACTTGCCTAGGAAGCATGAGGTTCCAGGTTTAATCCCCCATTGCTACATACTAGCCGGGTGTGGTGGTACATCTATAATCCCAGCACTCCACGGCTGAGGCAGAAGGATTGCCATCAGTTCTAAGCCAACCTGGTCTCCATAGTGAGTTCAGGACCATTGTGGACTACTAAGCAAGACCCTGTCTCAAAAGCAAAACAAAAAATTAAGACCATTTTGTAGGTTATTTTTCTAGAAATATAAAATGTAATTTTAAAAACCAAGGTACTTCTCTTCATCTTCCTGATTCATTTCTTCAGACTTGCAAACTCTGTGCAGTATCTTTTTGGCTCTCGATACCATTTTTTGAGTCTTGACTGTCAACTTAGTATAAAAGTAGTAGGTTCAAATTGTTTCCTTACATTGCAACATTCCCTCCAGAATGACATTGTCTCCTCAATCCTCCTAGGGGTTGGTTGGTACTCCTGTATGAATGATGCTATTTATTTCACCCTACTGTAGATTAGTCATAAAAACTCATTCCAAACCAAATTTGGGACAAACGCTCAAGTTAGAAACACATAGTCCCTCCCAGGTTGCAGCATTATTTACAACTGCCTCTCCATTCTTGTACCCACTCACAGCTACTCCAGACAGGAACCAGGCTGTCTTGGGAGATGAAACATCTCCCTAACTACAAAGAGAATTCTTCCTTTCCCCTCTCATCACTCACTTCTTTTCTCCTTTTTGCTATGGCTCTTAGCTCAGGTAGCTTTC
This sequence comes from Ctenodactylus gundi, assembly GCA_004027205.1. Taxonomy (NCBI): domain Eukaryota; kingdom Metazoa; phylum Chordata; class Mammalia; order Rodentia; family Ctenodactylidae; genus Ctenodactylus; species Ctenodactylus gundi. The sequence continues at coordinate 572,471 of PVKB01000031.1, forward strand.
ATATTACCCTCTGTAACCCTTTCCTTCTTTGCCTCATCTCTCACTATACCTGCACAACAACTCCTTTTCCTTTCTCCCTTGAATTTTTGGTATGAACAATTGAAGTCATAATTTGTAAATATTCACAGTGGCACTAGTGATGTGTCTGTTATCAAGAGGCTAAAAGATGCAAATTTAAAAGTGAAGTTGTAACCAATTTAAAAATCAAGACCAGAAACTTCTACGGCCCTTAAAAATGCTCTAAAATCCCACTCAGAATGTCTATTAAAGATTGAACCAATTTCAGAGACAAACAACAAATATAATTTGTTCATATTCAAATAAGTTGATACATTTCTTCTCAGTGGGTTTTTTCCCCAGTAATAATTCATCGTGTTGGTTTTCTATTGTTTTTGTCTTGTATATTCTAAGTTTTAGCCCGGTATGGATCCAGTAGATTTTTGTGGGCAAACCTTACTGTTTACTGTTTATTCTGTGACTTTTTTTCTGAAGGAACATGCATTCTGAATTCTAAACAACTGACTTAAAAGATGCTCATATCTCTGTAAATACAACCATCCTTTTTCAAACTGAAGAACCACCTCTGTGTGTTTGCATCCACTGGAGAAGTATTTTTTGACTGTGTTCTGTCTTCCAGATACTCTTACTCAAGCTGGAGACTTAACGATGAACCAGACAAGGGTTCTTGTTTTTTAAAGCAGATGTTTAGTGGGAGAGGATTGATATGAAACAAGAAAATAAATAAAAGGAAACAATAATTTCAGATAGTGATAAAGTGCCTTAAAAGCAGGAGAGTAGTGCAGTGTGCTCAAGAGTGATGTGCAGGGGGAAGGATGATGCTTTTAGAAAGCTGTTCATTAAAGGTCTCTCTGGGAAAGCATTTCTTAAGCAGAGACCTAAACAGTGAGAGATGCCAGCAAAAATCCTCCAGGCTAAAGGAACAGAGCCTGGTAAACTTCTCAAGGAGCAAGCACACTGTATTTAGTAACTGAACAGTCCCTTGTGGCTGTATCCTTGAAAACTCAGGTCAGCCTTGTTGGTCATGACAAAAAGGATGTGCTTCATTCTCTCTAGATGACTGAACATGCCTGTAAACCCAAGCCTGAGGGAGACTGAGGCAAGAGAATCGAAAGTTTAGAGTCTCACCTAAGCACCTTGAAAGATCTAGGGGTGTAACTCAATGTGAAAGCTCTGGTTCAATCCCCAGGACCATAGAAATTAAAAAACTAACAAATAAAATCAGTGTGAACCAAATAAAGAATTTAAATCAGAAGTGCAGTAGCTTTATTTCCCTTTGAAAAGGATATGCTGTTTCTGTGTGAAGACTGAATAATACCAAGAAAACAGTGACTGTAAAGTTATCACATTACCACAAGACTGTGATAGTTGAACTGGTAAAAAGTGATAATGGCTCAACAGGGCAGGGGCTGATTAAAAAAAAAATGATGTAGAAGGATTCAGACCACAAATTTTTAAGAACCATATTGAGATCTTAATATAAAATACAAAGATAATAACAATTATCTAATGACTGTTAATATCTTAGCATTTTTAAGGAAAAATATTGTATTTTGAAACATTTGGTATATGATGCAATAAATTATTTAGGCAGTGTACAAAATAAAGCATTAAATTTAAAAAACAACCTCATACCCCAACACCGAGAATAAACTATGTTAGTTCTACATTAATATCACTCACAGCACTTTGCTGTGCATATATATTAATACAAAGGGATCAACAAATAGAAACATGAATGGAATAAATGGAATTGTACTACAGATACTATTTTTAAATAAAAAGCATTAAAACTCTTCTTGTATTTAGCAACAAGAAAATGGGGGAATAAGCAAAGACAAATAACTTAATACCAAATGAGTATCTCCTTACTGAAAGAGTTATTACTTACTAAAATATCTTCCCCTGTAGTTACAAAAATGATTTTAAAAAGGTGTGAGTAGAAATAGATTGAGATTTTGTGGGAAGATTAGATAATCTAGTATTTAAGAAAATGGAGTGTATCCAATATTTTTACAAATTTTAAAAACACATAGCAGTATGAATGCATATTGTTGTGTAACCCCTTCCAGAACAGAGAAGAAATATCTTGGTGATTAACCCTATTTAACTTTGAAATGATTACATTTTTAAACTGCATATTCCAATTTTAAACCCATTAGATTAATTCGTTGTGCTTAAAAAAAATTGCGGTCGCCTATCTTCTCAGCCAACAATCTTAATTAATTTTTGTTGCCATGCTTATAATATTTGCTTTTGGTCTGCAATCATAATCAATGTGGCTGTCGAGTATAAATTCATCCAGTGCTTCTGCCCCTTCCGGTACCTTCTCCATTTCTGACTGATTTCGTGGCCTCAGCTTTTAATAGCTTTTTATGTTGTCAACCACTTTTTGTTCTTATGTCAAGAAAGACGCGTGGATATTGCTTTCCACGGTTTTGTTTGGCTTCCGGTATTTGACAGTGTCTTCCTTGTTGCTTTTCTAACTGAACAATATCAAGGCTGAGCGTAATATTCTTATGCAATTTTTTTTCCTCTGTGACTTTGCACTCATGATACCATTATTTAATATTGCTTTGCAGTGCAAGGCTGCCCTTCAGAGATGATTTACCCATTCTCCTGGACTTCAGATGCTTTTTGTTTGTCCACATAGCTAGGATATCTAGGCATTGAATGTTCTATGACAAAATCGACATTCCTATATACTTTTAAAATCTGATATTGTAATCATATCTTAAACATATGTCTTATTCCATTCATATTTTTATCCCTTTAGAGGCAGCAGTGATCCTTCGATTTGTATCTCTTGCATAGCTCTTAGTTTCATTATCGTTGCGTCTCGAGCATTTTCATCTCCTCTTTCAGTATGTCCATCCTTTGGTGTTGGGAATTCACTGTTTTAGAAGTGCCTATCTTGCTTCTTAATGTTTCTAATTGGTTTCATTATTCTAAAACGATGCTCTTTGGTATTTGGTAGATAATATCCCATCTCAACTCAGATTGCTTCATTATTCTGTCTATAAGCTTCAACTTTGATTGAAAGCATTCTTCTATAGTAGAAAGTTTGTGTACAGATTCTGTAATCTGCTTAAAGTTGCTCTAGATTGCTTCCTTTGTGTTGTGACTCTTACAGCTTGTATATTTCTCTTTCCTTTCTGCTTCCCCTCTCCCACATTCCTACACCTTCCGTTTCTCCTTCAGATGCTTGCACAGCTGCCTTGCTGCTACTTCCCACCTTACTGGTGCTTGGACACCTTTGCACAGGCATTGTACAAGCAATTTCTTAAATTTCCACGTTTTTAAGGAACCACTGTGCTGCTTCTTTGAGTTCTGATTTATTTCCTGGACCTACCTACTTTCCTGCAATCGAAAGACATTTCAGAGGAAGTTCAGCCTAAGCTCTATACTGTCTTGGTTCAATTTCCTGGGCTGCAGTTTCTTAGAATGTGTTGAATGGCTTCATCAACAGCATTCATTTCACCATATTGGGAGAGAGAGAAGGAAATAGCACATGTCATCTTTTTGCACTGAACTGAGGGTTTCATGGGATCTTGTAATTACATTCAGAGTAACGTAATACTTCATGTGTTTCCCAACACAGTGGGCAGCTCTGGAGACTTCAGTTGCTGTGAGCCACTCCTTTGCTTTTTCTCTCTCATTTCACCTGTTCCCATTGCTCCTTGATAGAGAGAAGAAAGGTCCTTTGTTAGGAGTTTAAGAGTATTTGTGCGAATTTTCAGCAATTTGTTGAGTCACCTCTCTAGGGAGTAAGAACAGGATTAAGAATGGAATGGTGCATCCAGAATCTTCAGTCTCTTTCCTTGGCTGCCAGGGTTGAGGTTTAGTATGTTTCTTCCCTTGACCTTGAATAATTGCTGTTGTTTCTCTTTTCTTCCTTTGACTCTCTCTCTCTCTCTGTCTGTCTGTCTCTCTGTCTCTGTCTCTCTCTCTCTCTCTCTCTCTCTCTCTCTCTCTCTCTCTCTCTCTGTCTCTTTGTCTCTGTCTCTCTGTCTCTCACCCTCCCTCCCTCTCACTCTGCATCCCCCCTTCTCCCTCTGGCCCTCTTCCTTTCCCTCTCCTGCTCTCTTCCTCTTTTCTTCCTTCCCTTCCTCCCTCCCTTCTTCCCTTTTTCCCCTCTCTTTCTCTCCCTCTCATCACTCTTACCACTTTTTTTCTCATTTTGTGAAGTATTTAGGAAGAAAAGTTTTGTGAAACAGTTTAAATTTGCCATCAGAAATTAGATATTTTGATTTTGGAGATAGAGGGCTTATAACGAGTCAATTTGAAGATTGAGAGAAAGGGAAGAGTTATGGATGACCCCTCAGTCTTGTGCCTGAGAAACCGAATAGCTTACCCATAGAAGTAGGAATCAGAGTTCAATTTTAAACATTAAGTTTGAGAAACTTGACATCGATGTGGAAATGTCAAGCAGGTGATTAGTTCTACCCTGGTGGAACTCGGAAAAGGTCATGGTGCTGGATACCTGTCCAAGCACCTCTCTATCTGTAGCCATTTGCCCAGGGGGGAGAGGAAATAAGTATAGGGAAGTGTGTAATGAACATACACTAACCAAAATGTCCACATTTATAAGATCTTTAAATTCAGTAAATTGTCCTTTATTCAACAAATGTCTGGAATTTTCCAGTATTAAAGAATCACATTAATGTTCAGTGTGAATTAGCTGATCAGCCTTCCAATTCATGGTAGTATATCTTAAATTATACAGTTTTATTAAGAAACTGGGATGAGATGTTGGAAATCAGGGGGAATGAAAGAGGGGGAGGAAGGACAAAGAGAGGGGAGGGTAAGGAATTGTGAAACTATGAGAAATTCATATCACTAATAGTCGAGGGAAGATGAACCATTATGTAACAAAGGCAACTCACCACAAGGGGCACATGGTGAAGATGCTGGTCCCCTAGATGCACGTCACACACTTGTGCTTCTCATGCTGTTTCAAATCCTGTCCTATCTCCCAGGTCTTTGTAGTGATCACAGAGGTAATCTAACCCTCCCCTCGACTTCCATATATTTTTGTGGCTTTGTTTTGGTATATAAATGCACATGTTACATTTTCTCAATTACTTGAATACAGGGACGAAAATCTTTATAACATTCCTTCACTCTGAAAGTACTTGGCACATAGGAGGTATGCATCATTTTTAAAACCAGTTGTATTCATGTGTACAGAATACATTACAGCAAATTAAATCCAAGCTTTTTCATGTTAAATGAGGTAACTTTAGCCAAACTTAAAAAGCATAAACAAATTGAACTAGGAATCAAGAATTGGGTCCTGGCTCTGTGGCTTATTGGCTGGCCTTCAGGTGGCCCACTGTCTGGTTGTAGTTGCATCAGTCAAAGTGTAGTATGCACCCAAACCTTCCCTTAGTTACAGACTCTCAGGTTTCATGAAATCATGTATGTAGAGTTTAAATACCACAGTCATAGAGAACATTTTCATTCCCCTTGAGTAAGAAGTGGGGTGCTGAACAATTATTTTCAATCTGTTCTTAGAAACATTGGAGCTTGTCACCTCCGCCTCTACATAAAACCAGTGCTCCAGCTCCAATGGATTGTTTTCTGTGTTATTGATTTAGAACAAATCTTATTTATTGAGCACACTTAGTACACACTATTCTCAGAGCATGGTCTTTTTGAACATGAGTAAAACTGAAAACAATGGATAGATTCAAGTGCTTTATTTCTAGCTTCGTTATCTCTACAGTAGACTTCTTCCCCCACCCCATTATGTTAGTATGTATGCACTACATAATGTTTACACTAAACTTCAGTATTTTCTGCACATATAATGTCTGAGTTACAAACTGTACCCCTCTCGCTCTCTTTTTGACCTTCCCATACCCTCCCTCACCCCTTTTAGTTCTATAAAATGACAGAATTCTGGGTTTCTCGTATTAGAGAAACCATTTGATATTGACTTCTTTATATTAATTCCACACAATAATTTGCAGAGCTTTTTTGAACTGTGCGTCTGTGCTGTAAATGAATATGAGTAAAAGAATCCTTTGTCGTGCCAGCATGAGCACCACATACACTGTAGGCTTGGGTTGCTGTGATGACCATGCCTAGCACAGCTGTATCTGCCCACACAACAATCTCTGCTTGTTGCACAACAGCAAATAGTTTCCCACGTTGTGTGACCATCATTGTGAGTGCCATGGCCAGCCAACCTGCATCACACACCTGCAGGAATTGCTTTCAGATTGGGACCTCCAGGCTGGTGATGTGCTGAATTTGAATTCAAATCGTGTAATTGCCCTGGTTACCTATTGCTCTTTTAAAGAGATTTTATACACAGTTTTAGAATTCATATTTTTTCAGCAAAATTGGAACAGAACGTAGATTAGCTAGCAAACGAGATTCCCCTAGACGTTATAAATTTAATACATTAAGCTGTTACATGAAATGTAGGAAGTATCTTAGGGTTCCTAATAGTGAATTAATTATTCAGAATATTTATATTGTATTTTAAATAGTCAGTATATAAGATCTTGTTGGAATTCCTTTGTGAAATACACAAAATAAAAATATTAGTAATGATAATGATTCTGTTAAAAAACTATTCAGAATGTTGTTTGTGACCAGCTTAAATAGTAAATCTAAATATTAACAGTTTTCATCACGTTATGGTATATGAAAACATAGGTTATATATGCACCTATGAATTGACAGTTGTACCTTAATGTACACTTTGGCTAATTAATATCTCTGTGCAATTTTATGAACATTCTCTCTACTAAAAAAAGGGGGGGGGGTATTTTTCAGCATGGCAGTAACATGCCCAGTTGCTAGGTAACAAGGCAGATCTCTATAGCTTTATCTGAGTATACAGCAGATGATTTTTCAGTGACAATTATTTATATTCATTGTATTAAAATAGGCCATATTAACAATGATTATAGACAAACTGTGGCTGCATTTACTGTGCATTCAAGAGAAAGTGTGCTGTGATTCACAAAGCTAGTTTTGTTCTGATCTTTGCAAAAGGTGACTGTTAATCTTTGCCACTAGGAATGATCAGTTTTCTAGCAAAACAGCAATAGCTAGACGATTTATTTGATGATCTTTCCAACTAGCTGATCATAATCAAAAGCGTTACCAGAATTTTTTTACTAATTGTATGGCATATTTCCTGAGAAAGGATGCTTTGGTCTCTGTGGTGTTCATTCAGGCGTTACAAAGTTGGACTTTTTTTGAAAATTGGTATTATTCTTTGTGCCATTTGTCATTCTGTGAATAATCATTCAGAACTATAGTCTTATACCTGGAAGAAGCAGCTAATTTAGAAGATATTCTCACTTAAAGACATTAATAGAATTAACTTTTTAAATGTCTTTTGGTATGCTGACACAGCAGAATACACATTGTCAATAATGAGGTGTCCTTTTAACAGAAGCTATCATTAAAGATTTGTAACTTAAATCTTTGTTACTACAACCTTGTAACTTAAAACTTATTACTACAACCTGTGAATTTCCTGTAGTAAAAAAGCCAGGGTTGAGTGGGGAGGTAGGGGGAATCCTGGAATTTCTATAAAACATTTGCCTGTGTTTGGATGGATTCATTTGCTTCAATGTTTTTTCAGATATCTCAGGAATCATGTGAAATATATACTTAGTCCAAATTGGTTTTTCTTCTGTCATATATACTGATAAATCTAGATAATTATTGGACAGGATTTATGCACTGAACTGATAGTGGTTTGTCATGATCTTTTTTACATAAAATATCAAATGATGTTTTATACTGCCACAAAATAAGGCATCTGTTGAACAATGCATACTTTTGTAATCTACCACCACTGGATAATTAGATATTCTGGTACAATTTCCTTTATAACATAGGAAATATTACAGTATGTAAAGGTTAAAATTCAAGTTAGTCTTACAAGATTTATTTTGTGGAACAATGGAGAAAATTGTGAAGAATATTTATTCACAAACTATTTTTTCAATGACAGCCTAAATAATGCATTCTTTAGAATCAGAAAACAGACAAAGATGTTATTACTTGTCTGTTAGGTGAAGCCAAGATAACCCTGTCATTATGAGCCAACAAACCAGAAAAGTAGTTTACATAGAAAATAGTTTAATATGGAAAATTGCACTTTAATAATAACTCACTAATTAAATGCCTGCAGTCTGTTGACTGGAAAGCTATAAAAGCCACCTGGAATGACTGATTACCTGAATTCCTATAGTCGTGAGTAAACCACAAGCAAGGCATATATTTTATTGAGTGTAGGCTGGAGGACTGAGCAACTTACAAGACAATACAATGATAATTCATTTAATTCTTTCCACCACAGTTTTCCGGAATCATTATGGCATTTAAGTAACAAACATGGAATGGAAATAACCCCTCTGACTTCTTCTCCACTTCCATATTATTTGCAGCAACACAAGTTTGTCTCATTTTTAGAAAACATGCCATTTAAATTTTCATTTATTAGATTTTTTTAAGCTTTAGAGACAAGGAGTAAAAGCATATGTGTGCTTTCCATTTAAATTTTGTCTTTATAATTGAGAATTTGCAGCAAGTGTTATTAGATTTTTTCTTTCTCCGCCTTTAATAATTCTTAGTAAAACTGTATAGAGAACTTTCTAGTAACCTGTCCTTCTTTTAAATTTTAATATACCTTGTTCATAAGGTTGCTTTGTATTTTTTATTTCCATTGGTGTATTGTTACCTAAACCAAGCCCCGTGTGACTGCTGCGTTCCTTTGTACTGCTTTGTAGCACTCTTATTTGAATAGCCATCATCATGTGTGTCTTTTCATATTGCTTTCGCTAAATTATTTTAATGGAGATATCTTTCTTAATGCCAATACCTATTTCCTTTAGAAAAACTAAGCCATCCTAAATATGAGCTGCTTCCCTCTCTCTTTGAGGCATTCCTTACTAAAAATAAATAAATAAATAAATAGAAATTTAAAAAGGGCTCTGTGGCCACAGAAAATAAATCTGGTAGGTTTTGATTTTATAGCTGAGCTGTCAAAGGATCAGCATCCCAGTGGTATGAAGGCCACATTCTGCAGAGAATTGGAGATGGTTCTGTTTTGTATTATTAACATACATTTTATGTTTTCAGCCATTATTCTTAACACTATAAAAAAGGAGAAAAGCCATTGAATCTCAGCATGCAACTCCCATTTTCTTTATTCAGTTATCATGGAAATCATGCTGAGGGTCAGAATGATACTGAATAATTATTTCAAACACAAATCCCATTCCTGACTGAACAAATGATTTTAACCCCATGTGCACATGTGTGTATGTATCTATGTATATCAGTGTAATTATTCAAAAAGAATTTGCTGTCAAATATCCAGGGTGCCTGAATACCTAAATATAATTACCCATACTATGTTGTATTTTATTTAAATATCATTTTATGGTGTTTTTTCTCAAAAGCTTTTCAGACACTGATCAAGAATTTTCAAAAAAGGTTTCTTCAATGCTATGAAAAACATCAGAGAAATGAGATTTAAAACTGGAGCAGGGGGCAGGGGAAACAAAGAGAAATGTGTAAAGTAAAATGGAGAACAAGCCAAAAGGTTCAGGTTTTAGAACATGTCAGAAGAATACCTGGTGCCAGTTGCTACAGTTCCTCAAAGGAGGTGGGGGATTCCTTGTCGGGCCCCAGTTGCTTCTCAGCTGCACTCTTTAAAAGATTCTGTGCAGTTTGGGGGAAATACTAAAATGAACCTTTCCAAGACTTACTGGATTCATTTGCAAACTAGTGATGATATCAACACGTTTTTTTGGGCGACTAAATATTAGTTGGATGACTCATAGTAGGTCTTTAGCAAACACTACTTTTTCATGAAGGTTCCTGTATTTATTCCTTATTTCATCTTTAATCCCCAAAGGTCAGTGCATCCCCAAAGACAGGACCATGAGCAACACTTCCAAACCACGTTGATCTGAAAAATTTTAGCCACAACAAGAGCTTGATGCCTAAAGCAAGCTCAGAGTAGCTGAATGCAACCTCAGAGATTGTGGTCCACATACGTGAAGGGGGTGCAGTATAAGCAACTGGTTGCCCTGTTCATTAGATCAGTTTTCTCAGAGTCTCTGCATTTAAAGACACTTAAAAACAAGACATTCAAATTTTCGTTTTGTTTTAAAACTAGTTAAGTTTTGAAAGTCCCTTTGTCTAAAAGGCGGGGTGGGGGGAGTAGCAGGGAGGAAATTGCTCTAGGAGTTATTGACTCACAGGAGCCATGTTCTCTAAAAGGGCACTCTAGCTACAAAACAGTGTGTTGAGGAATGAAATCATTGGCCATCATTTCAATTATATTTGCACCTCCAGCCTATTTAATTTTGTTTCACCAAAAAGACTACCTTAGCCCCCCGCCCCCCGCCGATTTTTTTATAAAAGCCTCAAGTGTGTGTGGACTTCCAGTTTTCCTTCCTCTTCCTGCTCTCCTGTCCTTCTGTCTTCTCCAAATACTCTTCCCATGTCTGTAATATGGCTTGCCCTGTGTTAGGCATTGAGTTGTAACAACAGATGACCCACACACTCCTTCAAGGATGGTTCTCACTGGAGAAGAAGCAGGTAACAACACCATTGTTACGATACACTGACATCAACAAAGCCTATTGACTTCTTAAGACTTTTGGCCATTGGATGAGGTATCAGGCTACCCAGAATGCCTTTGTCATATTTTCTTTTCTTTTATTTTTCTTTTATTTTCTTTTATTTTATTTTATTTTTGAGACAGGGTCTCACAGTATCGTCCTGGCTGGTCCTGAACTCATTATGCAGCCCAAGCTGGCCTTGAACTCATAGCAATTCTCCTGCTGCCTTAGACTCCTGAGTACTTGGATTATTGTAGGAATGTGCCACCATGCCCAGCTTATGTGGCACTGAGGAATGGAACCTAGGGCCTTGAACTTGCTAGGCAAGTCCTTTCATCACTGAGCTATTTCTCCAGCCCTTCCATTTTTTATAAAATAACTTTTTTCTCTTTTTTTATACAAGTTGTACAACCCCCATCATAAAAAGAAAGAAAATGCGAAGCAAAAAGAGCAATTCTCCATTCCTCTGCCAGGTAACATTTTTAAATGTCCCCTTCCAGATTTTTGTATTCAATCAATTAAAATCATCATATTAATATATTGTATGTAGTCAAACCATTTTGAAAAGGAAAAATGAGAGAGGTGACAAATTTGATTGTTCACATATAACATAAGCTGTTAAAGGCACATGTTCAGTTTTCATTCCTTTCATAATTCCAGTGAGCCCTAGTATGTTTATGTTCCATATATATATATATATATATATATATATATGGAGAGAGAGAGAGAGAGAGAATAAATGGGGTTTGGAGAATGAGAAATGAGTTTGTGATTAATTGTCCTTTTCTCACTAAAAATTTTAATATTCAAATATATGTAGCCCCATTAGAAAGTAAGACATTTACCAGGCCTTTCTTAAAAAGGATAAGAGTAATTTGGCATTTCTCAAAGTATGAGTTCTCATCCATGTCTTGAATCCTTTCAAAACTGGAGTGCTTGCATTTGCTAACCAAGCGAACAAGAATCAAGTATCTCCCCCCACAAGAAATCACAATGACTAAAATCCTTGATCCTTTGCAGAATGCATAACATCCTTGTTGGAGACATCATTCATTCATTTATGCTTATCACATGTAAATCATTCAAAAAAAGCTAATTTGGGCAATTTCTGCCACTGGTTTTCATTTATGAGCTGTTCAGCATCAGGTACTGCCTGAGTAGTCACCTTCTTCAGGTTGATTTAAAATAAACATGAGCTGATGTTTCCCTAGGACTCCTGGTAATAGAAGGATCAACACAGCAATGTTGGCAGCAGTATGTTTGGAGAGATTTCCAAGCTCATTAGAAGTTTTAGATTATAAGAATCGAGTTGACACCTCAGCTCCTTCTTGGACAGAATTTCCCTTGACACTCACCTATTACTGAGTTCTCTTTCCAATGTCTCTTTAGTCACAGGAGGGACTCATTATACTGTAGGTTGATTGCAATTCAGGGTCCTCAATGCCTATCATTTAACTGTAGAATGTCTTTATGAGTCATTCAGACCCAAATGGGCCCCCTTAGATTGGCTGTGTTGCTACTCTGCTTAATTACCAATCATCTAATTGCATAATATAGCTATATATAGTGACCGGAAGTCATGTGTTTTACTTTATTGTTCAATTACTCTGAATACACTCATCGTGAAAACAGAATTTAGATACCTGGTGTAAAATGCCACTTCTAAAAGGTTGTTTGGACTTTCACAATACTTTGAAGTATTTTTAAAGAAGACAGTCTAAAAATACCATATGACTCCTATATGTATCCTAAGGCTATTAAATATTATTTTATGTAATTGCTCTTCAACTTATTTAACCAAAAAATTTGATATCCCTATAGTTATTGATCTCAAAGATCTTTGTGCATGTTTGTGATCATTTTAGTTCATTCTACTGGTGCTCCCTACTCTCAAATGAAACACAAAGCTCAACCACTTCAGCTCTTTAGGCTTTAGATAAATGTTCTCTTCCATGTGAATTGAAAAAAATTCAGTTCAGCTCGTACTTTGAATTCTTAATTTGAACCAGGAATAATGCTACAATCCCAAGATGCAAAGATAGGTTAAGACCTGCCAGTGTGGGAGAGGAGCAAGAGTGTAACAGAAAACATGACACTTTGTGGCCCACCAAGTAACAGAAGAGATTACAATATACATTGGTAGCACCAAGGAGGCATCAGCTACACAGTGAGCTCTTGGGAAACTTCTCAGAAGAAATAATTGAGACATATAACTGAGGATGATGAAGTGCTCACCAGAAAAGACAAAGGAAAGGGGTATGATAGGTAGAGAAAATGGCACAGGAGGCCAATCCCAGTTGGTGCTCATGTGAATCACTGGGAATGTAATATGGATGGGAGGAGAGAGAGGCTATTAGACATCAGCCTTTTGACCATGGGAAGCTACTCTAGGGACTTGAAGAAGAGGTGCAGCATGATTATATTTGTATTTATATTTGAAGAGTCACTTTGGTTTGATCTGTGATTCTCATCCTCTGCTAATTTGTTTATCCTTAAACACCAGCCCCTCCTTCAGGTGCACTATAGTTTCTACAGGGCTTAACCTAATCTATGAAATTTTCTAGGCCAGATAAACTGAAGAATGCTGAGTTCAAGGGTCACAATCCAACATGTTTTCTACTGACTTGTGGTAGTGATACTTAGTTTGTATCATTACTTTTGTAGGCCACTTCTGCAAACTGTTATGCTGCCCACAAAACCAGTGCTCTTAATCCCAAAGCCAGACCTTTCTTGGGAGTGTATGCATTTTCTGAGTGCTTGGGTGGTCTGGGTCCATGCATTTGGTGTATACGTGAAATTCTGCTGTGTCCAAGACTGGCGACATAGAGGAATCAAGCAACTTATGCCTCTTACTATTTGCAAACATGTAAACAGTTTCCCACAAAGTTTAATAAAGACCATGAGAGTCTAGTGAACTGAGAAGGAAGGAGAGAACAGGGGACACTGGAAGGCTTACATCAGGAAATGACACCTACCTAGAAAAAAGCAAGCAAGGAAATGTGAAAAGGGGTATTTAAGTACAAGACAGCCAGACCTGAGAGTGAGACTTCAGGCCAGAGTGTGGTGGAGGAGGAGGGAATTGGTAAAAGAAGGAAATGAAGAGATCAGATGGCACCAGATCTGCACTGAGAAGTCCTTGAAGGGCACAGGAGCTATCATAAGGTTTTAAGCAAGGAGAACTTTTGTGATTAGTTTTGTAGAAAGATTATTCTGACAGCAGGGAGAACAAATTGAAGAAAGACAACCTGGAGGCAGGGAAGCTGCCTCTATTTCCCTCTGATGCTGGTAGCAGGCAGAATGCCAGGAAAAATAATGATACCTGTACCTCAGGCAGCATCTGTGGAACAGAGACAAAGATGGATTTAAGAAGAGGCAAGGATGTTAGCCAAAGACCTGGCTCTGGGGCTCCCAGCAGACCTGATATGGTCACCCTCTGTTTCTTGAGTCTCACTGACATAGAGAAATAACAAAGAATGAAATTTATTCTCAGTTTGGCCAATTCAGGAAGATAGCTAGTGCAGAAAACTGTCTTCCCTGTGCTGAGAACAGCTTTAGGAACATCAGGAAAAGAACAAAAGCAAGGAACCGTGAGATAAATGTGTGCATAGTAAGTCTGTTTCTGGGGTTCGCTAGTGTTAGGACCAGGGAGGAAGGGGCAGTGTCCACTCCTAGAGTGAAATGAAGCTGAACTTATGGAACTTATAGCAAGGTAGAAAGACTGGGTGCGTCTTCAATTTTCTTTTCATTTTGAAGGAGTCCCTGTTACAAGGAGGCAGAGTTGCTGAAAATTACTGATTTTATGTAGGGTGAGATGACTAAGAGCAAAATCTAGGATGATGAAAATGGTCCACAGCCCAGCACATTTTCAGTCATTCATTGGGCACCATTCTTTTTCCATAGTTACATCTCTGGTAGATGTGAATGCTGTGGTGCAACCGTAGCGCTGCAGGGGAGCCAGCTTCTGATGCTGAGGGGAACTGGCTCCTTGCTTTTCTCAGTTCGTGGTCCCTTGATGAAAGATCAGTCAGGAAGCACAAATGGCCATACAGAAGTGAAGGTAAAATTTATCATATAGTAAATAAGAAGAGTGTATGTCTTCAAGAGAGAAGATAGATAGTGCCACAAAGGTGTCTGCCCAGTTAGGACACTTAGATCCTTGAGCAACAGGATAGACAGTACCATGGGTGTCTGCATTAAGTACAACTGTGCATATATTTTTACACACACAGGAGTTAGGTCAAGGATACAAGGAACTAAGGTGATTATGGTGCTTATCGACAATTTTTTTTTAGAAGCTGCTTTGGAATTTCAAAATGTCTTTCCATCTTTCCAGATGTTCCATGTTACTATAGGGGCCTTAATCCTGTGAGAAACTTGGGAAAGAAATTAAGGAGACATAAATTCTTAATCTAAAGCAGATCTCACCCCAAGGCTGGAGGGTCTTTTCTCTTCCTGGTATCATTGGACCTGGGGAAATGCTGAATGTCGTGTTCTAGAGATAGAAGCCCCATGTCTCTGGGTGGGCAACGAGGAGAGTGAAAAATGCAGAACTTTAAAGTGTCCCTGGGCTCGTGGGCTTGCCTTGGGTTTGGGGCCTTACAGTGCTTATGAATATATAACACATTGAAGTCGTTCTTTTACGTAAGCTCTTTTGGATTCCCCCTCTTGTCCCTTAAACTCGCTAACGTCCAGCTGACTGTTGGCCTGAAGATAGTAAAAGGTGCCTTCTCCTCCTCAGATTTTTTTCTATGTTCTTGTCCAAGTCTTTTTTTAAGCCCTGTGTAGCTTTATAAACTGCTGTCATCTCTTTTATAGCATTTTTCCTTCAAAACCTATGAGGAAGGTTACATAAATGATAATATCCTTACTTCATAGTGACAGAGCGATAGTGCACAGGAACACTTAGCTGAAGAGGATTAGAATCCTCCCTGTGTCTCATGCTTCCAGACTAAGGGTCTGCTTGGAAGACACATCTTTAGGTTACGTAATCCTACTGAAACAGAATTCTTGTTTTGATTTTCAGTTCAGCATAGTCATTGATGAGCATACAGAGCTATAAATACAGGTTTTTTTCCGAAATTATCTCTTAAATTTGTTGGCTGCTTACAGTGAATGTATTTTTGAATAGTTAGCATTTATAAAGGCTCCCTGGGTGCTTTACATAATATTAATTCATTTAGTCACTTAATCCTACAAGGTGGACTATCATGTTATCCCCTTCTAAAACGCAGAAACTGAGGCATTGGAATATTAAGTAACTGGCTAAAGGCAGTTGAGCCACAGTTTGGGCCCAGGCATCGGTTCTTAGAGTTTCATGACTGCATCACTTTGATAAGAGTGATTATGACTTTATTCCAAATTCATGAGCTTAAGAGAAGCCAAGTCAGAACTTGCTCAGGAGCATTCATATATATAAGGGATTTTTTTTAAACTTCAAAAATAGATTTCCAAAGGTGGTGACAGTAGAAAACCACAGTGGTCCTCAGAGTCTTCCCAGAATCAGCCATGTCTGCGCCACAGAAGTTTCTTTTACCCAGAAGTAGTTTTGGTGGAATTGAACCTCACTGAGCACCTCACAGAAGGCAAGACAGTGTCACAGAGGGACTATAGATGGCTTGTCCCTGTCTCAGTAATGTGCATTTACACTGTTTGAGTAGTTTTGTTGCTAAACTTGGAGGTTTAAATTCGTGATGATAAAATCCAAGGATGAGTAAAACTCAGCCCTTTTGAACCTAAAAAATTACTTTGAGCCAAGGTATATAGTGTGTTTTCACTAGGGCAGGATGTATGTTATTAAGGCCACCACTTTATATCTGTATTACAGGGTAAGGGCATAGCACACGGCTTCTCCTAGGTGCTTTTTAGTGGCATTTATTTCTACTTTATTCTTCTGTTCTTGCATTTTTGAGATATTTTTTCCAAAAATATTTTCTAAGTATATTCATATACATTTCTTAGGTTTCATTTTTGTCCAGATTTAGATATTTAACCAAATTTCTCATTCCCCCTGCACAATAAATCTTCATATTTCCTCCTGCCACTCTTATACTTCCCTGTTTACAGAGCATCAAAAAAAGAATATTCTATCCACCTCACATGGCAGGAGCCCTAGTGTGACCCCTTAAACACCTTCCTCCCGGCAAGATTGATTGTGAGATGGTTTCCTGTCATTTATTATCACCTCAGTCCACAATCAAGCCAAACTCACTTAGTTTCATGGAGGAAATTGTGTGAGACGATCTTCCAAATGCTCTAATAAAATTCAAATATATCACATCTGCTCCGCTCCCTTAAACTAGTAATCTTGTAATTCCATCAGAAAAGCAATCGAATTTGGTGTGCCTTTTTTTTTTCTTCATAAAGCTCAGCTGCTTATTGCTTTTGAGTTTATTCCCTCTAGATGCTAACAGACTTATATTACTCACAATATTGCAAACTTGCCAATTTATGATTTCCAGGGTCACTCTCATTGTCTGAATACCGAGGTTCTCTTTTCCTTTTGCCTCTCTTGTGGTGCCCAAATTGTTGAGTTCCATTGGTTCTGTGCCTTAGAGTACCTGGATTCATTATTTATCAAGAATAGTGGTGACTTCCCTGCGTCAGGATGTCTGAGGCTATCTTCTTGCATCACTCCCAGGCCGGACTTCATCAAGCCTTCTTATCTAGCCAGAAGGTGCCTCTGCTTTCTGGGGTTTTGAGATCTACAGTGTTCTTTTCCCCTTTACAGAAACACATTAGCTTATCCCTTTTATTTATTTATTTATTTATTTATTTTTTTTGCTGCTGCTGTTCAGACAAGAGCACACACATACTCCGCGTTTCTATTTGCTTGTTCTCTCTTCTCTCATGTTTCTGTTTATTGATAAGGAGTTATTTTTATCTCCAGGATTATGACTATATTTTTAAACTGTACACAGTTTTGGGGGGTTTTTTTGTTTTTTGTTTTTGGGGTTTTTTTTTTTTTTTTTTTTTTTTTTTTTTTTTTTTTTTTTTTTTTTTTTTTTTTTTTTTTTGGGTTTTTTTTTTTTTTTTTAGTCTTTGGCTGTTGAACTTCATGATGAGGGCATTTTTTTTAAGTTGGACTCTCTAAGGCCTGATTCAGAGCAATTGCTCTTGTGGTTTCTTCCCTCAAGTGAGCATTTGTATACCCGAATCTACAATAAGATGCAACCCTTTCAAACTGTAAAGATCCCAGCTTTTACTTTTCTCATTATTTCATCCTTAATTACCTTCCTCCATGTTAAAAAAAAAAAAAAAAACTCAGCAATGGGCTCTTTTCTTTCCACAGATTTGATTATCTGTTCTTGGGGGGGAGAGGCTTTGTATCACTTAATGCATTTCTTCTTTGATAAATATGACCACGATGAGGACTTAATTATTTCCGGCCTTTTTGTGGGTCAAGTGTAGATCTTTTTATTTCATTTACTCATTTATTCACCCTAAAAACATTTAATGAGTAGCTCTTAGATTGTAAAATGCTGGACTACAGGGATGTGTCCTGCCTTGAATGGACGCACAGGTTGTAAAGAAGTGGACAGCAGAAATAGTTCTAACATGGCGTGATATGTAACAGAAGTTATTCATAAGGTGTAGCAGGGCACTATCCTTAGGAGAAGAAGTCTTTGGAGAAGAAGAATCAAACCTAGGGAAAATCAGGGTGAGTTTTTCAGACTAGAGGGAAACGGCATTTCATGGGAAAATACAGTCTTACAAAATGTATACTCTCCGTTTATGTTAAGTCTTCCTTCCATATCTGTTCATCCTTGTAAAATGGGTAGATTGAGAAGAAACTAAGTCTGTAGAAGGAGGCACAGAGGCTTGAGACAGTAAACAAGATTTTGCTAGAGCTGCCTTAACAAAGTAGCACAGACCAGGGAGCTTAAACAACAGAAATTTCTCTAATTCTGGAAGTCTAAGATAAAGGTGTTGGTGGGGTTGTATCTCTTCTGAGACCTCAGTCTTGGCTTGGAGATGGCTATCTTGTTGCATGGTCGTCTTCTTCTCACATGGTCAGCCCTCTGTCTGTGATGTTTGTGTCCAAATAATCTCATCTTAGCTTAATTCCTTCTTTTAAAAGCCCTATTTCCACATAGAATTTCACTCAGAGTTACTGAGTGTTAAGACTTCAACATAAATATTTAGAGAGGATACAGTTTGGCCCATAACAGGTTGCATTCCATTTCACTTAACTCAGAAAAGGTATTTCAGTGTTTTATATTTTTACTAGATATTCTTGTAAATGTTCTAGATTTCCTATGTGGTATTGATTAGGATTAAAATGTTATAGAACCCAGTATTCATTAAATACTAAACTTTATTCCTAAAAGCCCAGGACATGTGACAATACATGAACTGCAGCACTACAGTGAAAGTGATACCATGTCCATTACTATTGGTAAAATGATTAAGCTTTAAAATGCTTAAATTCCAGTAATTTGTTCCCATAATAGAGATAAATGCATTTGTCCTAATTTAGATGGAGCCTTGTATAGAATTTAAATGTAGATAAAGAATGTAATAAAAAAAACCCAACTCTTTAAAATGTATGGCTGCTTCTTAAATATCCTTTTGGAAAAAGAAAGTTAAATATGAGAGTTTCAGATGTCTTTGCGTTCTTAGACACTCAAAATTTTTCCAGTGTAGACTTGGTGGGTCTGCTTGAAAAATTTGGACAAGGATCCAAAGATGTCAATTCTCCTCTCCGTGGGCCCACTCACTTCTTTGTGATTTGTGCAAGGCTCTTAATCTGGCACTTTTGTTTCCTCATTTCTTAAATGCACCTGATTATATCTGTATCAGGCCTATTTTCTGTTTTATACACATACATTTTCCATTGTAGAAGTTGTTACTGAATTAATAATTAACATAATAGTTAGATTTTAAATATCAGTGTACATCATGCTTTATGATGGGAAAGAGAAAATTATAGATGACAGTATTTATATTGGCTAAAGATAATAATGTCTTACCAAGATAGAATTGATTTATTAATAAAAAGGAATTTGAAACTCAAAAGGTATAAGACATACGAAGCCTTGCAGACCACTTATGTTACATGAGGAAGAGGCTAAAAATATAGACCATTAATGTCATTCTTAAGGTAAAATGAAAAAAGATGTCTTTGAGGCAAATTTTTAAAAAGGAAAAAAACCTAGACCCAGTTCAAAGAGGTAGGAAGAAATTTTGATTAGATGAGAAGGAACAAAATGAAATAGTGACACCTTCCTTGCCCCAACCCAAGTCTGAATAATCAAAGAGTGGTGCAGGCCTGCACAGACGATGTCTTCCCTTACACAATTACACATAAGGGATTCTTCTTGTTATTGGCACACAGAAGCATCTCGTAGGAACCATCAGAGCCTGGTACAGCACTGAGTGCCGCACAAGAGAGTACTGTGGCATGGTCCTGCCTCCTGGCTGCAGACACTAATGCAGAAGAGTGAGGAGGATAGCCAGGCCACAAGAATAGTTGTGGGTTTTGTGCAGATTTGAATAGAAGAAGGTGAGATGTGTGAAGGGACTTGCCACCTCGCTTGCTGCTAATTGGGGAAGATGGACTGGATGAGGGGGAACAGCAGGAGTTTTACCTGGCTCCTCACCAGCCCCCAGCTGGATGCCCAGCTGCACTTACATCTCCCTCAACTCCTTGGCTTGTTTTAATTATAAAGAAAAGGGGGAAGAAATAGAAGGGAGGAAATGGAAATAAAAATAGGTACCCCCAAATGGAAATAAAAATAGGTACCCCCAAAAGCTCTTGTGTTTGGCTCCTCTCCATCTGGAAAAAAAAACCCTCTGGGACTCCCACTTTCATTAGCCTGAATCTCTTGACCCTCCACCACGGGCACATTGCTGTGGGCAAATGGTAACAGAGTTTTTCTCTGCCCTGGAAACATGCTACTGACCAGAATCAACCTTTGCTCAGTGATCCAGAGAGCAAAGTCATAATTAGAGCAAACATTCTTTTTTTTAGCCTGATCCTTTTGCCGAGCCAATTCTAATGTTTTGAGAACTTAAACCAAAATACTCAACATTTTTGATACCAGGGACCACTTTAGTTGAAGACCATTCTCCCAAGGATGGGGTGGGGAGTATTTTATTATGCAGTAGGTTGTTGGAGAATGGCTTTGAAATAGCAAGCAGCAGCAGGAGGGAACAAGAAGTGAAGCTCCACCTCCTGTCAAATCAGTGACAGCATCAGAACCCAATAGAAGCACACTGACAGGAGGCAGAGCTTCAGTCAGGGCTTACCAACTGCTCACCACTCACCTGTCCCGTAGGTATTATACTCCCATAGCCATGGACTGGTACCAGTTTGCAGCCTGGAGATTAGGGCTCCATGAGTCAAATCACTGAATTCTCATTGACTTTCCTAACAATTATGAAATCTGGGTATGTTACTACCCTCCTGTCACTGATAAAGAAACCAAGGCACAGGATCCCCTAAACATCTCACATTCAGAGATGAGGTCCAGATTGTTCTTTCCAACTACTGTGCTCAAACTAAAAAGGTCAGTCGAGTTCCTGCCACTGACAAGATGACACTCTGGTATTCAGGATATTCTGTCGTGTGCTCTTCACACGAAGTTGCTACTGTTCCCATTTTACAGAACTTGACTCAAAGGAGATAGTAACAGTCAGTAGTAAAGTGACCAGATTATTAGGGAAATTTAATGAATATGATTTCTTTTTGTTTTAAAACTTAGATCCCTGCAAAGGTAAAAGTTGGCGAAACTATACACATGTGGATGTGCTCAGATGCATTGCAGACAATTTTGTACAATATATACCTTTATAACTCAAAGAATATTGCAAAACTTTAATTAGGTTGATGAATACCAAAGATTGTTGCCAAAATTCTGAAAACTTCTAGAATTCTTGGATTGTAGTTATTTCAATGTTCACCTGAATTGGGAAATAACTACAAGACAGGTAGCCAGACACATCTTCAAGTTGCAGCTCCATCCAGCATCTCACCGGTTCTTTGTCCCGAGTTGGCGCAAATCTTGTCCTGACTTAGAAGTCCTGAAAGTGTTATCAAAATTACTTCCTCCTCTCAGGAGTGTTCTGGGTCCTCAAAAGAAAAGATCTTGTTGCCTGAGTGGAAGGTGGTGCTGAAAATAGAAACTCCTGTCCTGGCCTTAGGTCTTTTTCTCAACAGAGACAATGTACCAAGGAAGCAGTGAGCTCTGTGGAAGGCCTTGGGACATAATTAATGATGAAGAAAGACATAAACACTCCTGCCCTTCTGGACTTGTTCGGAGTGTCTTTGAAGATGGTGTAAGAGAAGTGATAGGCCTAAGGGCTGCTCTACAAGAGAACTGGCTGGACTGGGACTATCTTAGTTACTTTTTTATTGCTGGGACAGAATACCCAACATTCAAGACTTAAAGAGTAGAGATTTATGTTAGCTCACAGTTTCAGAAGGCCTCAGTCCACTCACTGGCAGCCAACAATAGTGGAAACACATGGCAGAGGCCAAGCCAGAGGAGTACCTGTTCATAGGCAAGGCAGACAGGAAACCAGGTGAGCAAGGAAGGGCAGAGCTAGCATATATCCTTCCAGGTCATGTCCCAGTGAGTCACCCCTTTCAAGTAAAGCACCAGTGTTCCGCCTCTTCTGACCAGCTCCCACTTCTTAAGAGCATATGGTTCCATAGGTATTCCACAGTGTCCTAATACATAAGGCTTTTGGGGGACATTTCATATCCAAACCCTAATAGAGCCCCTGAGATGATTTTAGGGGTCCTACAGACTTCGTATTGTGTTGAGTACCGGCAACCATAACTTCTGTTTTCACCATTCATCTTTGTGCCTTTGGATGCACCTAACAGCTTTAGAGCTTTTGTATTTTTCTTATATAAAATGTAAAATAGGAAATGACTGTGTAAGAGATGAAAGTGAGAATGGCACATTAAGCAGCCAACAAAGTGCCCAAGTACTACAAGGATGGAGTGGATTTAGTTCTCTGTCAGAAAGTCCCCACCCACCATTTTGTTCCGGCTTGGAGGCCTTTCCCATCCCTGGCCTCAGCTGGTTGGAGATTGGATAAATAATAATGGAGCATAATCAAGGCCCCCATCTGTTGAACGTGTTTCACCCAGTCCCAGATCTCAGGCAAAGTGTGTTTCCCGAATCAACCCACTTGGTAGATCTCCTGGTGGTGATCTCAGCTCTGCCTGGATTCTTGTCTTCCTTTCCAAAGATAATCAGCCTATTTGGGGATATTTGTTTTTCACGTGTTTGGTATTTTTAAAGGGAGTAATTAGTCATGTCATCAATATTTGAGATAATTTGGGAAATAACATTGTTTACATAGCGACAGGCTGACCCCTCCCCCGAGTTCTGTGCCCCCCATGAAGGAATCAGGGTTTTTTTTTTTTTTTTGAGGTTTCTTTCCTAATATGTGCATCCTGCAAAACATTTTGAAACGGTGTCTCTGCAATATGCACCACCCATAGATTCTTCCACCTCCAGACAGCTGGATTCCTAGTCCGCAGCATGAGGCGAGCTGCGCTTGGGATGTTCCCAGCAGCCCACACCGAACACCAGTGTTCCCATTCCATGCGCAGCCCACACTTGGCGCCTCTCCTGCAGCCCCCTCAGGCTGGTGGTGCTCTGCCTTCAGTTGCAGTCTCCTAGATCTGAGTCCAGGCCTTTGCCCTCTAGACTCTGAGTACCCAGAGCTGCTGAAACATGTTTATTAATCGATCAGTGTACAGTGCATTTTAATCAGGGATTTCATCGGAGACAGAAGGAGAAAACTGTCAGATGATGGTGTTTGGGGAAGCTGCTCTGTTAAGAAAGCTGAGCTGTAATAAATTAAACACCTGAGTGAAATCCAGAGACAGCTTCCAAGTTGGGAGGACATAGCAAATGCTCTGCCTCCCATAAATAGCAGAAGCATTAAGCAGTAATATCCAGAAGGGAAACTGACTTATATTCTAAATGACGTAATTTTCTTGAAGAAGTGTGTGAAAGAAATGAAAATGACAGCTGCCTTTTTCCTGCTGTTATCCGCTGATTGCACTTGGTCATATTTCATTTTTATTCTGCTCTTTCCCGTCTGCATGATATTACCGTTACATTTTTATGCCGTTTTAGGTTTTCTTTGTTGTCATGTGTAGGAAATGGATTACATTCTCATTGTCTGTGAAACCAGAGAAATTGTTTTGTTTGGAAATGGCCTCACACTGTGTGATCAGAGAATGCAAAAGAGACCAGGTGCCTCAGTGGTCTGTCCTTGAGATGAGATTTATTGTAATAGCCCTAAAGAGTGATTCAAGTAATCTAGTTAACCCAAAAATTTGTCCTAACCCACGGTGACAGAAGTATCACAAAGCATTCCTCCACTCCTCTGCATGGCAGCCCCATAGTTACAGACTCTGCTTCTCTCTAAGAAATTCTTTGAAAAGGAGGTTATGTACAGTTCCTACATATATTGCTCCCTGTCTTCTTCCCCCCTGTAATTCACAAATTTTCATAGAGGAGTTTTTCTGTATATTTACTCATTCATTCAACCAATATTTATGTATCACCTCTATGTGTTAAGTAAAGTGCTAGATGTGGGGAGCTTCAAAAAAAAAAAAAGAATGGTCCCCCATCCTTGCTTAGAACATAGCAGGGGAGCCCAAGAAATAGGCTCTGGGGAGACAATGTAGAAGGGAACTGAAGTGCTATGCCATAGCTCTAGGGAGGTAGGGTAGAGGTATATGGAAGAAGCTAAACCAGAGAAAGGAAAGTAAGAAACTCTGTAAAATCTGTTACCAAGGAAGGGACATGTATGTGATCCAACCAGACCCTCTTCTTAGAGTGAGGAAGATTGCAAAAATGATGAAGTCAAGTTGGAGGATGTGCTTCCACAAAGAGGAACCAGCACCCACAGTGCCCCATCGATCAGAGAGAACTTCTTTTGTTCAGAGTGCCATGTATGGGGAAGATGACATTGGTGAAGAGGGCTGGGGCTAGGGGGAGACTGCTAAGCACTGTCCATATATCTATACCAATAGGCAGTGGGAGCCTTTAAAAGAATTCTGGTCGAGTGACTTTGGTATTTTTGAAAGCTCATTCTGAGTGTAGAAAATAATGCAGGTAGGGCAAGACAAGACTAAAAGCCACTTAGAAAATCAGCTTGTTGTTAGGGGTGAGAAAGGACCAGAGCCTGGGCTGAGATAGTTACAGTGAGACAGACAGGTTGGAAGGATATCAGTGCTTTAACTGAAGGGCCTAGTGACCTGGCTCAAGCCATATTGGCCTCTTTGCTCTTCTGCGAGCATACAGAGACATTCATGCCCTAGGGCCTGCTGTGGCCTGAATGTGCCCCTCAAGAGCTCATGCTTGAGATCCTAACTCTCAATTCCCAAAGGGCTGGGGTTATAAGATAGGGCCTTTGAGAGAAGATCAGTGCTTTGAAACAAACAACCACACAACCCAGAGACTCCCTTACCCCTTCCACTGTGTGAGGGTACAGTGAGAAGGCAGCTGTCTACATGGGAAACAGGAATTTCCTAGATCTGTTGGCACCTTAATCTTGGACTTCTCAGCCTCTAGTATTGTGAAAATAAAATGTTTGTTGTCCATAACCCATCTGGTGTTTGGTATGCAGTCATAGTGGCCCAAATGAACTAACCCTTACATTTGCTTTTACCATGGCCTCAATTGCCCTTAGACATCAGTGAGATCTCTCAGTCATCACCAGTCTTAACTCAGTGGCACTCTCACATTGATGCCTTCACTGACTGTACTAGTTAGAACTATACGCCATCTCTGCCACACATCTGAATTCTTGTCACCTTGACCACTGTCAGCTTTGAACTGTTTCATTTATTCCCCTAACTAATGTATTATGTAAGTTTAATTATCAATATTTTTATGCTTATAATTGTTCTCCCTTCTAGAATATAAGCTTCATGAGAGCAGGAGCATTTTTGTGCTAAAAAAAAATAGTTGGAAAGGTGTTCAGAGTAATCTAAGGGATAAACTATTGTAAGCATCGTGGATATGTAGGGGCTGGTGGCAGGAAGCAACACTACCAGGTAGAGGATGTGTAATTTGATTAGAGTACAAGGATTTGAAAGGTAAGCAGACAAGGAAGGTAGTGTGCTGTGGATTCTGTACAGTTTATCTTGGATGTAGAAGAAAGGGAATGGTGAGTGGGATAAACGGCAAGAAAATATTGGGGAAACAACAGATGAGGGAAGTCTGAATAAGGTCAAACAACTTGAGCACTGATAAGCTAGCTAGGTGAGCACTGGAGGCTATCTGCTGGTAGAATTCCTCTTACTGAGAGCAACTAGTCTCTTCTGATCTCTTCTTCAGCTGATTTGAGGAAGCCCACCCATATTAGGGAGTCTAATCTGCTTTACTCAATATCCACTTATGTAAAAGTTAATCTCACCCCAAAACACCTTCACAGAAGCACTCTTAGTTATATCTAGCCATTCACCTGGACAGCATGGCCCAGTCGATTAGACACCTGTAGTTAACCATTGTAGGCAACTGCTGAGGGTCATGTCAAACCAGGGGTACAGCAAGAGTAACATTGTTCCTTTGATGACTTCAGAGACTAGAGGAGGGTACCAAGTCTCAACAGGTGTGAAGGAAATAACAGTGATGTCATGACAGCCAGCATGCTTTTCAGGCCACCTCCAAAAATGTAAATGTAGGATATATCTAATACCATGTATGCATGTGAAAATAATACAGAATATTATAAGAGGGGCTGGAGGAATGGCTCAGCAGTTAAAGCGCTTGCCTAGCAAATGCTAAGTCCCCAAGTTCAATTCACTAGCACCACAGTGTGATGACGCATGCCTGTAATTCCACCACTCAGGGGGCTGAAACAGGATTGTCATGAATCTGAGGCCAGGCTGGCCTCCATAGTGAGTTTAGAACCAGTCTGGGCTACAGAGTAAGACCCTGACTCAAAAAAAAAAAAAAAAAAAAAAGATGGCTATGAGGAAACAACTCACTAATATTGGTGGACTGTTTGCTACCCCTTAAGTTCTCCACTGTGTCTTTAGCACTTTCTTTTCTGGGTGGTGTACACATTTTTTTTCTCTTCCAAGTGATCCATATTGAAATAAAAAATTATATAGAGTTTGTTATCTAACAAAACAAAATGTTCAGCTAACATGAAGAGTAACAAATTTTAAAGTTAAAGCACTTACCTAGCTAGTGCAAGGCCCTGAGTCTTGATTCCCCAGCATCATTTTTGTTGGGCATGGTGACACATGCCTGTGACCCCAACACTTGGGAGACTGACTAGGAAGATTTCCGTGAGTTGTAAGCTGGACAGAGCTACATTATGAGTTCAGGACCAACCTGAACTACAGAGAGAGAACCGGTTTCAAAAAAAAAGAAAGGAAAAATTTTATTTCTCTGTATGTGAATCCCTCCTCTCTGCAACACCTAACCTATACAACCAGTACACTCCATGCCTCCTTCAGAAAAAGGTAATTAGCAGTAATAATTTTCATGCACCTCATGAAGAAATTAAAAATTTGTTGCCATAATCAGACTGATCAAGATCTTCACCCCAGCAGCCAAAGGGCACAGAAGCCTCTTGTGGGTCACAGGAGGGTCTTGTGGATTTTTCAACTGACAAGGAACAAAAGGACTCTTAATTTGCATGGTTGGTGTCTCCTCTTTGTTGCCTCTGGAGAGTCTGTTAGTAGCAGAGGTCACAAGAGGTGGGGTCCAGCGGTGCTGCAGGGGGAAAAAAATGAAAAAGAAAAAGAAAACTGCTGCTTTGTTCTTCTCAGGTGAGAGAGGCCAGAACCTCTATTATGAATCATTATGGTAAATAAACGTATACTAATAGAATGAGAAAGTCAACTCCCCTCATTGAGCATAAGAACTGCAGTATGTGGTACAAGAGAGGCATTGTGGGTATCCCTTGAAGGACATGGAGAAACATGTTCTTGTGATGAAGGAATCTCAGTTACATAAAGTCCTGAGCTAAGAGTGGGTGCGAATTCCACTAGTGTGATAGATATTGCAAGGAATGTGTATAATGTCTAAAGCAAGGTTGTCTTGCGCAGTTTAGGAAAACACAGAGAAGATGTACATTACTACTTTATGCTTCAGAGTGACAACTCGGTAATATGTGCAACTATTAATTTTCTCTCAATAAAAAAATATTTCAAAATACCATACTGGCTCATATAAATACACTTCCCCAGTGTCTAAGTCAGTCATTACCAAGTCATGTTATTTGAGCAAAGGATGTTGTATAAAATTATCTATTCAGACTAAATGATGATTTTTTTAAATTTTTTTTTGGGGGGGACAAGGTCTTGCTCTGTGGTCCAGGCTGGTCCTGAATTCACTTCAGAGCCCAGGTTGGCCTTGGACTCACGGCAATCCTCCTGTCTCAGCCTCCTGAGTGCTGGGATTACAGGCGTGCACCACCACGCCCAGCTTACGTGGTGCTGGGGAATCGAACTCGGGTATTTAGCGCTTGCTCAAGCACTTTAACCGCTGAGCCATTCCTCCAGCCCCATGATGATATTTTTTTTTTATCCTTGATGTTTTTAAAGCTGAAACCCCCATTACTAATATAAATGATTACATAAAATTATTTTCCAAATTTTTCCTAATAGTAGTAGTAATTGCTCACAGAATTGAGTGCTTACCATGTGACAGTGATCATGTAAGTACTTCACATATATCAGCTTTTTAAATTCCCATCTCCAAACATTCCTTTGAGAAGGGACTTATTATTCCCATTTTATAGACAAGAAATCTGAAATGCTGAGAAATTCAAAGAATTCTCCCACCATACACTGCTGGGAAGCAGTAGGCTAGGTACTTAGCTCTGCCCAACTCTTATACAATGCCAAGGTCAAGTCATAAGTTTTACTCTTAAAAAAGGAAACTTTAATGTCAGCATAACCAGACCAAAATCTTATTACACTGAAGGATGGCTAAAACAATTTAGACACAAAGAGCACTGACCTAACTTTTAGCTTTTGAAAATGATAGAGCAAATTTGTCTCTCAAAAAGCTTTACTAAATGTAAAAATGAAATAAAATGAGATTTGGAATAATAGCACTTTAAGCATGTGGAAACAGGAAGGTCAAGATTTAAAAAAAAAAAAAAGGACTTCATCTGTCTTAAGAGGAAGCTAAACCCAAAAGAAATGGGGCTAAGTTTCTTTGTCTTTTGTTTTCAAAGTATGAATCTCAAAAACTGTGATTTGCAATAGGAAAGGAAAAAAAAAAAAAAACTCAGAAGTCCCAAGATTTAGTCCAGACACTTAACTGTGAGTGACCTTGAACACATCATTCTGTGAATCAGTTTCCAAAATCTTAAAACCTTTGTATTCCCTACATGAAGTGATTGCTTTACCAAATCACCAGAGTTCTTGCCAACTTTAATATTTTATGAATATCTTCAGAGTAGAAATTAGTGTAGAACTTCTACATACTATATGAGATTCAGCACTAATTAAGCTCTCCTCTAAGATGATTATTGTGGGTTTTCTTTTTTTTCTTGATGAGGCCAACAGCTGGGTAAACATCA
The DNA here is from genome assembly GCA_004027205.1 of Ctenodactylus gundi. Taxonomy (NCBI): domain Eukaryota; kingdom Metazoa; phylum Chordata; class Mammalia; order Rodentia; family Ctenodactylidae; genus Ctenodactylus; species Ctenodactylus gundi. The sequence continues at coordinate 601,618 of PVKB01000031.1, forward strand.
TCTTTATTCAAAATTGTTAACTGATCACATTAACTCTCCCATCTCAGTCCATCTTTGGTCATTTGCTGAGGCTGCTCAAGTCTGCTTCTCCCCGGGAAGACACCGTCAACATCTCACCCACGTGGTATGGAGCCATATGGAACTGTTCTAACAACGATGAGCCACTAAGCAGTACTCTTTTTTTCCCCTTAGTTTCTGCTCTTTTTCAGAGGCATTGATTTTTTTTTTCTCCTCACATCAGAAGTTGGAGTCCAAGAAGGTCCCTGCAGAAAATTTATACCAAAATTGATTAAGATATGGAGCCTGAGCTGTCTGTATTTATCAGTACCCTCGCTGAAAGCTGGAAATAGAGTATCATAACCTCTGATGGAGGAGTTCTTACTTTACCCTAAGAGAAACTAACATTAAAATTTGGGGTCCTTCTTGACTACCTAACCCTGGAAGGGATGGACCACTAGGGTAGATGGACTCTCAAGTGAGTCTTTCATATTGCCACAAATCTGTCAATAATCTTTTTATGACTGCCTTAAAACTACAAACAAACTTATGCCAGGAAAAGAGAAATGAGCCATTTTTACTTTAGGACATTTAGAGAAATAGAGAAGCCTCAGGAAGTCTGTTTCACTATGGCAGTCTTCCTCTCTCGATGTACTGCTCTTTCTTCCCTGTTCTAATATTGTGTATATTTTAAGCGCTGAGTATGCTTCCCTAGTAAGATTGAATTAAGACATTAGCGTTCATTCAGCATGTACAAAACATGCTTGTATCTCTAAAGAAGATAGGCAACAAAAGATCAAACTTACTGAAACAAAAATATAGCATCTTTTCTTCAAATTCAGAAACCTCAAGTTTCACCTACTCTGCCTTTATATGAAGAGCTGACACTGGACAGCCTCAGCATGCAATGAGAAATTCACAGTCCCTTCCAAATTCCTTTGTTGATTGAAAATATTTCAGTGCCTGTGTTCAGTATCCAGGTATGAAAATGATGTATCCTAGGATATTCAGGACTGAAAATGCCTAGTTTCCTAAGATCTTCAAGATTGCAGAATTGCATATATACCTTAACAGAACAGGCTTTAAAAATCATCTTAGGTTTGGATAAAACGTGAATAACCTACGTGAAACATATGGTAAGAACTGTTCACTCCATTTGCATTTGTTTCTGGGAGCTGTACTTATTGCGGCTTATAAAATCAGTTCAGTTGAGCATCTGTTTTGTATGCAATAAAGTATTTTCTGTGTAATAAAGAAAATATGAGCCCAAGATATGGATGTGAAAATGTTTTATACATACCAAAACACCAATATGTTGACCCAAATATGAGCAAGACTGAAAAGCCTACCTCCAACCACCCCCAAAAATAGCCACAGAAATTTAGGGAGTTTTTTCTATCTGGTTTAACATGACCTTAAGGAAAATAGAATATGTTGATACAAACATCCATTGTTTGGAAGACCTCTCAGGCCTGTACTTTCACATCTCCTAAGCTGTATTTATTTAAATCTCTCATGTGTTATCATTTTGAATCTCATCAGCTAAGATGAATTTTATTTTAAAAGTAGTTTATTTTCCCTATTATTGTGGTTAAAACACTGGATCAACACCCCAGTTACACTTTTCTGATAAAATTCTTAATCTACCAAATTCTGTTTGTTGTGATTCATAGCTTTATTCCTAATTCATCGTTAATCCCACTTCATGTTTTCAATCACTGTAAATTGCTTATGATGGTGCATTTGTAGCTCTGAAATTTCCTTGAATCTCCCCACCGTGAATTACAGTACAGCTCAGCTTGTTTGTTGGCATTATTAAATAGTTGATTAATATTCAGGTTTGAAATTATCAGTGCTTTTTTATTTATTAAAAAATTAAAGAATCTAGATTTGCTGCTCTTGCCAAAAAGCAGTGAGAATTTTCAAAATATTTTAGGCTCTGATACCATCACATATGTGAATGTTTTATTGAAGTCATTTTTGGTAGCTTGAGCTCCCATTAGTTGTAGGGTCAGAAGTCCTGGTGTTAGACTGAAATGATCTTCTAGAATCCAGTCCTATTCTACTGAATAACCAGATTACTCATGGGAATGTGATGTTCTTTCACAAATGTATCACTAGCAACTGGACACAATATTGCCTCAGTACATAGAAAATCTCTGAAAAAAAACTACTTAATTGCCTCAGACCCTGAAAAAGACATTACCCTTAAGGGAAACCATAAGTTTTCATATAAATGGAAAATACATGCTTCTCTCATCTCACAGAAAAATGTCTCACAAGACTTCTATCTTCAGGAAAAATTGAGACAAAGATTTAGTTTGTGTTTAGATCTTCAAAGACCCTAAACTGTATATCACAATTCCTAGCAGCACAAGAAAGATATCCCATCCCTATACCATGGCTCTTGATGGCACATCTTGTAAGATACCTAAGTCTTTAAGACATGGAAACTAGCCCGAACTGGTTCCTTCAGCCTATCTCCCAAAAGTGAGCTAAAGGAATTCCATCTTCCATTTAATTGATCAATTTAGCTGGGCCAGTGGCACAGGACTGTAATCCCAGCACTCCCAGAGACTGAGGCAGGAGGAACAAGAGCTCAAGCTTAGCCTGGCAGCGTACCAACTTAATGAGATCCTCTCTCAAAATAAAAAATGTGGCCTGGGAGTGTAGCTCAATGTGAAGGTCCTGGGCTCAGTCCCATACACACACACATATACATATGTACACATGCATACATATATACATACATATACACACATACATATACATACAGGTGCGCACACGCACACATCTGAACAGTTTTGCACATTTCAGATTTCAGACCTTACTACTCTGAATGAGGCCTGATCATTGTTCCGGAGCTTTCATTTCAGTGCTGTTACCTTAGTGAAGCCACTCCATTTGGCTCCAGGGACAGCAGAATGCAGTTGGTCCTAACTGACCTGGAGAGCGTGGGGGTGGGAGTCAGAGATTTGGAGGCTGCGGAAATTAGTAAAACTGGTACATAAATCTGTGCAGCAAAATTGTCAGTACCATGACTAGAACTAATATAACTATTGTCACGTGGGATGGCTATAAAATTTAGTAATATTAACAAGGTAACACATACCTCCAACGGGATGAGGCTGTACCAAAGTATGTAGTATACCATAGTATATCAAACTATAGCATATGAAATACAATGTAGCTACAAACTTCTTTCTCAAGTAGTTCATCTGCATACCTTTCCCTCGGAACACGATTATTTTATGAACCATTTATTTAACTTTCTCTGTTTTGAAACAATCTAGGGTATTCTTCAATTCACTTGCAAATATCTTGCTTTTAGAAACCATGCTTCTGTTCATTTCATGTTAAGGAAATCCCAAAATAGCCCTTAAAGTTTTCTCTTATACAGCTGAAGTCTCTGTCCTAACCAATTTTATTTATTCATTCATCCATTCAACTAACAATATTGCCTCCCACCACATGACAAGCATAAAGGGTACTAGACATCTTCTCTTAGAACATAGTGTCTCTTCTTCTCCAGACTTATCCAGGGTACACTCAGATTCCACTACCTAGAGATATAGGCATCCCTCCTTTTCTCCAAATCTACGGAGCTGGAAGAGTCTGTGCTCTAGGTCTATTTGCTTCCATCCTTTCCCAAATCTCTCTCTCTCTCTTTCAATCTCTCTCTCTCTCTCTCTCTCTCTCTCTCTCTCTCTCTCTCTCTCTCTCTCTCTCTCTCTCTCTCTCTCTCTCTCTCTCTCTCTCTCTCTCTCTCTCTCTCTCTCTCTCTCTCTCTCTCTCTCTCTCTGTGGTTTCCAAGAACCCTGCAGTGTAACCCCAGCTCCTGGCTTCTGAGATCACAATGACCATGCCCAACAACATCAAAATATATGCAATGATTCAAAAATGTCTCACTATATCACATTTATGCATTTATGTAGGTACATTGGCCTGCAATACCTTTATGAACCCCTCACCCCAGTGAGCATCCTTTATCTCCTTATCTCCTACTTTTCGTGTAGGCAAACCTCCAGGCAAAGGGCGTCTCCTCCACCACGAACCCAAGAGGTTTGGGAGTAGCAGCTCAACATGAGAGCACAGCTTATATATATCAATAAAACAGGGAAAGTTCATATATATATATATATATATATATATATATATATATATATATATCAATAAGCTTATATATAAGCTTCAAATATAGTCACTTCCTTGAAAATGCTCTTACCCTCCTATAAATAACTGCTTTTTCTTTTGTGACCCCGTGACACATTGCCTTTTCACATAGGATCAATCACAGCCTAATGGGGTAGGTTCCTATGGTTCCTATGGACATCTGTGCTTCTTGTTAAATTAAGAACTCATTTCGTGCAGGGAATATGTCATAAGAATCCTTGTATCTCCCTTGTACAGCTGTCTCACAACTGTGATATTTTAATAAATGTTTGTGCCGTAACTCTAGGGTTCCTCTTTCCCCTCACCAGCTAGACTTTGATGAAAGTAAATACTCTTGTTGTAGCATGTCAGTTCTGACATTGAACACAAATTTCTTTGATGATGTGTCTTGATGTGGCTTTTTTCTAGATGTGGAAGAAAAGGTACTTTTAAAGCTCTTCCTGACTTTGGCTCATGTGTTCCTACCTAGTTGCAATCATTGGTCCTCCTAAGCTCATGGAGGTTGTGTATCTTCCTGTGGATGGATGCCGTTGTCTAGGCCCTCATCTTATGCCACTGTGCCTAGGCTCTGGAAGGAGGTAGATCACAGCATTGAGCACTCCCCTCATGCTCATGTGAAATAATAAGGCATATGAGAAGGAGAAAATTTATTAAGGCCACGGTAGATGTGTACACATAAACACATGCACATATAAAATCATCTCGTGTGGTTAACATTACTTTACATGCATATGCTTTAGTCCATTTTTTTGTTGCTGAAACAAAATAGCTGAGACTGGGTAATTTAATATTTATCACACAGTTCTGGAGTCTAAGAAGTCCAAGAACATTGCACTGTCATTCTGCACCCTAACATGGCAGAGTTTGTCACATCTAGACACAGAGTAGGTTTGCCAGAGGAAGATCACTTTTATAACAAAGATGTGTTCGCATGGCGCATTAATTTCTGAAGAGATTAATGTACTCATAATGGCAAAGCCCTTTAGGTCCAATCACCTGTCAGAGGTTTCATATTCAAACACTAATAATAAGAGTTGAGGGATAAAGTTTCCCTCACTAAACTTAAGGAACATGTTTAAGCAGTAGCAAAATGTAATCGATGCATTAAGTGCTTTCATCTGGGGTTTGAGGAACAATACAGGCGTTAGAGAGCTTGCCCAGGAAGCAAAAGTCCTTGAATTTAGTTCCCCAGCATCACGTAAACTGGGTTTAATGGTGTATGCCCAGCGCTTGAAAGGCTGAGGCAAGAGGATTGTCATGTGTTTGAGACTAACCTGGGCTACATTTTGAGTTCAGGATCAGTCTGATCTACTGAGCAAGACTCGATCTCAAAAAACAAAAAATTCCTTCAATAGATCTATAAGGTCAGCATTATCATTTCCATTTTAGAGATAAAAAAACAAATGCTGGAAAAATGAATATCTTCTCTAGGAACCAGCCTCTGCATAGAAGAGCTGAGATTTAAACCTGGGTCTGCCTCAATTTCTGTTACTCATATTGCTTCAAAAACAGGAATAATTAATTAGCATTAGTGATCTCATAGTTTATAAATGTAATTTGTGATAGATTACTCATAACTGCATTGTATATACATAATAAATACAAATTATTTACTAAGTCATATTTATCAGGACTCAGATATGTTCCTGTGCTGGTGTATGCACCTCACAGAAGAATGATGCTCAATGAAAAATCATTTAATTTATGTTTGCAATCTTCCATCATTGATAGACAACACTCCATGATTCAAATAAAAAAAAATCACAGACATTCTGTGAAGTCAGAATATTGTAGTCCCAGGCCATATCTCCATTGCAAACCTTGTCTGATCCTGGCAATCTATGCTTTTTGAGAACGACAGAGCATCAGCTCTTTGGTCTTCTGAGAGCAAAGTTGACATGCTCCATAATTAAGGATCCCTGACTAAATTGGAAGGGGCGCCACATTTGTAGGAGACTACAGGTTGTGAGGAGAGAGAGAGAGATGGGAAAGGCAGCAAAAGCATTTTGCATGTGACAAATATTTGAAGACCTTGTTTTTACAAAATCCCTGGCCAAGATTCAGTTTAGAGTTTTGTTTCTATAGGCTGTCCCAGCTTTAAGAAAATGTAACCCTATAAATTATGTATGTAGAATTATTAAAAAGAATAATTTGTTTTAATTTGCATACTTTTTTAAATTTAGTAGTTCTGCATTTACTGGATACCTGCTATATGCCACATGCTCCGTATAGCTTTGAGCAAGGACTGAAGTGGTCATTTTCAGTATTAGAAAATCAGATAACTGCCAGAATATGCTTCTATTTTCAAAATGGGTGAATAAGTACATTAGGCAGCAATAAATGACATGTGGACATATTTAAAGCACTGAAGGCCTTCAGGGTGAACAGATCAGCAAGATGCAGCACCAAAAGAACAGGTTTTGATGCTATAAATAGGGCCACTGCAAATTCCAACCCTCAACAGCTATCCCTGAGATGTCAGATTCAAGTATCTTCTTTAGAATCATCAAAGAAGATGTTTACTGTGGAATAAGTATTTTACAAGGAGAGCTATAAGCGACAAAAAAAGTCTGTATTAAAATTGGCCCATGGGGGGAAAATGTGTAAGTTTGACCACCATTTGGGTTAACATTCAAACTTCCCTTAATTCTGTTTCCAAATGGAAAATGTATCCCCTCTCTTGGAAGCCACCATCTTTGCAAGACTAATCAGATGTCTCAGACATACTCTTGATACCTAAAAAGTGTGTAAGAATGACACTGCAAAAAAGCAACTTAAATCTAAACGGTCAAGAGTTCTCCAGGTTTTGGCTCCCTGGTGAAGAAGGTACAAGTGTTAAGATCCAAAGGATTCATTTGCTTGCATGACCTCTCTGAACCTATCTCCTCATTTGTAAAAGAGGATGATAAGACTTTCTGGACAGGTTGAAAAGATCTGATGTGACAAATTGTGCACAAAGCCTAGCTTATAAAGTAGTCTTAAATGACTTTTCAACCATATTACTATACATTATCGACTCATTTTAGAGCTCAAAGATTTATTTCAGTGGTAGAAACAGAGGGAACAAATGCAATTCCAGAGCCTTCTATGCCCTCAAATATGTAAATTGGTTCATACAGTACCGTTTCCTGGAGTAGCTTCTATTCCCACCCCTGGAACATTCCTGGTTCCCCTAGCAGTCACACCACCCACTGAATGGTTCAAACACTTTCCTGGTCTACTTTGAGCAACTGTGAATCCTTCTGTCTGCATAATTATTTTTATGTACCATGCATATTTAACTAGGAGAACAAGGAACTTACTCCAGGGTTGAGGATAGTGATACTTGTGTTCTTTTCCTTTGGGACTGTGTCTGGGCCAGTTGGCTCACTCATTTGGCATGTCTTTCTGATGAGACCAGAGGGATCTCTTGGTCCACATGTGCATTGATCAGCTACACCACCCCCAATCCCACGTCATAATCAAGTCTGGTACAGAACAAAATCCAGGAGGCAGCTAGTCACTTCTCTCACCTTAGGTGGCTTAGCACCATTTGTTCATTAATGCAGCCAATAGGTCCTGAATGCCTGCTATGTCCTGGGCGCATGCTAATGTCTGAGTGGAACTGAGAAGACATGCTTCCTGCCCTCCTGGGGCCTGTAGTCTAGCTTGAGAGGGACATACTTCTGATGAGCAAACCAGCAAATGTGTTATTGTGAATTCAAAAAAGATCCATGTGGAAAATGGACAGAATGCAGTTATAAAGAGCTGCAGGAAAGACCACAGAGACCTCTCTTTGGGGGACAACATCTAAACTGAAATCTGAGTGCTGGAAGGAGCCAGCCAGTTGAAGCCCAAAAAGAAGACTGTCGACAACATAAGGTCTTTCTGTTACATGCAGTGCCACTTCCTGCTTGGCAGGAACTTGCGAACGTGGCTCTGTCTAATCAACGTGTCATGGAGTAGAGAGTTCACATCACCCCACTGTCTACAGGCCCTTCATGTGCAGAGGCTTTGCCCAGCAAGCACACATCATTCTTGTTCCCATCAGTGGCCACTCCTCTCAGGCCCTGACAGAAATCTGCACACACAAGTGGTAGGGATTTAGGTTTATCTTACAAAGAGAAATAAAAGCAGTAAAGTTGTAAACTCTGAATTTGGAAGGCAAAATCATTCTTTACTGTGCCTCCAGGTTTTCATGTATTAGGAAAATTGACCCATAAAGACAGAAAAGCTTTCTGCGGCATGACCAGAAGGCTGCTTTGTTGTCCAAGGGTCCCAACATGGCGTCCAACTCCTAGTATCCTTTGTTCTCTTCTGGAAGTCCTTAACCAGAATCTGAACATATTTTCTTCTCATTTTCTTTTATATATCCTTCCCTTCACAGAATGCTTTATCTTCAAAAGATTTTCACATACTTTTTGGTTCCTCATAATAACACTCAACAAGGAAGATGGGTTTGGAGTATTAATAAAGCAAAAAGTTAGCAGAAATTATGCTTTAGTTTCTTTGCAAAGTACCCTTCCCACCCCCAAGCTTTCTGAATATGGAATGTGCCATATTCCAAATGTTCATTTTGATGGGGGAGGCAATAAGATGGAATTTTTTAAAGCACAGGTTTTGTGGCAAAAGACATGTGAATTTATGTATTTATTTGATTTTGCAGTGGTGGGGTTTGAACCCAGTCCTTTGTGCATGCCAGACAGTAAGCCACATGCCCACCCAGCCCAATGAGTGTGTTTCTAATCTGGATTCTGTCACTTAGTTAATATGCCACCTGTAGTTTCAATTTCCTTTCCTGTAAACAGGGATAACAATGTCAAACTCGTGTAGAGCTGATAGGAACTGAATAAGGAGAGCACAAATCCCAGTGCCTGGTGTGTGGTGGGCACAGCCCTGAATGAGGGTCCTCTGCCTTCTTTTTCTCAACACCCTGGAATATCTGAACCCAGCAGATGTGTATAGAGTACTACTCACAGAACCACATCTTTCCTGCCAAACCTGTCCCTCCTCTCTCCCTGACTGCAGTATTTGGCAAGGCCACCCTCCCAAGCTCAAGTTTCCAGTCTTCCTTAAACAGAAATCCTTCTCCTTTACCTCCTACACCAAGCGCTCACCAGCTCTGCTATTCCTGCTGCCTGGTTAGTTCTCAGATTTGCTCCCTCCTCCCATTGCCATTCATTTATTCGCTCAACAACTGCTTTAAATACTTACTACAGGCAGCCCATGTGCTGGCTGAACACTGGGAACAAACCGGCAGTGGCCAGGACTTACTCCTGACCTTCATCCTCACTCACTCGAATTTTGTCCATCGATCGCTTGTGAACCTCATCTCTTTGCTCCATAACACTCTCAATATTAACATCAGAATTATTGTTACAAACCACTTCTGATCTCATCCTTTTACTACTTTAAAACCTTAGCTGGATTCCCACTATCTACAATAATACAAAACCTGGTGATTTTTTCATCTTTATTAATATAAATATATATGTGTATATATGTGGAAAATATACATATATGTTGTGTGATATGCAGTGTTTACATTGAGCTTTAGTATATAGTGCACGCATACATCATGTCAACATTGCAATCCCTTTTCCTCCCCCTTTTGGGCTCTCCCGCCTCCTCACCCTCCTTGACTCCCAGTATCACCCCCATTTAGTTCTATAGAATGCCTCTATCTTGGGCTTCTCCTACTAGAGAAACAATGTGGTATGTAACCTTTTGCTTTTGACTCACTTCACCAATCATAACGGTCTCAAGTTGCATCCATTTACCTACACAAGCTTCATGTCTGTCTGTTTCATGGAAGAGTAGTACTCCATTATGTACATTTACCCCAATTTTTGTATCCATTAGGTTGTCGATGGGTATTCCGGCATCTTACACATTTCAGCTGTTGTTAGTTGGGCTGCTGTAAACATGGATGTACATGTATCTCTGTTCTGTGCTGAACAGGTTCTATGCATAAGGCATGGCTCCAGGTACTTTACACATCTTATCTCATTAAGTTAAAGACCACATTCATTTAGGAGGTCCTTAACAAGATGGACATGACTCACCTTCATGGATGGCCTCCCCTCCTGCCACGCAGATACAATTCCCTCTTGTCGAAATTTATTGAGAAACAAATATTTGAAACAGCAGCAAACATGCCACATTTTTATGTTCTTGCACACTTCTGAGTCTATCCTGACACTTCTTCTGCCCTAAGTTTCCACCTGGAAAACCGCTATTCATCTTTGCAACCTTTCTTCTATGCCATGGAGTCAGCTTCCTGTAACTCAGTGCTTTCACACTATTCTGAACCTAACCCCTTCAAGCATCTGGCACTCCGTTTCCTCCTTTTTATCAGGAGTTCCTTGAAGCAGAATTACATCCTGTTCATTATTATACACCCGGAAGCAGCCAAACATTGCAATACAGTCAACCTTTAAGCTGCATTTGTTGAATGAGTGAATGAGTGGATGAATGAACGGTATCACAGGCTACTTGTTTGTGTTCCACACCAAGCATGACTCAGAGTAGATGCTGCGAGTGGAGACTTCAAACTGTAGAATAGTGACATTTCTGTCAAGGACACAAAGACCAACTTTTACTCAATGTGCTGAGATTCCTTAATAATCTGTCTTTCTTCCATGTTCTGCGCTTTAAGTAACAAAGGCAATAACTTTATTCCTTGTGAAGTTAGACCTTCGTGGCCTGCTTGTGGTACTTTGAAGATGAGAGTATTAGCAGGCTGGGCAGGAGTGAACATGATCGTTTTTCCCTCTCTTTAAATATTATCTCTCTGGTCTCTGGTTTCTATCTACGTTATATGGAAAATAATTTATAAGCCTCTGGAGGAAATCTTCTGAATAAATTTTAAATGAAATTCAAACTTCACTTGGAAAAGCAGGACCCATTAAAGAAAGACCAGCTAGAATTTTGATATTCAAAATCTAAGCTATACATCTTCCAAACATCTCCAGTTGTGAGAAGTATGATTTTAAAAAATCAAGAAGTATGGCAAGAAGTCCTTTGACTTTCTGAGACATAATTCAGGAAAGGTACAGGAACAAAAGATACTGATGTGAAGCTTCTGAAAATTTTTCTGTTTTTTTTTTTCTTCTTCATTTAATGAGAAGAGAGCTTTATATAGTCAGCATGTCATGGCGTTATCTGTCTCATCTGGAAGTCAAGTAAATTTTCTGCACACATAACTTAATCATCAAGTAACTGAAGCAATTGGACAAAGCCCATTTATTCTTATTGTCTTAATGATCAATTCAGATCTTCCACCTTACTAATAAATTGCTTGGCAGTCAGTCCAAATTACCCAGAGATGCTCATCTACTTGACCTTGTGTAAGACAAGATATTAGCCAAGGGACCATACCAGGAATAAGTTCTAATTCTAAGCTTAAACACTTTTCATTTTAAGCCTTTTTATATTGAGACGAATAGGAAGGTTGTAAAGCCTTTTGTTCTGCAAAAATGTGTCTAAATCAGTGCCATGTTATAAATTTTACATGCTCTTTTTCAGCTTTTACGTGACTCATGATTTTGCACATAGCCATATAAGTGATTATAAAATGAAACAAGGTACATTTTACTAGGTGTACAGTTTCTTTAAATCTGAAATTCATGATTTAAACTCTTCCATGTTTGGTTTGCCTTGCCCAAATGCATTCTTTTTTTAGAAAACAAAAAACAAACTACACTTATGTAAGATTCCAGTGTTTCATAAAACCATCCTGTTAATAAGACCCATTTCTTAAATGTTGTCTTTGAAAAGGTAGTGTCTTTTTCCTCCTAAGCCTCTTTAATTAGCATTTCTCATAAGTGACATTTCACTGGAGACACTCTAGCTAAGGATCCTGCAAGGATTTCTGCCTCTACTCGTGGTTTTTCTGCAGGGAGTCTTCAACACATTGTCATACTGATGGGATAGAAATATCATTTTTAATGAGCTTTGAAGAGAGATAAGACTAAATATAAATAAAAACAAAAAAATACTAGGGAAAGGAAGTCACTTTCAATCTCAAACAACTAAAATGCAGGATTTCAACATTTGAGGCATCTTGCCTAAAATAATGTTAGTCAATTCTTTAAAGAGTTGAGATTAGGATAAATCTATGACCCCCCTAAAATTGTTTTTCAGATATTGGAGTATCATTTAGAATCTAAATCCTTCATCAAAAGTCACAAATTACTTGAATGAAACTCATTAAAAATTGAACCAGAGATTTCAGGAAGATGTAATTTAAGCATACATGGGGAAAAAATTGATGTGAGCTGTACATGTGACATTAACACTGTGCCATTTTCATTACTAATTGTACATTTCATGGATGTCAAATGCCACCTGTATGAATGCATTGTATTAATTAATGATATATGCTACACACTGTCTTCACTCTAAAGTAAAATAAGAATAAATGACCAATTTTTCATCATATGTTCTTCACTCAGATTAATTGACAATTAAAGTGAAAAATGAATAATTCCTTGCTGTGTGTGAATGACACATGTAGGTAATGAGCTTAGTATAGTTAGAGATTAGACCATGTTTTCCATAAAACACTAAATCACTGTTCATTGCATTGTGTCTATTGGAAATTTGTAAATGGTGAATTTATTGGCAAAGCTGAGTATTACATTTCCATTTGATAGTTCAGCCACCTGCTTCTTAGAAATCATTGCTCTTCCTTTTACTTTTTCATCTTAAGGTCACAGTTTTGGCCAATGAGCCTGCAACTGTATACAAAAATAAACATATTAAAAATAAAACATTGGTCTGGAGGAATAGCACAGTGGCTACAGCATTGGCCTTGCAAGTGCAAGGCCCTGAGTTTGATTCCCCAGCACCACGTAAACTGGGTGTGGCGGGGCATGCCTATAATCCCAGACCTCAGAAGGTTGAAGCAGGATTGTTCTGAGTTTGAGGCCATTTTCTGAGGCAGGAAGATTGTTGTGAGGTAGAGGCCAGCCTGGACTATACAGTGAGTTCAGAACCAGGCTGGATAACAGAGTCAGACTCTGTCTCAAAAAAAAAAAAATAAATAAAATAAAGAAATACAGAATAAGACATTTATCCAAGAGTTTAAGTCAGGGTTTTGAAGAAATGCTTGCATTCTTAGGTTTGGTGTGGCATTGTTCACAAGAGTCAAGATGTGGAAACAACTTCCCTGTCCATCTATGGATACATAGATAGAATGTAGTAGAGATATTCAACAGAATATTATTTGACCTTAAAAAAGAAGGAAATCCTACAGTATAACAATTTATAACATGAGTAGGTGTTCTCCACCAGACTGTTCCTGCCATTGTCAAATGCCCATGAATAAACAGACTTCTTGGGAAGTGGATTATCTATGGATTTTGAGGTGCTATTGTGTGGCCTGTGTGCTATTGGGAAGTGGGGCCTGGTAGGCTATGGTGGATTGCTTACTGAGCATGTGGGGGATAACTGGGTGTGCAGCCTGGAAGGATATATTCTTGATCCAGCTTCTCCCCTGCCCTGATTCTTCCTCTTACAACGTCATGAATAACAATATGAATGGAATTGGAGGATGCAATGCTTATGGAACAAGCCAGGCACAGACAGAAATTACTGTATGATCTCACTTTACATGTGGAATGGAAAATAGTCAAACTCATAGGAGCATAACAGAATGGTGGTTTGCAAGGACAGCAGGAAGGTGGAAATGGGAATGTGGTTGTCACAGAGTGCAAAGTTTCCACTATGCAAGAAAAATTACAGATACTTCTATATATAGCATAGTGCTGACAGCTAATAATACGTGTTATAACATTTGTCAACAGGATAGATTTTCGTGTGTGTGTGTGTGTGTGTGTGCGTGTCTGTGTGTACACTTATCAGTCAATATACTTAAAATATATATAGTAGAAAATGCAATGCAAAGAAACTTTGGGAAAAAGTATACATGGTTATGGTGGTGACTGTTTTATAAGTATATACTCATGCTCCAACTCATCAAGATTTATACATTATGTGCAGCTTTTTACATGTCACTCTTCTAAAGTGGCTTTAAAATAACAAATAAATTACATTTCATTTTTTATACAATATCTTATAGATATCTTTACATTGAGCACAACTACTTTGATATGATCATTCAAAAGTCCTGTGGCTATTTTTTGTTTTGAGAGTTTTTTGTTTTGTTCTGATTTTGTTTGGTTCTGAGCCTACTTCTACTATACTGCCTGCTAGGAATACAGTGGCAATAAAGTCTTTTTCTGCCTTCAAGATTTTTGGCCTATAGAAGAAAATATAAATTCCACTTGGTAGTACTGGTGATAGGTAGCAGAGGTGGATGGCAGAGAGTGTTGATGAGGATTTGAAGTTGGCCTTTAAGTATATTATGAGGTAAGTAAGTCAATGAAAAAGGGGCATTTTATGGTTTGGATCTGGAAGGTCTCTTAAAAACCTCATGTGTTCGGATGTTGTGGATTGTCTATGGATTTTGAGTTCTCTTGAGAGGTGGGGTCTGGTAGAATATGGTGGATTGTTTGGTGTGTGGGAATCACTGAGCATGTGGGGAATAACTCGGTGTGCGGCCTGGAAGGATATATCCTTGCCCCGGCTTCCTCCCTGCCCTGATTCTTCCTCTTGCAATGCCACGAGCAGCTCTTCTCCACCAGACTCTTCCTGCCATTGTCAAACATCCATGAATGAACTGAGACCTCATTATATTGTGAGCTAAAATAGACATTTCTTCCCTTAAGTTGTAGATGTTGGGTACTGTGTTCCCACAATGAGAAAATGGCTAAGATAAGAAGTAAAGAATACTTCAGAGAGAAGGCAAAGTTTATGTGAAAATCTACTGGGACATGCATATGTAGGCTTAAGAACCTGAAAGAAGTGATCCGCTCTATCGCAAATTTGATGTTGTCCCTCAAAGCACCAATCCATCCCAGAATCATCACTTTTCTCTTTATCTGTGTAAGACAGTTTATAGCAAAGGTTCTGAGCTTATCCACTGTACAAGTAACTCAGCATGACCTCACCAGGAGGGGACAACCAGCTCTGTCTGCAGCTGAGGTCTCCCCATCTTTTTGCTCTCTTTTAATCTACAGTTTTATGAATCATGGCTAGCCTAGGATCAGAGAGAAAGGGAGAGAGAATTAAGAGGAGCCAACTTCCCCTGCAAGGATTGTTTCTTACAATAAAACGTCCATGACCTAGAACTTTTGGATAGCTAATCTCATCCTTGCTTTCAGTGCAAGAGATGTTGACAACTAACTGCTCCTAAGAATTTATTTATTTAAAAGAGCACCATCTTCCAGATTCTGCTTGGGCCTGTGTGCATTCCTCAGCTACCATCTGCAGAAGACAAATAATTCTCCCAGATTATGATTCAGAATCAATGCAGGAAAAAAGTAAGGACCATCAATACATTGCACATAGACAAAAGAGGAAAAAATATGCATATATTTTAGGAAGAATTCTAATAAGGACTCACAACAACAACAAAAGTATCATTTTAACCATAAAATAGACTAATTGCTTGAATTAAGTGAAAATTGTGTGCATTGCATATGCATATCATTATGCTAAAGTTATTTAACACATTACCTCATTATGTAAAGGTAATTGAGGTTTTATCATGTAAATAAGCAACATTGAACCACTAATGGAGCCCTTGAAAATTACCTTCATTTAAAGAGAAAAAGGTTTAATTATCTGAGAATCATTATTGACTGACAAGAGATTTCAGGTTGCCCTCAACTCTCTTCCTACCTTCTGAGGCACAGGGTTGCTACTCTGTCAGCAAGGATTTTGGAATAATGATAAATCAGAAGAAAAGAATGGGAAGAATCATTTCTGTTTATATTAATAAACTTGAAAAGAATAGACTACAGGAAGAATACCATAATATATGAAGTTTTAGCCATTTAGGAAAACTCCCAACTTTGCATCTAAACAAGTCTCTGCAGGGAAATCAACAACTTTTAAGCCAGAGATGGATCAGGCTGTGTGTTAGGCGCTTCCATTAAAACTGTCTGCCGTGAGCCTCTCAGCAACAGGAAGAGCATCAGTGCCATGGCATAACTAAATATAAAGAGCAGTAATTTTGAAAGCTAGAACTGGAATCATATCCTGACTTTGCCACCACTCTGACAAATTCCTTAAATTCCTAAGCCTCAATTTATTCATTTCTTCTTTTTCTTTCCCCATAGATTAATTTTGTTTTGAAAATTTATCTTGTACAAATATGCATGTGCTCCCTTCCCATGTGACTGACCCTTAGTTTTGCTGTCTTTTTGCTAAACCTCTTTTTGTGTTCGGCTGAAAACCCAAATATTTCTCTAAACTGTTGATGGGTGTGTTTCCCTCCTCCAGCTTGCACAGTTGTATTCCTTTGGACCCTTAATGTAGGACATTACATTTATCCCTGTTAAATTATGTCTTCCTGGTATAGCTTTTCCTCTCAGCCTGTTGAGGGAATTTTGAATTTTGTGTTGGCCTATTAGTGTATTAAATATCCTTCAGAGTTTTTTGTCTGGTAAGTGTTCCTCCATGCCTACTTTGATGCCATTAATAAAAATACTGAATAGAGCAGAATCCAAGGGCAGAACTCTGCAGCGTTCAATCAGTGACCACCTACAGGTGTGACAGCCATCCATGAAGCCTTGGGTGTAGATGTAAAACCAGCTCTGAATCCACTTAATCTTTCACTCGTAGACCCACCATGCTACAGATAATGGAAGACATCAAGTGCTTTACTGGAATCAAAGACACTTTATCTATGGCATTTTCCAGGTCTTTCAACCTGATGCTAATAACCCTGTCAAAAAAAAAGGAAATTAATATAGTTTGGCAAAGGTACTTTTAATGAGACCACTAAAGTCTAAAGAGTGGCTCCAAGCACAGGGGTTACTGCCAGGGTAAAAGAACCTCACCAGGGACTGTGGCATGGTGGTCGTGGTGTGTTGATGAGCTGACCAAGTTCGAAGAACAGACTTAGCTCTTGAGGTTCAAGCTGGGCTTGAAACACTAGATGAAATCAGTTTTTTTGAGACTTGCCTAATTCAAGGCATTGTGATAAGTAGTTTGTTTGTGTGTATGTATATATGATTATATATATATATATATATATATATATATATATATATATATATACACACACACACACACACACACACACACATATATATCATATAGTTGGTTTTTTAAAAAGTGCTTTTTTGAGACAAGGTCTTGCTGTGTATTCCATCCTGGTCCTGAACTCACTGTGAAGCCAACGTTGGCCTCAAACTCAGAACACTCCTGCTACCTCAGCCTTCTGAGTTCTAGGATTACAGGGGTGCACCACCGTGACCGGCTTACATGGTATTGGCAAATCGAAGTCAAAGCTTTGCCCTTGATAGACAGGTTCTCTCGCCACTGTGCTATTCCTACAGCCCCAGCACTACTTTTTAACTTCTTTATTTTTAATGATTTTAAGAGATGATGAGAGAGGTTAAATAATTGACTAGTAGTTACATAGAGCTAGTGCCAGAGACCCATGTCACCCTGACACCAAACCGTGCTTTTAATTGCTGTGTCCTCTTGAGCAGATTCTGTGCCTCAGGGTTGTTGATTTAATTTAATTGAGGAAAGAACAGCATATCAAGATTTCCAGTCTGTTAATGTGTGATGCAAAGGATTCATTAACTGTGACCAAATGCTACACCAACACCCTCATTTTGAACATGTCCTTCCCTAGTGTCTGAGTACCAAACAAAACAACAAAAAACAGATTCAGTGATGGCTGCTTCCTGGAGCAGATGACTTGCGTGAAAGGCAATGTCAAAAGATGTTTTGTTCAGATCAATACAAACTCTGATGAAATAACCCCTGCCCTGTAGTCAGAGTATCTGCTAACTCGTCAGGTGATTTGCTTACTTTAGATTTGGTCCTTCTCTGCCAATGACACACTGCCAAAAATAGATGTTCTAATTCTTTTTTTCCTTCTTGTTTTCTTTTTTCATTGTTGTTGTTGCTGTGGTAGTTGTTGTTGTGGGGGCGCTGGGGATTGATCCCAGGAATTTTACCTTAAGGTATATCCTCCTTGGCCTTTTTTTCTTTCTCTCTTTCTTTCTTTCTTTTTTTTTAAGATTTTGAGACAGGATTTCACTAAATTTGCCTAGGCAGGGCTAGAATTTGCAGTTCTCCTGCCTCAGCCTCCCAGAGAGCTGGGATTACAGGTCTGCATTGCTAGGCCCAGTTCTAATTGTCCTCCAGGTTAAATTTGCTTAAATTTGCCTTCCCCCTTCCTTTTCCTACTTTGACATATACCTTTTTTGTTTATCTAGGTTCCCATATCACTGATTAAACTATAGCCAAATTTTCACTGTAATCCATATGTTCTTTCAGGTCCAGAAAGTCATTAAAACTCCATCCACTCTGTTGGGGATTAATTTAGTGCTTAGAACACAACCATATTCTAGTCCTTGAGCATCACTGCATTCTCATCGCCTGTGGCCCTTGCAGAGCGAACTCAGGCTGGCTCCAGGGCTTGCTACACTGTTTTCAAACATTCATAAGCCATTTTTGGTAAGTACTTGAAAGCACTGGCATTTTTACCAAGATGTCAGGGCTAGGAAGATAAATACTCTCAAAAATTTATATAATACCAACATATAGGAAGCCAACACACACAATAAAGAATTTGCTATTTATCCATTAGCCTGTAACTACATAGCAGAGGATGCTACACCAAAGCTGCTAGATGGTTCACACTTCTCTGGAGATATCCTGAACTTTCTGCAGTTGTGAATTGATCAATGGTACAGAGGAAAGGTTCAGATGGATGGAGGTATCTCTGGACCATTCTGAATTATAGCACCCAGGAATGGCCTTAATTGTGCTATACCCTTTAAATACTGAATGTATTCTTTTGTTTTTGAAAGCTTTATTGCAGTATGCACATCACAAAAAATCACCAATTTTTGGTTTTCCCCATGATTATTATTTTTATTAGTATATGTTTGTGATGCATCTTAATTACATAGTGCTTAAGCAGTTGGCACATAAGCGTACTGCATCCTGGTCATCTTTTCTTCTCCCTCCCCACTCCCATCCTCAGATCTGCTTGCCTTGGTAGAATAATATCTGTTTTACTCTTGCTGCTTTTAATATTTTCTCTTTATGTTGTACATCCGAGGTTTTGAGTATATGTCGTGGTGACTCTCGTTGCTGGTTGAAAATATTTGGTGTTCTATAAACTTCTTGTACCTGAAAATTAATTACTTTTCCTAGAATTGGGAAATTTTCTTGCATGATTTCGGTGAGTAAATTCTTTATACCATCTGTGCTAGCTCCTGCTCTTTGGCCCACACCCATAATTCTGAGATTGGTTCTTTCTGAATCATCCGTCAGCAGTTGTATCCAGCTACAGTTCCCTCATTTCTAACTTTGGAGTTGTGCCTAATTATAGCAGTTGTTTCCTCAGCCTTATCTTCAAGGTCTGAAATTCTGTCCTCACAGTGTTCAAGTCAACTTCCCCTGCTTTCAAATGTATTTTTCATATCCTGAATTTCATCTAGATTTCTTTTCAAAATTTCCACTTCTGTATCAAAATGTTCCTTCATATCTCAAATTTCCTTATTTACCCCAACCAACTTTTTATTTGTGGCTTTTGTATGCTCAGTGAACTTTGTATTCATTAGGACCACTATTTGTTTAGTAAGTTCCTCTTTAAGCCCACTGATCGATCATCGCTTGTATTGCCTTGAGGATATCTTGTTTTAACTAGCTGTTAGAGTCATTTATTTGCTTTTTTACTTCCTTCCCTGTGAGTTTCACTATTTCAGGGCCCATGACATTAATTTCTGGGGTCTCAGGCATTTCTGTGTGTGTCCTGTTGCCTTGTCTTCCTCCCATGTTTCTGTTCTTGATGTACTTCACTTTAAAGGCCTAGACAAAAGCTTTTTGGGGTCTTTTTTGAACGGCTAATGGGGTATGGGGTGGGGGACCCGAAAGTCCTGATTTCTGTACTGGGAGTATGCAGTGAAGGAGGACCTGACAGTACAATGATTTCTGAGGTATCTTGTTCACACCCAGTCCCCTCAGCAAAGCTCTCCCACCTGGCTTCCCTCCCCTAAGGGCAAGGCTCTCCTCACCTGGAGGTGCTGTCACTACCACCTGACCCATTTCAGGGGCCGGAGGGCTTTCTCTCCTCTCTGCAACTGTCCCTTGTGCCAGTTTCTTCCTAGGCATTGTGTAAGAGTGACCCCAGAATCCCTGATGTGCTCTTCTGAGCTTTCCTTTACTTCCAACAGTTAAGTCTAGGGCTCTTTTTTTTTTTTTTTAATGGCTTCTGTTTACATCATATCCTGTTGTGGCTGCAGAGCATTGCTTCTTATGTAGGCTCCAGAAGGCCTTTCTAGCGAGAACTTGTATTGCATTTGTAGTATGCATTAACCACAGGTTCGTTTTTTAAAAGTCTGGATCTACCAGCTGCTGTCAATTCCCACTTCTCCCAGCTCCATACTTACCTCAGTGTGAGGTTACAGGCTCTGGGCTTTCCTCTGTCTGTGGATGCCCACAGCTCAGGGTTGTTGTGCTCAGTCGGCCTGGGGTTGCTTTCTGGGCAGCTGTTTTCCTCCACTTCCAATATGTTTTTGGGATTTCTGACCTTCCCATGGCCTCCTTTCGGTTGTGGTGATGCTCCTTCTTCTTCTATATCAGAGTTTCCCGGCTCCAGGCAGGCTTTCCTCCATCTAAAAATGCCAGTGGCTCACAGCCATTTGCATTCTACCTGGGGCTGCTTCTGGGCTGCTGTTTACCTCTGCTTCCAATGTGTTTTGGGGGTTTCTGATCCTCCTGAGGCCTCCTGTCAGTTGTTGGAGCACTTCTCACTGTCCTAGCTACATTGAGCAGGCGATTTTTGACTATATTCTCAACTTTTTAAGTAGGTCCATCAGAAGACATTGTACAAGTCTGTTACTTGGCTGACATCTTGACCAGAGGTCATCAGATTGTCTCTTGAGACTCAGTCTGCTTCAAAGACTTCTCCTTAAATATATATATATATTCATACATTTTCCATATTTCAGTATATTTTATACTTATATATTATATGTTAATAGTAAATTTTGATAGCCATAATTTTGTTTACAATACTGAGATCATCAGTCATGCAATGTAATTGATCATAAATTTTATGATTTTAGAAGTTGGAAGAAAATACCCTCAATGTCTATAAAAATACTGTGTGGTTAGCAAAGTACAAGCAAAACAATTGTCTCTGTTGCTTAAGATGCAGAGCATTTTTTATGTATTAGTAAAACTACAGTTTTCAAATGCTACTAGCACACCATCACATCTCCAAGAATAGCTTCAGACGTGGGATATTGCACATATTTCCCATGTTCTTTTGTAACAAGTGTTTCCTTCAATAATCCTAATAATTGGGTTATTGAGTAATGGCTACCCAATTTCTCCTGTGCAAACCTAACTTGAAGCAAGCTGTACTTAAAAGTAACTCACCGGGAAATTAGTCAGGGACTGATTGGTTGGTTTGTTGTGTGTGTGCTTTTTTCAATCTCCTGGAGCAATGTTTATGTGAAAATATAATCAGAAAATTAGTACCTTAATCAAGAGGTAATTCAGAGAGCTTTACAAGTAAGCCTGAGATCCTTGTTGCTTACAAAAGAAGGCTTTGTACGTCCAGAACCCTCACATGCTCAGAGGCAATTATACCATTAAGGTCTGTCTTTCCACACAAAGATCATCTCATTTCCTCATAATTAGTATTTTCTGTTTATTGATACATACTTGATTGAGAAGCACCCATTACCCCCCCCCTCACTCTTTCTCGCTATTCTTTGCTGTCTCTAGTGCTATATAATTTGGAACCTCTTTTCTTTCCATAGTTTAATATAGTTGCATTTTACTGGCATCTGTCATGAAGACTATTGTACTGACGACTTGGTAGCAAACACTTTGAATAACAGATGGAAAAAAATTGGAACATTTAATCAGGGGAATTTTTTAGATAAATGAGTTGATGTGAAAATATGGAGTTTAAAAATTATGAGAAGTGAGGAAATTTACATCACTGTGGTAAGATTATCTTTAGAAATTAAGATGGCTGATCTGAGAAAGGGTAGTTCATTCTTAGGTTTGAAAGAGGAAAAAATAAAACCAAGATGATGGGTGTTCTTTCCCTTCTCTTTTCCTTTAAGAAGCATCTCCTCTGCTTCATTACTGTCCACTTTTAAAGGGATTAGACTCAGTCTTATAGGGATGCACCTTTGAAGTATACTTGTGTGTTCGATGCTGCAGAGGACTCCAGGATGCAGGACAGTGCGTCTGATTACCCAAAGATTATAGTCTGGTTGATCAGGTAAGACACATACACATAGAAAGATCAGGCTATACATGCCAAGATATGTCAACTATCAACCTCATTTCACCAATACTAGAGTAATTCAGAGAAAGAGATCAGTGTCATTCAAGGTGAGTGAAGAGGACTTCAGGTAGATCTTTATTTCATCCTTTAAAACTTTAATGAAAAAAAGATTTCATCCTTTAAAACTTTAATGAAAAAAGAGAAGACAGAATATTAGACGTGTGTGTGTGTGTGTGTGTGTGTGTGTGTGTGTGTGTGTGTGTGTGTGTGATGGAGAGAGTAGAGAATTAATTCAAGAAGGGCTAGAGAATTGAGAGGTATAGTTCTGTATCTAAAATCTCCCCTACAGATATCCATAACAACACATTTAAGTAACAAAGATCATATCCAGAATATTGCTCATAGGGTTATTCAAGGACAAAATAAGAAAGTTTAAGTTTCTGTTATATACCTAAGGAGACAATACATTGCTTTATAATTTCTACAGAAGCTTCCAAGCCATCATCATTCAATCTTCCTCAGGAGTCTTTTGTAGGCTGTAAAGGCTGTGTAGATATAAACATTAGGTAGAAAGAAAGGAGAGAGAGAAAGAGAGAGAGAGAATAGGAATATATGTGTGTGTACATATGTATATACACATGTGTATACATATATCTGCAGTCACATGGATACACATAGGTACATGTACATATACTTTATTGTTTTTTACATTTTGTATTTGATACTTCTAAATATGTTTTTCCCCTTTGGGGCCCACAAGTTACATAATGTAGCTGTGTATGAAAATCATCTGCTAGGTGTTTGTTCAGTAAGTTGTTATTGTCTCCTTAAATCACAACGCCAACACGTGGAAGAGGGCTTACACTGCTACAGAAGAGGCAGGGGAAGAGCCTAGTGCCCTGGCTTTGCTTCTGGGCTCCTTCTCTCCACATATGGCTGCAGACTTAGGCTGCAGCCCAAGAAAGAAAAGAGAGGATGTCACAAACGAAACTAGATGCAAGTTCGAGTGAGAATTTCTGGGCTTGTGGGGGCTGAGATAAGAATGATCCGAAGGCACATTGGCCTTATTGTGCTCAGCTGGAAAGTGTTTAGCAGTTATTACTGGGGGAAAGGACACTTTGACATTTACTTGCAGTTTTAGTTCTGTGGACGAGCACAGAGAAAACAAATCTCACCTGAATGTCCATTGTCAGTATTTCGGATATGCCAGGCTTCCTCAAGACACTTGTAGTTTTGGTAGAAGAGGCTGCTCTGAAGTCATGCAGACTCCATAGACTTGCGTGGGAACTGCTGTCTTTTGTCTAGAAGGGAAAGCAGGAATAATCTACCTCCCGGAAACACAAAAGGATTCCTAATGCAAAATGAAGCTCTTTCCTTCCCTAAATAACAATTCAGAAATAAAAAGGATGTAGCCACCACCACGGCGATGGTAATTATTGATACAATCACTTACGGGCTCGGTATTGCTGCATGGGTAATCTCTGGAGAATTCTGGCTGCATGTGCCATTTCAGGTCTGTCAGCTGAATCTGAATTCTAAAACATAACAAATGCAAAATGTGACAATGAGGAACATTATGTGGATTTGTGGTTTTCTCCAGAGGACTTGGTCCAGCCAGCATTAAATAGATTGAGATTTCATGCAGAACATGGATACAGAATGTTGGTACATGACTTTTCTTCACAACTCACATGAATTTCTGCAGTTTTCTTTAGTGTTTTTCATATCATGTCTGCTCAAAATGACAGTGAAAATGGAAACTGTAGGATGGTAGGATTTTTTTTAAGTAAGAGAAATGTTTGATATCCAGAAAGGAAGAACAGATTGTATTTCTAACAACAAGGGAAATGGTTGATGAATTATGAAATAACCTCTGTGAAACAATATTATATGATGTTACTTACAATGTCTTCTGTAGATTGTATATATAGAAAAGTTCTTCAGCTTTAATACTAAGTGAGAAAATCAGGGTGAAAACTGAACTTGCAGTATGGCCACTTCAAATCATAATCCCAAGGAAAAAATGAAATGGGAATACCTTAAGGTTAATAGCCTACAGATAACTTGCTGTCATTTTTCGTATCTTATGAGGCATCTACAACAAGAAAGCAGTACTGCTATTACAATCAAAACATTGTTTAATATTAGAATGAAAATTAAAAGCATGCTTAATCCATATGACATGAAGTGCAACATGTTTAATCTACACCAAAAGAGCATTAAGTACACTGACTTAAGAAGCCTGAGTATGCTGACTTTCAGCTTTGCTGTGACATATATTCTGATGGGAGCTATTCAGTGCAAGGGTAATGTCATGATATTGTCTGACAGAATTCCTACAGCTAGACCCAGACACATAAACAGTAGTGACATAATATTATAGCATTGTCACTCAGCAGAGATACTCTCTGGTTGTCTGGATTTATAGTGATGTTTCTGAAGTTGCATTGTTTAATTGAGAAATTTCCTGGAGGCCTTTGTCTTGCCTCCCCCACCCCCATGATAAGTGTATTAAAAATTTTTAAATCATAGAGTAACTTTTTTAATCTTTTGGAACTCTGAAGTTGGAACCACATTCTTAGGTTCTTATATAGCTTTTTACTTACTTAATGGTTTTACATTGTAGCCTTGGTGCCCAATTTCTCCACTATCGTAAATGCCCTTAGTCAAGATTCCCCATTGAATACGCCAAATAAATTGTAACAGAAACTTAATGCTCTTTTAAATTGAACCTAATTGTCTAAATATTTTTTAAATACTCTAATGTCCAGTATATTATCGTTGCTTCATATTTTGCCCTTTGAGTTCTTTGTGCACACAGTTAGCTTTCACTCAAGCAGTAATGAAACTCTACAAAATTCTTCTCCAACATCGTAATCGTTATTCTGGGTTCATTTTGAAAACTAAAGGCTTGCAGGTCATTGGTCACAGTGCCTGAGACAGTGGGAGTCCTCTCCTTCAGTGCTTCCATCTGATTGCAGAGATTATTGAGGTTAAACTGTTCTCACTCAAGGCAAACCTAACTGTCTTTGGGCTTGGCTTTTCCAAAACAACTGCCTTTTCTTGGAATATTCTCTACTGTTATCTTGACAATCAGATTTCTTATTCTAGGCTTGGGGATTTCAAAACCAAACATTACCTTCTCTAACCCTCTGATATTAGCCAACTTGGAGCTTACCTTCAGTAGCCAGGGTTTCCAGCCTTTTGTCTGTATATGTATTTTTCACAGGGAATTCTGTGTGGTACCTGCTTCTTCTTTTTTTTTTTTTTTTTTTTTTGCCTGAAACTTTAACACTACTATGAACCTTGTCCAAAAGTGAATTATTTGAATATTTTCAAGACCCAATTAAATGTTTTATTTTTGCCAAATTATTCATTTTAGTAGTATGTATTTGTGATACATAATATGTGTGTATTGGTATTTGTGATATATACATTCAGCTTGAGGAATTGGTATATACACATAGTGCATTTTGATCACTTTTACCTCCTTTTCCTCTTCTCATCCTCTCTCTTCCCCATGTTCCCTTCTCTCTCTACACTGTCAATCTTTCTCTTTTATTCCCTCACTGTTTTAATTGGCCACAATACCAATGTTCTGAACACAGTTGCTCAAAATAAGCCCCATCTTTTAAAGCATAATCATGGCATAACCAACAGTGTGGTGAGGATCGAGAGGGTAGAGGTTACTATCAAGAAGGGCATGGTGGATGGTAATGAGTGGGTTAAGCCTTAGGTGCAAATCTCAGTCGTGGAAACTGTTGGCAATGTAACTTTTACGTGAGTTATTCAGTATTTATGAGTTGCAGGTTGCACGTCTCTAAAATGGTGAATGATAATGTTTTTAAGGATTGAATGTGGTATTTATACACACAGATAAAGCATTTGGCACAGTTAACACAACTAACTGTACTATGGAATGAGAACATAGCAGATATTCAGTAAATGGTAACACTGATCTGAGTCTTGTCCAAAAGTGAATTATTTTATTATTTGCAAGACCAACTAAATGTAGCTATCATCAGTATCTTCTGATATGATGGCATTTTTAAAAACTAAGGAGCTGCTCATTAATCTTGACATAAGTCAGTATTCTGTGCCTCCTTGTCGTTTGCTTCTCTACCCACCCTCTGCCTGGCTGTCCTGTGGAACAGTCAACAGCAGAGTTCCAGGGTAAAGAGCACTTCCGTTTCCCTCCTCTTGGTGATTAAACAGTATGGATAGCAGAACGGCATGCGTACTTTTCAAGTAGACCTGTATTGAACTCATAACCACATATCAGAAACATTCCTACCTGGAAAAGTAATTTCAATTAAAGATTTTCCAGTGTTTGCCAAATCTCTTCATGCAAAACACCAGCTTATTTCTTTGCTATGATTTATTGTGTGAAACGCGACCAAGTCCTGGTACTTCTGGGTCTAGATTTCTGTACATCTCAGAGTCCATCATGTGGGGCAGGGAAATGCTGAGGGGCCCCCTCTAGGTGCCAGACACGGTGCTGAGTGCTGTCACAACCTTCCTCTTAATCTTTCCAGCAACATCAAAGATTGGCCTTCGCATTTCCTCAGGTTATAGATGAGAAAACTAAGATCAGAGGAGGCTCACCATAACTATTTGTTATTTAGTATCAATTGTTTGTCAGAATAATTTTAATTGTCCCCCTCATCTACAAAAATTTTTCTTAGCAGGACTCAGAGGCCCAAGGTAGCATCATCAACAGCAGGCACAATTACCTCCCAGGAGAGAAGCCATAGGGATTTTATGGAAGGAACTTATATTTAATAGAAGCCTCTGGCAAAGTAATTGAGAATAAAAATAAAAGAGAATAAGGAAGCATAGTATATTTAGACTTGCAAAATACCTTTGTAAAGGTTAATGTATTTTTCTGAGATGGGGGAACTTTCTGATCTTCATGAGTTAAAAAAAAAAAAAACAGAAACAATGCAAGAATGTAAGGGCATTTCTATGGATCATATAAATACTGCCTGTAAGCAATCAGCACTAGGACCACACTTACTTAGCATATTTATAAATCATCTGAAAGAAAGAGTACATGGTGAAATTTCCAATTTGCAAAAAAGCTGCTAAGCTCTTCCAGGTAGTGAAATGCCAAACTGGTTAATATAAATGCAGAAAGACAGCACGGGGCTGCGCTAGTGGGCAGAAGGATGGCAGATGGGCTTCTGCATGGACGGCTATACAATAAGGAATTTAGGGAGAAATAATTCACACCATTCTCCCAGGATTAAAAGGCTCTGAACTACTAGCTGTAGAAAAATGTTGAGGTCTTCCAACCAATATATACCTTTGTTGTTGGTTTTTCCTGCTGAACCCACAAGACCAGTCAGAAATCAGATGTGCCTATAAAACTATATTAAAAGAGAGATTAAAAGAAGAAAACCGTTTCAGCTCAGACATCAAGCCGTGATTTATCTCTTACTGGAATATTCAGAGTCATGTTTTTGGTGAACCTTATGCAGTTGTAGTAGGCTGGGAAAACGTCTAAAGTAAACCTGAAATGATCTGTGGGGAAGAGGGGCTGCTTTAAGAAAACAAGTTTGCAAAGATTAGGACACATCGAAGGCATGTAAAATCTCAGGATTGTGGAGCATGTAAACATTCCCCTTGGCTAACATTTACCACCACCATCTAAAGGCTCAGGGGACAGGGTGGATGTAAGAAGAATAGGGCATAGTGATATTTAAAAACCTAAATCAATTTAGGCACAAAGGCCGATGTGCTGGCAAATATCTATAGATAAATAGAAATTCAAGGTAGTGCGGGATATGTGCCTCAGTGAGGCCCACCTCTCAGTCTTAAAACTTGGAAAGGGGAAAATTTTATACAAGGGTGGCTACTATAGAAACTTAAGTACCCAGTAAGAGTTGTTACTGCTAGGACATACATGGGGCGGGAAGGAAGGGGTAAGTAAGCTTTCAGTGGATTCGCAATATGTTGTTTAAACAGTCTAGTATTTGGAGATGTGCCCAAAACAACAAGCTTTGGAATCAGGCAAACCCAATTCAGACCCCAAGGTGTCTTCTCACACTCTGGGCTTTTGAACAGGCAGTGTTTCCACCCTGAGCCTCAGTTTTCTGTCTGTAAAGTGAACAAGCCCTTTCAAATAGAGATGCTGGGAAGATTGAGGGGAAGCACTTGTAAAGCCCCGGTGGTGAGCTGGGCCTTGCAGCCCCTTGAGGAGTCTGAGGAGAACCCGCAGAAAGGCTGTGTGGAAGCAGGCAGAGCTTCATTCTAACCCTAATCTTGTTATTCTTACCGTGTTGACGTCATTCTTTCATATTCATGAGCTCCTGTTCTCCAGGATTGAGATAGGGACTGGATCAGGTCCTTTGGCTTTGAGGACAAATGAGGGCACAGACTTTACTCTGAGGTTACATGGGAGGGCCGGGTGTGCTGGTGCACACTGCAGTGCTCTGGGAGGTAGAAACCCAAGGTTTACAAGTTCCAGCCCAGCCTGGGCGATTTAATGAGACCCTATTTTGAAGTTTGAAAAAATGCCTGGAGTAGCTCAGTGTGAAGGCCTCGGGTTCAATCCACAGTACAGGAAAAAATAAAAGAGCAATAGGAGGCCACTGGAGAGTTGGTTTGTGTTTTCAAAGGTCTCTGTCTGTGTAGAGAACGATGGGCTTGAGGAGTCTGAAGAGAACCGTCCACTGTCTCTTGTCACCCAGCCTTCTAGGATGCTCCTCTTTCTGCCTTTCGGTTTGTGCGTTGTTCCCTCACCCACCCCGCCGCCTTCTTCACATTCCGTCTCTCATGGGCTGGACTACCCCTGCACAGATCTCTTTGTGCTTCTCATGTTTTAGTACATTTAGTACATACAAATTATTTTTTCTGGAATAAAACAGTTAATCCAAATGCATGTTGTTTCAGGTTTTAAAAATCAATTTGATTGGCCACAGGAAACGCATTTTGGCATCTCTGGGAGACAGGCTGCACGACGATCCGCCACAGAAGCCCCCTCGGTCCATCACCCTCAGGGTAAGTGCTGCTGTGTTCCTTTTGTTCTCTGCCCTTATCCTCAAAAGTCACTTTGTGCAATAAAATGACCAAAGCTATGGATCAGGAAGACGAGCTGTTTCCATGTCGCTTATTGATAATATTTCTTTAAAAAACGTTCTCTTGATCATGTTTTTATAAAAACCAGATTTATCTTTGTTCAATTAGTTAAATATAGATTTTGGAGATTTAAAAAATATATTTGGAATGAAATTCAGGCTCCCAAACCACCACCTTCAAGAACAGCTCCCTTACCTCCTGTCCCACAGTCCCACCTACACCCAGGGAGAGGAAATGAGTTTTCTGTCAGACTCTTCAAACCCACAGAAAGTAAATCGATCCAGGCCTACAGTTAAGTAAAGATCAATTGAAATTTAACCCCAGGGTCTTCTGTTTTTCAAGAAGTGAAAAGTGACTGTTTTTCCCCACTTCAAAAATTAACACTGGAGGATCTAAAACTTTATTTAATAAACTCTATTTGTTTCTTTTGGCTCTATTTTAACATTCAGGGCTGAGAAACTAGAGAAACTGTGGACGATGAAGTAGAAGGAACAGGAAGTGAGAAAGAGGAAAAAAATGAAGGGTAGTTTTTAGTCAAAATGGCAGTCACTAACAGCTCCTGGTTTTCATGACCCTAACATGATCTTTTCTAAATTTCATCAAAAAGCTGGAATGTCCCTGGCAAATGCAGGAGTCCCTGTTTGAGTTTTGCAGCTTAGTCCTGCACTTGCCTACTTCTGCTTTCCTCCCTACAAGGGTCAGGAAAACCAGGGAGAGTAACTGGAGAGCCCCTTAGACGTGACTTCTCCTGGAAGTCCTTCAGTGGATGTCAGCAGATGGCAGACTACCTTTGGGACAGCCCATTCAGGCAGGACAGTAGCTGTTACAGTACTGAGTCTGACTCAGCTTCGAAGGAGAAGAAAATATACAGAGATTTCATGGGATGCAAGAAAACAGCTTCAGGGGGAACGAGGAAGAAAATTGATGACTCGGGGAACTGAGGTATACTGATACTTGGAGGACAATTAAGGGCTTTGGGTGTACTGAGAGTAGAAATAGGGCTCATTTTTATCCCTCCAGGAGGGGAGCCTACAATAAATTGTAAAAAACAATGTGAGTCTACAAAGAGCTTGTCATCTTTGCCATCCTTTTGCTATACAGACAGAAGTAAGCTATTGACACTATTAGTGTAATAATGCTGAAATGACTCTTCACAGGGGTAATTTCAGACTACTTACTCTCCTCCCTTACTCTTCCCTTCTGAACCTCTCACTCTGACTCCAAGAAGAGAGTTAAAAAACCAACTAACTGGTCAAATACAGAAACCTCCAAGTAAAAGTATAGGACTTAAGTCTTTCAAAGAAGGTCCAGAACATCTGGGAAAGAAACGTCCTAGAGAATTAGCTGGGTCCCAGTCCTCTTAAACAGTAGAGTTTGGCCAGCTTCAGCCCCTTATCTTACTTCTGGTCAATTTGCAACTTAAGTGTCTTTGCCATTCAAAAGTATCCTGTCATTATATGCATCGCTATGCAGTCTGTATGTCCTGTGACATGCTGTGTTACCATACTGTGTCCCCTCCCAGCCCTATTGTCAGACCACTCTTTGGTGGAGGATCAAGACTCATTGGGTCCCATTTTAGCTTCTCAGCATGGCATCTGCCGTGGTAAGGGCACGCGGCCCATAGATCCTTCCCTTATAAACACACACGCGAGTGTCCAGGGTGTGCAACAGAGGTGTGCCTCCCTCTGGAGATCATTCGTACTGTCAGTTAAGAAAACAGAGCCTGATTCTTTAAACTTGTGACCTGAAAAACTCAGTGGGAAAAAGTCTTGACTTAATTGACACCATTGATAAAATAAATAGTGGAATGTCGCCCATTCCTTGGCATTTGCCTCCAAAATGACTCTCCTTCACCATAGTTTGTCTTGTTAGTATTTCGCAGTTTTGAAACCAAACATTAGCCACAAGAACATGGTATTTATTTCATGATGTATTTCCATTCAGGAACCCAGTGGTAATCACACTCCTCCTCAGTTGTCTCCATCACTTAGCCAAAGCACTTACACCACTGGTGGCTCCCTAGACGTTCCTCACATTATCATGCAGGGCGATGCAAGGAGGAGAAGAAATGAAAACTACTTTGATGATATTCCCCGATCAAAGTTGGAGAGGCAGATGGCCCAGGTAAGGTGTTCAAAGCATCTGTGCTGTGTTTGCCTTTCACCTGTATCAGGTAAAATCCGTTCAAATATTGAACAGTAGCTTACAATGGATGTGTATTGTCCATGCCTAACTGGACTCTTACCATTTTATTCTGAAGTGTTGTTCATTCCCTGCTCCCTCGTTGAACTAGCCTGGACCAAACGTTCCTAGAAGAGGAATGTATATGCCTACCACTGTTATCCATTCTTACTTAGGACACGATGTCTGATTTATTGCACCCACATAGTCTTTGCTCTAAAGGAAATAATATTATGCAAGAATCAAGTCAGAATGAAAATGAAACTCTAGATTTTAAAATGAAAGTTGGTATCCACCACAGGGTAGAGTAGAAGTTGTTGGGGTCGGGGAGGCAGGACGAACTCCTTAGAGTGTTGTTGATTTCCTCCTAAGAACATAGTTATCTGGGATTGTACTCCTTGCACCTTTTTCTTTTATCACCTTGAGTAATTGAAATTGATGATGCTGTGTGACCCAAACTGAGCCATCTGTCACCATCAGACCTATCCCTCTTGGTATGTGTATCTATTCTAGCTGGTCCTAGGATTGCTGTTCAGAAACTTCGAGTCAGCCATAGACAAGCAGCAGCACTCTCGTTGTGCCTTCCGATGGGCTGCTAGCTCTGCAGCTCGCCCGACAGTCCACGATGGATGTACTGGCAACTGCTGGCAGAATCAACTCTTTTCATCCTCGTTCTAGGTTCGGTCTGATGTGCTGAGTCTTCTCTCTGCCTCTCACACCTAAAATGAGAATCCCGAGGTGAAAATTTGACTGCAATTGATTTGCCTTGGTTGTTAAAAAATGTTTTCTCAACTGTTTGATGAGATTCTCTTTTTTAGAGCCTTTTAGTAAATATTCTGTGCTGCAGCTTACAAAAGAAAAATGTGAAGAGAATGTTCTGGAAACTGTGGCTATTCTTTCTACTAATGTCTCGGCGAGAGCAGACCTGGAATCTTACGCTTTCTTTTCACTCTCAGTATTGAATTATTCTGAGGTAGTGGCAATGTTGAGATTATAGATAATCTTTTATAGAAGGAAAGTGGAAAAATATGTGAGAGACCAGAAAAGAATACTTTTCCCATTTTCCATGACTAGGTATTGTCTTTAAATCTTTATTCCTGCTTTCACTGAGGTATTTTTTTTAATAAGGAGTTTAAAAGCTTTTTTTCCTCCAAGCTATTCATTCATTTCCTATTTGTTAATACTTGCAGATCACATACGTGGTTCAGTTTCACAGTTTCTCTAGTGACGGAATTTCAGAAACATGGTTTGTTTTAACTTTGAACCATGGGGACTCTATGTATTAATTCAAACTGGGTCTTCTTTGAACCCTTGTCTTCTGTAGGGGAGACAGGGTAGTTCTTTAATGAGCATTAGCAGTTACTGACTGTGTCAACTTCAATAACAAAATTACCTGTCTCAACTGCTCCTGTAATCTATGAAATTTCTCCACATGGAGCAGTTTTTTTTCAAAGAGGAGTTAATGACTCTTCTGCCTGTTTCTGTGCACTCAGAGGTAACCTAGCAAGCTCACTTTCTGACTTCCTTCCTGAAAGTCTCAGTCAGGAATAAGAATACTTTTTCAGTAGCCCAAATACTTTTCCTGACACTCCAGTCAGAAACGCATCCCTTTTGGAAACTGTCTTGAGTTGAGAAAATTAAATGAGCATTTATCTAGTCTGGTAAGAAAAGTCCCCAAAGCAGCAAACAGAAAGAGGTGGTCATGTGGGTGGGCCGGGGAGAGCTACAGAGCTTGCTCTGTGAGTGTGCTAATTTATCCCACCGTCTAATAGTTATCTAATGACTGGTAGAAACAGTCTCCATCAACAATCAGGAGCTTATTGGAAACTTTCTAAAATCCTGCAGTTCAATACAGAGAATATAGGAGATGGAACAGCAGGAATCTGATCAATAAAAAAGGGGATTCTGGGATTGTGATTCTAGCTTGTGCTAATTGCTGTTTTTAATACGTTTTGAGACTGACTGTTCCCTAGCCAAATATATATATATATATATGGAGAAGAGTTGGAGGAATAGCTCAGCGGTTACAACACTTGCCTAGCAAGTGACAGGTCAAGCACTAAGCACCCAAGTTCAATTCCCTAGCACCATATAAGCCGGCTGTGGTAGTACATGGTTGTAACCCCAGATCTCAGGAGGCTGAAGCAGGAAGATTGCTGTGAGTCTAAGGCCAGCCTGGGTGCCATAGTGAATTCAGTACCAGTCTGGGCTACAGAATGAGACACTCTCAAAAAAAAAAAAAAAAAAAAAAAAAAAAAAAAATATATATATATATATATATATATATATATATATATATATATATAAAGAAATAAGTAAATATATATGGAGAAATAAACATCTACCTCTTAAAAACAGTGCCATTTCAAAGCATTGACCTGCCAGCCCTGGTTTCTCAGCCTTTAATCCTACCTCTCTGGGAGGCTGAGGCAGGAAGATTGCAATTTTAAGTCTAGCCTGGACAATTTAGCAATTTAACAAGACCCTGTCTCAAAATTAAAACTAAAAAATGTGCTAGGGATGTAGCTCAGTGTGTGAAGGTCTTGGGTTGGATCTCTAGTACCAAAAATAATAATAATGATAAAATAGAGCTTTCCCATCACAATAAGAAGTACTTGGCCATTTTGTTGTTGAACACTAAGATTTATATGACTTTCTTACCACTCAGCCACACAATTGATTTTTATTCTTCATTTTTTGTTGTTCTTTGCTATACTTTTTGAAATCCATTTGCTTTTTTAACTATCTGAAATACTCTGCACAGTACTCTTCCCTGAAGTTGTGCAGTAAGCCGATAAAGTTGAGTCTTCCTAAAACCTTGAATTAGCAATTAAAATCTGTGAGCAGCAGCTCATTATGCCTCCTTCCAACCAGGACCTTCGGACTTAAGGCTGTGTCCCAAGGGGGGAAAAAAGAGGGAGAGAGGCCTCCTGTATCTTGGTTAATGCTTGCCCTAACCCAGCTCTTTGTCCATACAGAAGTTCGCCTGCAGGCTTTCTTACCTACAAAAAGAAAGGAGAATGCTGTTGAGAGATAATCACCAGGACAGAGTCGTGTTTGTAGAACCCCTCACTTCTTTGCATTCAGCTGAGCCCCCACTGTTGTAATTTGTGATTCTAACCCTAGGTCAGAACTTTAAGTTCTTGGTGGATGCAGTAATTCATAGGCATTTTGACTTCTTAAGGTCAGCTCAACAGCTGTCTGAGAGTGTTTTGCTTACCTGAGGAAATCAATCCTCCAGGTTAAGTTGAGATCAATTTAATGTCCATTCCACCTACTAAAATGCAACACTAGAGTGGGATTTAATTACTTATTCTCAATTTGAAACACTATTTCAAAAACCTGTCTTAGAATACAGGAGATTTGCAAATATTGTGGCTATTGTTTGCTTTTATTCTGATATAAGCAGTGTTCTGGCAATGTAATTGTCTTAAATGAATATGTGAGAAATAAAATTGAATTCAGCTCTAATAGCATTTTCAAACCACTGACTGTAATGATGTAAACACATCTAAACAATGAGTCTCCTACCATGCTGAAAACACAGCTTCTCTGGCCTATAATTCTGAATTGGATTCATTAGCCCAAAAGTTCTCAAATGCTTCACCATTTCCCTAGCCTAATAAATAAATGTTGCACTTACATTTGTATAATTATGCCTTAATGTGCATAGTGGTTTTAAATATCCAAAGTATTTCAACATCTGTTTATCTCATTGTAATGCAAGCTAGTTGTCCTACATATTATTGATGTGCATATACTGATAGTACGTGGCAGATCAGTATTAATTCTGAGTTCTGCAAAGATGAGACAATAAATACAAACATGGGAGATACACCATATAGAGGACAATAGTTCCAAGGTTTGGAGCCTCACCGCAGTCTTTAGAAGTTTTCCTGAACGATACTTCGGAGAAGTCAAAGTACTCTTAAAATGAATAAAGAAGAGTGATGGAATTAAAAAGGTTTAGTTAGGGGACCACATTGTCTATGAAAAAGGGAAAAGTTTCCAAATGCAGAAATTTAAGACCAGTTATAGAAATCTTTCATTTACAGCAGTCCACATGGAAAAACAAAATAGAATGTGTGTTTTCATAAAATTTAAAAAATACTCAATAGTAAGAGAAATGTATATCATTGTATCAACTTTAGCTTAACATCAGTAAGGTAAATCCATAATGTAGAAGTCCTTGTGTTTTGAATGCTCTCAGTGAAATGAAAAGCCAAACAAAAACACAGTATTACCTGGAGCAGTATGTTAGGCACTCTGAAAATGTTTTCTGAATTTTCTAAATCATTTCAGAATTAATTCCCTTGAAAATCTAATATTTTTGGCCTAACAGTATTACTTAAAATAAGTATGACTAAATCAATTACTTTCTTATTTTAAAGCACTTTACATATGATACTTCTATAAGTGTTCATTTTTTTGTTACTAAATGAACGGAGATGGAAACTGAGGCACAGGGAAGCCCTGGTGTGGCCAGGCCCCTGCCTGGTGTTCTCTCGGCCATATCGTATTTAATCCTCAGTGCCACCACCTGTGCAGTTGAGGAAGCTGAAGTGGGTGAGCTGTTTTCCTCACGGTTGGTAAATGGTGGCCCTGGGACTCTGGCTCTGGTTTGTCTGACTTACATCTTGTTCCTCTGTAGCCTTGATGCTCTGTGGGCTGTCTCTGTATTAAGGTTATATAAAATATAATAGTTAATCAAATCCTAATTTCCCTTGTATTGTAGTAGATTACACTTACATAGGCACAGTGAGCAAAAGAGAAAATCATAAATTATCTAGTGAAAATGAAGCAGCTCATAGTTGTCACCGTGAAACCCATGGTGTGTAAAGCGGCAGTGGTGGGTTGTCGATCTTTCTAGTGGAGACCTCGCCCATCCTGACAGCACTTTGGCATCCCATGTTTGTGAGTCTCGTATGTAGGTGTGGACGTGGCGCTGTTTGCAAAGGAATTCTTGCCTGAGGTGCTTCTCTGAGTAGTGGAAGCTTCTTCCTCAGTGGCTTCTTTAACTGAATTATGGAATAGGTTTTCTTCTGGTTATGTGACCTAGAGCAAGGCATGTGGTGTCTCTGAACTTCAGGTTTTTCATCATTAAAATGTAGATAATGCCTGCTTTTCATGTTTGGGTGTGTCAGACAATCAATTCAGAAAGCAAATTCAAAACTGTAAAGCACTGGATAGATGGATGGATGGATGGATGGATGGACAGATGAGAAGATGACTATAAACTTTGATAAATATAACCATTACTGAAAAGTCCTGATTCATTTGTGCCAGTGCCAGTTAATGCCAACTGCAAGTGCTCGCTTTTTTGTTCCAGTGCTATCCATGTTCAGAGTGTATATAGAGAATGGAATTGGAATATTCCTCCATATTTTAGTTGCCTAAGTACAAAAATCCACAAAGAAATATGTATTGTGATATAGAGGGATCTGCATAGGATGATCTCGAAGCCAGCCAAAGCAGAGAACAGACAGAATCCTTCTCTGTGCCAGATACAGGTTTGTAGAAGAAGATACCTTACAGGAATAGCATGCTATTATTGGAGCATGATTATATAAAACATTAAGTGAAAAGAAGATTTTTTTTTTCTTAAATGAAACTTAGAACTTTTTTTGAAACATACACTACACAAAATTGTTAGGTAGAGAAGTATGGAAACCTCACAAGCCATGAAGCAAATCCTTAACTCTCTCTGGGAAAGAAGAATGAATGCAACTTACTGTGTTTCTCCTGGGAGACAAAGCCCGACTTGCCTTGCAATTCTACCTGTCGCTGTAGCATTAGGAGAATTTACAGAATCATCCTTCAGAAAATAACACAGATGTGTTGAAAGGAACAGAATTCTACAAAGCTATTTCTGCCCCTAAACTCAACAAGTTTTCTTATATCAGATATCTTTTCGAGTTCTCAAGTTAGTGGAGATTTTTAATTTAGATTTTCATCCCATAGTCAGTCACTACTTGGAAAGGTTCAGACTGTCCATGATTTCAAAAATATTTTTCCATGAAGGTCTAAAGAGCAACGCCTGGTCCTTAAGCACAGACAGATAACATATAACCAAAAAGAAGGTTAAGAGAAACCTCAGCAAACTCTTCCATCAGGAGCTTCCAACTTGACAGCTTGTCAACTCAGCAAGCTCACACCCCCACTTCAGAGATCCTTTGAGATACTGATGAAATTTATGTCCTGTTTCAAGCAGAGAACTCTGGACCGACAGAAGCCTAGTACCAAAGGTATTACATCAAGCCAGAGTGGAAACCTGTGCTTTCATACCTGGAATTTCATCCTGAAGTGTTGTACGCTTGGTTAATGTGTCCAGTTAATTGCCTCTTCTCAAAATATAACCTGTGTTCTACCTATGACAACCTTGAAGTTAGAAATTTCCATGTGACTTGGTTTGCATATTCTATACCTTGGTCTTAAATAACCAAAGAAGCAGGAGAACCGCCTAGATGAATTCTTTTTAGGTTTATTGAGTCTTGTCTTAGAAAGTCTGGATTCTTCGTTCTCTGTCAAGTCCATCAAGGAGACAAGTGAGATAGCCAGAGTTTGTCCTGACAGAGGCCAGTGAGACCTAAACACCTCTAGTCATTTTGCTGGAAAAGCTTTGACGTTTTCACCGTCCCTCTCTGCGTGATGATGCATAACCAAGGAGACCATTGTCAATTAAAACCATACCATATATTTTAAGAAATGAACAGAAAAGATCCAATTTTCAACTGAACAAAGAGGAAATATGACAATATATGAAAACCCTATTCCAGTGGAACTGACCTTGTGGTTTTCAGTAATGCCTTAGGCTTGCTGACATTCAGCAGCTTGTTCCCAAAGAAGCACACCAGGCTATTTTTCCACTTGTTAAATTTCTGGAACGTTCCTCATTATATTCAGCCCAGTTCTTGAGTCTACAGGTCAGAGTTTCGGCTGTTAATATGACCTTGCTAAATTTTAAAAGGTAGAAGAAGTCTCTTGTTCTTATTTTCTTATTCCCTGTCTTCTTTTTCCTTTTCTTGTGTTCAAAATAAAACAATTTTTTAAAATGTCTATAGGAAAGAGGGTTGGTTTTGCAGTTCTATCTCAGTCAGTTCTTTTGGTAAAAGTGGTATGTCAGTAAAGACTCTTTTGGATGCATTTGGAAACAAAAATCCATCTCAAGATGGTTAAGCAGAAAGGGCGCATATTTGAACCCCTTTGCTACAAAGGCCAGGGGGTCTTGGCTGGAGCCAGGTACTCCTGTGCCATCGTGCCTTCCATGTCTCTGCCCCGTGCTCTGTGTTGTTGGCTCTTTTCCCGGAATTTCTCTACATGTGGGGAAGTTCCGACCCAACTCTTGTTAAGCTCGACCTACAAGAAAGAGACCTTATCCTCCTAAGAGTCTAAGAGTTCGCCATAAAAGTCCTTTTGGTGCAGAGCAGTTTAATTTGGGTCATTTGTCCAGCCCTGAACTAATCACCAGCGCGTGCGTGCGTGCGTGTGTGTGTGTGTGTGTGTGTGTGTGTGTGTTGTAAGGAAGGGCCTCCTTTCAGGGATACTCAGGTTGCTCTTACTAGTAGGATTGGTTTCCAGCAAACAGAAATAGCAATACAGTAGGTGACTGAATAAACTTGCTTAGACTTTCCATTCTGATGTTGTCTGATAGAAAAACTTTGTATCACATAAGTATTGATTTCACTTTTCATACCTGATATGATTAGCTTTTTCAAGAACCAGATTTGTTAGTAATTAGATCAGGGTTAAAAAATCGCATCTCTGATATCCATTCCCTCTGTAACCACGGACAAGCCCCTTAACTCCTCAAAACCTTAGTTCCTCCTTCCTAAAGTACCCACCTGTGTTATTGTGAGGAATAAATGAATTAGTAATTAACAAAGCATTTACACACTCTGAGGTTATATGTATGGGTTGACTTAGAAATTAAATTATTATTTTGAAATCATTTCTAGTTTTCTTCTACACCATGCTTTTTTGACTGCAACTGAGAATAAGTGCATTTTAAAGTAAAGCTCAGAATCAAGCTATGTTTTACAAATTATTTGTTTTCCAGCTTTAAGCCTAAACTAATAACTTTTTATAGATGTAGAAGCACTAGTACCTATGAATGCAAACATTGTTGAGGACAGTCCATGTTATAAACTAGTTATATTTGGAGCTCTTTGAAAAAAGGATCCATGATTGATACCTATATTTAAATAGTTTTACAACACATACAGTATCTTTATGAATTTGTGCACTTCAAAATGTAACTATATTTCCTTTTAAAAATTTGTATTGTCTTTCAGAAGCATGTATATTGTCTGTGTAGGAGCAAAGCCTAACATTTTCTCATTCATTTTTCATTCTCCTATAGTAAGCATTCTGTAAATATTTCTTGACCATAGTTTTAAAAAGTGTGAGTACCAAAAACCACAAGGCCCTAGGACATACCAGACTGGACCAAGCTGGGATGGTCTCTAATCTCTTAGGAAAATGAATCGCCTACGACATTAGCTCTGGTGGTTCATTGAGACCATCACTGATTAACAGAACTTTGTAATAAGGAAAGCGAGAAGGTGTGGAGGGTTTATGCTGCTTGCCCAAGGCAAGAGCATAAGGAGCAGGGTAAGGCTCACACCCAGGCGGGCTAGCTGCTCGGTGTGCACTTGTCACAACATGTCAGAGAATCCTGTGGGTCATCTCAACAAACTGAGAACCAACAGATGCGACATGTTTGAGAAAGTCTAAAACCCCAAAAGTCTCCAAAGCAATATTTGAGTCCTTTGAAATATTCTGTTAATATTATCTAGTACCTTATGTAACAAAGTCAGTAGATAATAGA
Organism: Ctenodactylus gundi; assembly: GCA_004027205.1. Classification (NCBI taxonomy): domain Eukaryota; kingdom Metazoa; phylum Chordata; class Mammalia; order Rodentia; family Ctenodactylidae; genus Ctenodactylus; species Ctenodactylus gundi. The sequence goes on from PVKB01000031.1 coordinate 642,204, forward strand.
ACTTGAAAGGTAACACCGATACACCTTGTATTTAAAAACAATCTATTGTTCTTGACATCCAGTGTTGCATTCTTTCAGAGTCAGAAGTAGAAAACAATTGCTTCATGAAAGCCATTATAAAATGCTGTGACTCCCCCTTTCCACATGAGTCCTTTTTTTTAAATGAGGTTCAAGTGCAGGATCACTACTTTTATAGTAACTTGCATTTCTGTCTATGCAGTAATGACTCTCCTGCATAGTTACTCTAATCTTCTAAAACAACAAAGAGTAAGCCTGCTCTCTTTTTCTAGAAAAGTCCCTTAAGAGTGAAGACAATGTAACTTTGATATATTTCCCACTATATTAAACATATCCATTTCCTTGCCAGTATCGTTTTGATAAGCAGAATGTGAGCTACACAGCATCCTGGCTCCCCATTTCTGGGTGTATGTCTGCTTTGTGAAAGTTCATGTTAAGCATCACTAAGATAGCATTATTCATCACTGAGCTTTTCATCACAAAAACCTCCCAGCCTTTACCTACGACCATGAGCCATGTCTTCCTTCTCAGCAGAGAGCTGGATTTTGTGCTTACATTGTGCCTTTTCAGGTAAAACCGTTTTGCCAAGTTCTTAGTCCAGTCGTCCTGCACCATCAAGGTCATTTTAGAACTTGGCTGTCACTTACCTTGGCAACTATAGGTTTATTTTATATACTGTCAGAACCAAAGTTAACGAGGAGGGGAAGGAGAAGTGAGAGAAATTCAGAAGAGGGGGATTGAAGAGAGGGAGACACAGGTAGAAACTTTAAATTTAGCAAGCAGTGCTGAAATTCGTATCATGGCAGTGGACTTAAGAAGGGACCAGTTGTGGCATTCGCCTCCTCCTGCTTTTGTTAAATTGATTAAATCTGGCACCAACAGTAGTGGGTCACATGTGCAAATGTTGGTGAAATGACAGTTGGCTTGGCTTTTCCCGTCCAACATACCCACTCCATCCAAAAATCTTTGCCAAAACAAGGGGAAGGTCATGATCATGAAGTTTTAGAAGGATTACTCTTCAGAAAGATGGGTAAAAGTTGGGAAAGCAGCATATTTTGATGTAGCTTTCTCTGCAAGTAAAATAGCTCATCTGAACTCTTTCATAAAGAGAGTAGGTGGTGTATTCATTTTTTTATTATTCATTACTCATTAGAACTGGAAATAGACATTGAACTAGTGAAGCTGAAAGAGCAGTCAAAGAGAAGAATCTAAATCACACACAGTTGCCGGAATACCAAGAGTGTATCCCAAAATCCCATGAGGCGGGAGGAGGATCATACTTCTTTTGATCATGGTAGGACAGAGGAAGTGAGGAGATACTTACTGGCTTGGGGTCTTCAGGAAACTCAGAGGAAACGAAAGGGTCTAGTGTTCTGATTTCCAGTCCAAGTTGAAACAGTGACCACGGAAGCAGCAGCGCAGGGCCATCAACCCTGGAAACCTGGATCTGAGGGATTGGAAGTGCTGTTTCTTGATGGCACTGAATTCATTTGACTCCTTCTTTTGACAAATCTCATCTGAGCCTTTGCTCTGGGAGCTGCCAAGTTTGCCACCTGCCTGACGAAGCTCCTATCGGTGGAGGACTTTTCTCTTCTGTCTTTGAAGCTCCTTTGTTTGCTCTTCAGGTTTGTTTTTGTTTCATTTTAGAAGTGCTGTCATCCAAGAAAAGGAATGGCCTTCGTTACTCCTTAGATTTCACTCTGAACCTTTCATATTTCTTGTTGAAATCTTTCTGGTCAATTTCTGAACACCTTGAAGTGTGAAAGTATTATGACAAACAAGAGAAAAACAGGAAAAGTCGTTTTTGTTTTTTGGTTTCTTTCAGGTCTAGGACAGGGCAGAAAACTTCATCTCTGATAGACTCTGACTTGAGGGCTCTCTTCATAAAAGTTTTTTTATTAAACTAGCCACACAACACCTACAGACTCCCAGAAGGGTTCCAGAGCCTAATTGGTATGGTTGAAAATGGAGCTGTTGGCATCAGCCTGCTCTCTCCTGAGACCTGCCACCAGACTCCCAATCCAAGTTTACAGCTGGCCCTGACATGGGAAATGATTGTGTCTGTGACAGTACTCTGTCTACAAGAGCTAAGGCTATATCTCAGTGGTTAGAGTGTTTGCCTAGCACATGCAAGGCCCTGGGTTTAATTGTCCAGCACCAAATAAAAATGCCAGGTGTTATGGTACACACCTGTAGTCTCACCACTTGGGAGGCTGAGGCAGGATAGTTCAAGGTCAGCCTGGGCTAGATAGTGATAATAGGACCAGCCTTTACTACAGAGTGAGACCTTGCCTAGCATGGATTAAAAGCAGAGCTGATCCCTGCATGCTCATTTTGTATGCAGTAAATGACAGTGACTATCTTAGGATGAATATCAGGGTGCCAAGGGGGTAATTCTTCTGCTCTAATCTTTTTTCAAAATTTAAACTTCTGCTTGAGAGAACAGTCCTTTGATAGTGTGGAAAGCACTGCCTTGATATAGACATGAGACGCTGAAGTGCCCAAGCTTCTCTGAGAAGGTGACTTTGGCGCAGAGCACGGAGGGATGAGGGACTTACCCCTGGAGTGTGTGAGGAAGTGCTGCTCAGGCAGGGGGAGAAACAGAGGCTGGCGCTCCCAAGGGAGAGTGTGTGGTGTTAAGAAGAGAGTAAGACAGAGGAAGAGTTGGGGAAGAGGAAAGTCGAGAGAGAGCAGTGTGGGACCAGAGGATGGGAGCTTCGCAGGTCCTTTCTGTAGAGCTTTGGACTTAACTTTTCATTTAACCGGACCGAGTGACATGATCTGATCTTTTCACTCTAAATGACTCATTTTGGCCCTTGTATTGAGAATAGACACAAGAAGGATGTGGATAGAAGGATGAAACCATTTGGGAAGCAAATAAAATAATCAAGTGAGAAGAAGTGTCATGGACTGGGGAGTGAGTAGACTCAGTAGAATTTGCTGCTGGATAGAATGTGAAATGTGAGAGAGAAGATGACTCCTGTATTTCCAGCCAATAGCTGAATGGCAGGGGCTGCTATTTGCCGAGATAGAGTAGAACGGACCATAGAAGAAGTGAGGTAAGTAAGAGCGTGGTTGAGGGCTTTGTGGGTTGAGAGTCAAGTTGGCAGCTGGATATGCAAGTCTGGAGCTCAGAGATACCACCTTGGAAGTCAGGACTGAGCAAAGCCACCTCCTACAGCCAAGGAGTGGAAAAGGAGCCAAGACTGAAGCTCCAGGAATGGTTGAGTAACTCGAACTGGGAAACGAGGCTAAGACTTGGAAGCAGTAACAGATGATGAAATGACCTAGGCCGAACAGGTCAAGGACAGTGAGGAATTGTTCAGTATCAGTAAAATGACCTCAGATGAATCCAGGAAAAGAAAAAGTGCAGACCATAGAAATACCTCCTAGGGGTTTTTGCTTAAAGAAGCACAGAGAAATCTGTGTGCTTTTTTTCATATTTTCCCCCATTTTATTGATATGTATACATGCAAAATTTAAGGTTTGCAATGGAGTTGAGCCTTTTATGCACATATGTATCTTGTCAAGGTGACAAGTGCTTTCCCACTCTCCTTTTGTTCCTCCCCTTCCCCTCCCTCCTTCCTCCCCTACCCAACCCCCCTGTTTCACTTTGTTTTTCCTTTTAAGTTCCCTAAGAGTTGTGATCTGGGTTTCTCATATCAGAGAAATCATTCAGAGTTTCACCTTCTGCTTCTGACTCACTTCACTAAGCATGATGTTCTCAAGTTAATGGAAGGTGTTATATCACTTTCTGAAAATGTTCCAGTAAAGAGGGCAAAATGTATGATGAAGGAGAGAGAATTTATTATAAACTACTGGATTACTACCAAGTGAGCAGAAAGGAAGTCTACCTTTAGAAGGAAAGCTTAAAAGATTGATAATGATTTTTTTATTTTGTTTCTAGATCTGAATATAATTATGTTGTATTTTCTGAACTGAAAAATACTATTGTGTAGGGTTTTTTATATGTGAGCATGAAGTGCAAAATAACAATAAAAATGAGATGTATGTTGCACTGTAAGATGTGTTATAACCATAAAAATTGTATGGAAGCACAGACAGCCAAGAATAGCCAAAAGAACCCTAACCAAAAAGAACAATACACAAAGCATCACATTGCATCAAAATATACTACAAAGCCATAATAACAAAAACAGCATCGTACGCACATTAAAACAGACATGTAGACCAGTGGACTGCATCAGCAGGCACAGAAACAAACCCATGCAGTTAAAGTGTCTGATACTCAACAAAAGAGCCAAAAACATGTTGGAGAATGGACAACCTCTCTAACAAGCGGTGCTGAGAAAACTGGCTGTTCACCTGCAGAAGACTTAAACTAGACCTGTATCTCTCATCCTGTATTAAAAGTAACTCAAAATAGATCAAAGGTCTAATCAGAAGACCAGAAACATTAAAACTGCTAGAGGAAAATGTAGGGGAAACATTTGAAGGCATGAGCATGGGCACAGACTTTCTGAATAGGACTCAAACAGCACAGGAAATAATAGAATCAACAGATCGGACCACACCAGATTAAAAATCTTCTGCACATCAAAGAAAACAAACAACAGAGGGGAGAGACATCCTGCAGAATGGGATAAAATCTTTGCTTGCCTCATGTGACAGAGGATTGATGTTTAAAGCACATAAATAACACAAAAAAAGCAACTAATCCAAATAACAAATGAACAAATGAATCGATACTTCTTAAAAGAAGTACAGAAATCCAATAAGGATATTAAGGAAGTGTTCAGCGATTTTAGCAATTAGAGAAATGCAAATTAGAACTGCCTTGAGAGTCCACCTCACCCCAGTCAGCCTGGCCATCGTCAGGAATACCAGAAACAAGAGATGCTAGCAGGGATGCAGAGGAAAGGAGCCTTCTACATCACTGGTGGGAACATAAACCAGTGCAACCCCAATAGAAATCAGCATGGAGGTTCCTCAAAAAAAAGTTAAACATAGAGATAATACCATTTGTTCTGAAAATAACACTCCTCGGTATATTCCCGAAAGAATTGAAGAGAATATATTTGGTGATACCTGCATACTCTTGTTTATTGCAGTGCAATTTATAATAATTAAAAATCTCTGAGTGCCTGTCAAAAGATAAATTGTTAAAGGCAATGTGGTATACATGATGGAATATTACTCAGCCATAAGAAGAATGAAATCATGTTATTAGCAAGAAAAATAGATGGAACTGGAATCTCCCATGTTAAGAAAAAAAGAGATGAGAGGAAGGTAGAAGATAGACTGTTAAGAGTTGAGGAAGAAAATCAGAAAGCAGAGAGATAGGAGGAGAAGGGAGATAATGGGAGAGTGAAAATAATCAAAATACATTGTGGTCATGTACAAAAACCATTATTCTATATTTCTGATATTGCACTAATAAAATAAAAATGCATGTTGTACTGTAAACCATATGTAATTTAGTAGTTATAAGTCAATTATGTCTGTACTTTGACCCCCATTTGTTTGGGTTTCATGGTAGTTCAGTTTCAGATAAACTAAATGAGCCTTTGCATTATATGTGGAAGATGGTTAAGAAAACACTAGCAAGCCGGTGAAATCATCGATGGGGTGATTCACATTCTTTCACAGAATTGTTCCCAACCTGTTTATAGGCAGCCTTGTGACATACACGTGTGCTGAGGACACATTGCCCCTGTCTCTTCAGCCCTCTGTCAGCCTTCTTGGGAACAGGGAGGGCTGCTGTAGGAGGCCTCCAAGGTTACATTTCAGTGCACTTACCTTGTGTGCTGGCAGTTACATAGTTTGTTAGAGGTACAAGTGGCCACAATAAAACAGACCAGTTACAAACAACAAATAATGTTAATATAGGCTTCTACCACTTCCCAAGGACATCCAAATAGATTATCAGATTCTGCACATTCAATGAATGGTTGAGGACCTTCTTTTGTTTCAGGCCCTAGAAGTTTAACTGTGAACAAGTGTTCTTTCTCACAAAGGGTCCCTGGAGCTACGCAATAGTGTTGTGAGATAAGCAGGGCAGGAACTGCTCTTCTTTGGATGAAGACATTTTAAAGCATAGATAATGTTTAGATTTAATCACTGATATTCTGGGAATTTGGGCCCCAGATTAAACGTTATCACTGGTTATTCTATTTTGTTTCTCAAAACTTTTTGAAATTCAATGCCTCAAAATACAATCACACCTTGAAATACTATCTTCATAAATATAATGATTTTCTACATTAGAAATTCTCCTGCATTTAAAAATGTATCCCAGCACCCAGCTCATGACCTATGCCTACAAAGGCTCTTTCATTGTCAGGAACACAGCACTTAACACCTGCTGCATCTGATGTTGCTGCTCTGTGAGACTGGTAAATTATTTATTGCCAACAAAATGCTGTCTCCATTTTTAAAAATTAAAAAAAAACTGCTTTTAATTTAAACTCGTCCTAAATCTAACTTTATCATTTGTACTGCCTCACACAACTACTAGAAATTACAGTGGTTTTACTTTTTCTGTGTTTAAAACACAACTTTTCAATGGGAAATAGTTATTGGAACATCTGAGTATGTATAGAAGACGTGAATGAACTCTCTTTGGCGCCTAAGTGAGTTTTTTTCCTTCATAAAGCTGATGAATTTTGTAATTCTGTTAATATTCTGTGACTGTGAGAAGCTGAATTTGCATAAGAGCATACAAAGTGGAAATCATCCTTTAGGTGCTAAGAATCACATACTCTAAAGAGAAAACTAACCATGACGGAGACAGGTTCCTTGTCAGGGTTTACAGAGAGGTAGTGGGACCTGACCGGCTCTGGTCAGCTGCCTGCATGGGGACACAGTTGGTGCTGAGAAAGAATTGAGAATTATCTGGATTTCTAAGGAAAGATGTGAAGCTTCTCCTCCCTTCCCACAGGAGAGAAGACAGAGTGCATTCCCACAGGAGAGAAGACAGAGTGCATCCCCACAGCGCGCCGCTCAGCCAGCAGAAGGCTGGACAGCGAATGCGCAGGTGTGGGTGGAAACGCGGTTGTAACTGGAGAGAGATGCTAAATTTAGGCAGACTTTTAACCAGGGATAAGCTTTCTTTTCCATAGTTTGTCTGCTAATGATGCTTGCTGGGTTTTTAAGCCATGTTGTGGATATAAGCTCATCTCCTTCCTACAGGGATCTTTGTCACCCTACTTGTGAATTCTGAGACTGCTCAGGGTGTTTACTGAGTTAGCATAAGCGCCCTGCCACTTTGGGTGATCCGATTCCATGTGTCTTTTTGAAGGATGGCATTCAGGAAAAGAACTCTGGGAAAATCAGGCCAAAACTCATCTGGCTGTTTCATGGTGTCTGCTCTAAGTCCTGGGAGGGGATGTTGGCTAGTTTGGCGTTTGGTTCAGAGCAAACAGGTTGTTAATGGTATGGAGAGAGAGTGAGTTATGGAACTGATGCACTGGATGCACAAACACTGTTCCCAGACCTTTCTGCTCAGGTAACAGAGCTGCAGCCTCTGGGACCCCAGTCCCTCCGTGTTCTTCCTGGCACCACTAACACACCCACTGCCCTGAGGCCGTGGGCTCATAGGTTCACCAAATGGAGGAATAACAAAATAAGAAAGTTATTTATATTGTATTGTTTGTTCTTGATCATTGAAAATAAGTAAATTTGAATGCTTTACTTATTTTCAAGATTTTTCCCATCTTTCTTGAACTTAATGAATATATCTCATTAAATATGACTTTGAACATAACCACACAAAGAGGAAAACTATTGCCCTTCTTTTTGGCAAATGTAAAATACAGTCTGCTTTTCCCAAGATGTGCTTTCACCAAACATTTCTCTCAATATAGCACTGATGCATGCATCATCTTTTTTCCCCAGCCAATGTGAAATTTTTAAGCAAAAGTAATAATTTGGAAGTCAATTATTAAGCCATTTCAATCCTAAAGCACTAAGTTTTTCTCTCTCTCTTTTTTTTAAGAAATGTGATTCTTGTATTTTAATATTTTCCTCCTTCCCTTACTGGATGCTACCTTGGTAGCTGTCATGTTTTAAATATTGACAAGATGAGATAGTTTTCTGTTTATATCAGCAGTCGTCTGTCTGTGAAATATGGACGAATCAGAACGCTGGATTTCCTTTCTCAGCCATCCATCAGGTTCATAATGTAAGGTTACAAATGGTTATTTTCTCTTCCTGAACTTGCGCTATGTGATGTGTTGCAGAGTGTTGTCAACGGCTGGAGGTACTGTGTCCTGGCAATGCAGAGAATTCATAATGTCCAGTGAATTCTGAGATTCTTTGTCTATTATACTTCATTGACTGTGCCTCATAGCTAGTTGATGTGTAAACATTGTCCTAAATGACAGACGTACTTAGTTCTACAATGTCCCACGTGAGTTTTGGCTTTCATTCCAGGCATCTGTGTTAACTTGCCTTTACAGGAAAAAGGAACAGGGTAAATTGATATATATATATATATATGTACATGTATATATCAGCGTTGTTCTTGCCCATGTTGTACCTCTCTGTGTTCATGGGTTATTCAGCCCTTTGTGTCCAGTGATTCTTGAGGTTCATGTGCTTCATTGTGAGAAGTACTTGAGTCTGATTTGCATGATATTCTGTATACATTTTATACAAATGTGGGAGGAGGAGAACCTGGGAGAGGCACTATTGTAGCTACGAGGTGGTTCTCAGCCTTTTTCTATTTGACAGTACTGAACTATCTTTAAAAAGTGTGTGAAATTGTGACCCATTTTACACTGAGCTGATTAACATTCAGATATTCACATTTCACCTTTGCACACTTTAGAAAAATTCGTTTTTGTTTGGAAAGTAAACATTTTAATGCAGTTCTAAGTTTTGTGTTTTAAAATACAATCTCATTTTCACATTCTGTGCAATTTTCCCCTGTGTCTGAAAAGTTGAGACATCTGGTTGAGAATCACTGAGCAGATTCTTGGGGTGGCATGCATGTGGCCTCTCTTGGGGTGCCACGTCAGGCACGTCTGACCTCCTGTGCATGGGACTTCTGGTTCTCAAGGACCGTGGTGCCTGTTCAGTGCCTAGTACTGATGATGCTCCTGTGACTCAGCATAACCAAAGCTTTCATGTGTTCACAAGCAGCCATCTCTGCTCTCCATCAAAAGAACAAATTTACTATTTGTATTTGACCAAACAAGCATTCTCCATCCTTGAGGACTTTTTAAAAGAACTACTGCAGGATCCTGCCCTTATATGTGTGAATGTTTGTAGGAGACCTTCCGTTACATTCACATCCAAATGCATACATATATTTATAAGTATAAAGCTATATGTGGCATTCTTGAAAGCCTTAGAGATTGCAGAAAATATATGCAATCATGTAGATGTCATGTATGTTTGGTAGCCCATCTCTGAAACTTGTCAAAATTATTGAAAGTAAAACCTTAAAGCAACAATTGCTATTTAAAATTATTTTAGTGTTTCATTAAGTGTTCTTTCTGAAGAAACAGAGAATAATGTTTGTTAATTTTCAGATCTAAATTTATAAGCAGGTAGGCGGAAACAGTTCCTAGTAGAAAAGACTTAAAAGCTTCTATTAAAAACTCAATTAAATCTTAATTTTAAAATTTTTTGAAAAGAATGATACAAAGCTTGGAAAACACCATACCTTTCTGTTAATGTTAGAAAGCTGAGTCATTATCATGGCTTTTAATTATTTACTGACATCCTTAGAGAACCTTCTTCTAAAGAAAAAAATAAATTAGAATACAAAGAATATCTTCCCCTTTGTATTCTACAAGCTTATAGAATATACAATATCCAGTTTCTGTTTTGGGGAGATAGCTACACAGCACGATCTTAAAATTGACCTTAGGTGTCTGGTCACATAAACAGTTCTTCACCATTTTTGAAATAATGTAAAATTTAGAAGCTATACTTTGGAATCTGCTATCCAGTAAAAATAGAGAGAGAGACTTTTGTGAATTTTCTGTGTTATAATGAAATTCACTTAGTGACTTTCTAATTTTCAGTTGGTTTTATAAGAGAATGTTTAATTTAATTACATTAAATTAATATGGCCCAATTCAGTCCTTCAAACTCAGCCAAACAATGAATTTTTGATAAGTAGTTGGCAAATACCAGTTAGACAGAATCAGTACTCCAGTTAAAATTCTAATCTCTAATTATACTTTTCCTTAATATTATAAGGTTTGATTTTTAATTGAATTTGAAGAGATGATATTGATATACATTTCCTTATGTTTGATTCGTGACCTGAGTGTATTTATAAAAACTGAAAACCTTATGGCATACGTTTAAAAATTATAATGTCAAGTAAATGAGGGTTTTAAGCCACAACTAAATTCTTAGAATATTAAGATCATTTATATATATATTAACCTTAAGTATTTTCCTGTGTATTTTAAGCCCTAAAGAAATGGCCTGATTGTATTTATTAAGCATCCAGTGAGTCATTTTAGTTTCTCTTCTATACTTAAGGACGCCTTCTAAAGATCACTTTGTTGATAATAATTTTAACTGTGACAAAGTTCTGTCCCACACTTTTCCTAGCTCATTGCTATTTTAATTAAATACTGTTGTACCATTATTTTCCAGGTTTAGCTCAACTTCTCCTTAAAGATAAGTTTGATTATAAACCATTATTGAGGCAAAACAATGCTTATGTCTGTTAGATTTTTATTTAATTTATAGTAAGCCTCATTTAAAGTAGGAAATGATTGGATTTAATTTAAAATATTTACCTGAGGTAATGCAGTTACTACACAGACATGACTATACTCTTCATCAAGAGCTAAAGCAGGGCTTTATAGTTCAAAATTGTTTATATAGGAGGCAAAATCCTTATTTATTTTTCAGTTTCTCCTGCTACTTTCTACAGTAACCACTCTACCCCCATTCTGTATTATTCATTTCTGCTATTATTCTCCCTCCAGCAGGGTTGAGACCTAAGGCACCCCTCTGCCTTTTCTGACAATCAACCAGGTAAAGAGGACTCTCAGACAAGGGCCAGAGTCATCCCAGTCCTTAACAAGAATGTGATGTCAGGCCCAGTTCTTGGAGTCTCTCCAGTCTCTTTGAATTAATTCCAAAGAGAAAACTGAACATCTACATATTGAGTGTTCTAGATATTCTCATATACAAGGTTTTTTAAAAGAGAGAGGAAAAAGTTGATGAATGTCCAGGAAGAAGAGAAATGTATTTTCTTATAAATTCAATCCTAAGAATACTTTTCTGTCTAAAACGAAGTTTCTGGAACTAAAACTAAATATGACAAAACTCGGTGTCTATTTCTAGAAAGGTCAGTTCAGTCCCTGTAGGGAATTTTGAAACATTTTGACTGAAGCAATGTTTCAAAGCCACAAAGAAAATAAAGTAAGGATCATACTTCCCTCTTCTATGACTACCTTCTCATTGCATGTAGGAAAATTCTTGTCAGGTCACTCTGGATTCGAAGCAGGTTGTTTGTGATTTTTGGACAAAGTAGAGTCAGGAGAGCAGATGATGGTTCTGTCTAAACCGTTAAATAAATGTGCCACTAATTTCTTCAAGTGTTTTTCAAATAAGAAATATGGATTTCAAAGTAGAGAGAGGCTATCTGGGCTGGGGCTTGTTATTCCCAAAATGGCTGCTACAACTACTGTGGATGATGTAAATATTTGGATCAGCATTTGGCTGTAGTTCTGCTTTAAATGTGTGGAACTCACATTAAAGTTTAAGTATGAAAGTACGTGAGTTAACTGAACAATTAGAGAATGAATTTGCATATGATTTGCATGCTTGATGTACTAACCTATGAAGCATCCCCAGCTTCACTGCATCTACTCCTACTCCCAGCATTACTCTCAACCCCTGCCCTGCAACCCTCAGGACCCCCCAGCTCCTGCCATGGCTGTTCAGGCTTTTCAGGGCAGATCTCAGCTACACCATAATAGGGATAACGGGAAGCCCCGCTGCTTGGTTTGGTTGCCACTTCCGTGGACACTTGCTCAAGGATTTTAGATGCCGCCCAGATCCTTCCTTTTGTATCATTCCACGGAGTTGCGTGCGAACATCTGTTGTTCTGTCACCTGTGATTTTGACAGTGTCACCGTTGACTTACGTGTACAATACCTGTTTGCTATGTTGTTGCTTTATTGGAGGGGAGGGACAGACATTTAATGGGAAAAGTAAAGGACAATTTGCTAGATTTGGGAAAAACATTTATTTAAAAACTTTCTAGCTTCCAGGATTGTAAGCTACTATCACATAAACATTATTATATCCAGCTTCAGAGTACTATAAAACCCATCTATTCTTTGTTTGAACATTTATACTAGTTATTTTAGAACAAATCATAGCCAGTTGAAGTAAAGACAGGAAAGATAATTGAAATCCAATGTTTTGAGAGAGAAACAAAAGAAAAAGATCACAATTGGTAGCCAGAGGAAACTTTAATTATAAAATTGTTAACTGCAATCAGTTACTTCTTTTAAAAACTAAAAATTCATATAAGTATAAAGAAAAAATCTCAAGAGTGAACCAGGGATAGGTCTTAAAATAGAAAAAAAATAATGAAGTTGCTTTTATAGATAAAGCCTCAAAAATATCCATAGGAAATAGGAGGATCAGATAATATATAGGTAAGTAAGCAACTGGAAAAAAACACAGCCCAGAGAGAATTGAAGTTCAGGCCAGTCACATCTACACTGAGAACCCACAAAAATAGTGCCACACTAACTTGGCTTCCCTTGTGACTAGAAGTAACCCACCTCCAGGACAAATGCCTAAGGCTCTTCATGCCAGAGAAAGAGCCTGTGCCTTCCTGGAGAACTCTAGAATTTTTCCTCATATTTTTTCAAAGCCAGTCAGAAATTTCCAGAAAGATAAGGCCTTTGCTTCACACTTGTGACATTGGCAGATTCCTTCTCTTCCACCAAATATAACTCAGAATGTGCAGAGAGAACCAAAGGCTATTGCTTTTTTCCCAAAACGTACATGCTATGTGCGCCGTTCTGGAGGCCCGGGGTTCTAACTTGTCATGTTTCTAGATTCTTTCCAAGGAGTTAAAGAAAGCTATAGACTTTCTTTCTCTGCTAAAACATACCTTCACATTTTGTGTTCTTGGCCCAGTATCCGTGAAAATCATCCTTAAGAAACCCCTCAGTGTGCCAACCCATTTGTTATGACCTCTATGGCATGGTTCTCAAGCCATGGTTTTATTTAGTTTTGAAGTTTATGAGACCCTTCTATACTCTTCTAACACCTGAGAAAATTAATCTGTTGTAATTCTATAAAGCTGGCCAAATTTGGGTTAGAGAAGAGTCGCTATGGAAGTCTGCCGATACTCTAGTTTTAGTTACCTCCTGAGAAAAAAGGATTGATTTTTGAAACATCAGAATCTTTACCAGGGAAAAGCGTAAGAAGCATTCTGTGTGTGATATTTAAGTAAGTCAGAGCCCAGAAGAGACCTGTGAACATAGGCCTTTGAGTTTATCAATGCTCACACTAAACCTTTACCGTAAGAAAACAGGATAATCCTATTGAGAAATGAAAAGATGGAGTGCCCTTTCTGTTAGCTCTGCCCTAGTGGGACTCTGTATGACGTGACATAGCATCATTTGTGGCTGTGCCTGTGTTTGTGAGTCAGATTCTCAGTACACACAAATCTACATCTGAGCACACTTGGCACTGGGATTTAGGCATTCTGAGGAAGTTGGCAGAGTACATGTCCCAGGCGGTCGCAGTGGCCCGGTGTCAGTACAATTGAACTGAAATGAAAGGCACTAGTTGTCACCCATTAGCGAGGTTTTCCTTTTGCACTTCATTTAGTATCATACTAACATTTCCCCAGGTATATAAAATTATTCAAAGTCCATGGTACATGTCATATTTAGGAACTGAAGTTTAAGTAGCTGTGTATTCTACTGAAAGACCAATTCTAACTATAAAGTTCTGTCAAGTTTAAAAATAACATTCATTCAGAAGTGGCATGTCATTTTCTACCATAACAGAAAATTATGAATTAAATAAGCCATTTTCCAATGCTATATTTTAAAATTACTTACATAATTTCAGCTAAGGGTACCATTCTAAAAATACAGCAATTCAACTTTGAATTGACTTAGCTTTGGAAAATACAATGCTCAAACATATAAAAATGTAATAATCAGTAAAAGTATTCAATGTATATATAACATACCTGAATCCAATAGAACATGCTTATGAGGTGAGCATAGGCTAGCCAGGGGAGTGAACTGTGCTTACTGCTCATGTTGCCTCTAGAATAAATGTCATTTTCAGACAGGGGACTGGGGAGAACCGTCTATCACCTTGCGACCGCCAAATGAAGCCACAGCCTCAACTCCAGTACAGTACTGGCAGCATCACCCAGAAAAGCTCATCTTCCAGTCATGTGATTACAAAGCTTTTGTAAGTCACCATGAATTTAGTATTTGGGTACAAAAAACGATAGAGAGTATTTTCTGTTTTGTTCACATTTACATTGAAATTGTGCCAAGATGCCCACCGCTGAAAGTCCTGAAGTGTTTTTACCATCTCATTTTCTTAAAGTAGCCTTCCATGCCAAGAGACAGTCCAAATAACTGAATTTTCCAGCGCCTTAGACTGTAGGCATATGCTCTGCCTTGCTTTTCATAGAGTTGTCTGTTTCAAAAGACATGTGATAAGGCCTACTTTTGATCAGAAAGTGCCTGGTAGAGCACCTCCCTCGCGTATGCATAAAGCTTTGGGTTCGATCCCCAGCACTGCAAAAATAAATAAATAAATAAGTACAATAAAGTGGAAAGGAAAATAAGTAATAGCATATATACCCATCCTTACTCATCAGCGATCTCAGACATGGTAGCACAAAAGGAATGTTTCAATGAAGGCAAACAAACTTTCCTGGTAACTTGAAAGATAACGATTTCACCACAACATGTTCCTTACTTTGGTTAGAATGGGAAAGGTCTGGTTATCTCGGGGCTCTCTGTTCCTTTCCGTGTTGCTATCTTTCCTCGCCACTCATCTGGCAGCGTTGGATTCTGTCAACAGTAATTACCCCAAAAGCTGTAGAGTTGAAAAGAAATCTCCAAAGCTTACACCCCAGATTTCTGAGACTTTCTGAGGAAGGCTTTCTTCAAGACCCTTGACGAGGCTGTCTGCCTACCCTGGCCAAGTCAGTGAGTGACTTCCCTGTTCCACATGACTGGCTGTCTCATCCCTGTATCTGCACTGTAACAGGAATCACCAATTAAGTCAGAAAGTGTTCTTAAGATCTCTTCTAACGTAATTATTTTAATGCACTTTTAAAAAGACATGCAAAGGTTTTAAATAAATAAACCAGGGAGAGAAAAATGAAAAAGAACCACCTCTTAAAACTTCAAAAGATGGATAAAGGAGTTAATTGATAAAAAAGGCACCAGACGTTTGACTCTTAATTATTTGTCATCGTGTCGTCCCCACTTCTCCCCCCACACCTCCCCGCCCCTCCCCCCCCCCCCCCCCCCCCCCCCCCCCCCCCCCCCCCCCCCGCTAGCAGCAGGAAAATAAAATAAGTGGTGCCTTATATCAAGGTAGCTTAGGTACGGTCACCAGACAGCTAAAGGGAAGGAGATGGACCCCTCCCCAACTGTATTGGGCCTCCAAATAGCACTTTGCACCAAGGACTCAGCCTCGGAGAAACAGAGATGGTGTCTGCCTCCCGCCCCCCCCCCCCCCCCCCCTTCGCCTTCAGGTGGCTGCACCACGGGGGCCACCAGCTGTGAGTGAGAAGGGTCCAGGACTGCATCGGCCTGATGTTAATTACCTATGCCACCAAATGGGGGCGTGTCACTCAGCTCCCCAGCTGTGGGGTACAGCCCTGTAATTACACAGATAGTAGTGTGATTATTTTTGCAGACATTGCTGCCTCAGAAAAAAAAAGGAAAACATTTTTAGATGCCCCCATTTTGCAGTTAAATGTGATTTGAAAGATGACATCTTTAGAAAATACTGCAGCTTCCTTATCAGGAGCAATTTACTGTCCCCAGAACTGATGGTTAATTCTGCTGCATTCCTTCTATGAATGCATTTTTTGTAAGGATTAGTTAACTGTTAGTTTTATAAAGTTATCGGCAACTTATAGCTGGGAAGTCTAGCTAGTAGTACTCCCACAATGTGTTTTTAAATCGTGACTCATATTTGTATGCTCCTTTTCATAAAATAATTCCTTTTTTGTATTTTAGTATTTAGGTTCTATGCTGATAAAAGAGCTCAGGGGAACAGAATCAACCCAAGATGCTTGTGCAAAAATGCGGGTAAGTTTGCCAAACTATTTTATTTCTAGTATCTGAAATACTAAACACTGGGTGTGGATACAAATTGCCACCTTTCAAATTACTGTTTTCTCCGTCTGTTGGTCTACTGAATCACAGTGCTTTTACATAAAAAGGTGTTTGGGCTTTGCTTGTGTTTACCCTTGAGCTTGTCTCTTTGATTCACCGTATTACATTTATTCTTAATTATTTTTAAAGAACTGAATTTAACTGTATATACATTGATCTTTCTCCAGATATAGATAAAAATAATATTTCGTTTATTTCGAGAAATTGTTTTAAGCACCTCTTGGGGTCTAAGAATATTTACTGAAAATAATGTCAAATAACTAAAAATTGTCAAAACCAGACATACTGGAAGACATGTTATATAAGAGTAATAATCTTTATGTGACTTCTTAATCAGTTTTTTTTTAAATGTAAGAAAAACATTACCTCTAAGTGGAGTGAGGCTTCAGGGCAGTGAATGTTGACAGAAATGGCAGTTCCTAGTGCCTGTGACCAGTGGTTACTGGATTCCTCAATCTGATTTTACCGAAGCACATCCCACCCATACCTCGTTGAGTTTATTGCTTTCATGACTCCCATATTCTTGCTCCTTCCTAGCAAGTATGTGAAGGATGTGGTGTCAAGAATACAGTACTTGTTCAGTATAATAACTAACTGAAGTCAAATTTAAGATCACTAGAGTGTTCTTTATTTGTGGCCAGGATATTTTGTTATTAACTTTATGGAGTATCTTCTGGTGGGAAATATTTAAAAACATAAAATTGAGCCAAAACATGTATGAAGGTAAGTATGAAGTACCTACTATTTATGATAGACTATCTACATGATCATGTTCATGTACATGAATGTTCATTGAGACCTCAGCATGTAATTACTAATTTAATGCCTTGGTCGATTTAGCAGCAGAAAGACAGGAATAGTCTTTTGTATCCATGACTATCTACTTATAGTACCAATGAATCTTTTTTTTCTCGGTCCTGTGTTTATGTGAATCTGTAAAGGTCTAGCTCTCTTACTGTTTTCTTGCCTTAAGAGTCACTTTTTGCTCACTATGATAATATGATAGTTACTAACATTTACTAATTACAATGTGCCCTAGTATAATTATTAACCCATTTATAGATGAAGAAACTGAGGTTTAAAGTGGTTAAGTAACTTTCCCAAAGTCACACAGGAAATGTCTTGCCAGCCTGGAAATGGGATTCAGATCTGTCTGACCCCAGGGTTCAGGCCCCTCAACTGTTAAATCTTAAGTTCTGTTATCCAATTTCTTACTCTGAAAATGACATTAGATTATAGGTTCTTTAGGATTTTTCCTGGTTTTATACTTCTGGGAATCTTGGGTTTTAAATGAACAGGTATCTGACCTATGTTGTGTCATCACTGAATGGTGAAAAAAATGGGAAATTTTTTCATTTGTCAAGCCTCAGAAAAATATAAAAGATATTCATGAAGATGTCTAAGAAATTAATTTCGCAACTCTGATTTAATACTATTAACTAAATTACCTAAGTCCAGCTACTTCAGCGTGCAAATTGTCATAAATATTGTAGTATGCATGTAACATCATTTAAAATATGCCAGATCTGTGATTTGAGTTTCAGTCAATTTCTTGAAGTTGAGTGGATCTAAAATTACATACTGATAGCAAGAGCAAAGCCATTTTAATAGTCTCAGTAGAGAATAATTTAGTTAAAGGCTTGTCTGTTGCTTAAAATGAAACTTAAGAAAAGATGTCTATTTAGAAGCCATTCTTCCGTTCTTTGGGGCATTTTTCTGGTTTGCTGCCTTCAGTGTTTATTTTAAGTAGTTTAGATGAAAATAGAAATTGAATCACTTCTTAGAATATCACAGATCTTTTATTTCCCATCTTGATTAACTGAATTTCAGTCTTGATACAGCAGCTGACGTTGCATTCACAGCATTCTCTGGAGCCCTTCAAAGCCAGAGCTCAATGTGATTTATCTGGGACTATTGAGTTATAAATTAGAACTTTCACCATCTCAAAATTTTGTGGAACTCAACTTGCAGTTAATTCTCAGTTTGAACCCAAAGTTGCTGTTTTCTCTGCTTTTAACATAATGCCATTTCTGTGTAGAGTCCCAATATAACCAAGTTTCCCCTATGGAAAATACTGTAGGACACAAATGTGTCTTAAAAGTTGTTATACTATAATATTATTAGGCTAGGGTATTACAGATTAAAAACCTACCTAGCTTACTGGTTTATCTAATTTTTTTAAGCTTTCGGGTCAGTAGTAATATACATTAGCTGATATTTAAGTTTTGTAAATCAGTGTAGTTTCTAAATTTGAGTAATGTTCTCTTAAATGTACTTTGTTTGCAAAGATATAACTCCTGTTTTTACTAAAGCCAACAGTCCTGTGGAGGAAAAGAACATGTAAACATTTAATTACCCCAGAATAGTAGAAGTGCCACAAGGAGGTGTCTTCATGCTGCCACTGGCCTAAGAGGTCATTACAGATGAGTTCAGGAATGATGTAGTATCATGGTCTCCACAATCAGGTCATTAGGACTAATAACAGTTAGCACTTGTCTGCCCAGTTCTATGGTGAATTAGTTATATTGTTTTATTTATTTCATGAAGGAAGTACTTTATCCCTGATCCAAAATACTAGAGACCAGAAGTGGTTAAATTTTCTTTTTTTTTATTTTTGGCCTATCTGCATATATATCAAAAGATATCTTAGAGATAGGACACAAATCTAAACAGGAAACTCACATTTTATGTGTACCTTTTATGCATGTAAGTTGAAGATGATTTTTATACAGTATTTTTGCATATTTTGACTCTGACCTATCCCACAAAAGTCAAGCGTGGAATTTTCCAGTTTTAGCGTCATACCAGCATTTAGAAAGTTTCAGATTTTGTACCACTTCAGATTTCAGATTTTCTGGTTAGGGTTGCCCACCCTTTAAGCTGTTGTGCCCACCTTACACATGGAGAAAGGAGGACAATGAACGTTAATCAACTTGCTCACCATCATACAACCAACAAGTGATAGAGTCAAGATTTGAACCCATGCATTCTAACTTCACTACCCACACTGTGAACTGTGAATTCCCAGACTGGACCACCCACCTCAGATGAGGTTAGTTGGTCGAAACAGGGTCTCCCTCTGCAGCCTAAGCCAGTCCTGAACTCACTATGGAGCCCAGGCTGGCCTTAGACTCCTGGGAATCCTCCTGTCTCAGCCTCCTGAGTGCTGGTGTTACAGGTGCACGCCACCACACCTGGCTTATATGGTGCTGGGGAATTGAACTCAGGTAATTAGCACACCGCTGAGCCATTCCTCCAGCCCCATCAAATGAGTTTTAAATAGCTGAAAAAGTAGGTAATTTTGTTCTTAACTAGTTTTGGGAACCCTCAAAAAGTCTGTAAGACTAGCATGGCTAAATCAAACCATTTAAGTACAGATATATCTAATAATTTGGTGGTATATTTCAATGTGTTAACATACATAAAATTTTCAGAAGAGTTCATTTTTGCTCTAGTAGAAACAAATAGAGTTTTCCATTCTCAGAAGCATTTGGGTCATTTGGTAGTCACAATTGGTTAGTTTCCAAGTTTATCTAGCTGTTCATTCATCTCTAAGGTCCCCTTCAGTTCTGAGACAAAGATAATTCTCACTTAATTTCCTGGTGTTTTATTATGCTTATTATTTCAATTAAATATATGCCGTAATAAACTATATTACATGGAAGCTTGATTCACGTATTTCTAGAATACTGGAATCACCGCTGTTTGCTCGAGCTAGCCAGTCTTTTATCCCCACCAGGCTGTCTTGAGATTTTTTTAAGTAATGGACTTTATTTTTAATAGACTCTCCTTTTAGAGCAGTTTTAGGTTTACATAAAAGCTGCAAAAAAAGAGGGAGAGCTTCCCTGAGTGCTCCCTGTCCTCACACACGTGAGCCTCCTCCACTGCCAGTGTCCCTCTCCAGCGTGGCACAGGTATTAAAAGCTGATGGACCCACATGGGCATGTCATGGTCACTGGAGTCCATAGCTTACATTAGAGTTCGCTGTTGATGCTGCGCAGCCTTGAGTTTGACACTTGAATAATGGCCTCTACTCACTATTATTACAGAGTCACTCTTCCACCCTAAAGAAACTCTATTTTTTTTAGAACCATTTGGGCTTACAGAAAAATTGTGTGTAAATCAGAGTTCTTAGAAACTCCTTCTGCTACTGTCTCACTCACCATTGCCTCTCTTATTAACATCTTGCATTAAGTGGTACATTTGTCCCAGTTATGAACTAATTTTGATATATTACTATCAACTAAAACCGATTACTTACATTAGAGTTCATTCTTTGCATTAGAAAGTGTTAAGGAGTTTCACTAATGCACAAAGTCGTGTATTCACCATCACATCTTGGCTGCTTCCAAGTTTTGACAATTATGGTACAGGTGCTGCAAATACAAACATTTGTATGCAGGTGCTTGGCTTGGCAGTCCCTGTCTCCCTCCCAAATCCAAACTCTAAATCATACCCTCTCTTAATGGTATCCGTACAGTTGTCATTTAGAAAGAGGAATCAGTAGTAAATCACATTACTGGTAATTTTTATTAAGTAAAACTGCAATTTCGGGTTTATCTTGAAGCGTTTTCTTTGATAAAAGCCTGAGATTAGGTATGCTTTGATACTGAGATGTATGTTTGGGCAGAATGATTTCTGTGAATTATTTTTCTCCTTAGTAGTATAACTTGGCTTCCTTCCTTTACCTTGATACCTTTAATGACATTTCTATTTAAGATTAAAAGCCTAAAAGCATGTAAGTGATGTGCAAAGAATTGGCAGAGATGTCTGTTTAATATGGACATGTACATTTAGCGCTGTCTTTCATGTTGTTGGTTGGACTCTCCGGCAAACCCCTGGCTTAGAGACAAGGTATCTACTTCTGAAACAGTTGCCCTGACAGCGGCAGCGTGGGTCCGGGATGCTGAGTAGGGTTGCCCTTGCTCTCTGTCCCCCGTGGAACGTGGGCACTTCCTTCTGTAGCACCCCACTGTATAAATGCCTGGTTATCCATCTCAGGCTTCCTTGAACACAGGGAACGTGCACGTGGTATGCTCAACAGTGCCTTCGCCACACACAACCCCTCGTTGAGATTTGTTGTAATGTCTGAACAAAATCATGCCCAGAATGTGCCTCGTTCATTTAAAGGTTTCTTCCTTTAAATGTTTGGAAAATGAGTAAATTTATGGACATTAATTGCCTTGAATTATTTCATTTGTCTTTCCTCAGCTCTAAAGCCCATGTCCCTTTCTCTCCCCTGGCTCTCTCTATATATGTACAGAAGTGCCCCAGACCTTAGGAAGCCTATGTTTTTTTAAAGGGAGAGAAAATAAAGAAGGGAAACTATTGATAAGATTATATATATATATATATATATATATATATATATATATATATATATATATATATAGTCAGTTTTAGATTTGGGGAAAGTAATTTGTCTTTAAATTGATTTGGAGTTGGAAACTATTGATAAGATACTATATATATATCTTATATACATATAATCTAGTCAGGTTTGTCTCCCTAGGCTCACATATATCCCACTCTGGGACCTGTATTTTGCCCCAGGGTTTAATTATCAATACAAAACTCCATCACTTCCCTAATGAAATTAAATATGCCATTAGGAAACATCTGCTGCTGTGATGAGCCCATATATTCCATGTCATTTATATTCCATTTAACACTGAATTTTTACCTTCCTTAATGCCATAGTGAAAGTGTTATCCACCAATGTTTGTGGTCAAGAAAATTCTCTCAAAAAAATAAATAAAAAGAAAACTTGTTTTTCACTATGACAGTGTGGAAATCTGCCTCTCTGATGTAAGGAACTATTTTAAGACTATTTGAAGTCATTAATAAGCAAAACTTGTGGCATATTAAGGTTTTGGGAACCTTAGTTTCCAAAAGGTTTAGGTAATTTCACTGTAGTTTTCATTGAGTCTATTCCTCTGAACCTGTTTGACTTTTAAACTTTAAAATCTGGAAGCATTTCTAAATCATTGATTTTCTAATACATAAATCTCCAAATAATTATATGTCTCTTGGATCAAGTGTAACTTTGGTGATTCAAGATAATTTTCTATGCATTCAAGAAAGTGATAGTAGAAATGAAAAATGGAAATTAGTCAAAAGCTTTTAGAAAGTTAGATTTTAGAAATAGATGAAAATGTTAAATTAAAAAGATTATTTTCTTAGAAAAGACCCAAATTAAAATCCTGTGCAGTTCACGCATCTTTGTACAATATCCTTATGTAAGGAGTTGTCTTTCAGAAGTAACTTCAGGAATTACTTTTCCTTTTTTTCTTCTCTCTCTCTCCCTCTCCCTCCCTCTCCCTCTCCCCCCCCCCTCTCTCTCTCTCTCCTCTCTCTCTACCTGTCTATCTTTCTTTCTTTTGCAGTATAGGGATTGAAGCACAGCTTTGGGATTGCACTGGGGGATAGGGATTGCACTGAGCTTCATCCCCAGCTACCACTCCCTTCCCCTCCCCCTCCCCCCTTTTTAACACAGGGTCTCACTAGGCTAATAAATTGCCCAGGCTGAAGAAGAACTGTTAATCCTTCTATCTCAGCCTCCTAGAAGCCAGAATGCTGGAATTACAGACCTAGGTCACTGTGCCCAACCAGGAGTTACTTCTTAGGAACCAACAGCTGGGGAAAATCTTAGAAACAACTGTGTTTAAAGTCTGTTGCCCATGTTGTGGGAAATAATCAAACATTTTATCTTTAACATTTTCCAAATATCTCACAAGCCATGATGAGTACAGGTCTAAGCCTATAAACGTGTCATTATGTGAGTGTGTTAAAATAACAGTACAGGGAATATATTGGTAGAACATTTGCCTCCGTGGGCAAGGCACTGGAGTCTGCTTCCACTGCTGGAAAAACCAATATAGCACACACAGAGTCACGTTTCTAGCTTCTGATTTCTGATCTCTTCTCACGTAGCCCTTTCCTTTGTGACTATCTTCTCAGGAAACTACCCAGAAAATTAAGTACAGAGGGGCAGGGAATGAAGTTGAGTAGTACAGCACTGGCCCGACATGCACAGGCTCTGGTTTCCATCCTCACACACACGCACAGAGCAGTACTCTTCATCTTAGTCTGTTTCGGCTTCTTATCCTTGTTCCCTTTATTTTTTTAGTTTTGCTTTTATTGCCCATATTACTGGAATTGGATTTTCTCTCCTGGGACTCTCTCACTGCTCCAGAACACTGGAAGATTTCATGGGCTGCTTTTGTCTTTAATCCCTGCTTGTTTTAAACTCTTTTCAAATATTCAGTTGGTTGTCATTGACCCAAAATGTATTTTTCTGCTCAGTGTTCAGGGCCACCACCATCTCACTGCCATCATGACATGCAGCAGAGAGGTTCAGTTGAGCTCACCCGGTGCAAGGTAGCTTCTGTCCTGTTGCCAGGCGGGTACTGTGCTTTGGAAAGAGACTTTCTAAGTGAGATCATCCATCCTCTGAACAGCAGTAACATCTGAAGTCTGTTGTTTAATTCGTGCTAGGCACTGGATTATCTCACATAATTCTCACAAAAATTCCAAAAAGAAGATGCTATGTTAACCAGCCCATTTTACAGCGGAGATAACTGAGACAGAAAGGTTAAGGAGCTAGCCACTCAACTGGAAAGGAAGCCCGGTATGCAGACATACCCTCCTGGGCTCTTATTCACTGCCCTGCAGTGCATCCTGGAGGAAGGGGTTCACCAGTGGACACCTTCCTGAATTCAAGGTGGAGACACACACACAGGCATACAAAGCTGAAGTTGTACTTACAACACGTGACGGATTCAGAAACTCAATGTGTATTTCATGCATTCACGATTAGCTTTTTGAACTAAAATCATACATTTTTTAAAACTTTATACTTCTTTCTTATTACAAAAGCAATCCACATTTTATTGTTGCGCACTTCTCAAACAAAAATCAGAAGAGAAAAATAAAAGCAAGCTCGGTTTTGCCACCAAGAGGGTAAACACCTGCACACTGACACCTTGCTCACATGTGACACCGCAGACCAATTCCTTATGCATTTATGGGTGACACTTTTTCACTTAAAAATGGAAAGGTTCCATATCTGCTGTTCTAGAATCTATTCTAAATAACAGTGTATTTTGAAATACTTTGTTTCAATAGATACTCATCCTCAATATTATATGTAAT
Organism: Ctenodactylus gundi; assembly: GCA_004027205.1. Lineage (NCBI taxonomy): Eukaryota > Metazoa > Chordata > Mammalia > Rodentia > Ctenodactylidae > Ctenodactylus > Ctenodactylus gundi. Next base: position 666,725 of record PVKB01000031.1, read on the forward strand.
GGTCAATTATAATATTAAAAGCAGTGTTGAAACAAATTCACCTAATTTCCCTTTTAGACTCTTGGATCATTTCCATTTTTGTTAGCTTGTTTGTTTGTTTTTGGGGGGGTTGTTTTGTTTTGTTTTGTTTCAAATTAAGCCAATATTCTCAGTGACATCCTTTTTCCTAAATCTTTTGCAACTGGTCTGATAATTTTCTTGGAATAAACCATTAGATGTAGAACAGACAGAGCAAAGGGCATGTACACCTTGAAACTTGTCTTCTAGTTAGGGAAGATTCAGGGAACTTTTATGAGAAATTGTACATTTTCCGCGTGCCTTCTGGTCACACCAAGTCAGCATCAATCCTGGGTATAATTCTAGAATCTGTCCTTATGACTGCTGCTCTTTATTTCATTTGAAGAATGTTTTCTGTTACCACAGTCCCTGAGAAACTCTGAAAAGATTAAACAATTCTTACTAATTGCTCTCAAGACTAAGAGCCACAGCTGAATGATGATGAAGGGTTTTTGGAAATCAGTTGTCAAGTGGACAGAGTGTATTTTGATAAACCAGCTTCTCTGTGAATTAATGCAGGATGCAGAGCAACTGGGCTTGCTTGCATAGCGGCGGAGGACAGTTCTGACAGCAACTTTCAATCAAACTGATCCACCACACTTTTAGAGCAGTCGTTCTCGAAGTGTGGGTCCACACATGCTGTGTCAGCAGCATCTGATCCTCACTAGAATTGCAGATTCTTAGGCCCCTCCTCAGACTCCTGGATCAAAAACTGAGGGGGCTAAGGTCCAACAATGTGCTGTTTACCAGGACCTCTGTGGGATTTGGATGTACTCATAAGTTTAAGAGCCACTGGGCATCCCGCTGAGGCTGCCATGCAGGTAGCTACTTTGGGTAGCCCCTTTCTATCACTCTGCCTGGAAAGTAGCCAGGACTTCAGAACTAGAGAGCGAGTGCACCACTTTGCACTGTGCCCAGTGTGGGCCAGAGTGAGCAAATTACACAGGCAGTACAGCATCTAGGCCAGAGATGTGGCCTCAATGGCCACTTGCCCACTGTCTGTCCTTGTTACATGATCCTAGCTGGGTTTAGCATTGTGCCATCCTTTGTGCCAGCAATCTTATGACCAGAAAAGCCCTTGAGAGGTCATTCCACCTCATTTTCCTGCCAAATGAGACTCGCCCCAAGTCATTAAGAACAGATGAGAGCCCAAGCTGTTTTTAAAGATGTCCGGGGGCAGAAATTTCCCAGCTGCCCCTACTCTTCACTCCACTCGCCCAGGAAGCTCTTCCTGCCAGGCCTGCCATTGAAGTCTATTCCCGGATGCAGAAATGAAGAAATGAAGACCTAACCTTCCAGTCCTCCAGGGTGAAAAGCCTCAGGATGATTGCAGCTTTCTCCGTCTTACAGGAATCTCTTGGCCACCCAGTGACCACATCCGGTTCTTCCCACCCCTGCCCAGGCCTTGGTTCTTGCTCTGGTGGCTGAGCCTCTCTGGTGTTGTTCAGTGTGAGCAGGGGCTGCTGTGGCAGATCTTCATTATCATGCTGGCTTCATGCTCTTTACTGATGATCAGTTCTTTGACTCGTTCCTTTAATGGCCATGGATTTCAGCAGCCATGAGATTGATTCCTGTGAAATTGCTACATTTAACCGTTTTTTACTTAAAAATAGTGACTTCACAGAGTTCTGTGTCAGACTGTATGCTGGTGATGGTGGGGAGACAAACCAAGAGAGGTGGGGTGGGGGGGCCCTAAGGATCTCCCTGTGTGGTTGGGAGCAGACCCCTGAGATCCAGGGTGGTGGGCACAGGGTTGGAGGAGTTAAGGAGAAAGCCTGGAGGCCCAGAAAACCTTCTCTCAGAAAATGACCTCACTGAGAGTTTTGAAAAGTGACCATTCATTTCAAATGGCTTCTTTGCCATTTGCTCTTTATGCCTTATAATCTCCTCACTCTAGCTCATTCTGCTGCAAACAAGATCGCCACAACACTGCCTGTTTTGTGTGTTTTTTTAATCATTTGAGAGTCACTGAGGGATACCAAACGTAATTGTTTGATCCTCTTTTAATTTACTTGCTGAAACTGAATATAATAATTAAGCTTTATAACTAAGGAAAATATTATATGGCAAAATTAATAGTTATGACTCAGCGCTGAATATCTAACTAGAAAGCATATGAAATGCCTTCCGTAATCTGTGCCGCAGAGGCACAATAGGTGCTCAGGGTGCTCTAAGAATGCAGGGCTTGGGGCACCCCACGCCCACCCAGACTGCCTCACTCTCCCCTTTCCCTTAAGCGATGGGACGCAAACAATTTTAATGAGAAATGTAAGTGTCACTCCAGACTCACACTCAGCAGGATGACTCCTAACTCGCTCCCCGTTGTGGACTGCTCTGCTCTCACTCTTGCTCACACTGGTACAGAGATCGGAGGGTCCTTGCACTCAGGAAACAGCATGCCAGTGCTGTAGATTCTGCATTCAAACATGGAAACACATAGTCAGCCCTCTGTATCCACAAGTGTTGAATCCTGAGAGTCATCCAACTGCAGATTGGAAATATTTGCAGGGTTGGGAGAAAGCACATTTGTACTGAACTGCGTTTCAAACAATGCAGTGTAACCACCAACTACTTATGTGGCATTTACATTGTATTGAGTATTATACATAATAGAGATGACTTAAAATACATGAGAGTATGGGCGTAGGTTATCTGCCACTCCTGTGCCATTTTGCATAAAACTTGAGCATCTGCAGATGGGTTATTCTTGGAGAGGTCCTCAAGCCAAGCCCCCACAAGACTGCAGGACAAGCATACTTGTTCTTAGGGCATGCTGTAATGCTAAATTATCATTATTTATTTTTCTTTGTGAATCCAGAAACTCTTCCTTTCTAAAAATACTCAGTTGATCAGTTAGTAATTAAGAAGAGTATTTCAGATATCTGAATTAAGATTCTGTCCTGTTCAATGACTGCAAACAATACATATACAAGTGCTCAAGGGAAGACTGCCTTTGAATTTAAGATTCAAAAGTTCCATTTTATTTTAGGGTTCCTCAATATAACTCTGTAACTAAATATTATTTCTCTTGGAATAGTAAAGGATGAGCTTTGGACATTATAAACAAAATGCAGTTAAATCTTACTCTAATGCTTTTTTTCAGGAGATCAAGACCCTGTAAAGGTCAACTAGGGAGGGCATCCTTTATGAGAATTCAGATGCTTAGGTACTCTGGGCTCCCCATTATGCATTCGTCTCTTCCATAAAACAGGTGGCAAAGGGAAGGAAACTTAAAAACTCTGGAAAACCTGAGAAATTAAAGCAACTAGAAACTAAAATGAACCAAAAGATAATCTTTTTCTGAGCTTTTTACTGAGGAAATAAAGCTGAAGATTTCTGTTTCTGCAAACAATACTTGAATTTTAATATAAATATGAAGAAGTACTAATCATATGGACACCCAGCAAAACATGCAGATGAGTCACAGAAACCAGCATTGTCTGCGAGTGTGTGCTTTGGAATCTGCGTAAATGCCTCAGTTCCTGAGAAAAAGTGGAGATTGCAATGCTAGAAAGCAAGTGCGAAGGTGGGACTTGAATTGCCTGCGATTGGGCCAAATCTGAGCTCCTTTTTCACACTTGAAAAACCTTCAGGGAGTGATGTGGGTACTTCATGGATTTCTTGCCTCCCTGATTAGACTCCCTGGAGACTCACCGCATTGGCCTTCTTCTTTGCATGCTCATCTTTCCTTAAAATAATATACAAAAATGACGTCTTTGAAAGCTCTATCAAAGCACAGTCAGAAATAGTCCCTTAGAAGAGACTAGGTTGATATCTCTTACAGGAAGTATAACTAATTTTCAGAAAGCACATTCATTGCCTTGAAGACCTCACATGAAGACCTTGAACTCTGCGGCCAGCCATGTCCAGGGATGTCGGGGGGTGGGTGGGTGGGAGGGGTACAATTTGGGCCCCAGCTTGGAATATGTGGCCACCCCAAAAAAAGGCATTCATAGAGCCCTGTGCACAACCTGAGTCATGGACATCCCAATGTTGCCTTCAGTTAGGAGAACAGGAATTCTTGGGACCCATGAAAGAAAAAGTAATGGCCACTCTTTATCTTTGCTTTCTTTTGCTCAGTTTGGCCAAGCATCTGAGGTGGACTCGGAATCATGATAAAAAGCACCATGGATGCCCATGGGTTGGCCCAAGAACCTGCTCTGTCCTGTTCTTTGTTCCAGCTTTCTGCTCCCTCTCACAAGCACTTACTGCATAGCCACTGTGGTCTGTCTTGTCTGCTCCCCCATTCTCAAGAAGATGCTCTGAACAAAATCAGCAATAAATCATTCTTACGATTGAGATTTCACCCAGTAAATCCAATAAATGTTGCAGTGGAAGGCATGGTTTCTTAGGGATATCAAGTACTGATCTCTCGTCTCAGGGATCTCCTCCTTGGCTTGTGATACTGTGTTGTGAGCATCTTCCTATGCCACTTCAGGTTCTCTCACTGACTCTCCAGAATTCATCTTCCCCTGAGACGTGGTCCTTAGCCCTAGCTCTTACTCTCTCCTTTAGCCACCTGGCTGACTTCCATCTCCTCAACCTTCTTCTCTGTAGATGGACTTTCACATCTTATTCTCATGAGGAGAACAGGCAAAAGCATCTTTACTGTGTCCATGCAAAAGCACATTCTCCTTCAATATTCCTGCCTTAATGGCTGTTTCTTCTGTGCCATCCTCCCACTCAGGGACCTTCCCACTCTTTCATGGTCCATGGTGGATCTGGCAACAGGCTCACTCGACTCATCTCCTTGACATCAAGGCCCCTCATTCTTTTTTCCACTGCCTCTGCTTCAGCTCTGTTTAGGGTCTCTCCTTGGGATTTATGCAACAGCTTCTTGCCTTCCTAAATCCAGTCCATCCTCCTTACAACCACCAGAACTGTCTTTCAGCACACAGATCTAGTTGTGTTACTCTGTACATAAGAGTTCTGATGAATCCTAAGTTGCCAAAGTAGGTCATAACCATCCAAACCTGTGTACCACCCTCAAGTCCCACCAGTTATCCAACTCCACCATGTTATTTCTCTTTTACAAGCTTGGAGAAGGGGGTAAGTCTGCTGCTCAAACAGCCTTTTTTAGCCTCATTTTCCACGTGGGAAATTCCTATTCATCCTTTAAAAGGCAGTTCAGTTGCTCCAAGCAGGCAACTAGAGTTTGTTGAGTGAATGAATACTTGCTTTGCTCTCTTGTGCAAACTGAGAATCTCCCTGTTCTCAAGGGCTTTTTTCGTATCTTTATTGTTACAGTTGTCAGCAATCTATTGCAGTTATCATTACATCTAACCAGCCAGGAATGGTCTTGTGTGGTTCATGTGCCTCCTCTTCCTGTCTCTCGTGGCATACATCATGCCCAGCCATCTTCCCCACTGAGCTCAGCTGCAGGCTCAGGATCCCTTTCAACACATCTCTGAGGCTGCCACTCTCAGCAGGATGGCATCGGTACCCAACCTGACATTCCCTCAACTAGTCCCTGAGCTTTTTCAGTGATAAACTCAGTAGGCTTCACAAAATAACCACCCAATTGCTGAACAAATAATAAATGAGTTTTTCTTAATAATCAAATATTAGTAATATAAACATAATGTTAGCTATATACTAATTGTATTAGCTTTCTCATCATTGGACACAACACCTGACACTCACGATGTAAAAGACAGATTTCAGTTGTCTTGCTCTTTAGAGAATTCAGTCCACTGGCTCCAAGACAGAAGCATCATGGTAGAAAGGCATGGTGGAGGCAGGCTGCTCACCTTATGGCAGCCAGGAAGTGGAGGGAGGGAAGGGAGAAGTAGGGACAAGAATACGCCTTCCATGCCTTCAGTGACCAGCCTCTAGTCAGGCCCCACCCGGGTTCACCTATGAAGTCATTAATGCATTAATCTATGGATGAGTGTAACATCTGATGATCTAAGCACCATTTAAAGGCCCTGCCTCTGAACATGTGAGACGTTTGGGGACATTTCAGATCCAAACCTTAGCACTGTTTTAGGTTACAGATAAGTCTTTTCAGGAGAACATATTCATGATAGGAGATCATCTAGGTGAATTGCTAAAATCTACCGGTATGTTCTATAATTAATTCTTTACACATACAATCAACCAGAAAGTTGTCTGTGCCACCCAGGCCTCTCTGGTTACACAGTTCATTCACCACTTTGGCTTTAAAATCAGCATACTGCTAGTCCTAATGACACATCCTTGTAATCCCAGTACTTGGAAGGCCAAGGCTAGAGTGCTTCAAATTCAAAGTAAGCCAGGGTGAAAACGAGACTCTCTCTTAAAAAAAATGTTTTAAAGCATACTGTCTGGTACTTCTTGTGGGCTTGCTTTTGATTTGTCTTGCTCGTTTTAAGAAATGATTGAGAGAAGCACACAGATAAATGAAAAAATATAAGCTTATATTCCATTTCAGATCTTTGGCAATTGCAAAAATAATTGCAAGTCTAGGTAATTTAAAAAGCACTTCAGGAAAGCCTGTTTTCATTGTATGAAACAATAACTATCAAGTAATAATATTCTTAGTAAATTTTTTATCTCTGTAATAGGATGATAACTCTCAAAAAGATGAATCAAAACAAATAGGACAATGTGAAACGTTCTTTCCAAGAATTAAGCAAATTATTCATTGTTGATTTAAATGAGCTTCATTTACTGTCCGGTTAAAACCTTTTTTAAATTCTGGTCACATTTCCAAATTTAAAAATAGAACATTGTGTAATATAAATGAAGAAATTAAGAAAGTTCACATTTTTTCTGATTTCCTTAATATATGTATGACAGTTGGCTGTTGAAAGCTCAAGGCAGAAGGTTCTTGAGTATTGGTCCTAAGACCATGAAATTCAGTAAACAAAATGATGAAAAAACAGAAAGAAAAAAAGGAGAGACAGGCTTGTGAAAGCCTGAGGCAATTTCTAAAATAACAATTTCACTGTATCTGAATTATATCTGTAAAGCCTATTATCTTTTTGTGGCATCCTTTACTTTTTAATGAATTTATGCCGTTGGTGAATTATTGAAGTGTTTTTTCTCTGTCTCTCTCTCACCTTTTTTATGTGTTTTCTCTCCTGTTATGCTTCCACCTGTCTTATCTGAAAAATTCATCAGGCTAACTGTCAGGTATGTTCTTCCTGATATGTAACGTGATTATTAAGAGTAGCCATGGAGGAAAATGAAGTAAGCAGACTATTGGTGGCCGGTGTGAATGATGATACTAAACAGAAAAGGCACATACTGAATGACAGAGAAAGCTTTTGCAGATGCATGAAACCAAAGAAGCTGCAAGCCCTAAGCACAGTAAGCCAGTCTGAACATCTATCATAAGAACCCAGCCTAAGGGAAAACAGCAGCTCTGCATGATAAAGTAGGTTACTTGGACTGTCCAGCATTTTGCTATGGCTCAAAATACAGACTGCTCCTGGAGGGCTTAGTTGGGATACAACAATATTACATCCTGTGCAGTCACATGTGGTCCTGCTATAAATATATCAGCACTATGGATTTGGCCAAGTTCAGGAACAGTATATGCTATAAATCTGTTTTAGGTATATAGTCAAATATTTCCTGTACCTCAGAGAATGAGAGTGACTAGGAAAAGGGTAGGGGACAGTGATGGCACATATTTTGTTAATGCTGAATGCACCCATAAAATTAAGTCTGATATGGTTTAACTCTTGCCCAAGGCAAGGAGACAGAGCTCCTTGTACTCTCACCAATGTCCAGGCAAAAGGGGCCTCCTGCATCTACAAGACCACACGATGCTCAGATTTTCATGTACAAGACAGACACTTTATAAGTGCAGAGCATGGCTGAACCTATGAGAGGCAAACATTGAAATTAGAGTGTGTGTGTGTGTGGGTGTGTGGGTGTGGGTGTGTGGTGGTGTTGTGTTTAACTTGGGCCGAATTTTACCTTTCAAAGGAAAAATTATGTGCTTAAGTTGCCATGCAACACACACTGCTCTAACAGCTTTCTAATTTTAATTTCAGAAGTCTACAGAACAAATGAAGAAAGTCCCTACTATTATTCTTTCAGTCTCATATAAAGGAGTCAAGTTTATTGATGCAACAAATAAGGTAGGTGCCACATTTCTCTCTGTTTTAAATACCAGATATTGTCCTAAGTGTGTGATCCAAAATCCCGTCCTTCTCCATTTGAGTCAGTCCCACCCTCGTGCTTCTCCTACTTGTAAACACATGCACACACGTGCACACACACGCACACATACAGAAATGCAAGTGTAATTTGGGGGTCTGGGGTCTGGAATGGCCATACAGATTTTGTTACATTTTTCATGCCTTCTCTAATAGACTCTGACCACTTATCAGGCAAGTTCCATTTAATGTGGAGAATATTGAAACAGGGAATGAAAAATACTTGCAGAATGAAAAAGCAACAGTGTCATCATTTTTTTCCAAAAGAGGAAATGTTACTAGATGAAGGGCTAGAATGTTCTTCCGGTTTTCTAGAGATATATATGTCCTTTCCTTTCACACGTATAATGAATACCTGACGCCAGGAGCACATTCTGTGATTTTTTATCTTCTATTACTGCATTTACTTGCCAACTACTGAGATGGAAGAGAGTTTCAGCTGTTCGTTTTCATTAGAGACACCATCAGAAAAGCAGCTCAGGCTCTGCTGTGTCTTTGTGGTCACGGTGGGAGCAGTTTGCAGCTCTGAGGCCAAGTGTGGACACCTGGGTTGCATTTTGTATGAAAAGTGTTCCAGAGTTTTTCTAGGCAGAAATCACAGAATCTGGGTCCTGAACTAGAAAGGTTGGGTGTAACTGCTCTCCCTCTTCCTAAACTCAAAGCTGACTAGCTCCTTGTCTCAAAACCCTAAATGTCCGTGTGTGTTTTATTCCCTTCCCCTTTCAACTGATGTGGTATGGAAAGAAAAGAAATGAGGTTATCACCATTGTTAAATTGCATTTTTCTGAACAGGGACTTTACTTTCTTTTTCTTCTCTTTTGAAGAAAAAAATGTAAAGTCACAAAACAGATGAACTTTAGCAGTGGGAACCTAGGACCAAAGCAACGGATTTAGTTACCAGGGAAAAGTCCCCTGGGCTCTGACTCTTTGGTGTCGATAATGAACCTCAGTTTCTGAATCACCCAATTAGAAACTTTCCTGATTACTTTTCTGTAAGAAGACTGTTGCATCAGCAGTCGGTTAAGCCTAAGCTCCCCAAATCCACTCCAGAAAACAACGTTCCTTTTTTAGAATAAATTCTGACACCCAAGCAGAATGCTTGTAAATGAAACATTATCATACAGGCCAACAATAACCAAAGTAACTTCAGAGCAAAATGCCTTAGAGATAAAATGATACACTGTTGTCACATTACAATTGTGGCCACTCAGATCTGAACAAAAGCAAACGATTTTTTTTTTTCTTGGAGACAACTTCAGTTCCTGGTATGTAAAACTATCTTATCCTTAAAACATAGTCAGTTGTTTAAAAAAAAGTTCCAAAATTTTGTGGGATGCTTACTGAATATGCCATTGCTGTATGCTATCTGTAAATTTTAAGAAAGGCTTTGACACTTGAATTTTTTCCTCTTAACCTGGGGCAAATGTCTGTACAACATTTGCATTTGAAAATTTTGAAGAGCAGTATATTTTCAGTAGCTGTGTTTGACACTCGATTAGCAGACTTGAATTCTGACAGTTTCTATGCAAGGGATATTTGCCCTGGGAAGTTCCTGCAGTCTTAAGGCTGTCATCCTGTGGTGGCATGACTGGCTGCATCTGTATTAATAGCTTCCTCTCTGACCTGCTCCCTACCATCAGAGCAATGAGGGAGTGCTCTGGAGGGTCTGTTGGGTTTTCCTCACTGACACATTGAGGAATATAGAAGCTGATGCCCCTGTACCTTGAGAAGACATTTCTGACTCACTCACCAGTAATTAGATGAGCTAGCCACAGACCTCTGCTCACCAGTGACTACCCTCTGGAGGCATCAACAGGGAAAGATTAGCAAATTATGATGTTGTATATATAAAAACAGTGAGTGTATCTTTCAATTTCTTACAGTGTGATCCTCAGCATATTTTCAGAATCTAGAGCAAAGGCAGAGTACATTTGATGGTGACGAGTGGAGCTAACATCTCTGTGATGTATAGCACCACGTGCATGGTTTTTTCGGGAGCTCAAGGACCTTCCTTTCCACTGGCCATGCAGCTGATCTTCGCCAGTATGACAATGGGAAGAGGGAGACTGGGGGACTTGGAGCAGTGGCTGGTAGTTGCTTATGTGGTGGTGTCTTCATTGTTTACTTATTGCTGGGACAAAATACCCAACATCCACACTTAGGGAGGAGCGATTTATTTTAGCTCACAGTTTCAAAAGGTCTCACACAGTCCATTCATGGGTGGTTGGCAATGGTAGAAGCACAGGGAGGAGGTCTAGTCAGAGAAAATCTTACAATGTGGCAGACAGAAAGCCAGGTGAGTGAGGGTGGGCAAAGCTAGCCTTCCAGCTCCTGCCCCACTGATCCCCCTTCTGAGTCAGGCCCAGTGTTCCACCCCTTCCAACCAGGCCCCACCTCTTAACAGCACATAGATCTATAGGTATCGCACTACATCCAAATGCAGGAGGTTTTTGGGGGACATTCCGGATCCAAACCATCACATTCCTCCCCGGGCCCCAAAAGACCTATGTCTACCTTCTTAGTGAAATGCATATAATCCTTCTCTAAGAGTTGCTGAAGTCTTAACAGTTCCAGCACCGCTAAAAAGTCCAAATCCAAAGTCTCCTCTGAGACTCAAGGCAAACTTTTAGTTGTGTGCCCATGTGAAAAATCAAAGAAAAGCTAAACGTTTCCAACATGTAGTGGCACAAGGTAAGCATTTCCATTCCAAAAGGCAGGAATGGAGTGATAGAAAGCAACTGCACCAAAACAAGTTTTAGACCCAGCAGGGCAAGGCTTAAAGCCTGCAGCCCTTTTGGATCCCATAGTTCTGTGTTTCGCACTCGGGTAAACAGAGGTGAGGTGTTAGCTTGAGGGGCCCTGCCCCTACAGCATTGACTCTGGCTGTAACTTCCATGGCTTCTCTCTTTTTTTTTACCCATTTTTTCCCCATTCTATTGATATGTATACATGCAAAATTTAAGGTTTACAATGGAGTTGAGCCTTTTATGCACATCTGTATCTTGTCAATGTGACAAGGGCTTTCCCACTCTCCTTTCATCCCTCCCCCTACCCTCCTCTCCCTCCCTCCTCCACTACCCAATCCCTGTTTCACTCTGTTTTTCATTTTAAGTTCCATAGGAGTTGTGCTCTGGGACTGTCATATCAGAGAGACCATTCGATGTTTCACCTTCTGCTTGAGAACATCATGGCTTCTCTTTTGCGCTGGGTCTGTTCACAGTCTGTAGCCTTCCTCAGTGGACAACTCATGTTTCTGATACCTCAGATTTCTGAGGTCTCTGCTGCACCTTAGGCTTCTCCTTCACAGCTTTTTGCATTGCCTTAGCAGGGGCCTAGTGCCTAGCTTCCAGAGCCTTCTTCTGAAATCTGAGTGGAAGCCTCCATGACCCCACAACTCTTGCACTCTATATGCCTGTGAAACCAGGACCACATCTTTTTCCTCTGCCATTTTCTCCTGCTTTTTGCCATAGAGTTGTCTAAAATCCACAAGCAATATCCATGTGACCTCATTAGGCTACCTTGTAATTTCCTCCTCCAGATTAAGTAGTCCAACACCCTTAATCTCAGTGTCAGGCAAAGTCCCAGAACAAGGGCAAGATGTTGATACACTTTTTTCCCAAGCATAGCATGCCTGACCAGTTGTCAATGAAGTCCACTTTTCCATCTGAAACCTCTTGAGCCTGGCCTTTTAAACCCATAGTTCTATCAGCATTTTGGTGTCTGAGCTCTGACCAGAATCTCCTATCAAACTTAGCTTACAGCACTCCAAGGCTTCTCTAGCTGGCATCTTCAAACCTTTCCAAACTCCTCCTGCAAATCGCTGATCACTCCTTACTCCTCAGTAAGGCAGAGGAGATTATCTGGTCTGTACCAAAGTGGAGAACCTCAAGTCTTTCTCTCTTTGCTCATAGCTGTCCCACAGTCACATGGCTTGTCAGTCATGGAGAAGTACTAAAACTCAATGTTCCTACTCCCAAAACTAATGCTTTCTGTATTACTCCACTGCTACCTTCCTCCAATTAGTTTGAAGTACAGTGGATAATTAATTATGTGTTAATTACCCTTCCTTCCCATTAGCCTCCATTAGGCTGTGTGAAAAATGAAACATCCAGTGAAGTATTTCTTTCCTTTTTTTCTGATAAATAAATAGGTTTGACTGAGTTCATGGGAAAAGGTTAGATGCTTAGCTATAAACGCATAAATGTATTGCCTAGCAACTTAGGAAATGAATTGAATCAGTTTTCCTGATTTAAGAAGGAAGAAGCAGCCAGCTATCTTGAATTAAAAATGGAACTTAGAATAGATTGAGTCCTAAAATGTTTTAAAGGCTTCACTGCAGCTTTCTGTAGAATCATAGCCCAGAGGTAGTGCCAGCAGGGAATTGGTGCAAAGGACAGCAATTGTTTGGTTATATACCTTCCTTTAGATCAGGCAAGTCTTCCAAGAGGTGACCCAGTTCTCACGTGCTGTGATGGCTAAGGACTAGGTTGTAATTTTGCCCTCCAGTATTAATTCCTTCTTTAGTCTTCCATCTGGCCAAATTAAGAACAGTGCAGGTCTTGGTATTTTCTTTTTTCTTTTTAATATTTGGTTTTATGCTATTTATTTAGGCATAGAATAGTTCAGATTATTTTCCTACTTAAGTGCCCCTTTTTTTGGTAACACAAACTCCTTCTGTGAATCTTGGAGTCTGTTAAGACCACATTGAGCCGTGTATACTGTTGCTTTCACCATCAGGTGTCCCTACTGGATGTCTCCAGCTAGCTCTGGGCCAGGGTTGCTCTTCCATTCTGGGGCCATTGCTGGAGGACTCTTGCAGTCTTAGGAAAAGCCTGGCCTAGTGAGAAGACTCAGGGAAGACACCCTAAATGTCCAAGTGCAGATTGAGGGAGTGGCCTGAAGCAGATTTCTAAGCTCCATCACTTCTGCCTCTCAACCTTTCTTAGAACCAAAACATTAATTTTCTGAACCAACCACTTGTGTTCATCTGCTAGCCAGGAGCCTCTTTCATTACATCTCAATGGAATAAATGTGAGTCGGGCAAAAAAAAAAAAAAAAAAAAAGTCTTCCTATTGGAAGGCACTAAACTACCAACTGGTCTATCTTAAAGAAGTTGACCCTCTCTCTGGTCCTTCTCTTGAGCCTTTTGAAAGCTCTAGTCTTCTTAGAACATGCATGGGACAGAAGGCTAATAACAAACAAGGAGTCCAGCTTTGAACTGAGGTGTAGCCTTTACTATTTCAGCTGCAGTGTTCTGGGCTTTAGGTCCATCGCCCACAAGGGGACTGTCCTTACCATTCCGCACAGCCGGATGATGCTGAGGGAGGCGGCATTTCCCCTGGGAGAGCTCCATCCTCCCCACATTCTAGCCCTGGGGATGTGTCACAATGTTCTGTGAATATGCCTGCACCTGAATATCCATGTGTATCAGCCTGCTTTCTTCCTAGCGTAGGCTGTGGAAGCAGAGGAATAAAACTTTCAACTTTTATTGAATAAAGAAAAATGAGGGAGAAAGCTGGTTTTGAAATCCAGAAAGTAGGCCTTCGTAGGCCTGAATGGGACAGTAAAAGCCAGCCTTGGGCTCCTGTGAAAAGAAGGGAGGCAGCTCCAAAAAGCTGTGGAGAAGGCCAGAAGAGAAGCATAGAGAGCTCTGAAGATCTGATTGACCTGCGTTACAGTTTTGCTCACAGCCACGGTACTGTCACATACTATGAAGAGTGTCATCCAGCCGGGCCTGGCAGTGCCAGCCTGTAATCCTGCACTGTGGGACGCTGAAGCAGGAGAAGCAAGAGTTTGAGCCCCACCTGGGCCAACTTAGTGAGACCCAGGCTCAAAATCAGAACTACAACTGGCTACAGATGTAGCTCAGTGAAGGCCCTGGGCTTAACCACTGGTACCACAAAAAAAAAAAAAAAAAAAAGAGTGATGATCAGTTAATCAGTAATATCCAGGAAATTCAGCATAATAGAAAGCAAAGAGCAGCCAGGCATGGGGCACATGCCTGTAACCCTAGCACTCTGGAAGACTGAGACAGGAGAATTGCAAGCTCAAGCCCAGCCTGGGAATACAGTGAGAACCTGTGTCAGAAAAGATCTGAGGATATAGGTCCATGCGAAGGTTCTGGTTTCAGTCTCCAAAACCAAAAAATAAATTAAAAAATAAAGTAGATGATGACAAATAGATAGATAGACAGACAGACAGACAGACAGACAGACAGACAGACAGATAAAAACCATAGAACGTTTGTCACTGTAACACCTTCCTAGGAAGCTAATGATATTGGCAGAGGATCTCAGAAACACAAGATACCAACTTAGTTAAAAGCTGGAGCCAGTGCTCTTATTCATAGAATATGGATCCTGGGAATGTGAGTCCAGATCCACCCCGACTTTCCAGGGTGCCACAACCCCCAGGGCAGTGATGGCAGTGTGCCTGCTCGCATCACACTTTAAAAACTACTAAGCTCTTCCGATGCCTTTGAAGATCCACTAGTTCCCAGTTTGGTTTTCTACATGAAGAATACCAGAAGAAGATCATGACCTTTTCTTTGAAACTGTCTTACAATGGAATGTTACTTGTTTATGGGGTTCCATTTTCAATCTGGGTTATTTTTGACATATTGGCAGCGTACAAGGCCACAGCAAAAAATGTCTCCACTTTTTTATGTGTTAATTCTGTAATTGTTTCTGCTTCTCTTCTAGCTAATATGGAGCTCTTTAATATTAGGGACATGAAGAACTTTCTGGGTTGCTGGAAGGGTAGGACATTTTTATTTTCAGACAAGGTCTCCCTCTGTAGTCCAGGTTGGGCCTGAACTCACTAGGTAACCTAGGCTGGCCTCAAACTCCCAGTAATTCTCCTGCCTCAGCCTTCCAAGTGCAGAGATTACAGGTGTGTACCACCATACCCAATTAATTTAATGTGGTGGAAAATGGAAGTCAGGACATTGTACTTGCTAAGCAAGCATTTTAATCACTGTGGCATGCCCCCAACCCCAGGATAGACATTTTGTAAACATTTCTAAATATTGATGAGTGGGAGCAAAACATTATTTATTTTGCCAGAAGGTTCTTTAAGACTATAATTGAACAGTAACTAAGGTAAATAAAGCATTAAGGGGTTTAAGTCTATCACGACACCAAAAAAAAAAAAAAAAAGTAGAGTATCATAAGACAAAAATTTTGCACTAGTTGGAACTTTTTTGATTTTTAAATACATCTGTTTATCCAAAGAAGTTTCTAGTGAGTTATATATCCAAGATGATGCTCCAAGATTATTGTGGGCTTCAGAGCAATGGCGCCAAGTCTGTCTCCTACCAGTTATTCTGTTAGGATTAATGTGGAGATGGGGTAGTCGAGAAAGGCACAAAAAAATGCTAGAGGGGAAAAAATGCAATGCCATTGAACCAGGAAGGGAAAGGAGAGGTGAAGGACATTGCAGTGCACCTAAAAGAGCATGAACTCTACATAATCCTGGGACTCGGCTCCAGCTCCATACCTGCCCTGCATGAGGCATAGACACTCTCTGAGGTCCAATTTCCTTACCTATGCGATAAGAATAATGGCTGAACCTTCCCCATACTTCTCTGCAAGGTGGATATAGTAATGAAAGGGTCATCATATCCACAGGGTCCTGCATCCAGCAAGTCACCCAAGGCTTGAATATTCAGTGTGGTGTTTCCCTTTTCTTGTCCCTGTACCTCAGCTAGCCACCTACCCGCTGGGTTCTTCACTGCCATTGCTCTGGGGGTTGGAGGGTGGGGTCTGGGGGTATAGCTCAGTGAGAATATGCTTGCCTTGCATGTACAAACAAGGCCTTAGGTTTGATTCCCAGCTCTGAAAAAATAAATAAAACCACACCAAACACACAATGAAGGAAATGGATAGCTTCCTAGGGTCCTCATATATAGCAAGTGATAGATGCCCCTTACCAGAGAATTAGCAAGAGGCAGGACTGCTTATCTGCAGCTGGATGTGGGGGTAGAAACAGTAAAGTACTTAGTAATTACTGTTGGTTAAAAAAAAACAAGTGTCTGCCACCCAGACTGCTTCCGTGCACAGCACCTGGTAAGAACCGCTGCTCCGGGATGTGACTATTTTAGGTTGTTTTTCATTTAATGAAGTCGTTCTTTGCAGACATGGTGTACGTTTGCCCACAGATAGTACATGGGATCATTTTGAATGTTGCTGGTCTAGAAAACTCAAAAAAGGAAAGCAGCTGCTTCCCAGGTTAATTATCTTGGCCCTAAAATATTCTGTTTTTGAAAGGAAAATAACAACCATTTATGTCATTTCTTGTAGAATATAATTGCCGAGCATGAAATTCGTAATATCTCCTGTGCTGCCCAGGACCCAGAAGACCTCTCAACATTTGCTTATATCACAAAAGATTTGAAGTCCAATCACCACTACTGTCATGTGTTTACTGCCTTCGATGTGGTGAGTACTTAACCCTCTTTGGACAGATTAAACATTCCCCACAATGTTTCTGGATTTTACTGAAGGCTTAATTTGTAATTAACATAATTCAGTTGACTTGTTTACCAAGTATTAATGTATGCCAACTATACTAGCTAGCTTGAGCTGCTGTAACAAGATACCACAGACTGGCTGGTTTAAACAATAGTAATTTATTTTCTCCCATTTTGGGTAGCTAGAAGGCCAACAGTAAGGTGTCAGCAGATTTGGTTCTTCTGAAACCGTTCTCCCTGGCTTGCGCGTGGCTTTCCTCTCACCGGGTCCTCACAGCGTCCTCCCTCTGTACAGGAATGTCTGTGTCCACATTTTCACTTCCAAAAAGGACATCGGTCACTTTGGATTTCAGCCCACCTAAATAGCCTGTTTTAACTCAGCTATCTCGTTAGAGGCTTTATCTTCAAGTACCAGTGTATTCTGGGGATGGGGCTTAGAGCTTCAGTGAAAGAATTTGGAGGGGTCACAATTCAACCCCATTACACTGAGTGTAAGTATTTTGCCAGACTCTTTTTAGGGTTTTCTATATTTTTGATCCTCCTTTCAGTTTAGAACTCTGTCCCTATCTGGAATCTCAACTGTCATTACTCAACTACCAATGTCACTTTTGAGGTACAAGGAATTTCTTTCTTCTTCTGGTGCCAAAATGCAATAAAGATCTTCCAGCTGCTTTATTCTTTCATGACACCTGTCAGTTTCTCCAGCAGCTGTGCTAAGGCATGTGAATGCTTGTCTCTGTAGTATTTACAGTTTTCTACATTGGACAATAGTTAGATGTCTACAAACAATAACCAAGAACTCCAAGCTCCGGCCCCTTCAGGAGTCAGCCTGGTAATGAGTCATTTCTTATGAAATGACTCCTCCTGTATCCATAATTTGTCATTAAGCCCCAAAATTGATTCATACATTAGCAGCTTAGAAAATGGAATTCATCTAAGAAAGCAACAAATGTTTCTTTAAAATTTGTGTACCCTTAAGATAAAACAAATTGTTTGAGGCTATCTCTGATGGAGAATATTGAATGTTCTGCTGTTGGAGCAGACAGACAGTTATACCTTTGAATTGAGCCTAAAATAATTTGAAGCAGAAGAATTTGAAAATGCCACTTTGGTGTTATTATTCTGCACTACTCACTGGGTTTGGAATATACAGATTTAGAGAATTAGACAGAAATCAGAGTGTATATATTCTCAGGAGGCTGCATGATGGGTCAGAGTCATGAGTGGAAAGCGGTTTAGGACTATCTCTTCTAGTTCTGACAAATGCCATGGGCCGTGGCTTAACATCATCCAAATCTACACCATCTTCAGGACAGCCAGTCACATTTGTGTCCATGGCCTTAGTATCCTGCTACAACTATGAGTGAAATCTTATATGTACAGTACCCTTTCAGGTATTTGAAGATTGAAAGTGGGAAAAATATTTTAAAATTCTTTCTATTTTTGGAAGAATAGGCAAACAATATAAAAAGAGTACATGATTGCAGATAGGACTGCAAAGCAAAGCCCTCCAAGAGTGCTCAGAATATCACTGGATGCATTTCTTTGCACAAGATTAAATTACTGGTTAAAATCTTTTTATTCACAGCAGGAGGAATGGCTCAGCAGTTAAAACGCTTGACTAGCAAGCACTAAGTCAAGCGCTAAGTACCCACGTTAGATCTTCCCAAGACCACATAAACCAGGTGTGGTGGCGCACACCTGTAATCCCAGCACTCGAGAGGTTGAGACAGGAGGATTGCTGTGAGTCTAAGGCCATCCTGGGCTCCATCCTGCTTTTAGGGCCAGCCTGGGCTACCGAGCGAGATCCTGTCTCAAAAAAAACAAAACAAAACAAAAAACATCTTTTCATTCAGGGCTTACAAAGATGTGTGGTGTCAGATCCTTAGCATCTTCAACATAATCTGCTATTCTTACAAAATTCAGTTTTCTTTAAACAGTCAAGTTTGATTCTGTCTGCATATATTTTGGTTTACACTACGTCTTTCTCAGTGGGGGCTGGGTTGATGTTGTGGAAAGAACAGGCCAATTCCAGTTCATGTCCTAGATGAGCTATCTCGTCATTCCTTGCTCTTACCTAAGTTTTGGGGCTTTTCTGATTCCTAATTTCCTTGTCTGTAACACAGAGAAAAACAGGATTTGAACCTCTTAGGTTTTACCAGGCTTGAAATGAAATAACATACATAGAGTATTTCATCGATAACAGGAGTTCAAAGTTGGTTTCTTCTCCACCTGTCCTTGCCTGCTGACGTCAGGTGACAGCCTGTCCCAGACTTGCCAAAGGGGTGTGTATCATGCATTGCCATTCTAAGAGAACTGGAAAAGGAGAAACAATAAATAAAATTGAAATAGAAACAATGGAAAGAAAGCATTGGCTCCTCAGACCTGCGGTTCTCTAAGCAGTGTTGTTATTGAACATCACCATCAATATTCGGATGCTTTTGTGACTTTCAGCTCTCTCTGAGTATTGCAACAATTTCTTTGAATAAAATTGGTTTTTAAGGTAGCATGCAACTTGTTTTTATGAGTGTCAGTAGCATTTTTGTACAATCAATCAAAAAATGATGCCTCTGAGCCATCTGCCTCCTTGGTTATGTGACAGCCAAAAATATTCAGCTCAAATGGGTGAGGAGGGGAAAGTAGTCAACTAAAACTGTTCAGTTTTATGATCAACATGATGTCCCCGATACATTTGGAAAACATGTGGAGAATTGCTCCAACTTTTATCTCTCCATCCAGATGTTTGATTTGATGTAGGCATTTACTAGCTTGGCATTCTCATATCAGCTCGAAGGATTTTCATCTTAGACAAATCTGCTATTTTAATCCTCTCTAGGTGAACACAGTTTGCCTAACATCAAAAATAGTAACCAAGGCCACCAGCCTTGACCTGGGCCTTTGAGCAATTCTAAGGTGCAATAAGCTTTGCTTGTGGGGAAAAAAACAAAAGTTCTTTGAGCATGAATCTTGTATCTCTATATAGGACAGGTCAATATTTCAGTCCAATCATAATGCTTTAAAATCCTTTTGATACGAGTCAGATCCCTGGGCTGTCTCAAATGGCAAAAGGAGTAAAGAATATCTTATAATGCCTCAAGTGTATATATAATCTTTATGTTGATTTGAATTAATATTGATTTAAGGTAGACATTGTCTAACAAGGCTACAAGGTTTTTGCATCTTTGACCTTGTTCCTTTTAATCCATGGGATGCATGTTTGTATGTACTCTCATCACATGGCACATGCTTTTAACTGCTGTTGTCAAGAAAATTCAACAATAAGTAGGAATTTCTCCATTTGTGGATAGTTAGATTTGAAATTCAGAATAGTTTCCCGTAGAAATCCTGTGGTCTAGGAAAGAACCACAGATTCCCCCTGTAAAAGCTAGAATATAAGTTTAGCCAAGTTTATCTACTGTGAAACTCTGCACAGTACTGAATATACTCAGCAGCAAGAAGGGAATATTCCCCCAATTTATACTCCCTCGTGGCTTTTTTTAGGGGGAGGGGTGGTGGGGAAAGTGCACTTGTCACAGGTGGCATTCTCTACAGAACACACTTCGGAAACACTACACTGGCTGGTCTCTAAGCCTCTTTTCATTACTTAAGAGTTTTTGATTCGCTTAGCTTTGTAACATTTTTACAATGTTTTAGACAAGTAGACAAAAATAAAAAAGCTAGAGTAAAACAAAATTAGAGTTGTCAAGAAAAAAGTCACTTTGTACCTACAGGTCAGCTCCAGCCTGCTGTGCATTCTAGAAGCTCTATATTCACCATCATGGAAGCCGATTTCTCTTCACATCACTGAGTAGCTAGGTCTGAACACCTCTCACCCTTTGTAGGACACAGGATTTCCCAATTTCCACCCTTTGAGCAGTGATGTCTTAGGGGAAGAAGGAGCCCCAGAGAGGAGGAAAAAGGGAGGATTTGTTATAAGACCAGGAGCTTTGAAGATTAGAAATGGATTCTGCATTTATCCCCTTCCCTCCAAATGAATGGCAGAGAGTTCAACCCAGATAGGATTGCAAGAGGGGGAACAGGGGTTTCAGCTGCCACCAGGTCCCCAGGCTGTAGTCATCTCCCACAGTACAGTTGGGTAATTGACAGATATAACCAAGGTTGTTTGGAAGCTGCTGTCTTCCATATTTTATTCTCCAGCTTGTTCCAGGTTTCTCAGTATTAAGTTAATACAAGTAGATAAGAAAGATGTTGATGAGTTTGCTGTGGGAGTATCAGGTGTGCTTTAAAAACCCAGGAGGGACTTCATTTGATAGTTCTAAATGTTGAAAGATTTTTCTTTTCTTTTTAATTGCATTAAAAGCCATAGCTTTGCTGTTAGACCCTTCCTTATCCTCACTTTATTTTTTTATCAAGAACATGTTTGCAGGCTGATATTTTTAACCACGCTCATCTGTCTCTTACTTGTACTTCCCCAGTTCTGTATTCTCTGGTGTGGGTCATGTATTGTGGCAGAGATCAGCCCAGGATTTCGTAGGGAGTATCAGAGTTAGGATGCTGACCAGCAGTACATGTGGGAGATGGAGCTCCCTCTTCCTTGTGCTTGCCGGGCAGAGTGTGGGCCATGAAAGGATCTAAACTTGGGAGACAGAAATGCCAAATGCAGTAAAATACAGTAAGCCAGCTGCATGGTAGCGTTGTCTACCGCCAGGAGTACCGTGCTGAAGCATAGGGAGGGACACAAAAGTCAACCTCCTTGTTACATCTTAGGGGAAGAGAGGATGGACAGGGAAGGACAGGTCAAAAGACAGGGGTTGTGAAGATTAAAAGTGGACTCAGTTCTTATGTTCTCTACTCATCTCAAATGAGTGGGTCCTACACCACATGTGACTATGGGTCTACTACAAGCTTGTTGCTTGGTTTTCTTATTAGTATAATGAACTTTAAATTTCTAAATCTTTCCTTAAGCACTAAGATTATTATAGTAGACTATTGAGGTTCCTGAAGCAAATAGCTTATGGCTTACGTTCCAGAGTTTTTCCTGTAAAACACAAAAGGAAAGGCGGCGGTGTTGATGTTAGTTGACCTCTGTCAACAAAATCTTATTTGGGAAGGCAGGTGGTCTTTCTCATTCTGTTTCTCATTTTCTCTAACTGGAAGTGGCCTCAACCTATGTGACTGTCGTACTGTGAAAATAAATAGCAGTATAAGAAAACATGAATGTGCACAGGGTGCTTAAGATTAAAATGCAGCACTTTCTCTGGCTAATCATCCATAGGTAAAATAGAGTAACACAAATCAAGTAGAAGCCATTCTACTTTGTTGAAATTCATCAGCAAGCCAGAAGGAACCTAGTAGTTCCTCAAGAGCCTCCCTGATAGAATAAAAAAGACAGCACTCCAAGCCTTATGGGCTCTCCTGTACCCCAAAGAAAACACAAACAATTAACACTGCCAGTCTTCTTTGTCCATATTCATTCTCTGCTGGCATAAGTCACTGAGAACCAACCAAGCCCTAAAGGCAAAGTAGGTAGATATTCAGCGATTAACAACCTTTTTTATTCATTCACTCTTTTATGCATGTCAGCTGTGCACTAAACCAATCTTTTTTTTAAATTAGGAAGTAGGTATCCTGAAACTTTTTCATCAATAGATTGTTTTTCAGCATTTATACAAGCAAAGTCATCCTTCGGTATCCAAAGACATTTGATTCTAGGATTCCCTGCAGACTACCAGAACTTTATGTAACATTTGCCTAGAACATGTGAACATCCTCCTGGTACTTTAAAATGTACCAGTTGCAAATTATTTATGTCTCGCACAATATCAGTGTTCTGTAAACACTTCTCATACTGTGTTATTTGGGGAATAATAACAATTGTTTTAAAGTCTTTATATTCAGTACAGATGCAATTTTTCCAGTAATTTTCTGTGTTGATTGAACCTTCAGATGCAAGAACCATTGATTAGAGAATGTTGACTGTTTTCATATGCCCCATATCTAAAATAAATGAAAATCAGGTGTCATACATAGGGGTATGATCTTTGGAATCAGCCTAGTTGTGAACCCTAGATTCTTTTCAGCCTTATTGTTTTGGCAAGAATGCCTAAATCCTCAATTTCCTTATCTGCAAAATAAAAACAACTATCGTGCTCACCTTGTATGGTTACTAAAGAATTAGAGGAGATGCTACATGCCTGTTTTCCAACATAAAGTATTCAATAAATCTTAGCTGCTTAAGATGAGGGACACCTAAAAGTTACAGTGATAGTGCATTCTTCTTGTCAGACCCTAAGTGAGGGTTTATAACTCAGGCCTTGGTTAACAATATAAATCTGCTCTGCAACATTCCACATCGGAGGAAAAACTGAAATTCCCTGTAAAGGCATTCCTGTATTTATTACATATCCACAGGTCTCTGATCTCCATGAATTCATAATCCAGTTGGAGAAACAGGGACACGAACGAATAATCACATTATAATCATATTCCTGTGATCTGGAGTTGTGCCAACACCCAGCAGGGCAGAGTCTCTCAGAGGAGGGACACACAACCTGGAAAGTGAATGTTTAGTTTGTGTGAACATGTGGTAAGTTTGGAGTCATGACAACTCATTAATTCATTTCAGAGGATGAGCTTGAGGCATTAGGTAAGCATCTGCAATAAGCAAAGAAAAAAATCACATTTATTTTCAGCCTTCCATATCCACAGGTTCTGCATGCAACCAACCATAGATCAAAAATATCTGAGGAGAAAATGCATCTGTAATGAACAAGTACACTCTTTTTATTCCTTGCCATTATTCCCTAGACAATACAGTGTAATGAGTATTTACATAGAATTTGCATTTTGTAAGTATCATAAGAAATTAGAGGTGATTTAAAGTAAATAGGAGGGGGCTGCAGGAATGGCTCAGTGGTTAAAGTGCTTGCTTAGCAAGCACTAAGTACTGAGTTCAATTCCCCAGCACCACATAAGCTGGGTGTGGTGATGTATGCCTTTAATCCCAGCACTAGGAGGTTAAGACAGGAGAATTGCCATGAGTTCAAGGCCAGCCTAGGCTCCATGGTGAGTGCAGGACTAGCCTGGGCAACAGGCAAGACTCTGTCTCAAAGTAATATAGTATATAGGAATATGTGCACACATTACATGCACAGTACATTTTATATAAAGGACTTGAGCATCCGAGATTTTGTCCTGGAGCCAGTTCCCCTCTCAGATACCAGGTGGTGACTGTACTCGGTTTACTCCGTCATGGGAATGAACATGCCCATTTGAAAAATATGTTCAACAGCAGGGTTAAAATAGAAAGGACTTGAAGTTGGTGAGCCCCATTTTTAAAGGCTCACATGTTACTAATGAGTTTACTGTAGCTTCTGTGAAGAGCTATCACAGTCAGAGAGAGAAGAGAGATTGAAATCCAGCAGATCTCACCCTGTTGGTGCTCTCCCCAGATCCTTGCCACAGAACAGGAAGAAGATTGTTGCCCTTTGGCCCTAGCAGGCCTGTCCCTCCAGTATGGAAACCTGCTGCTGCTGGCCAGTCATCTTAGTCAATGGTTCCATGAGGACAGGTGGCCATGGGCCACAGTGTGTAGCCTCCATGGATTACCTGGATTGTGATAACAAAGCGAGTTGGCTTAGCAGGCAGGGCCAAGCACCTGTATGTGGGGTGAGGTGTGATGTTTAATAGGTGTGGTAGAATGCTCTTCTCCTTTCAAAAGGACAGTTTTTGAAGAACACATAATGGCATGCAAAGTTTGTTCATGGTATAACCTTACAGGAAAAAGCACCTTATGAACCCACACATGAAGTATGATTCTGAATTTGTGTTAGATTCACATAGATAAATATTCATAGAGCATATTAAAGTATGTGTATGTACAAATATAAAACGAAAATATACTGAAACATTATCAGCCGCTAGATCCCAACAGTGAAATTTTACAGATGAATTTAATTTTCTTCTTTATTCTCTGTATCTTCAATATCTTCTACATGTACACCAGTTATAATTAGGGGGAGGTAATTGCATGTATCTTTTAGTTAGCTGAAATTAGTCCTGACGATGGTATCTGCATGATGTCAGTCATGGCCCTGATGAGCATCTTAGCAGAATTCCTCATATTTCCAAGGGCTGAAAACCCATGATTGGACTGGGTTTAGATTTATAATCTATCAAGGTTAATTACTGGCTGGTACTTGAGAGAACAGACTATAGGTAGAGCTAAAGAGATGTCAATGGTTTCTGTGAATATGCCCAGAATACTCTCAGTTATTTTTGCCTCAGTACGTGGGTGAAGCAAGTTGTAGATGAGGCTTACCCCAGCTCCAAAAAACAAGAAGTGCAAGCAAAATGTAGCCCAAGAGGAAACATGGCTTCTTTCTGGAGATGTCACTGAGGACTGAGACGGAAGACACTTTCCTTTGTCCTCTGTCCTTCTCTGTTGTGGCATCACTGACATTTTCAGAATTCATTCATCAGGTCTGCCTGTGGGAGGACAGAAGGAAGGAATTGGCTCTGCCACTTATATCATGTTTATCTTATCCTTAATTTACAATTTTCCTCTCCTAGAAACCTACAATAAGTTTCCTTCTTCATTTGACCCAAGAAACACTTGTTGGGTACCTACCTTAAGCTGAGCCCTTGACATGCAAACACCAGGAAGACCTGTACCCTCCAGTTACTCAACCCACTGGAGAATCAGACCTATTAAAGAAAAAATTATGATAAATACCAAGCAGTACATAAAGCCATGCCCAAGGAGGAAGGCACCTTACGTAGCCTGGGACCCAGGAAAGGAGATTCAGAGAAGGTTCTCAGAGGACTTGGTGCCCCAGATGCATCTTCATGGATGAGGAGTAACTCACTGGGCAAAGGTGAAAGATGGGGAAATGACATATTACTAAAATAAAACCCTTTTTGTGGTAACAGAATGCTCAGCCATTGGGAATAGTTTAGGGAGATGACTGTTGGAATGAGAACATTCTCTGAGATGAAGGCCAGCCCCTTGGTTGTTGGCCCTGGAAGCACTGGCTGATAGGTGAGGGAGTCTCACGGTCTGGCTGTTGGGTACTGTGCTTCTGTCTAGCATAACACCAGCTGCCCATGCCAGCTGGACAGCTCTTGTCTGTCTTTTACCCACTGAGTGAATCTACCGTTGCCGTGCAAAGACAGGTGCCACCTTCTTTTTTTTTTTCCCCCATTTTATTGATATGTACAAGTGCAGGATTTAAGGTTTACAGTGGAGTTGAGCATTTTGTGCACATACATTTCTTGTCAAAGTGACAAGGGCTTTCCCGCTCTCCTTTTGTCCCTCCCCCTACCTTCCCTTCCCGCCCTTCACCACCCCCCCACCCCCCTCTTTCGCTTTGTCTTTCGATTAAAGTTCCATAAGAGTTGTGGTCTGGGTCTCTCATATCAGAGAGACCATCTGATGTTTCACCTTCTGCTTCTGACTCACTTCACTAAGCATGATGTTCTCAAGTTTCTTCCATTTGCCTGTGAAAACCTCCTTCTAATCAGAGAATCCTGGAGCCCCAGGATGAGAGGGGACCAGGTTGTCACCTCAACTAGATCCTTTCTTTGGTGTCCTTCCCTCAGTGATGATAGGTGCAGTAAGTTGGAAGTCCTTAGTAGATGTAGGATGCTTCAGTGACCCAGGAATTTTCTCATGGTTCATACCACTGACTCGCATTGGTACGATTCACAGGGCCCTCATGGTGCCCAGACCTCAGGACTCGCAGCTGACACAGCCCTTCACTTAGACATGTCAGGACCTGCACCTGATCTGGGAATTTTTTCATGGTCCATGACTCTGTCACATGCTGGTATGACTTGCAGGGCCGTCGTGGTGCCTGGACTTCTCGGGGCTCACAGCTGAGACACAGCCCTTCTCTTAGACATGTCAGGACCTACACCTGTTGGTGGCGTGCTGAGCCTCTCTTGACCCCCAGAAGTGCTCTTACCAACCCTGGAGGCTATTATTTAGCAAAATCAAGCCTTTGGCTTCTGGTATTATGGAACTAGCCCATGTGTTCCTACTATTCCAATCACAAAAATGTATCCATTCTATTTTTAATATTACTGGAAAGTACTGCTAAGCAGGGCAGAGTGATCTTCCTAGGAAAAGTAGCCTCACACCTGGGCCGAGAGGGGCCTTCTCCCAGTGATGCTCCTCCCTCCTTAACTCACTTGTTTCTGACCATGGTCATCTGATGATATGGAATCCATTTCTGACATACTCAGTAATGGGCTAAACAGAGTAGCCCTTGGATTAATGTCTGCCGGAATTAATGTACTCTGGATGCCTCTAAATACTCTAAATGTCTCGTTCCATACAGAATTTAAAGCAGTCTCCGTGAACAGGTATGAGAAGCCTGAAAATGCATATGCATATATACAAATTCAAATTAGGGAAAATACAAACTGAAAGGAAAATCCACACCAAAAGTTCTAGAACAGTTCCAGCACCACTATTAGGCTGAGCTTCAGATGTCCCTCTGGGCTTCCTGGAGGTCAAGGCGAATAGGGAAATGGAATAATTATGGGCTTCATATTTCCCAAGAAGTGTATGCGCCTTTCTCTCACAAAAACAAAAACTTCAAGGAGACTTAAATCTGACAGAACCTTTTATTTCCTGGATCCCCATAAATGGACATTGTATTGGAGTGTCTTTGCCAATATCCATACAGTAAATCTCCAGAACACACGCAGGTTTCTTAGAGAGTCCTTCAAATGAGTGCAGAGGGCAGGATGTACACAGATTCGTGGAAGCACTGAAGGAAGAACAGCCCATGACGCAAACACTGGCCAGGCCCTAGGCAGACCTGGGTTTGAATCCTGACTCCATGACTCAGCAACAGTGTAAGTTGGCCAAGTTAATAAATGCTTGTGATCCCGAGTCTCTCATTTGTAAATAAGGGATGACAGATCCTGTTCAGAGAGTTGTTGTGAAGGTTACGTAGTCCGCAAGAGGCTGGAGCCTGGTCCCTCGGGTGTACCAAGCAGTGTCATGTGATAGTAGCTGAGCTGCTGCTACTGCTGCTTTATCATCAGCGTGACGGGAATGAGGGATACTTATGCTTCGCAGGCAGTCAGACTTGGTGCAGGGATCCAGCCTTGCACAACTAGAAGAGTAGAGTGACTGCATGTACACAAAAAGCACTTAGCATGTGGGCTTGATGGAAATTAGACTGTAGGAAGCTTGGCTCTCTGCTCTGTACTCAGAGAGGAGGAGATCTTGGGGTTTCAGGTTAACAGAAGAGCTCAGTATTTTAAAATTCAGGGAATCAGATGTTAGAATTGGCATCCACTGTAAAAACTGAACAGTCCAAACAAGATGGGTGGCCAAGTGAGTGAGCAGCCTGTCTGGAGGGGGCTGTGCTGACGCCTGCAGACAATGCCTAGGTCTTGCTGGAAAAGGGTATCCAACCCTCTCAGCTAAAGAAAAAGAGGCACTTTGAACCCCAAGCTAAAGAATGGAGAGTGAATAAGATTGTTTTGAACTCAAAGACTTTCTTACATTTTTAATTGTTATCAAAGTGAAAAAGTATTTGTTGTGATTGTAAAAGTTATGTATCTTCACTCAAAGACCAAAACATGCAAAAAAAGTGTAGAGAAGAGAAAGTCAGACACAGTACCTGTTTCACATTCCACCTCCAGCCAAGGTCTGTCTTCAGGAGCTAGTTACTGAACTTTTCTGGGCTTAGATATAAACCCACATCATAGGCACAGCCCATGTAGAGCACAGACTACCCACAGCACACGACACACAGTGAATGAGCTGGTACTGTCATTAGGCTAAACAGTGTTGTTAGTGGGTCTCAGTTCAGTAATGTAGCTGCTGCCTGTGGTATTATCCCTATTTCAAGATAAGGAAACTGAGGCTCAGAGTATGTTCTTTCTAGTAATCACCACTCAAATCCATACCAAACACATATACACATATGTACACATACATGAACATGATCTTTTTCCATTTATTTACTGTGTAATATTTACTCAAAGTCAGTTGCAGATAGATATAGTGGGATATGCCAGAGTTCCCGCCCTGTGGGAGGCTGAGGCAGGAGGATGGCGAATTCAAGCCCAGCCTTGGTGCTTCAGCAGCTTATTTTGTATTGAACACCTGTCTCAATAAAAAATGAGTACAAAAGGGCTGGGAATGTGGCTCAGTGCGAAGAGCCATCCCCAGTACCACACATAAACATAATGCATAATGTACAAAAAAATGTACCATAATAAGTGTATCTCAAAAGGCTCATGTTAGAAAGGCCGCAGGCTAGTTCTGCTAAAGCTACATGAGGCAGAAGGAGCCACAGCTAGACAGGGGCCCATTGGGAAACACGAGGTAATGAATATGAAGCTAACTGAATGTGTGCCCAGGAGAAGTGGTAACTAGACATGGCGCATGGTTGTGCTGGCTTAAGAGGACGCTGTGGCCCTGTGGCTTGAAGTAGCACACACAAAGGGACAGCTTCATGCTTACTGCGCTCTTGTGGCCAAGATGTGTGTCTTCACAGCCAGAGCAGGATCAGCCTCCTGCACGAAGTGCTGAGCATCGCAGCCCCGAGGCCGGCTGCTCCCATTCACACTGGCCAGGCGAGGGTCAGCCAGCCTTCCACGGTGTCGCATAGCACCCAGTTGTGAACTCGGTACCGTCCCAGAAGGCGGTGGCGAGAAGCAGTGTCCACGTCGTCGTGCTCGTGGTTCTGCTAGTGAGGATTCTGGGCTGGCATGCAGTTCTGATCTCCTGCTCGACAACATCGGGGCCTCCGCAGAGGCACTAAGATGGCTGTAGGTGCGGGGGCGGGGAGCTCCCCCAGGGCCAGCTTCTGGGCGCTCGGGCCTCCTCCTGGTGCTGTCTGCTGGACAGTACCTTCACTCCTACTGGAGACCTGTGCTGGTGTGACTAGAACCGCTGTTACTTTCCAGGCAGCCTCTCCTTGAGCCTAACTCAACCTCCAGTCACGATGACTTTGAGGTACACAGAACTCTTACACAGGACTGGTTCCCCAGAGTGACTGCTCCAAAAAACCCAGGCACAGGCTGCAAAACTCCTCACAATGCATATGACAATAGAATTTTAATTATATTACTAATATGTTAATAGTACATCCTTACTGCATAATTAAGTCCTGTTTGAATATCATTTTCAGCCCTGTCTCAGTAGTGTCCTGACCTCAGGACGACGACTTTCCTCCCATCCTATGTAGTGGGGAAGTTACTAGGACAGGCCGGAGGAAGGACCCTGCAGTAGGGCTTTCTCTCCTTTTTGAATGTATGTCCTCAGGCCCTGTTGGTTGGACACCTGTTTCCCAAAAGGACCCCGGTACTGGGGGCACATAGCAGCATGCTTACTTAGCAGGAGGTCTCAGTGCCATGGGCCTCCCTGACATCCAGTGTCCTTACAGATGGGTGCAAACACACAGTAGACGTCATACAGCAGAAAAGAGAGATAGCAGGGAAGGTAACGGTGCCCAGCTCTGTACTGTGCATAACCCATAATCCTAAAAGAATTCTGTAAAGCATTCTAAAATTAAACAAAAACAAGATGTCAAGAAAAGCACAAGCCAACCCAGGAGTGGTCATTTGGCACAAAACCTGCCACAGTCTGGTTTCTGTGTCTCATTTGAGCAGTTTCCTAATACCAGGGACTAATTTAAAATGAAAGGGCAGAACCTCCAACCCATTATCTTGCAAAACCTCTCAGCTTCCCGTAATAGTCATGTGAAAAATCTCGCTTGCTCAAATGAGCAGCTTTGTCTTCCATTTGAAGACGCAGAAGCTTTAAGCAAATCTCACTTTTAAGAACTTGTTTCAGGATAATGATAAAGAAATTCACACTCTTTTTTCCCCAAAAAGTTGTTCTTTTTATTAGTGTGTATATATACACACACACTATATGTATAGCTATATATGTATATATGTGTGTGTGTGTGTGTGTGTGTGTGTGTGTGTGTGTATTAGTTACATTCAGCTTGAGAAATTGGTACACATACATTTCACATCCCCATCAGAGTTACTCATATTGGCAAAACCATGTAATATTAAGTATCTGTGTCTGATTCATTTCACTAAGCAAAATGGACTCAAGATGTACCCATTTTCCTACAAATGACTCAAATTTTTCTTATGACAGAGGAGTACTCCATTGTGTATATATACCACATTTTCTTTATTCATTGATCTGCTGATGGACATAGCAGCTTCCACAATTTAGCTATTATGAGTTGTACGCTGCTATAAGCGGGTATGCGTGTATGTCTGTTTGTTATATGATGATTTTGGCACTTTTGGAAGAGGTATAGCAGATCAAAGGGAATTTCTGTTTTCAGGTTTTTAAGAAGGCTTGATACTGATTTCCATAATGATTGGACCAGTCTACAGTTCCACCAACAATGTAGAAGGGTTCCTTCTCCATAACCTCAACAATATCTGTTGTTATTTTCAGTTCTTGATAGCCATTTTTACTAAGATGGCACTCCAGTGTTGTTTTGATTTGCATTTCTCTAGTGGCTAAAGATGTTGAACATGTTTCATGTATTTGTTGGCCATTTGGACTTCTTGTGAGAACTGTTTGTTCATTCCAGTTGCCAATTTTTTAATTGAGTCTTTTATTTGGGAGTCCATTTGTTTCCCTCAGTTTTTGTATATTCTAGTTATTAGCCCTCTGTCTGAAGAGTAGGTGGCAAAAATTTTTCCCATTCCATCAATTTTCTCTTCACTCGGTTGATTATTTCTTTTGCAGTGTAAATGGTTTTTAATTTGATATCATCCCAATTGTTGATTCTTGGTATTATTTCTGTGTAACAGGTATTCCAATGAGAAAATCTTCAAGGGTGTTACCTATTTTGCTTTCCAAAAGGCGCATTGTTTCCATTTTAATATCTAGGTCCTTGATACATCTTGATTTGATTTTAGTACAGGATGAAAGGTATGGGTCTGGATTCATTCTTTAGCTTGTTCTCCCGGCACCATTTGTTAAAGAGGATGTCTTTTCTTCAGTATACATTTTTGGCCCCTTTGATAAAGATCAGGTGACTGAGAGTGTTCGGGGCTGTCTCTGCACTCAGAAATTTATACTCTTTAAGCTCTACCACTCCAGCATGTACTGGCCGTGTGTTACAGTCACTGAAACTCACACCTCTCCCTCGGTCCAGTTTCTCATGCAGAGCACAAGTATCTGCTATGTGTCCCTGACAAACAGACACCAGCCATCTTCCACAGCAGTGAACAAAACCAAAAGCTGCAACTTCACGGGACACCAAGGAAGTCAAAAGCCCCCTTCACTCTCCAGGGGGACCCACGTGAGCACTGAGGCAAAGCTGACAGTGACACAAGTGCTGAGTGTAGGCAGTGGAAAGGGCTCAGCCTTTCTGTGTGGTGATGGCCAGAGCCGCCTCCAGTCCTCCTCCGCTCTCATTTGTTGGTGTGTTACTAATTTACTAGTGTGACTCATCCCTGGAAGCAAACAAGGCTTGTGTTCCTCACAGGGAAGTAATCAGCTTGCTCTGCAAGGTGCAGTGTATCTCTATCAACAGACCTTTCGTGTCATGGGGCCACTATTTCCTAACAAATAGCTCAAAGCAAACCAACACATTCTCTGCCAAACCATCTGTCAAGTTCAGAAGCATCTTTCCACTTGGTTCAGAAACCATGATATTTGATCTGGCAGATGATTTGAAATCTGGTGAGTCCAGGACCCATGGGGCTGAGGCCATTCCACATCTCCCTGCCCATCCTCGCCAGGTGATGGAACAGTCCCCAACACTTCTTCAGAAAGAGGCCCCCCCCCTCATGCTTGATAACTGTGGGGCACAGTGGGCAAAGAGGACACAGTTGAAATCTCATAAGTAAAGTGCCATCTCTTATTTTGAGAAACCATGAAGAGACATTGTAGGGACATTCCTGGCATGAAACTTTGGACAGACGATGCCTGCTCTCAACTAATGAGTGACCATAACAGACTCTGTGACCAGTACATACCCACTTCTTTGATGCACTGTGACCTCAGGCCCTCACAGAATCACTGCCTCTTTGGAGCCAGACAGTGCTATATCATCTCAGTGAGAAAAGACAGGGTAGAGCTGTGCTTGGAAGAAGAAGCAGAAATCAAAGATACGCATCTGGAGAGCTCAAGAAAAGAAAGCCAGAAGCCACCATGGTGGAAGGACTGAAGGAGGGGCTGATGAGCAGAACTTTCCTCCCAGGGACAGCTCGGTGTGCCATGTTGGCTTAGCAGCATCTCCCATCTCTCGCTGATTTGATGATGAAATATAGAGTGGGACCACAGGGAGAGCTGAAGCCTCAAGAAGTAGATGGATAATTGGGTTTGTCTAAGCACTATTTGCAGCTCTCTGCTGCCACTGCAAGACTCCACACCAGCGTGACTAATGCCTCTCCCCTCAGCCTAAATTAGATTTTGATTGTGTTTCATGGGTGTTCACTGAATCGCAGATGTTTGAGGTGAAGGACCCAAACTTCTCAGGAATACCTCCTGAGGGGTATGTGGGATCATCCTTGTCCTCGCAGACATGGCCGAGATTCCCAGAACTTAGCTGAGACACTGCCAGTAACCCCTTCCTTTCCAAGAGTTCAGAGCCAACCAGCTGCCTGCTGGGGTGATCTTGATGGTGGGGCCTCTGGGGCCCGTGGGCTCTGTGTGTTGGTGTTAATCAAGGAGTTGGCTCCTTAGCGTGGCTTTAAACAAGTGTGCCGCATTAGTTCAATGACGAATGCCTATATAGACACAAAATTGGACCTGTAGTGCTCTCTTCCTCACAGACCTCTACTGCGTGACTGTAGCTTCCGGCAGAGTAGTTTAAGGTCTCTGCTAGCTCATCTCCCACAGTGCCCCTTAATCATTCAACTCCTAATTTGCAGTGTGACTGTAGTAAATGCCTTCTCATTTTTCTTTCAGAATTTAGCCTACGAAATCATTTTAACACTGGGACAGGCATTTGAAGTCGCTTACCAGCTAGCACTACAAGCAAGAAAAGGGGGGCATTCTTCCACACTTCCGGAAAGCTTTGAAAACAAGCCCTCCAAACCCATTCCCAAACCTCGCGTCAGCATTCGCAAGTCAGTGGTAAGTTGAAAAGACAGAGGTGTTCTAAAAGCCTTGAACACGGGGACAGAGGGCAGCTAACTGGGTCCTGTGTGGTGTGGGCACCATTTAGAATCCAGGACCTGTCTTTCTCCCTACCTGGCCTTGGGGTCCTGGCATGTGACTGTAACTACATCAGCCTGGTGGATGCAAAGTCTTGAAGGACCCTTTCTGTACCCAAGGGCTCCAGAGAAAATTCTGCTTTCTCGGCTGCCTGCAGCAACCTTGGAGGGAAGGCTGCTTCTGCTTTTGTCCAGGGCAGATCTTACCTAAAGGCCCAGGAAAACTTGTTGGCAGTGTTCTCTGAGGCCTCAGCTGCCATCCCACCCGGGGACAAGGTCTCTCACAAGCCTCTAGCCTCCAAAGAGATAGTTAGTTCACAGTGAGGATGTCCCTGGCATCCAGCTGGCAGAAGCTGCGTACCCAGCCATCCTGCATTCGGCACCCTCTCGGTGCCTCCCCTCCAGCAGCTGAGGCTTCCTGTGGTGGTGACTGTCAGGAGCAGCTCCCCTCCCTCCCCTTCCCAGGCATCTGTCACCCTCCAGCAGCCCGCCCCTCCTCCCTCCCACAGCTCTGCAGGCATCCTGGCCCACAGGCTCCCATGACTTCAAAGCAGTCTCCTCTGGTTGTGGCAACACCTCAAAGCTGGAAGTTTCCTGGCCAGCTTCCCATCTGCTTTCTGCCACCCTGCATCCTAGACACCCCAGGACTGGCCCCAGGCAGGCCCCGGAATGCATCCCCCTTTTGCCCCCAAGTCCTTCCATCTGTAACTCTCTCCTACTCCCAACAGGCTCCATCTCCAGGGTTGTGGAAAAGGAGAAGTAGACATTTTGCACGCTGGCAGAGACACCTGCCTGGGTGACCATGTGGCTTCCTGTTTACAGCCTTATTTTCTGGCCCCATTCCTGCTCCACTCTTGACAACTTTAGCATCCACAGGGATGTTCCTCATGCACCTGGCTTCTCGGTTCCCCGACAGTTTTAGTCTCAGTTATTTTCTTCCACCTTCAGTCCATCACTCATGACTGTTCATGACCAGTAACTAAAATGTTCACTAAAGTCCTAACAATGCTTACTTCAAACACCATGTCTGTCCCCAGAGTCCTCCCACCTCAGCCCTTCACAGCCAGTGCTCTCCAGTTCAGGTTATCCCGGGCCTTCAGACATACATGTTCAGTTTCTTCTTGAACACATCCACTTTGATGTTTAACATCTGAAACTTGGTGCGTCCAGATCGGGAGTCCTGAGTGGCTCCCTCTGGTCACTCAGCCCTCAGCTACATGAGGAGGCCCTTCCTGACCACCAGGCTGAACTGGGCGTGCAAGCATTCATTACGGGTTTTTTTTTTTTTTTTTTCAGTTTATGTGTTTGTTGGCTATCTTCCTCCACAAGAACATAAGCTTTGTGCATAGAGGGACTTCACATATGTTGTCACCCTGGGCTGGGCCCGTGGCAAGCACTTCAGCCAGGATCTGTAGTTGTGGAGACGAGGGCCTGAGGAGACTTACCAGAGGTGTCTTTGAGAATGCTTAGGCTGCTAAGTGTCCAGGAGTGTATAGCGTGTTTTGCAGATCGTCACCTGGAGCGCTGCACTCCTTCCCGGTGGGCTGGCTGGCTCTGCTCGGGGCAGGCGCCGGCTTCTGACTTCTGTGTGGTCCTCACAGACCGTGTTCAGAACAGCACATACAGGGCTCACAGAATGTTCATCTAGACTTCCTTCAATGGGAAACAGAACAGAGCAGCTGATGTTCTTACCTGCCTCAGGATTTACCCCCTGAGATGATACCAGCATTTCATTTTCCTCAGCTCCCGTTACTGATTGTTAAGACATAGGCTGTAATCCCGAAGAGTATGTGAAGTGCTCCGTGTGGCCCGTGGAGACACAGTCGAAGCACAGTGGGCGGCAGGCCGCGGGCTCAGATCTGCAGCCCTTCCGAGGCGAGAGGCTCACAGGGGCAGAAGTCCCTAAGCTTCCTGTCCTGTGGCCAGGGCAGGGCACGTGCCACAGGGCCACCGGAGGATGAGGCCACAGCTGGGGAAGATCTCAATCCAGGCACTTTCTCAGAGCTGAGCCCTACCCGGGAAATCACCAGTCTGCATGCGCAGGGAGTAGCCCGCTGTGGGCCGCAGCGGGGCTGTGTAGCCTCCTGTCTCCTACTCCGCGGGCCCTCCGGCATCACAGCCCCTGAACTCCGGGACCCTGTGACCCGGTCCGTCTGCCTCAGCCTTCCCGGCTGCGCCTTGGGCTCTGCTCGCCAGCATCGCTGCCTTCTCTTAGCAGGGTTTGCCCAGCAGGCGCTCCCTGAGTGCTGCCTGGGTTGCCAGGAGCCCCCCAAGTTTGAAGGGACGGCAGTGAGCAAAGGGCGGCCGCTGTGTGCCCGCGTTGTAGTGTAGGATGCCGTCTCTGGTGTCGGTGTGGGGAGGCATGAAGCAGAAGAGGAGAGCGGAAACGTAGCAGGTGGCCCTTCTGCGTGGGGTGAGCTGGTGTGGCTTCTAAGAGGGACGGCTGCGCGGGCACCAGCCCGGCACGTATCCGGAGCAGGGGCGGCGGGTAGAGGCAAGGACAGAGGCCCTAGGCAGGGGCGGGTGCGCCAGAAGGCCCGGAGCCCGGGAGGCCACGTGGCTGGAGAGACGACCTGCATTGCAGGCCGGGCGGGCGGGTTGGGTTGGTGGGTCTTCAGACCAAGATGGAAAGTTGTGGGGGGCTGGAGGCTGAAGGGCCCCGGGCTTCCCCACCTCCGGACCAGGACTGTGTGCCCGCAGGGCCTCGGCGCCTCGCCTCCCGGTCAGCGGAGGTCCGTTTCTGGGCCCCTCCCTTGCCGTCATCCTCAGGGCCAGGCCTGGCCCCAGACGCTCCTGTCACCCTTTCAGAGCCTGGCGGGGTCACTGCAGCAGATGAGCTAGGAGCGGACCCCAGGTTCTTCCATAAGCCGGCCACGCCCGCCGGGCTGGGGGGCGGGGCGCGTACTGTCCCCGGGTGGGCCCCGCGCCCGGCACCCCTGCACAGCTACCTGATAACGGGCATCAGCCTCTCTGTTTTAAAGCAGATCGACCCTTCTGAGCAAAAGACTCTGGCCAATCTGCCGTGGATTGTGGAGCCGGGGCAGGAAGCCAAGAGGGGCATTAATACCAAGTATGAAACCACGATTTTCTGATACTCGCCATCCTCCCGTCCCCGCGGTGCCTCGCTGGACAGCCAGTCTGGAGCAGGCTTTCCTTCGCCGCCTGTCACCCGCCCGCCGCCGGGAGCAGGGCTGCTCCGCCGCCGGCCCCTCCGGGGGAAGCTCTTTCTGCCCCAGCGACGACGGAAACGCGACCAAGACTTTCCAGCCGCAGCCCGAGAGGCGCGAGCTGAGGGGGGTTCCCCGGACGCCCCCACTCCGTCCCCTCGCCTCCGGAGGTGTGTCTGAGGACTCGGCTCATACTGGCTTCGCTTCAGTTGGGGGTCATACCTTTAAAAATGAAATGCCAAGGGGTTCTCTAATACTGCCTAAAAGTATACAAATCTTGGGTTTAGTTTTCACTGGCAGCAGTTTTAATGGTAAGATCAAACAGAACTACCCCATAAATCTGTATGATCATTACATCACTGCGTATCATTTAATGCAAAAAACAAACCAACAAAACACCCCCCATGGTGGCAGATTCTGTTTCTCAATTTCTATATTTGTGAATTTTATATGTAATCAACTGTGTCGGATAAAAAAAACTTTAAATCTAATGACTGATTCAAAATTTAAAAACAATTTAAAACAGAGGAATTTATTATGCACAGAATGTGTCTTGTATTAAATATTTTTATTAAAAGAATGTTCCATTAATGCATTGATAAGAAAACTAGGTTAGTTGTGCGGGATGTTTCTGGTCTCATTTCAAATAACTAAATTTCTACTGCTACTACCAAGAGGACGGGTTCGGCTGTGGCAAAGTCCTCCACCGGGCAGGAGATGTGGGCACACACGCTGGTGTGGAACCGGAACCGGAAGTGCTGACAGCCATATGCCTGCAAAGATTGTTGTTGTCGTTGTTTTTTTAAATCTTCACAGTGTTTTCAAGAACATGTTAGAAAAAAAAATAATAATCTAGGGCTCCTGCCATCAAGATTTCTGTCATGGAAACCTTGCTTGAGAAAGGTGTTAATAAAATTCTATTGCAAAAATTTTTTTCTAGAAAAAATAAATACAAAAAAAGAAATTCCAAAGTAATAAAAACTTTTCTTGAAATATATAAAAAAAGTTTGCTTACTATTTGATTAAACAAAAATTACTTACATTTCTTTAAGGTATTTTAATTTTTTTAATGTCTCTGTGGAGTATTTGTATGATACCATAATGTATTTATGTAGAATCAAATTATATAAATAGTACCAATATCATTATAGAAAAATAATATTTTAATGTATATTGTTCTAACCAATCATATTGTGAACCATTTTGAAGTTCATTATAGCGATATTGATAAACTGTGGAGTTGTCTTAATGTTTTTTTATTAACCAATATTATTTTAGGCTGAACTTGAGGTTATCAGTTACTTTCATCAGTTGGTGAGTTTTAAAGAATAACTAAATTTTATTTCTAACTGACAAATGTATACGGTTTTAGTTCAGTGTTGGAGAATTTTAATACAATATTAAATTACTTGAACTGAAGAGTTCCTTGTATATATTTTGCCTATTCACTGTTGATAGGTATGTAGTAAATTGAGAGTAAAATGACACTAAAATATGGTACCAAAAGGAGACTGTATAAGAGCAAAGTAAATAGTGGCTTTGCTGAAACAGAAGCATAAAATGTGTAAATAAGCTTGGGCTCCCAGTTATACATTTTGTAATTTTGTCATTATTTATATCATATAAAAGAGCACACAAAATAAAACAGAAGTTGTACAGTTGCTGGTGCCTGGGATCGTTCTGTGAGCACCTCCCCTCTTCCATCGAGGAGCAGAACCAAAGGCCCAGCTCTCTCAGCATCCACAGCTAATGGGATTTTTTTAATTGGGAAAATGGTTGAGAAAATTTGCTCATTTCTAAGTTCAGCCAATCTGAGATAATAAACAGTGACCTCTGAAGATTGAATTTCAGCCAAAAGCCTCCATTCCATTTGTTTAAATATTGAAGTAGGTAGTAAGGAGGAAACATAGCATTATGATCTTAAATCCCAGCCCAAAGCCTTCTTTTCTTTAGGAGAGCTGCCCTACTCAAGGCCAATTCTGCCCTACCGTTTTTAGCTGGTTCAAGGTCCTGGGCCTTTGTTGGGCAGGGAGCACCCTGAGATTTCTTTAGCATGGGTTTCTGAGAGTAAGATAGATTTAGGACTGGCAGTGGGGAGATCTTCTGAAGGTTGTGGGACATGGAATGCAAATCAGACCACAGAATTCAGCACGACTGATGTGGCCTATCACTTGCCTTATAGCTGGCGCACATGTTGCAGGAAAAAAATGAAAGGACTGGTAAATACGTAAATGGTGTTTTTCCAAACCTGTCATCTATAGATGATCCATATAGGAGACAGGTTTGGAAAAACATCATCAACGTATTTACCAGTCCTTTCATTTGCTCTCGTAAGAAAAGAAGGCTTTGGGCTGGGATTTAAGATCATAGTGCATCCACTGGGCCAATGCATCTTCTTTATTTCTTTAGGATGAAGACATCAGAAATCCTTGTTATCTCTGAATATCAAATACATTCATGTATCCCTAAAGGTTCTGGAATGAAACACATAGTACACCCCAAACAGGATAATTTAAGATTATAATAATATTATTATTGTTATTGATATTATTATTACTGTGTCTTCTGTGTCACTTTCTTACTGTCTTACTGTGTGTTACTTTCTCATTGCTGAGATACAACACCCGACATCCACAACTTAAGGGGAGAAAGTTTTACTTTAGCTCCCAGTTTCAGAAGGTCTCAGTCCGTTCATGGAGAGTTGGCAGTGGAAGAAGCACATGGCAGAGGCACAGAAGGAGGGAAGCTGCTCACAGCCTGGCCGTGCAAGAAACTGAGTCAGCAAGGAAGGGCGGAGCTGGCATCTGTTCCTCCAAGTCATGTCCCGGGCATCCACTCTTCCCAGGCCAAGCAAGTCCTGTTATTCCCCTCCTTCCATATAGGCTCTGCCTCTTAACAACACGTGGAATCCAGAGGTATTCCGCAACATCCAGACATATGAGACTTTCCGGGAACATTCCAGGTCCGAACCACAACTGTTTACAGAGGTATTGGCAGACTATAGGGGAACCAGTGGAGTAGATAGGATCCCTGAGCTAGTTAATGGCCTGATGGAGGATGAGGAGAAGACGGAGGGACTGGGCTGTCCCCCAGGTGGTGGCTCTCACAAAGAAAGCTGGAAAGTAAAAGACCTGATCTCACTCTGTGCCCTCCACCCTGCAAGACCTGATACCTGGGAAATCCAGAGGGTCCACAAGGGCAGCCCTCTAGATCAGAGGAGGACGGCAAGAAGGTAGGCTCGGGGGGCGACAGCAGAGACAGCCCACACGCTGAAGAAAGGTGTGCTACTGATGCTCTTGAGGGCAAAGCCTAATGTTTTGATAAGCGCAATAACCATGGAGTGGAAGATGAATGACCCTGAGTGCTGACATTATTTGAAAAAGGATTATAAGCTATCTGAAAAGATGATGATTTCAATTACTCCATTTAATTTTTTATTTTTAAATTGCATTCAGTGATAAATTTGGGTGAATGAACACTATGAAAATTATGCCTATTCAGTTCATTAATAAGTCATGGAAGTGATTTTTCTCAAGACAAAGCAGATCTTCTCAAGTTGGACTATTCTGGAATATTGCCAGTACATCTAGTGTTTAGATGGAGCAAAAGACAGTCTTAGATAATGCACATGTGGCCATGTTCTCAT
Organism: Ctenodactylus gundi; assembly: GCA_004027205.1. Lineage (NCBI taxonomy): Eukaryota > Metazoa > Chordata > Mammalia > Rodentia > Ctenodactylidae > Ctenodactylus > Ctenodactylus gundi. The sequence continues at coordinate 707,345 of PVKB01000031.1, forward strand.
AAATCAATAAAAATTCACACTTGGACTCCAAGTAACATCGATTCTATTTCTAAAAATAACTGCTTCTATTTCTAAAAATAAATAAAAATCTGGTAAGTGGTCTAGCCTCCAGAGATACATAATATAATTACCATGTTCAGAAAATTTATATGGAATCTCTATGCCTTTAAGACATTATATTTTTAAATTCTCCCCACCCCCACTCAGTAGCAGGGCACCAACCCAGGGATACTCTACCACGGAACTACATCTGCAGACCTTTTTTTATTTTTAAATTTTGAGACAGTGTCTTACTAAGTCGTGTAGGTTGGCTATAAACTTTTGCGCCTCCTGTCTCCTGAGCAGCTGGGATTACAGGTGTTAATCACTCAACTGATTTATAGGCTACTCAGTGAGTAGGTTTCCTATAAATAGCAATCTAATGGTTATAAATATATTTTCTTTTAATAAAATTAGACAACTAGCCAACACATGCCAGCAAAATCTACCTGCCTAAGACTCTGCCAGCCCCCCATACTCTACTCTAACGTTGTCAAACCTACACTACCCACCGATTACCCACTTATCACTGCCTGTAACTCACGACAAATGGACCCACACATGTGCCTGCCCTACCTACAAATTTCTGCTCCCCACAGAAGCCAGCTCCAAAGCAGGCAGGGCATGGGCTGTGAACTTTCATAGGTCTGCCGATCAGTCACTACCTCTCATTTTGGCTGATTTCATTAGCAATCACAAGTTGAACTTATTTTTGAAACAATTAACCCTAAGGCCTTGGTGCCAACCTGACCGATTGCCAATCCCACTTAGCTGTTAGCTACTGCACCTTAAGTCAGTCTTTGTACTGAGAATTTTCTCAGTGCTTAGCATGGTGCCACGTGCTTTTGAGTTGCTTCTGCAGGGAGATGATCATTCCAGATTTAACATACTGCACTCGGTGTGGAGCTCACAAGAGAATCATAACTACAAATTATTCATTATCCAAACTGTTTCTGTTTCTCTCTCCAAAATCCTAGAGACCTATGTTTGTAAAAGCTGCATGGGCATTTAACTTTCCAAGAGTGGTTAAAGACCAGCGATGGGTGCAAAGACTCACGCTGAAACAGAGATTCTCTACTAACAGCTCCTGTGGGGCCACTTAGCTCCAGGGGGATCATCAAGCTCCATTGGGGTCACCCAGTTGGAGGCAGCAGCTGCAGCAGCTGAGGTTTTGTCAAGGGCCTTGCGTGGTTCAGACAGCAGAAGCGCACAGAGGTCAGAAGACAGCAGGTCTGCTGTGTGTGTGCTACAGCAGGAAGTGTCCACAGACATTCCATTGCTACCGTGAGCAAACTGAGATGGAGTTTCTTCTTACAACTAAAGTCAGATCACAACACAGTAGTAAAAAAAAAAAAAAGAAAAAGAAAAGAAAAGAAAACAACAACAGTCTAAGCAATCTATATTCAATTAGCGATTTAATTGTCCTCTCAATGATCCAATCAAGTATTCCCACAGCTGCTTCCTGGGGTGGCTGAGCACAGCCTGCAGCTCGCCCTTGCAAGTGTTAATAAGGCCCCGTAAGCAGCAACACGGGCTGTTTTCTGACATTTGAGCGGCCAATGTCTCTCCAATTCTCAGAAGTGCATGCTCAGTTTAAAAAAAAACAAAAAACAAAAACTCAATGTGTTGGTTATTGAGGCAAAACCAGGCCATTTTGGGAGCGTGGGTTTGTGGGCTGGGGGAAGGTTGCAAACTGAGAAGCCTTCAAAGCACACAGGTAACTTCTGTGGGTGGGTGCTGAAGTAACCCACAGGAAAAAGCTGCTACTGGGTTCCAGCTGAACGTTGCCAGGCAGAAAAGAAAACATGGACTGGAAGATTTCCTAAGAATACTGGACTTCGATGCAACATCCCAGGGCTTGCTCTCTGCCTGCAACCTTGGCTCACAGACAGCTATTCCTTTGTTCCCTCCGGCCTCAGTAACCTGACTTCTCCAAGCCCGACATGACTGTGGGCCCAGGCAGTTGGCCAACCGATGACAAAGGCCTGACCCCCAGTGGGGACCTAGCCCTCTTAACCCATAGCCTCCTGCCTGCCCTCCCAACTGGTCAAGCTGCTCTGCCCCGTCCCTGGCCCCCACACAGCTAAACAGCCCCATCCCTGTCCCTCTCGCTGGCTAATCCATTCACACCGCATGAAAGCTCTGTTGATCCCATAATCGACCCTTCTGCCCCTTTCCTTGTCACTTTGCCCCCTTTTATCCCCTCGATGCCATTTTTCCCCTTATGCTGTATCCTTTACAGTATGCCTCACCCTTTCCCCCCTTTATCCCGTATTCCTTCATCCCTTATGCCGTACACCTGGTCTCATGCCTGGACCTGCTAGCCAGGCAGAGTCACGGGGGCAACAAACTCTCGCTCCAGGCTCTCCTGCTGGAGGTCACGTTTTGGGCTCTCTCAGGCTCTTTCTTTGACCTAACATCCCACAACTTTTGCTTGCAGCTCGCTGGCCAAGCCTAGTAGGAAGCTGGATTGCTCAGCTCTCCAAGTGACTTTACATGCTGCAAAATCTGAGAAGCATTGCTCTTGGGTATATCTGCCCTGGGAGAAGCTGGCAGGCCCCAGAGCATTTCACACCAGAGACTTTCTGGGAAATGGATCCTTGAGAAAATGAAGCCATTTGCTGAAGTCACACAGCTGGAAAGTAGTGCGGCCAGGACCTGAGCCCGAACTTGTATCCACTTGACAGCCTCAACCTCACAGATGGTACCACAGCACAACCCCAAGTCACTCCCAGCTGAGGTCACGGTCTCTCCTTGCTCATTTCCAGCCGCCCTCAGGGCTTACAAGGTGCACATACAGCCCCAAGAGAATAAAGTTTGGGACGGTTTGAAAAACAGCATGTAAAGCCTTTCCTGCTAAGCAAGGTCTACGTGACCGTTGGAGAGATTACATCAACTTGAGGCAATCAGGAACCACACCTGAATGTGGATTTGTTAACCACGCCTAGATTGGGAATTGAGAACCAGCCTGGATTAGAGTGTGAGTGATTTGTGGGCCAGCCAATGAGAGAAGAACACCCACCCGGATGTGGGCGGTCAAAAGGAACTCCCACTATATAAAAGGAAGAAGGAGGGTTGTGAACAGCTTCTTCCTCTAGGAAAGCTCTCGGCATCGCAGTCGTCTACGGAACGTCTACGGAGGCGGACTTGATTCGCTCCAGACTTGCGTCTGTCTGCCCATTGCTGATCTTCACTCACCAGTCTTCGCCACTGTTCTTTGGGCAACCGAGACCCGCAGAAGACTCTCTCTGCCTATCCTGCAACCCTTAAGGAGTTCTGCTTCGGGGCTGAGCAGCCGTCAGACACTCCAGCTCTCCCACGCCATCTTGGACTATCTCTGTCCTCGGATTTGTAAGTCTTCCTAATAGATCCTTTTGGTTACAAAGTCTGTAAATTCTGTCTTTTGAAAGAACCTAAACTAATAGTCTGTCTCCTAAAAGCCAACAGACATTAGGAGGACAGGAGAAAGAGATGCCCAGAGAGAGGTGTGGTCCCTGCAGCGGAAGCAGCAGGGTCCCAGTTTATAGAGCATGGATGGAGACCTATGCAGGACTGGAATGGGGTTTGTACCTGGGACAAAAAGAAAGTTGTTATTCATTGACATGTACATCACAAGCTTGGCATATTCCTCCATGCCTCACAAAAGCTCTATACATTAGTTGTTATATTTCCTGTCTGATAAGACTGGCTTTGAAAGTTTGCATCTTTTCAAATAGAAGGGGGAAAAGTGAGAAACAAAATCAAGATGCACAAGAACATGCAGGCACTAACCTCAGGCCTGTCATTAATTTAAAATGAACTGCATGAGGTAGAGGAATAGCATGGCAGTTAAGAGTGCTAGCCTGATAAGCGTAAGGCCCAGAGTTCAATTCCCCAGCACCACATAAGCTGGGGCTGGTGGTACACATCTATAACTCCAGCACTCAGGAGGCTAAGGCACATGGATTGGTGTAAATTCATGGCCAACCTAGGTTACATAGTGAGTTCAGGACACATAAGAATTACAGAGCAAGATCCTGTCTCAAATAACTTTTTAAAAAAGTGAACCCCTTAAGAGTTTCTAAGGAGGGGGAAGCTTCTCCATGGAAGAGGTAACGACAGTAGGGTTCTACCACTTTCTCTGGTCAATGCTGGAATCATCTGAGAATTGAGAGCAGGTGGGACAGGGGCCAAGTGCTGGTAAATACAAAGCATCCCCACCTGTTGCTGTTCATGTAGAATCTATCTGAGTAACTCCAGCTGCTTTTCTGTCAGCTCCCATTTTTATTAGTATTTGCAATACAAAATAGTTTCATTAAACTAATTTTGTGCACATACTTATCACATCAACTTCACATTCTCTTCTCTCCACCCTTCTCATCATCCCCCCTCCCTTCATCTTTCCTGACCCCAATATTTCACACATTTGACTCTATTTATATTCAGAGTTTCTTAGACCATGTGATATTTGATCTTCTGAGTCTAATTCATTTCACAAAATAGAATGGTTTCAAGTCGTATCCATTTTCCTGCAAATGACTCAGATCTCTCTGTCTCAATGGCAGAAGAGTACTCTGTCCTGTCCATATACCTTACTGGGTGTTTGGGTATCTTTCATGATTTAGGTATTATTAGTTGTGCTGCTATGAACACAGGTGTGGATGTATCTCTGTTGTATGGTACTTTTAACTCCTTTGCAGAGATACCAGGAAGGTATTAGTGGATCAAATGCAGGAACTATTTTAAGTCTTCTGAGGACTCTCCAAACTGCTTTCCATAGTGGTTGTACCAGTTTACATACCAGCAGTGTAAAATGGCTCATTTTTCCCTACATCCTTACCAGCATGTTTCCTTTTTGAGTTTTTTAATTGAAACCATTCCTCTAAATTTGTGGATGCTTGGATATTGAGTCACAGCAATGAAAAAGTAACTAAAACCATAATCTTTTAAGTGTCTTTAAGATAAGACACATATTGAGAATTTTTGCATCTATGTTCATTAAGTAAACTGGCCTACAGTTTTCTTTCTTTGTTAAGTCTTTGTCTGGTTTTGGTATCAGGGTAATGCTAGCTTCCCGAAAAGAATGTAGTAATGTTCCTTATTGATATTTTTTTCTTTTCTTTTCCTCTCTCTCTCTCTCTCTCTCTCTCTCTCTCTCTCGCTCGCTCTCTCTCTCTTGCTCTCTCTCGACAGGGTCTTGCTCTGTAGCCCAGGCTAGAGCTCAGAGTAGCCTTGGACTCAAGGAAATCCTCCTGTCTGAGCCTCGCAAGTGTTGGAATTACAGGTGTGTGCCTCCACACCCAGCTTATGTGGTACTGGGGAATCAAACTCAGGTATTTAGCACTTATCTTAGTGCTTGCAAGTGCTTTAACTACTGAGCCAGTCCTCCAGCCTCCTTTGTTCCTTATCTTTCAATATCATGGAACAGTTTGAGAAGTATTGGTGTTAGCTCTTTTCTGAAGTACTAGTAGAATTCTGTAGTCAATCTGTCTAGTACTGGACTTTTCTTATTACTGCTTCAATTTCAATACTTGTTATTGGTGTAGTCAGGTTTTTATATTTTCTTGGTTCAATTTTTGTATTTTGTACATTTCTAGAAATTTATCCATTTCTTTCAAATCCTCCAATTTGTTGGAGTGTAAGTTTTTAAAGTAGTTCCATATAATTTGCTGTTTTCAGCAGAGTCCATTGTGATTTCGACTTTCTCATTTCTAACTGCACTGATACAGGGTTCCTTCTTTTGGTTTGGCTAGAGGAGTATCAATCATCTTCATTCTTCTGAAAAACCAACTCTTCGATTCATTGATCTTTTGCATTGTTTTTAGTTTCAATGTCATTAATTTCTGTTTTAATCCTTATTTTTTCCCACTACTTTTGGATTCAGACTGTTGTTTCTCTAGGACTTTGAGGTTCATCATTACATTATTTTATATTTTTTCCCATTTTATTGATATGTACACGTGCAGAATTTAAGGTTTACAATGGAGTTGAGCATTTTGTGCACATACGTTTCTTGTCAAAGTGACAAGGGCTTTCCAGCTCTCCTTTTGTCCCTCCCCCTACACTCCCTTCCCTCCCTTCACCCCCACCCTGCCCCCCTCTTTCCCTTTGTCTTTCGTTTAAAGTTCCATGAGATAGTTGTGGTCTGGATCTCTCATATCAGAGAGACCCTCTGATGTTTCACCTTCTGCGTCTGACTCACTTCACTAAGGATGATATAATCAAGTTTCTTCTATTTGCCTGTGAAAACCTCCATGCTGTTGGACCTTACAGATGAGTAGTATTTCATTGTGTTTAAGTACCACAGTTTGTGTATCCACTGGTCTGTTGATGGGTATTTTGGTGACTTCCATATTCTAGTTATTGTTAGTTGTGCTGCTGTGAACATGGGTATACATATATCTCTGCTATGTGTTGTTTTGACCTCTTTTGGATATATTCCCAGGAGGGGTGTTGCCGGATCAAAGGGGATATTTATTTCTAGTCTTTTGAGAGCTCTCCATACTGCTTTCCAGAGTGGTCAAACGAATTTACACTCCCACCAGCAGTGCAGGAGGGTTCCTTCCTCCCCACAGCCTCGCCAGCACTGATTGCTGTTTGATTTGTTGATATAAGCTATTCTCTCTAGAGTGAGATGGTATCTTAGCGTTGTTTTGATTTGCATTTCTCTTATGGGTAGAGATGTTGAACATCTTTTCATATATCTATTGGCCCTTTGTACTTCTTCGTGAGTGAACTGCCTCTTCATTTCATTTGCCCATTTTTCAATAGAATCCTTTATTTTGGTGGGCTTAATTTTCCTTAGCTCCCTATGTATTCTAGTTATGAGTTTCTTATCTGAGGTGTTGGTGGTGAATATTTTTTCCCAGTCTGTTGGTTCTTTATTTACAATGTTGACAGTTTTCTTTCCTGTGCAGAAACTTTTTTAATTTAACAAAATCCCATTTATAGATAATAGGGATAATTTATTTTGCTCTTGGTGTCTTGTCAAGAAAATCTTTGCCTACCCCTATGTCTTTTAGAAATTTGCCTACTTTGTCATCTAGAAGGTTTAGTGCTCCATTTTTAATGTTTAGGTCTTTGATCCATATTGATTTGATTTTGGTGCATGGTGATAGGTGTGTGACTAGATTCATTCTTCTGCATGTGGATGTCCAGTTTTCCCAGCACCATTTGTTGAACAGGCTGTCCTTTTTCCATTGTATGGATTTGGCCCCTTTGTCAAAAATTAGGTAGTTGAGGGTATTTGGGTTTGTTTCTACATCCTCGATTCTGTTCCACTGGTCTATCTGTCTATTTTTATGCCAGTACCAAATTGTTTTTACCACTATGGCTTTATAGTATAGCCTGATGTCTGGAACTGTAATGCCTCCTGCTTTGGTCTTGTTGCTCAGGATTGCTTTGGCTATTCTTGGTCTCTTTTGGTTTCATATGAATTTAAGAATTGTTGTTTCAAGTTCTTTGAAGAAACTTGCATTACATTATTTTAATAATGCTATTATTTTAATGTGTTCATTACAGCTATAAATTTTCCTCTTAGTGCTGCTTTGTGTCCTACAGGTTCTGGTATGATATGCTTCCATTGTCATTTGACTCTGAAAGATTTTAATTTCTTATGTGGTGGCTTCAATGTTTGTTCAATAATGTATTATTTAATCTCCATGTACTTGTATAGTTTCTGTAGTTCCTATGATATGAACGTATACAAGGAATTATTTCATTTATTTGTTTAAACATGACTTATGGCTGACATGGTCAATTTTAGAAAAAGTCCCATGTCCTGCTGAGGAAGAAAAAGTATATTATACTTGATGTTGGTTGGAACACTCTGTAAACATCAGTTAAGTACCAGTGTTCCATAGTGTAATTTAACTCTGACATAGCTTTTTGTCTATTTGTGGCAGCAAGGTACTAAAGTCACCTACTATAATTGTATTGGGGCTTATTTGTCCTTTTATGTCCAGTAGTTTTTGTTTTACAAAATTAGGTGTCCCATGTTGAGTGTGTATATACTGATAATTCTGACTTTAGGCTTTGCACCAAAAGGCCCTCAAAAATAGTGGCTCCCCCTTCCTTACTTTTTTTCCTTCACATTTTATTGATAAGTATACGTGCAAAATTCAAGGTTTACAATGAGGTTGGGCATTTTGTGCACATACGTTTCTTGTCAAGGTGACAAGAGCTTTCCCACTCTCCTTTTGTCCCTCCCCCTACCCACCCCTCCCTCCCTCCTCCCTGGTTGTAGGAATTTACATTCCCACCAGCAGTGCAGGAGGGTTCCTTTCTCCCCACAGCCAGGCCAGCACTGATTGCTATTTGAATTGTTGATGTAGGCCATTCTCTCTGGGGTGAGATGGTATCTTAGTGTTGTTTTGATTTGCATTTCTCTTATGGCTAGAGATGCTGAACATCTTTTCATGTATCTGTTGGTCTTTTGCATTTCTTCCTGAGTGAACTGTCTCTGCACTTCATTTACCCACTTTTCAATAGGATCCTTTATTTTGGTAGGCTTACTTTTCTTTAGCTCCCTGTATATTCTAGTTATAAGCTTCTTATCTGAGATGTTGGTGGTGAATATTTTTTCCCAGTCTGTTGGATCTCTTTTTACAATGTTGATAGTTTCCTTTGTTGTGCAGAAACTTTTTAGTTTGACAAGAGTTCATTTGTTAATAATGGGGATAATTTCTTTTGCTCTTGGTGACTTGTCAAGGAAGTCTTTGCCTACCCCTATGTCTTTTAGAAATTTGCCTACTTTGTCATCTAGAAGGTTTAGTGTTTAATTTTTAATGTTTAAGTCTTTGATCCATATTGATTTGATTTTGGTGCATGGTGACAGGTGTGTGACTAGATTCATTCTTCTGCATGTGGATGTCCAGTTTTCCCAGCACCATTTGTTGAACAGGCTGTCCTTTTTCCATTGTATGCATTTGGCCCCTTTGTCGAAGATTAAGTAATTGCCTCTCCCTTACTTTCAAACAGTATCATGCCCTAGAAAGTAGGGCAGTAAGCCCAAGGTGAAGGGTTTGGGATCACTGCTAACTAAAGGAGAATAAGAAAACATCTCCAAAATCATTACATAAGCTTATATTGATGATCTTTCCTCAATGCTGAAATCCAAGATTTGTGACCCCTAAACTAGTGTTCATCTACCATGAAATCTAGGAATACTCTACTCTCTCAATTCTGATATTCCACAAATAGTGCAGCAGTATGTGCCTTTATATTTAAAAAAATAAAAATTGTTGAGTTCTAACCCTGGCTTCGACATTGGTTGCCTGCCTGGAGCTTAATCACTCCAAAAACTCGGGATTCCTAGTCTGCCAATTTACTCAACCAGCTGGACCTGGTGGTGCTTGCTGGCCTATAATCCCAGCACTCTAGGAGGCTGGGACACAAAAATTGGAAGTTTGAGCCCAGCTGGGGCAACTTAGTAACTTAGCAAGACCCTATCTCACAAGCAGCCATCAAAATGGCCTGGGGATGTAGTCCAGGGCTTAATCCCCAAAACAAACAAAATCTATACTCAACTACTGTGAAAATAAAATGAAGGTTGGGCAGTGCCTACCATCAACGGGCAGAACTATTGGGATGAACAATGTGCACTTTTGCTTTGGCTCCTCAGACCAGCCACCTCCTACTGAATAGGGGTCTTCACTCACCTAAGTATCCTCCAGTCTGATCAGCAGCTTAGAACAACAGACCCAAACTCAGGCTTGAATGAACTCTAATTATGTGTTCTAGTAGTAGGTGATGGGAAATTACAGGGGCAGATTTTCTATTCATTTCTATGAAATAAGCAGTATTCCCAATTTGGAGGGCCTGACCTCATAAATGAATTTACAGTAAACACCAGCAACTCATTTTCTTGCATTGTAACTGAAATGAAAATATCCCAAGTTTTAGTCTTCTCATAGCATCATTGACTCAAGAGCAAGTCATCCTTGATGTCAAATGACTCCAAGACCTGTTCTCTGATGAGTCCCACATTTGATCCAATTCATCTGTTCCTTCCCTCTGAACATACGCAGCAACACTTCTAAGGTCAAATTCATAGCCCAAAAGCAACCAATGTTCTAATTCTAGCATCTTAAAAACTGTGTAACATAACCACTGTCCTAAGGGGAGGAGCTATGAGCAAGGAATCTATTCCAGTGATAATCTTCAGAGACTAAGAATTACTACAAAATCATTTTCTCCTTCTCTAAAGGTCAGTAAGTAAATTATAATATGAAATGTTTGTTGAATAATAGAGAGCCATGCTTGCTGACTTAAACACTCCAGGGATGTTTATTCATTTCCTATAATTTGCTAGCAAACCTCTTTTATTCAAGTAAAGCTGTACTTTCCCCTAATGATGTTTCACGGTAAAATACCAAACTAAAACAGGAAGATAAAGAAAATACTGGTGATGCGCCACAATATAACTTGGCAGCTAGCTGATTCTTATGAGAAAGAGAACCCAGAAAGTGCAGTGCATATAAAGAGAGGCAGAAATTTCAGTCGCCAGACAATGTTTTAGACAAATTTTTATTGAGGCTGTAATTGCAGGTGAGGCTGTTAGACTCTGGTGTCAAAGACGGACCTAGCTTTTCCAGGAGCTAACGGATAGCCTCAAGAGGAAAACACATAATTATAATACAGAGCAACAGAAGCCGTGAGAGACAACAGTATTTCAAGAAGGCAGGGCAAATGTTTGGCCCTTGTAGCTCATCCTAAAGAATGTATGAAAGGCAAAATAGCTAGAAAAATATAAAAATAATCAGTACACAAAAGGGGCAGTATAGAAGAAGAAAGAAAAGTGCACACAAGCCAAAAAAGCAAAAGAGCAGAAGGCAGGTCCAGGGCTCTTACAGAGAAGTTGAAATGGGTTTGAAGTTTAAACAGAAATGTTTCAACAAGCTTAAGGTTAGTACTTTGAAAAATCATTCAGAAGGGCACAAATAGTGGCAGATGTGGAGTTGGAGAACTGTCAACGCTGGGGCCAAATGCCACCACCAAATGGTCACTGAGCAGTTTCCAGCGCAGTGAGTGCTAAGGTAAGCCCTTTGCCAGCACTCTTATTAAATTCCTATAAAATCTGAGGGAGAAACTGATGCTGATTGTCCACATAAGACAACTACCATTTTTAAATTATCCCTTATTACCATCATCCCCCAAAACCAAAATGTATTTACTGCTCTGTATGCCGCATAAAATAGTGTCTGGCACTGTTCTAGCAGATGTTCATGACCTACAGGATCGGTGCTTGGACAAGCAAATAGATAAGGAATCTGTCCAAGATCACCCTGAGTTAAGGAATCCATACCCCCAGTACTCACTACATGTACCAAACTGTGTGTGTACCTTTTCTGGTCCTCTTGAGACTCCTGAGCTGGTCCCTCATCTCACTAACCTCCAGACTGCACTGAACTGAAGTCTCAGGCCACCTGTGTTTTCTGTCTACACTCATTTCACTGTTGACTTGGTCTGGTTCTTTGGTTTTAGGCACTGTCAATTCCCCAGTGACTCTCAGATTTCTGTCTTTCTGTAGTTAAATCTTGATATCTCTTCTCTGAATCCAATCAATCCCTTTATTGGGATATTCACCAAAAGGTATTTTTCCCCATATTTTTCTAAATCTTTGTTGTTATTGTTAAACCTGGCCTTACCCACCAGTTCCCATTAGAAAATAACTATAAGCATGTAGTTCAAAAGACTAGTAACTTGGGAAAGAAAAAATAAATACATAAAATTCAATTGCCTTAGCTGAATACTGGAAGGTGCATATTTGTACATTCACAAGATTATCTTTACATCAGTCAGTTTCCTTAGGATAAACTTTTATTAGTGACCTAATTAGCGAATTGCTACAACAAAACAAAGTTAAAATTATATCACATTGCTACATTAAATGAAGTCAAATCTATACCACATAAATATACTTAAAGTGACAGACATGAAGACAAATTTAGTTATTTCAGAATTCCTTAACTTTCATATCTTATTTACTCATATTTCACTGATTACCAACATACTTTTTTCTCAGCTCATTCTCCTCTAGCTGTTGTCACTTTTTCTCTGGGATCATTGGTGTCCCTGGTCTCCCTTTCACTTTCTAAGTTTAAGTATTTTCTGCAATACTGGCTCAGTGGCTGCGAATTCCTTTAAGCTGTCTCTGTCATGCAAAGTTTTAAGTTCTCCCTTTAAATTAAAAGGTAATGTTGCTGGATATAGCAGTCTTGGTTGGCATTTATGCTCTTTTAGTGTTTGGATGACATTGCTCCTTGCTTTTAGAGTTTGGATTTTTACCGCTTTTAGTATTTTCTCTTTGTGTTGGGTTTCTAGAATTTTAATTATGTGTCGTGATGAACATCTCTTCTGATCAAAGTTGTTTGTTGTTCTATATGCCTGCAATAGTTCCATGTTCATTTCTTTTCTTAAATTTGAGAAATTTTCTTCCATTATTTCATTAAACATGTCCTTTAAGCCTTTTGTTTTGTCCTTAGTCTTCTCCTCGATTCCCATAATTCTGAGGTTGTTTCTCCTTGAATTATCTATCAGCGTTGTAATGATTCGCTTTCTTTTTCCCACATTTTATTGATAAGTATACGTGCAAAATTCAAGGTTTATAGTGGAGTAGAGCATTTTGTGCACATTCGTATCTTGTCAAGGTGACAAGGACTTTCCCACTCTCCTTTTGTCCCTCCCCCTACCCACCCCGCCCTCCCTCCTCTCCAACCCTACTCCCCTCTTTCACTTTGTCTTTCATCTTAAGTTCCATAGGAGTTGTGATCTGGGTCTCTCAGAGAGACCATTCAAAGTTTCACCTTCTGCTTCTGACTCACTTCACTAAGCATGATGGTCTCTAGTTTCTTCCATTTGCCTGCAAAAGCCTCCATGCTGTTGGACTTTATTGATGCATAGTATTCCATTGTGTATAACTGCCACATTTTGTGTATCCACTGGTCTGTTGATGGGTATTTTGGTGCCTTCCATATTTTTGCTATTGTTAGTGGTGCTGCTATGAACATGGGTATACATATATCTCTGTTCTGTGTTGTTTTGGCCTCTTTTGGATATATTCCCAGGAGGGGTGTCCCTGGATCGAATGGGGATATTTATTTCTAGTCTGTTAAGAGATCTCCATAGTGTTTTCCAAAATGGTTGTAGGAATTTACTTTCCCACCAGCACTGCAGGAGGGTTCCTTTCTCTCGGCAGCCATGCCAGCACTGATTATTATTTGACTTGTTGATGTAGGCCATTCTCTCTGGGGTGAGATGGTATCTTAGTGTTGTTTTGATTTGCTTTTCTCTTATGGCTAGAGATGTTGAACATCTTTTCATGTATCTATTGGCCTTTTGCATTTCTTCATGAGTGAACTCTCTCTTCATTTCATTTACCCACTTTTCAATAGGATCCTTTATTTTGGTAGGCTTACTTTTCTTTAGCTCCCTGTATATTCTAGTTATAAGCTTCTTATCTGAGATGTTGGTGGTAAATATTTTTTCCCAGTCTGTTGGATCTCTTTTTACAACGTTGATAGTTTCCTTTGTTGTGCAGAAACTTTTTAGTTTGACAAGATCCCATTTGTTAATAATGGGGATAATTTCTTTTGCTCTTGGTGACTTGTCAAGGAAGTCTTTGCCTACCCCTATGTCTTTTAGAAATTTGCCTACTTTGTCATCTAGAAGGTTTAGTGTTTGATTTTTAATGTTTAGGTCTTTGATCCATATTGATTTGATTTTGGTGCATGGTGATAGATGTGTAGCTCTTCTGCATGTGATGTCCGGTTTTCCCAGCACCATTTGTTGAACAGGCTGTCCTTTTTTCCATTGTATGCATTTGGCCCCTTTGTCAAAGATTAAGTAATTGAGGGTATTTGGGTTTGTCTCTGCATCTTCAATTCTGTTCCACTGGTCTATTTTTGTGCCAGTACCAAACTGTTTTTACAACTATGGCTTTATAGTATAGCCTGATGTCTGGAACTGTAATGCCTCCTGCTTTGGTCTTGTTGCTCAGGATTCCTTTGGCTATTCGTGGTCTCCTTTGGTTCCATATGAATTTAAAAGAATTGTTTGAAGTTCTTTGAAGAAACTTGCAGGTATTTTGATAGGAATTGCATTGAATCTGTATATCAGTTTCGGTAGTATAATCATCTTGACTATATTTATTTTGCCTGTCCAAGAGCAGGGGATACCTTTCCATTTTCTAGTGTCTCCTATAATTTCTTTCAATGTAATGTAGCTTTCTTTATCTAGGTCCTTCACGTCCTTGGTTAGGTATACTCCTAGGTATTTAATTTTTTGCTGAGCTATTGAGAATGGAATTGTTTTTCTGAGTTCTTGCTCAGTAAGTTCATTGTTAGTGTAGAGAAAAGCTATTGATTTTTGAGTGTTAATTTTGTAGCCTGTGACTTGGCTAAATTTTTTTTTATTATTTCTAGGAGTTTCATAGTGGAATTTTTAGGGTCTTCCGTGTAGATAATCATATCATCTGCAAATAAGGAGAGTTTGACCTCCTCCTTTCCGATGCAGATTCCCTTTATTTCATTTTCTTGTCTGATTGCTATGGCCAGTGTTTCAAGGGCTATGTTGAATAAGAGTGGTGATAGTGGGCAGCGTTGTCTTGTTCCTGATTTGAGAGGGAACGATTTCAACTTTTCTCCATTTACTATGATATTTGCAATAGGCTCAGCATATATGGCTTCTCTGAGTTTTAGGTAGGGCCCTTCTATGCCTATTTTTCTCAGTGTTTTTATCATGAAAGGGTGTTGGATTTTGTCTAAGGCTTTTTCTGCATCAATAGAGATGATCATGTGGTTTTTTTTTCGCTTTTGTTGATATGGTGTATTACATTGATTGATTTACATATGTTGAACCAGCCTTGCATCTCAGGAATGAAGTCCACTTGATCATAGTGTATGATCTTTCTGATTACTTGTTGGATTCTGTTTGCCAGAATCTTATTGAGGATTTTTGCATCTATATTCATTAAGGATATTGGTCTGTAATTTTCCTTCCTAGTTAAATCTTTGTCTGGTTTTGGGACTAGTGTGATGCTAGTCTCAAGAAATGAGTTTGATAGTGCTCCTTCATTTTCTATTTTATGAAATAGTTTGAGGAGGATTGGAGTAAGTTCTTCCCTAAAGTTCTGAAAAAATTCTGCTGTGAATCCATCCGGGCCTGGACTTTTGTTTGTAGGTAGAGCTTTTATTACTGCTACAATTTCTGTGTGTGTGATGGGGCTGTTCAAGGTTTTTGTATCTTCTTCTTTTAATTTTGTGATTCACTTTCTTTACTTTGTGTTTTTCATGGCCTGTATGTTGCAGCTTAGTCACTTTATTTTCTAGGTCTGACATTCTATTCTGAAGTTGTTTAGAGTGGTTATTATTACCTGCGTGTTTTTCATTTCCTGAATATCTGCATTCAATTTTTCTGTATCTCTGTTGTGTACCTCTCTAATTTCTTCTTTTGTCTTCATTATCTTCTGGTATATTTCTTCTCTGGTCTCCTCTAGTTGCTTTTCAAGGCTTGCTTTTTGCTTAGCTATGTGTTGGTGTAGCTCTTCTGCTGTCTGTTTTATTTCCTGCTTTAATTCACTGAATTTCTGGGCCCAGAAGTTGCCATCATTTTTGCCATATTCATCTTTATTTACCCTGATATCATCTCCTGGGGTTTCAGGTCTTTTTGTAGAATTGTAAGGTTGCACTTCCCCATTTCTTCTTTGGTCTCCTCTACTAATTTCTTTTCAAGGCTTGCTTTTTGCTTAGCTAAGTGTTGTTGTAGCTCTTGTGTTGTTTTATTTCCTTCTTTGCTTCCTGGTTTAATTCCTGCTTTAATTCACTGACTATCTGGGCCCAGAAGTCACCATCCTTCTTGCCCATCTCCTTTGGGTTCTTCTTTGGGTTCTGCAATTTCAGCACCCCTTGCACCCTCCCCAGGGGTGTCAGATCTTTTTGTATAAGATTTGTTACCACATTTCCCCATGGTTCTGCTACCTCTGACTGTCTCTGGTGCATAGGAAAGAAAATGGCTCCTGCTGATGTCACTGCCTGCGACGGCTGTTGAGCCCCGTTTCTGATCTGGGATCCCGGGGCCTTTTCTGGGGGGAGCGCATGCTGTGTTTGTAGTACACACACCCGTGGGTTGGTGCTTCTGAGGCTGGGCCACCCGCTGCCAATGATTCCCACTTGTCTGGATCCGCGCTTACCTCGGGCTGAGGTTCTGGCCTCCAGACCTTGTTTGTGATCTGTGGGTGCTGGCAGCTGGGGGCCGCGCCGAGTCAGGTGCTTCTTTCCTCTTCCCATGTGACTTCAGGATTTCTGACCCACCCACAGCCTCCTCTCCCGTTGTTGTGTGCTCCGTCCCCTCCCAGCTCCGTGTCCTCTCAGATGTTCAGGTCCCCGCAAGCTTTCCTCCAGGAGCCATTTACAGCCAGCCGTGGCAGCTTTCTGAACAGCGGGGATTTTTTCCCCCTCTGGTTTCAACGATCCTTTGGAGTTTCTGGCCTCCCACTGGTTGCCTTTCAGTTTTGGGGGATGCTCCTCTCTTTCCTAGCTACAAGAATGCCTTTTCTAACTTTCTTCTTGACTTTTTAAGTGAGTTGATGTGCAGTGCTATTACTCAGTCGCCATCTTGACCGGAAGCCAAGGTTGGGGTTTTAATATCCCTTAAATGGCACATCTCCAGTGACCTAACTTCCCTACACTAGCCTCCAGCTACAAGTTTCACCACCTCCCAACAGCACCACAGGCTGGAGACCAAGCCTTCGAGGGATACTTCCAAACCATAGCAATTTCTCTCTCCCACCATTTTTATTCAACTCATTAGCAATTCCCATGAGTTTATCTTCAAAATATATCCAGAATCAAAGTTGTCACAACCTGTACTCTGCTACCCTAGTGTGGCCCAACTTCATTCCAGACCATTGCAAAAGCTTCTCATTGATCTTCCTGCTTCCACCCTGGTCTGTTCCCTTCTCAAAAGATTCCCAATTGATTCTCACTGCCAGAATAATAAAGCTAAAGTTTAAGTCTGATCATTCTGCTGCTCAAACTCCTAATACTAGCTTCTACCTCAGAATCAACCAGAGTAGCTGAGAAGGCTATCCCCTTTACTGCCCCAATTCCTCTCTGCCCACCTCGCCTGTTGTCGTCCCCTCCCCCACCTTATTCGGGCTACACTGGCCTCATTTGTCTCACAACATGCCATTGTGCCCCCTCTAGTTTCTGGAATGGTCTCCAGATGCATCAATGTTTCACTCCCTCACCTCTTTCAGTTCATACTCTACTGTTACCATCTCAACTACCATCTGAAACTGTAACCCTTTCCCTTGAATTTATATCATCTAATTCATTGAAGATTTTATCTATTTGTCATTTATCTATTTGTCAGTTTCTCCCCTAACCCAACTATAGAAAAGAGGGACTTTGTTTGCTGGCTCCTGTATCCCTAATTACCCCCCCCCCCCCATACCAGCTACATGGCAGATCTCAATAATTACTGAATATGGGAAAAATACAAGTGAGTTGACAAATACATTTCCTTTTTCCCAAGATTCTCTGTGCCAGCCACCCTGAGCACCAGCCATCATTCAGACACACTGAGGAGACTTGCAAAAAATGCTGATAGAACTGAATTTACATACACCCGATGAAGAATAAATGAAAATGCTGGTAGACTTAGCTTGGGTCTTCCACATCAGTATTCTAATCAAGAAATAAAAGTGAGTAGCCAAAACAACGCAAACACTTTTTAAAAAAAAAACTTCTAAGAATTTTATTTTTATATTTTTAAAGAATTCTTATTTTAAAATGTATTCCAAGGCAACAATAAATCATGTAAGTTGTATTATTAATACCAAACTAAGTTTTCATAACATACAAGACACATACAATGTAAAGACATCTTTATATTCACAAAGCCCAATATAATTTCTCTCTCACAGACACACATGCATACGCAAACCAGCAGGAAAATGCAAACTACAGAACAAAATCCTTGTCTTCATCAGTTTGCTGAGCTGCAATGAAAGCTGCAGGTACCTTCTCTTTCCTCATATTACTTCCTCATATTACTTCATCTCTCTTCCTATCTTTCTTTTTTAAAAACAAAGGTCAATCAAAACCTTTTTAAAAAAACTAATATTTGCTGTTACACTTTAAAAGTCAAGGGGCTTTTAATCCCCCAAATAAATACTTTATATTCTGAGTTATTGGTGAGATGAACATAATATGAAAATCAGATTATGGTTTGGATATTCTAAACAAAACATTATTTACAGAAAAGTAAGATTTCATTTATCAGAATTGCTTAAATCACAGTTAGCTTGTGAACTAGTTTTCAGTAAACTAGTTTTTGCTTTGTTGAAAAGGCTTCCTTAACAATGTAAAAGATTTTATTCACTTTATTTTATGTATTAACAGTTCTAGCAAATGCTACATCTAAAAATACATTTGAGTGGCCTATTATCTCCAAAACCACATTTACTAACACATACCACCATTAGAAATAGGTTCACTTCTACCTATTGCTATTTACGATTAATACCAATACTTGTTTATGATCCTGTTCCAGAAACTAAGATCTTTGAAATTTTACTTTTTTAAATGTGAAAACCATATCTATCATCATCTCTACTGACCTTAACAATATATTTCAGGAAAAAATATTTAGAAGCAAAATTCCTAGTCAGGGGATTAAAAATTAGCTAGTTATTGATGCTGGTGAGATTTTTTTTTTCCATGTCAAAAGCTATCATCTCCAACTACTTTGATAAGTGAGGAAGCAGGATCACGTGAGCCGAGGAATACAAGGCCAGCCTGAGCAACATGACAAGACTCTTATCTCCAAAAAAAAAAAAAAAAAGAAAGCTATTTTTCCTGATTAAGCTATTTTTCCTGATTAAACTTGGAGGGAAGAGGAAGAAGAAAAAAGGAGGGTACTACAGAGGAAAGTAAATCAAAGGGAAAGTGGGGGTGGGGGAAGATGATGGGTAGCTCAGAGGTGAAAATTCACATTTTCCGTAGTCACAATGACTTCTGAAATTGCACAGAAAATCATACACAATTTTCTTGAAATTCACTAAAATAGCACCAACAATACCATTTTGTTAAAAGTAAGTGGAATTAGAGAAATTTGTTTTACTACACATTTCCCTATTATTTTGACTCACTAACATTTAACCATGGAGCAACTACTTTACAAATAAAAGAAAAAAGAATTAAGGAAGGTCAGTGAGTCAAGAAGTAAAAATTTCTAGGCATGGTATAGCAAACCTGTAATCTCAGCACAACAGAGGGAATGAGGCAGGAGGATCACAAGTTAGAATCCAGCCTGGGGCAAATCAATGACTGAGACCCTGTTTTAGAATTTTAAAAATTTTCAAATGGCCAAGGATATAGCTCAGTGAAAAGGCCCTGGCTTCAATCCCTAGTAATAAGAAAAAAAAAGACAAAGAAGTAGTGGTGGGGGCAGTGGTGGTTCTACTACTACCACTACCACTACTAAAAAGAGAGCAGATTAGTGCCCAACTGAAGACACTGACTACTAGAGTTCATTTATGGCACAGGCTGCCATGACTACAGTGAGGTAAAGACAGATTCATGAGAAACCTACTAACACCCAATTTTCGCTTCACAGGACTGTTGACATTTGATACTTATTTAGCTAACTAAAGGCATTGTTTCAGACTGTACAACAGATGCAACATTTTTAAAGCAAGTTTAAAGAATACAAATAATTTTCAGGATTATATTTTGGACAGTCACATCCCTTTGGGGTAAACTGTAATTCAGAAAACAGGCCACTGTTACCCTGAAGCACAGCCTATATAATGATAGTATTAAAATACAGACTTCTAATTATTCTAATTAAACAATTTGAATGCATCAAGAGAATTTTACCAACAGCATAACCAGGTACATATTTATGTTTTCATTTGCATCTTAAGGACAAATTATTAATAATGAAGATGATTATGAAAAACAAGATTAAAGGTCTATTCATTTGGGAAAAAAGCCACATTAATATTATTCATTCAACCACAAACACTTGTTATGAATGCAATACTGTAAAACAGTTCACAGCTTTATAATAAGTTGATGAGTTTCATTATAATTTTTCTCAAATTCAAAAGTTTACCTTATAGTAATGCTTAACCATTTCATTCTAAAATCTGTAAAATATACAAAATACCAAGATTATCAACAGTTACATATGTTTTGAAGTCAGGAGACACATGTATTTTCTTAAGATTGGTTCCATTTGTGTAGAAGGTCTGTAATGATTCCCCAGTGACAACATTCCACCACTGTTGAGAGAAAATAAAATTCTCATTAGAGTGTTAATTACACTGCTAACAATTTTTCCACAAAATTATTCACTTTCCACTTGGGGAAGTGCCAACCAGACACTTTTATCACCTCTCAAACCCCAAACTCATGCAAACATCAGAAAACCCTAAGATTCACTGTAGAAGACTCAGTCGACCTGGTCAGTCTTTGCTGATCAAATCCAGTGATGGCCTCCGAGCTATCCCTACACCCACCTTCAGTGTAAAGCACCCTGGAGAAACAGCCAGCCTACTTAAAAGCTGCAGACAGGAGACAGCAGAACCTACGATGAAGGAGCCAGGCTAAACTTCCCTATGTGCACATTTTCTCAGTAGAATGGACAGACAGCTGCCCTGCTCCATTCCAGTGCCTTATAGACACAGACTGGTTTCTGACAGATACCCAGCCATCATACAGACACACTACAGATAGAAAATTCTACTGAATCTTCCTTTTCATCACAAGTGATTTAAGAGCCTAAGCCCATTTCTCATGTTCACTCTTAGTAACTAGTAAAAGTATACTCCTTGGCCTTTAGAAAACCTCACTAAAGCACCATGTGCTAACCTGAAATTTCCCAAAACTAGTATGCTTGTTCTGTAATGTAACAAAGTAATCAAGAGTACAGAAGACACATTGTAATACAAGAGAATAATTTTCAGTGACTAAGGCTCTTAGAGCCCATTTCCTGGTCTAACTGCCTCTTTTTTAATAAATAAGGAAACAGAGTTCTGAGAGAACCAGAATCTAGGATCCAGACGACACTGCTATCAGGTAGCAGAAGAGTTAACAGTGACCAGCGTCCAAATCCAGTGTTTCTCCTTCCTTTCCTGCTATGAAAACAAACCACTCTACCTAGAATTATACTACCAGACACTGGTTTAGTGTGAACTAAAAGAAAAAAATATAGTAGCTAAAATGGAGATTTTTCAGGTCAGTAAACCTACACTGCATGATGCTATAATGGGAGTTACATGTCACTAGAGATTTGTTCAAATCCAGAGAATGTACCACACTATGAATGAGACATAATGTAAGCTCTGACTTTGGGTAATAATAGCATGTTAAGGTAGGCCCATCGATTGTAACAAAAACACATCTCTAACAGCAGAGGAAAGTGTTACGTGTTGGGGCAAGGGCAAATAAGGAAAATCCTTTTAATAAGGTACATATGAGATACGATTTTTTAAAATGATGTTTTTAAATAAAATTATAGTAGAAGATACACTGCCATTCATGCCCCTCACAATACTCCTGCTTACTCTGAACACACTGTATCCTTCTTGCCAACTCCTGAAGCAATTCTGGAGGCCCACTTGCATGAGTCTTTGGCTGCACAGTTATGGGTTTCATGATGTCTTGAAATGATTCAAAATGTTTACCTTTCACAATCATTTTGACTTTGAAGAAGAGCCAGAAGTTATTATGCCAGATCCAGCAGGTAAAAGTGACGGACGACACACCATAAATGTCTCTAAAAGCCTGCCTTTCCCCTGGATAGTGCCTAGCAGCAGCATTCTCCATATTGTTTTTTCATCATACCTCACAAAAGAGGACTTCCACACCTCTTCAGAAAGTGGCAAGAGTGGCAAGAATGGTAAGTATGCCCACAACCAAGGGAAGTTTGCTGAAGGGATTAACGGCAATGCATCTTTTAGTATAATGACTATTTTAAGATGCTCCATGTTTTGATCATTCTTTGTATTATCATTACACATACTTTACATATGAGAAAACTCTACATGTAAGAGGTGAATCCACTCTGTGCAAGGTCACAAAGCTAGCGTAACTAGTGGCCTAGCCCGGCTCTGGAGGCAGGCAGTGCACTCCAGAGCCCACTCTCCTGACCATGACACTGTGGCCTCTGAGTCTTACCACGTTTTCATTTATCACTATGTGTTTCCATGTTTCAAATCAGCTTTTGCTTTCATGTATGTGAGTGTACTCTATGGAAAACTTGGGTAAAAGCTAGGTTATATCATTTTTTTCACTTAAAAACAGTTAACTTTTTATCTACTTGATACCTACTGTATCTTTCAAACACTCAGTTTATTACAGCTTGGATTTTAAAGTAAATAGACTCAAAAGACCTAATTTTTTTGGCCACCTCAGCAGCTGTTCATTTTACTTTTAATTTGATCCGTGCTTCTGGATAGTCTCATTAGCATGCTGGGTAGATGCAGGCTGGGCTATAACATAATTAGTTTAACCTTGCTAGTAATCAAACCAGAAGGCAAAAACAGCCAGATCATCACTTAAATACACAGACGTATATGGGTTGTAGTTTCCTTCAACCTTAAGATACAGTCAACCTCCTCAGTATGAGAGTTCTTTCCACTGCTTTATTTCAAGGTTCTCCAAGAACTCTGCAAATCTGTTTATTGATCTTTACTAGACTTTAAAAACCAGACTCACCACTACATGACAGCACGCTAGAGGCCAGCAGATTCTTGCTGTCAAAGCTGAGTGGTTAAGTTTTCCAGTAGCTAATATAGCCAAAGACCCACCAGCTTCCAACACAAAGACAGCAGTTTCTTCTCCAAGCACCATCCTTAAGCCACCTTAAAAACTTCAGTCTATCTTTACATTAAGGGAGGTCAAGTGAACAGAGTCCCCAGTAAGTGAATAAAGGCGTACACCAAAAGGTATAATACAACATTAACAGAGGAGAATTTGCATTATAAAATGTGAAAGATCTGTAAAACAAATAATTCTTCCATAAAGCTAAAAATATGGGGCTAGAGGAATGACACAGTGGTTAAAGCAATTGCCTTGCAAACACAATGCCCTGAGTTTGATTCTCCAGCACCAAATAAAACCAGGCATGGTAGCACACACCTGTAATCCCAGCACTTCAGAGGCTGAGGCAGGAGAACTGCCATGAGTCCAAGGCTACCCTGGCCTACATAGTGAGTTCAGGACCAGCTTGGGCTACAGAACAAGACCCTATTTAAAGGTGGGGGGGGGGGTGCAAAAAATTGCCCCCAATTTATTTTTTTATAAGCTAGACTTTTATGTTGAGTAAAATTATGAATAATAGGTCCCATATACCCAAAAAGTTCACTGATAGACTTATGAACATCTATACTGTTCTGGCCAACTAGAATTAGCTATACGTCATTTTCAATTAAGAGCAACATTATTAAGCTCTTATGGAATCTAATTTAAAAGAAAAAGCTTGTAAGATGTCAAAGTGGTCACTACAATAAGTAGTATCATTTGTAAGCGAACTGCTATTTAAAACACTCGAAACATTCCTCTGCACCCAAAGCCTCTGCCAACCCTCAAAGGAAGGCCTGAATGCCTGTATGTCTCTTTGCTGCTTCCACATGTTTAGATCTCTCCCAGACATTAGGATTTTATTTATCACCTGCTTCCCCATGAACTGTTAGTGGCCACTGGACAGGAAAAAGTCTGCACCACACAGCAGTAGCACATAGTGAGCTGAGTCTTTCCAATGGGCTGGATAAGTAGATGCAAGCCTGGAAGTACCACAAAGTACTGAAGCCTTGCCCTCCATATGGACCGGTTAAGTTTGCAAAAGCCAACTTACTAGAGAAAAACTAAAGAGGAAGCCCTCAGAAGTTAGTGTGAATCTTGGCCTGTCTTCTTACCAATTAAATAATTTCAGGAAAGTCACAACTTCCATCAGTATCTGTTTGCTCATCTGTAACCCGGGGATAGTGAAATTTAAGCTTCACAAGCTTGTATATAGTAAGATGATAGAAGTAAAGCCTTTCATAAATTATAAAACAAAATGCTGCTATTATATTATTATTGAAGAAAGGAAATTTTGCCAATACTTTTGAAAAATGTCAACCAAAAAACTTAAGGGGAGTCCTTAACATTCTGATCATGAAAAGATTTTGTATAAGGTGATACAAAGGCTATGGACTGAGAACATCCTTAAGACTGTCATCAAAGTTTCCAAGAGACCCCAAGCTTTGCAGATCTCATCATGACTCATCACAGCAGAATGGGGAAAACAGCTACTGTGCCTTTTTGCTCTGCTGGGTAGAAAACCTCAACTGGGAAACATGAGGTGGAAATAGCTGCAACAGTATGACATAGGATATTCTTCCCTCTCACATTCTTGAGTCGCTCTTACCATAAGATATCCTCCAGCAGAGACCAGCGTGTTGCGGTCTGGAGAAAAGCAAAGGTCTGTCACCCAGCCTCCATGGGTAGCAGCTCCTTCTTCTAGTGAAACTGGTGCACACAGATGAAGCAGCTCACCGCTTGAGACATTCCATATCTATGCAAACATGACACACAGTTCATTAACAGGGTTACTGAGAAGACGGCCTAATTTTAAGATCGATCTCTCTCAATCTCTCTCTCTCTCTCTCTCTCTCTATATATATATGGGATATATTTGGAAATCTTAAAAAAAACACGGACTAGAGTGGTTTACTATAATACCGACTCTACCCAATTAATTTAGATAGGGAACTGAGTTTGAGGCCAGCATGGGTTACACAGTGAGTTTCTGGACCAGCGTGGACTACAGAGTGAGACCCTGTCTCAAAAATAAAGGGCAGAATATATGTATACCCCATGTTCATAGCAGCACAACTAACAATAGCTAGAATATGGAAGTCACCAAAATACCCATCAACAGACCAATGGATACACAAACTGTGGTACTTATACACAATGGAATACTACGCATCTGTAAGGTCCAACAGCGTGGAGGTTTTCACAGGCAAATAGAAGAAACTTGAGAATATCATGCTTAGTGAAGTGAGTCAGAAGCAGAAGGTGAAACATCGGATGGTCTCTCTGATACGAGAGACCCAGACCACTATCTCATGGAACTTTAAACAAAAAACAAAGCGAAAGAGGGGGACGGGGGTGGTGATGTGAAGGGAAGGTAGGGGGAAGGACAAAAGGAGAGCAGGAAAGCCCTTGTCACTTTGACAAGAAATGTATGTGCACAAAATGCTCAACTCCACTGTAAACTTTAAATTCTGCACTTGTACATATCAATAAAATGGGGGGGGGGGGGAATATGTAAACAAAATGGACAAAAAAAAAGGGCGGAAGATTGAAAGTGTGGTTCAGTGGTAGAATGTGTGCTTAGCATGTGTGAAGTCCTAGGTTCAATCTCTAGCTAGAGAGAAGAAAAAGAAAAAAATAAGAACAGGGAAGCCAAAAGGAGCCATATAAAATATAAAGTACTTCAAAAAAAAGAAGACAACAAAATGGTCTAGTCTAAGAACTTACACCAAGACTGACGACAAATGTCACTTAAACATCCTGGTCCCTCTCAGGTTTTAAATATATGTATTCTAAAGTTATTTCACTACTTTCTCGATCATCTCTGTCACGATCATCTGTCACTTACAGATGCTAACACATCCATTTACCCAGTGACAATATATGAGCAGAATAAGAAAAATAGAGGTGAGCGAGATCCTTTCTCATAAATGAAAAATAAAGGTGCACACAGCAAAAGGAAATAATTGTAAGAAACGAAAAAACTCAGAAGTCAACAAGATTGTTAGATATAAACAACACCTTTCTGACACTACAAATAACTGAGTAGAAAAAAACTTTTCTTGAAAATTGACCAAGGGTAATTTTTTAAATAATAATTTTTAAAAAGAAGTTTTTTCCTATAAGGGTTTCTGAAAAACACTCTCATAACAGGTAAAAAATAGCCACTGGTCAAAAGAGCCCTCTTGTCAAAAGAACTCAGAGCAGAATGACAAAATGAATGTTCCCACAGTAGCCCTGCAACTTCAGCTCTCGTGGTATTTATGTGAACAAAACAGTGAAGGTCAGTTCCTTAGTCCTCAAGACGGAGAAACTTAAATTCCCTGGAAAGCCTCTCTGACTATAACCTCTATTCCTGCAAAATCCACTCTCACTTATTCCACTGCACTAACAACTTAACACTATCAGTTTTAAATCTTCCTTTGTAAGCCATTCCAATGCTCAAAATTTTTCTGTTTCTCTCCAATTCTTCCAACACCACCAAGTTAACTGAAGGCTTTCCATAATTTCTGATCTTTCTGCATGTAATACTTCCCATATTTATAATATTTCCACATACACACACAGAGAATAGCACTTCATGCCTTCCAGAAAAATTGTTTTCTACATAGAATTGGCCCAGCAAAGTCTGATTAGGCACTGCAGGGTGATAAATAAAAGCTGACCTACTATGCAGACTCTACCTCACTAAGGAGCCCTTCAGTGTCTATCCAATTATGGAAATATGAGCCTCTGCACCGTTAATTAACAAAGGCAAACAATTCAAAGAGGACTGCAACAAAACACATTAAGTATTGAGTTAATGGGTACCGTACTACAGAGATCTTTTCCTTGAGCAATGAAAAAAAAAATTGTAATTCATTTATAACTCAATGATTTACAGAATTATTTTTCTCAAACTCTGCTGCTAGAAACCATATTTGGTTCAAGTCCAAAAATTAGGATAAACATCAGAGAACCAACCACAAATAACGAGGCCAATTGCTCCCTCACATATATGAGTTCAGCCCAGCTCTAAAATAAACTCTTTCCTGCAGTGGAACGCTACTGGGAATAAAATGTGCACAAGAAATAAAGAATACCACATCCAACTAGAACCCCAGGGCCTCTTGCTTCCCTGTCCCATTAACAAAAGTCCCCAGTGTGGTGAAGAATGCTAGCTTATGGGCGCAGTACTCCCATGTCAGCAAGTGCCCTACCCTGACTTCTCCATTGTCATCTCCAGTCGCCAGCAGGGAATCATCCAAGGAGAAGGCTGAGCAGCGCACACAGCCATTGTGGCCCTTCAACTCATGAAGAGGTAAAAGGAGTTCAAAACTCCAAATCTAGAAGGCAATTAAGATTGTTTAGAAATGGTAAATACAGTCAGATAAGCAAACCCTGTCTTGAGTATATCACACAATCACAGACAAGTCTCAACACTTGGCAGTGCATAAAATTTCGCCAGATGCCTAAGCTTCAGTTTGCACTCTTTTTCCCCTCTATTTTTATGAATATACAAATGTAATATATAGTATTGACAATGAATTTGGATGTTTTGTACACATATGTATCATACTGAATTTACAATCCCTTCCCATTTTCTACCTTCCCACCCCCTCCCTGTCGCTTCCCCCCTGACTCCGGCTATCTC
The DNA here is from genome assembly GCA_004027205.1 of Ctenodactylus gundi. Lineage (NCBI taxonomy): Eukaryota > Metazoa > Chordata > Mammalia > Rodentia > Ctenodactylidae > Ctenodactylus > Ctenodactylus gundi. The sequence continues at coordinate 734,807 of PVKB01000031.1, forward strand.
TTCATATGATTCCAAAGAATGTTTGTGTTCTGGGTTTTCCAAGTCAGAGAAACCATACATTGTTTAACATATTAATCTTCCACACCTAAGTCATTTCACTAAGTCACCACTCTACCTCAGCTTCCTATTCCTTGAATGGGTTGCAGTAGCTAAATCTTGATGCCTCTTCTCTGAATCCAACCAATCCCTTCAATGGGATATTTACCAAAAGTTTTTTTCCTGTATTTTGATATATGTTTGTTGTTATTCTTAAACCTGGCCTTACCCACCAGTTCACATGAGAAAAAAGAATGTTAGTAATCAGTGAAATACGAGTAAATAAGTTATGAAAGTTAAAAAAATTCTGAAATAACTAAATTTGCCTTCATATCAGTCACGTTAAGTATATTTATGTGGTATAGATTTAAGTTCATTTAATGTAGCAATGTGACATAGTTTTAACTTTGTTTTATTGTAGTAATTCACTTATTAGGTCACTGATGAAAACTTATCCTAAGAAAACTGACTGATGTAAAGATAACCCTGTGAATGTACAAGTATGTACCTTCCAATATTCAGCTAAGGCATTTGAAATTTAACTTTTTATTCTTCTTTCCCAAATTTACTAGTCTTTTGAACGACACGCTTGTAGTTATTTTCAGTTTGCACTCTTGTTCATATTTATGAGTTTCCCTTTAATTTCTCAAATTACATTGAACTCAAGGATCAATGTCACAGCTTATATTTACAGTCAGAATGCAGAATCCAAACTCAGTTTACAATCTATGGAATGACACAGGCCTGAGTGTGAGCCTGGCTCCACTCTTTATTAGTTCCTTGTGACTTTGTAAAACTCACGTAACATTCTCTAGATTTAGTTTCTACATCTGTAAATGGGAACAATGGTACCTATGATCTGAAGATTATATAAGATTAGAGAAAATGAAATTTCTACTACAGGGCCTAGAACATGGCAAGAGCCATGTTTAAACATTAGTCACTATGCTGTCCTAAAACATGAGACAGACATACAAACACAAAGTACTACTATGCTACTTTATATATTATTTGGAGTCATAACACATAATCAATACTAAAGTTTTATGCATAGACACTTTAACTTACTGACCTACCTTTGCAGTCTTATCAGCAGAGGTAGATGAAAACTTGGTAGTATCAGAAGAAATATCACAAGAAAGTACTGTACCCTGGTGACAAACAAAGTTCTTTTCTATTTTCCCAGTAATAATATTCCAAACCTTAAGGGAAAAGAAAAAACTTAGAAACTAACACTTATAAGAATATTTTCTATTAAAAAGCATGATTAGCTATAAGACAAATCTATAAAACAAGAGTTTAGTACAGTGGCTGGTCTAACCTGTGTAAGTATCTTCTTATATAAATACCTGCCAACACATGCCAGATGTAGGAGACCAGTTAACAGAAACAGACATAATAAAAATTTTAAACCTCACTTAACATCCATGTGCTCTTGGCTCTTAATATACAATCACTGCAACATCAGAATGCTTTAAGAAAAACTGAGATTCAAATTACCTTCACTGTTCCATCAAATGACCAAGAAAGCAATCTTGAATTTTCTAGGAGCCTGAAGTCTTTCACTGTTTCCTGATGAGCTTGCAGAGAGACATACTTCCCTGATTGCCAATTCCATACCTACATATCAAAGAAGTCTGTTAAAACTCTTCCCCTAACAGTATCTCACTGCAGGAGTAGGGAAAGTTTGCACTTTCCTTCTCTAATGTCTTTTATCCTATGGCATTTCAAAGAAAATACAGTAACAAGGAATACTGTGTCCACATTTTACAATGAAAAAAAAGCTTAATTAACTTGACCAGGGACAAAATAAAATATTTTTCTCCTTAAAAAAAAATCTGTCCTCATCGGTTGCTTGGAGAACAGTTAATTACACTAGAAGATAGAAAAAAAGACCGCAATATGACAGTTAGTTCACCATCTGATTAAATTTTCCAGAGAAAATCATCCCAGTTGTTTTTGACAGATTTCTGAACCTGCAAGCCAGGCAAGACTGCAGATTCTGGTGCTACTGAAGCTGGGCCTATTGCCCAAGATCAGATGACCAAGGCAGCTTTAAATCAGCTCAAGGATTTTCTAAACTTCAGAGAGGTCTTAGCTATCACTTGATTCAAGCCTCAAAATTACAAGAAGGAATTGGGCATATTTTCCATGTGGAGATTCAGGAAGATGTCATCCAACACAACAGGAGAAGACGAAATTAAAATAATGGCAGTGACTGGTACAAAATAAGCACAAAAGTACGTGTGAGGCACCCCCAGAGCAGAACTACTTCTATGCCATGTACATGCACAGAACCCTGCATTCACTAAATCAAAGAATTATATTAATTACATTTAGATCCTTATTAATTTTTACTTCAACATAACTTATATGACAAATGTTTACTTAGCCCGTACATGAGGCAAATAATAAACAATCTACCATAAAGAAAACTAAGATTCTATCAAAGAAAATGAAATATAGTAAAAAAAAAAAAAAAACTCCTACACAGAAGATAACAATGGTGGAAATATGAGCTCTGTGGAATTCAAAAGGCAATTCCTTGGAGAACATTTGATGGAAACTAGTGTATTCAAAGTAGGCTAAAAGAGTAAACTGGGAGGAGGGTTCACAAAGCACAAGGGGCTTTTATAAACACAGGAATGAATGCTGGTTGTTTTTAAGTATAGAAGAAAGAAAACAGAAAAAGATTATGGAGATTTGGTCATAAGTCAATTGACTTAAGATGTATAAAAAAATAAATAGTAGAGAAAAAAGGTTGGGAAGGTATTCAATGTTAACAGGCCAGAGGTCTCAACGCAAGTATGTGCAAATCAGGCAGACTCCAAAGAATATAAAACTAAAGAAAAATCAGCTCCACTACTGTGGACATTAGTAATATTTCTGGAGCTAGTGTCTGACTGGTGAACATTTAACAGTAAAAAGGTGTTTAAGCCTTTTCCTATGAAGCCTCGACAAAACGGTTGAGGGGGAGGACATCTCCTATTCCCCTTTTCTTTACATTTTCCCCACATTGGCAGCCACCCTCCTCAGAGTCTTGGCTCTCAGATCTTTCTCCTGTCTTCTTTCTCAGGATGCTCATTCACAGCGGCAGGATTACCAGGAGCAGAGTCTGTTGCCACGAAAGGGGACTTTGGAAGAGGAAACAGAAGTGAAAGTAGTTCAACAAAAACAAAATAGAAACTTCAGTATTTTAAGAAACCAATGAGATATGCTGGGTTGGGAGTTGGGGGAACAGGCTTTCTTAGCTCCCCAAATCCTACCACAAGAGAGGGGCACAGTTCGTGACTACACATAAAAGACCATTGCCACTAGAGCTCTCCTGGCTCCCTCTTCCCCCTCCTAGACTCCACTGAACTAAAGGATCAGTGGCTACTCCTCACAGCTCTGAGTGACAGACACTGACAGCTCTAGTCAAGCCTGATTCAGTGCCCACTCTTGACTTGGGTTCTTACTTCTGCCCTTCACATGAGGTTGCCAGGGTGCCTTGCTGCAGAGCTGTAGCAAAGTATTTGACAACTGCTGAAGGAAGATGAATAGCCTTCGTAGTTTTTGTCATAGAAGCTTTCAGACACAGCATTGATTGCAGTGATGCTTTTACGTTGAATTCAAAGGTACTGTGCTAACGGAATCACCTTGATAAAACAGCTAAACTTCCAAAAACATCAATAAATGCATTAAAGTTGAGTCTGGGGATGTCAATCATTAGCTATAATTTTTCAGAACATACATACTGTAAAAATTTTTTCAGCTACGTGATATGCAGAATTTTTAAATGCTAAAAGTTTTTTTCAGTATCAGTGATAAAACCCAGGGGCACTCTACCACTGAAAAACACCGCCAGTCTTCTCTCTCTCTGAGTCTCTCCTGAGACAGTCTTGCGAAGTTGCCTAGACTGACCTTGAATTTCCAGTCCTTGCACCTTAGCCTTTCCAAGTAGCTCAGATTACATGCATGTGCCACACTACATGCAGCTAGCTAAAGAAAGTCCTTGCAGGAATAAGTATATTCTTATATTGTAATTTTAAGAATATTCCTGGCTTAGATGAGCATGGCTAATACTTGAACTTTATTTATGTTAAGGTAAGGGATCAAAAACTACCAAAGTAGACCACAATTATACTACTTAGAATCAAGAGTCCAATATAACCAGGTGAGTTTATTATCCAAGTTATAGCAATTAACTTCAGCTTGACAGATTACCCCTATAACAATCCAGGCACTGGAGATATGAAGAGAATTAAGACAAACCTCAACTTAGATGTTTATTAAATAATTAAAAATCTTAAATACCCAACCAGTCATTTTTGTTACATGAATGTATACTAATTAAAAAACACTAAATGTAAAAAGTATTCTGAGCAGGACAGAAATAAATACAACTTGTAATTCTAAAATTAATTAACTCCTATTCTAAAAATATTTCTAAAAATTATTTCTCCCTCTAGCTGAGAGTATCTGAAATCTTTAAGCAAGTCATAAAACATTACAAATTTAGCTTCTAATATAAAGATGATACAGTATATAAGGTCTCAATAGAATTTCATCAAATGTAGTTTAGTTTTACCCATTTCAAAGACATCTGGAGAGGAAGAAACATGACTATTACACTGAGTTTCAGAGCTAATAAAAGAGCATCATGGGAGCCTAAAATAAAAGTGTCTGTACTGGAGGCGAATTTCATTCTAATCCTACACCTTCACAGAACTCATAAAGATGTAACATAAAAACATCTTGTATTCCAAAACAGTTTTTTATAGTTAAGTATTGCCACCATAAGAAAATTATACAAAACAAAAGAATATAGCAACTTCTGTGGAATATACAGTTTATCTTCTTCACTTTTAAAAACTTCACTAACATGGCAAGGTCAAAATAATCAGAAAGGACAGATTTGGAGATGGCAGCCTAGAGACAACTCAGATTCATGGATGGCTTCCTGATAATCTTCCAAAACCAGCGGGTACACACCTCTGAAAGGAGACTGGAATACACCAAGATTCACTCCATCACAATTTGAAAGTGCAAAGTACCCAGGTGCTAATTAGAAGGAAAAAGAATCAACTGAAACAATATACTCAGGCACCACAAGCAACAGCTCAGAGCCGGAAGAGAATTTTCTGCTTCCAAGCAGCTGTCAAAAGAAAGACACAGTACTAGCCTGCAAGTACTTCCAACTCAAGATAGGAAACACGCTATGCAGGTAAACTGACTACAAATTAGTGATCAGACAGAGTGGTAATTACCACACTATGCTCCATGACTTCTGTAGGAACCAATACGGAAATTTAAAAAAAAAACAAAACACTCCTTTGCTTTCTTTTTTGCCTCACAACAGCCCAGAGCAAAATTGGGATGGGAAGCCATCTTGAGTGCCTCTGTTGGCCTAGGCACATAAAACCTCCACACACAACATATTTAAGGTGCAGATGCTATCATGTGACAGGAAGGAGGTGGTAATCAGGCCTGAGTAATGTGGGACCAGGAAGGAAGGACTGTAACAGTGGAGTGCGGTGGTGACAGTGGGAGAGACACCACATCTTCCACTTCCCAGAAAACAGAGCAGGGAATAACTGCACCGTGCCGATGGCTAGCATGACACTGACACAAGGTAAATGAGCTACAAGGAGCAAACTCAGGGCACAGGTGTTGGTTGACAGCATGGTGCTAATTTACAAAGCAGAGACCTATGGCATCACATGACATAGAAAGTTGGAGAAGAGTGTCTGGGCAGAACAACTGGTATCGCACAGGAAGTGAGAAACAAGTGGAACCGACAGAATGTTTGGCACATCACACTCACCCAGAGTGGCATACACAGAAGGAGACGTATGCAGCCACAAGGGTTATCTCAGAGAGAAGGGAACTGAGGTTCAGGAAGCCCACCGGAGGGCAGCAGAGGACGGGGTGCTGATCAGTCCCCTGGACCAACCATCCTCACGTAACTGAAGATGCTGGGATATAAGTCATACCCACAAGACTGTGGCTGAAACCTAGCACAGCTCTGCGGAATTAAGAGGTTGTTTCAGTGGTCCATCTGGACCTCCAACCCCTTCACTCCCTGGTAGGCATGAATATACATCATTAGAAAAATAGTTTAAGCATCAGTTGATACACTCAACCTCCCAGTCACAAGAGGCCTGGAGCTCAGCCCCTTTGCAAATGCTACCAAACAAGGTGGTATGGTTTGGATCTGTTATGTTGACCACTCACTGCATGGTGGCCAGGAAGCCGAGAACAAAGCTTCCTCTCCTCCTATTCCTCCCTTCTGGAATGGGAGTGTGCTACTGTGTGTTGGAGGTATTTAACCTTTCTTTGATTTTCACAGGAGCTCACACCAAAGACTTTGCTTTGCACCTCAGAGGTGACTTTGGACTTGGACTTTTTTAGCAGTGCTGGAACTATTAAGACTTTGCCAACTCTTAAAGGACTAAATGCATTCTGCATGGGGAGAAGGACGTGAGTCTTGTAGGGGCCAGGAGTACAATACTGTGGTTTGGATCTGGAATGTCCCCCAGAAGTCATGTATTTGGATGTTATGGATTGTCTGTAGAACCATGTGCTATTGGCAATTGGGGCCTGGTCTGGAAGGGGTGGATTCCAGGCATATGGACTGGATTACAGGTGTGTGGACTGGACTAGAACCACACCTGGAAGGGGAGGAACACTGACGATGGACACTGAAGGGGTCGATCACTGGGACAGGACCTGTTAATAAACATATGGTGCTACCTTCCTTGGAGACTAGACTTGATTGACTTGATGTGGCCTCCTGTTTGCTATGCTGTGAGGAGCTCCCTCCACTTCTGTACTGCCATATCCTTTCATTGTTGCCAGCTGCCCATGAACAGACTGTTACCTTCTGAAACTATAAGCTAAAATAAACCTTTCCTCCTCTAATTTGTAGATGTCAGGTATGGAGTCACACAAATAAAATGTAACCAAGACAATAGCTAAATTATGGAACCAGCCTAGGTGCCCATTAATAGGTGAATGGATAAAGAAAATGTGAAATATATACATAGCAGAATATTTCACACTCATAAATAAGAGAAAACTTAAGTTATTTGTAGGAAAACAGATGGATGTTGAGACCATATTAAGTAAAATAAATTATAAACACGGAAGTACAAATATCACACTGTTTCTTTTATAACAAACCATGTGATATTTATGAACAGAAACAAAATATAAATAATTTGAAGAACAAAACAAAGCAGAGATGGTAAGAAAGAATGAAACATTTGAAGATGGACAACAGAACCTGGGGAAGGTGAGGTGAGAAAGGATTGGAAAGGAGATTTAAAATAATCAAGATAGGGTAAGTATAAATACCAATTTTCCAAAACAAATGTAATTATTATGTGTCATAAACATATACCAATAATTTTTTTATTTTTTTAAAAAAGAATGGGGAAGGAGAGGACAAACTGTCACAGGCTAGAAAGGAGAATAGTAACTGACTTGGCAGGATGAAGAAAACCAATCCTAAAAGCATTAGAGAAAACTAAATGCAACAAAACTGCACTCAGAAATGTTCAGAAATATGAAACACTAGGTAAATCCAAAGGTGAGGATGAGGGTGGTGCTAGGAACAGAAGTATAAGAATGCTGGGAAGAGGGGTAGGGGGAGCTGGAGGAATGGCTCTGTGGTTAAAGCACTTGCCTAGCAAGCATTAACTCAGGCACTAAGTACCCAAGTTTAATTCCCCAGCACCACATAAACTGGGTGTGGTGGCATACACCTCTAATCCAAGCACTTGGGAGGCTGAGAAAGATGGACTGTCCTGAGTCCAAGGCCAGCCTGGAGGCCTCCATAGAGAGTTCAGGACCAGCCTGGGCTACAAACTGAGACCCTGTCTCAAAAAAGAAGCAGCAGAAGAATGCTGGGAAGATAGCAAAGGTGCAGGAATAGTTTTTTAGTCTCCCTGAAGCCTTCCATTAAAAGCAAACACAGGAACTAGGATAACCAAATCAAAAATTCACAGACATTATTTGTGCAGAATCACTAACGAGATCATGTTAAATGGCAAAGTGTCTCTCAAACTCAAAATTACAAATGGATAAGAATAAACTGAGAATTATAAGAGATGCATAGTAATAGGACCTATACAGAAAGAAGTAGAGTCTCAAAACAGCTCAGTGACATTCACCAGAAAATGCAATGGACCAGCGAACAGCATGAGAAACTGAGTGGAAGGGGTCTGTGACACAGCTTGCACCAGGACAGGCAAAAGCAGCCTGAGCTGAAGTCTCTTAGCATTAACAAGGACAACCCTACAATGACGGGTGGCAGCTGGGCACACAATCCAAAACAGTAGAATGAGGCTGATGGTAACAAAGGACAGAAAAAAAAAAATCCCATAAATATGAAGGAAAAGGAAGATGCAGGAAGAATCTCATAAAAACAAGAAAAGGTATTTAAGAGATACAAAGTTAAAAATGAGGGGATTTGCATTCTGCCAAAAAGTTTAGAAAAATACAAGTTTCTAAAAGCCAATGAATCACTGCTGAATCTCCAAGTTACTCCTAGGGGAAGAAAAATAATTTGCTGCAGAATTATGCCCCTATATGCAATAAAAGCAAACTAAAATATTGTTTTATAGGGCATCAGCATAACTGAGGGCCGAATTAGAGTTCTGAGAAGAGAAGGCAAGTGAACTTTCTTACACTGAATGTAGAAATGGCTCAGCTGTCGCTAAGTATCTGAGTTCAATTACCCAGTACCACATAAACCAGGTATGGTGGTGCATACCTGTAATCCCAGAACTCGGGAAGCTGAGACAACAGGATTACCATCAGCCCAAGGCCAGCTTGGACTCCACAGTGAGTTCAGAACCAGTCTGGACTACAGAGCAAGCCCTTGTCTCAAAATCACATAATAAATGTTGAAGTCCCATTCTCTTTCTGTCCCTCAATAATTCTGAGACCCAGTTAACCAGCTTTACCTGCCAGGCAAAAGGCCAGAAATTCTTTTCTAGGAATCTAACAGGAAAAAAAGACCTAAAAATACTAACAACAGACAGCCTCCACCCAGCTCACGTTCCACAGAACATTTCCATTAATACACAGCTGTCAGCTAGCCTTTCCACACCCATCTCCAGCAGTCAAAGTTCAGTTCACAGCTGAGATGGGCTTTAAAATAAGAGGCCAAAACAACCAAAAACAAAAAAGGCAACTTGGAGGAGAAAAAGGTGTGTGCACATGTGTGACACATATTCATGTATAAATTACATATCTATATATAAGTTCTATATTTGTGCATTAGTTACTTCTTTAATTTGTATGGGTGTATGTAAATAGGTATATAAAATTTTATGTATATATAAATTTTATATATATATATAAATGTTTGTGTGGAAGTTGTCTCAGACAGAAAATATTAGAGGAAATACTCCATCTACAGGGGCTAAACAGAGGAATGGCTAAGCAGTTAAAAGTGCTTGCTTAGCAAGCACTAAGTCAAGCGCTAAACACCCAAGTTCAACTCTCAACATAAGCCAGGCATGGTGGTACATGGATGTAATCCCAGCACTCAGGAGGCTGAGACAGGAGGATTGCCGTGAGGAATAAATAGTAAGAATGAACTCTTATATAATGGTCTAAATTAAAAACTCAAAGTGCTGGAAAGTAAAATTGAGAAAAACTGCCAACAAATAAACATAGTATAGAAATCTGAATTGAGTAAGAACTAGATGATCAGTCTGAATAATGAGAGTTACAGAAAGAGAAAGAAGTAGACTGGACCAAAAACAAACAAACAAAGAAATCATTCAGGTAAACTTCTCTGAGTTGAAAATCCTAAGTTTATATAAAAAAAGAAAAAAAAAATACTAAATTTACAACATGATCAATGAAATAAAAACAAACACCATGGAATATCATGAAATTTCAAAATTCTCGGAACAAAGAGAAGATCCTAAAATCTTCCAAGAAAAAGATTAGAAAGAATAGACTCATGTCTCAACATTAAATTTGGAACTTAGTAGAAAACGGAGCAGTATCTTCAAAGTTTTAGGGTAACATAATTTCTAGCTTCACCTAGTCAAAGGCTAATTTTTTTCCAAACTGAATAAGGTAGGAAGAGTATTCAAAGTACGTCAGTACAAAAAAACTAATAAAATTTTATTATAATTGTGAGGACAGGGAAACGAGTATGTGCATGTGTGTTCATGCAGATATGCTGAAGATGCTACAGGTGGGAGGAAGAAAAAAGCTAAATCCCCTCCTTACTATAGAGAGTCAATAATTTCTCAAATGAAAAAAGCAAAAAACACTAAGTATGACACATACAGGCATGAAAAAAATGAAAATATCCAAAAGCTAAAAGTAATACTTCCGAAGAATATCAGGCAAAAATCTACTTTTCATAATAAACCTTCTAATACTATTTGAGTTTTCAAAACATGTGCATTGATACGTCAGTGAAATCAGATACATTTAAAAAGAACACAAAGTGAGCTTAAGACCTCTATAATCCTTCATTATGGCAAACATTTTTCCATAGGATTTTACCCTCACAATAAATGTTCTTAGAATGAAAGGATTTTAATAGGATTTTACTAATTTAAAAAAAGAAAAGTGAAATTTCAAAAATGTGAGAAAAAGTATATTTATTGATAGAAAAACAAACACTAAGGCTGGCAGAAAAATTAAAATAAATACCTGATTTTCAAAGCCACCTTCCAATCTAGGGTTCTAATTCAAAACACTTGTCACTCCACAAAAAATACAAATAAATAATTTACATCTAAATCCACATGTATTAATCTTTATGTATACCCAAACTAATATATTTAAAATAAAGACCAGATTTTAGTTACAATGAGTGTTCTTTTGCTACAGAAGTGCTCTTTTGCTATTTTCCCTAATATTACATGTATTTGCTCTCTCACCTCAATTGTACAGTCATCAGAACTTGAAATAAGAGTCTTCTCATCAGCTGTGAACTGGATGTGCCGTACTGCTTTCTTATGCCCATTTCTGGACTGGAAGACTTTGTTGTTTAGCAGTTCTAAAATCTTCAAAGTAGACAATCACATAAAATTAATACAAAGCAATTAAGCAAACAAAGGCATTATACCCCAAAGTAATTAAACTAAGTTTAGGCTACTGAGGGTATGAAATTTCCATTGTACAGTGCTTTCAGTTTAATTAAAAACACACAAATAGCGCACATAAATTATATACACATTTATATGCACATATATACACCCCCACAAAGTCAAGGACTAACTGGAATGGCCAGATGGTAGGAGGAACCAGTGATCCTTCTGAGTATTCAACTACCCAATTCAACAAACAAGCGGCCCTCTTGGCTCACAGTTCAAATGAAAACATTTAAAACAGATGAGAAAAAAAGAAAGGAAAAGATCTGAATGAACCAAGGCAAAAACTCTTCATAAAGCAACAGAGGGAAGGAAAGGTAAAGACAACAAGGGAGATAGGTAAAGAAACAGAAGATGGACAATGCTGACAGGCAGTGTAATGACAAGACTGAAAGGTATCTGAAGACTAATATGCCAAATGCAGAGATTAAGAAAAGTACCATCAGAAACTAAAAAATAAATGTGGTACCAAAATTTCCTTAAAAGGAACTCACATCCCCAAAAAATGAATACAGTTTCTCTAAGTGTAAGAAATACCGATGATGCTATCACAAGAGATTCCAGAAATTCAAACCTAATTTCCAGGTTTGAAAAGAGACCTTGCAGAAAGCAAAGGGGAATGGAAGACTTCCTAAGTTTAGGAGCTGGACAGACAATCTCACAACTCGTAGGACAGGATGGCATCACGGTAGAACACAAAGCCTCAGCCCTGAATCTCAATTACTAGCTCTGCCACTTACGCAACTTGTGAAAATTAACAGAGTTTAGACATGTGCAAATACTACTACCTAACATCCAAGATACAGGAATTCAATGAGAGCATCTGACACAGTAAACACCTAATAAATGGTAATTGCTATTACTCAATAATACTAGGCTGACCCATCTGAAACTGCCATTTTATAGGTTTAAAATAGCTGAACTAAAATATAGGTATAACTAATTCACATAGTTCATTACATATTTACATTACCGTGAGGGGGGAAAGAATGTGGATAAAGCATGTGTGCTTTCTGTGATATTTCGACACTATCTGAAAGGCTTTTTCCAATGTCGTTTGATAGTAAAACCAAAAAGAAAGCAGTGCTGGCTTGGCGATAAGGTAAAAAGAAAAGAACAGCTAAGGACCCCTGTAGGATAAATAATACAAATTAAGAGAGATTAGACTCAAAGGGTCACATATATGTATGATTATCCCTTCATTAGCAAACAACTATACTCTACACTTTCTTAGAAAAGTACTCATCTTATTAGAGGAATAGGAAGCTGAGTTATAGTGGTGACTTAAGTGAAATGACTTAGGTGCGGAAAATTAATATGTTAAACAGTGTACGGTTTCTCTGACTTGGAAAACTCAACACAGACATTCTTTGGAATCATATGAAGTGATAGCCGGAGTCAGAGGAAGGGATAGGGAGCGGGTGGGAGGGTAGAAGATGGGAAGGGATTGTAAAGTCGATATGATACATAGGTGTACAGAACACCCAAATTCATTGTAAGTACTGTGTATTACATTTGTATATTAATAAAAATAGTGGGAAAAAAGAAAAGTACTCATCTTAACAATCAATAGATTATTCACAATAATGGAAAAATAAGACTTTGACTCTGAACCCAGGATACAATGGCCATGGGAAATACACAATAACGCTGCCATCACTCCCTTCTTCATTGTGTTTATAAGCATTAGGTCTCCTCTTAGTGGGGCAGTATGGGTGAGGGAGTTCCTTAAGAAACTGAATCCAAAGTAAAACAAATGTAGCTACTGCCACAATTAAGAAATTAAGAAATAATTCCCAAAGGTCTGAGCAAGAATAAGCTGGTGTTCTTTGAAAAATTATTACAGAACTAGAAATTATTATATTCATTTGTGATACAGACAATATTTTTATCCAAAATAATTACGCTGCTTTTTTTGCTTTACGATCAACTGTTTACTTATCTGGTTTCATTAAAGAAGTTAAAGACCTCAGGTGATGAATGGGTACGCTTATTACATGAAACACAGAAAAGCAAGAGTTGATGCAACAAGCAAGCATGGAAACTGCTGTTTAAAAATGAAACAAACCACACATAACACACAGCTGAACTTCCAGGAGGAGGAAAGAAGACGCTGTTGGTATAATTGGTTACATACATCTCTGATGCAGTGTTTGATGTATGTGGAGAACAGAAAACCACGAAAGAAAATAAGTAACACTAAATGCATGAGAAAGAGTAGTAAAAAAAATCTGAAAAATATACAACCAAATAAGATGATTTTTAAGGCTACTGGAACAATGACAAATAAGTAATAAATGTGTTTAGTATGCAGGTATGGAAAGCCCATAATTAATTTTAAATAAATAACTCTATTGCACAATTCTGAAGACTAGAACTGAATACCTCAATGGCTCCATCTTCATCTCCAAATGCAATGTATTGAAGACGTGGACTTAAGCAACAGCAACTAACTTGAGCATCGGTCAGATAATCAATGCCACCCGTTTTTCCATTAATGAGCTAATGATTAAAAATCAGGCACAATTAGTTACCAGGTTGTAAGCGCAGTTTTATTCTTTAAAATAGAGGCTTCAATTGCAATAAATAAATAAATAAAACACTGAATAACCAACAAGAGCTCCCACGGGAACAACAAAGCCCTATCCCAGTTTTAGCAGCTGCATTTAGCACTTTACGCTTTCATTTCATTTCACTTTGGTGGTTCAAACACATTTTCATAAAATAAAACAAGCTTTAGAGGTTTAACAACCAGCTGCTGTGCCCACCATCTGAGACACATCTGTCTGATTTGTAATCCCACAGCTAGCTCTGTACCATTTTCCATTTCTTCACAAAGCCCATTTTAATAGGGTTATCATTAAATATACTTTTCTGATATTTTTCAAAGGAGCCCATGAAACAGGACAGAGATGGACATTTATAAAAAGACAAATATAAATTAAAATGTGTTGTTATATTCTCCATAAAACTCATAAAATAATAAGAAAAGATTCTCTTTTCTAGGGGGAGAGAGACACTGGAGAAGGACTCATTAGCATAATCTGTGTGGCTTGAATTGTAGTATTTAATTTTCGATTACTCAATTTTATAATTTAAAATTATTAACCAATGCTAATAATCGTTTTTTAGGATTCTCCATGAAAAAATGACTTATCTCTCGACTACATGTTACCTGAGAAAGTATTTCTCAAGCTTAATCAGCTGTCAGATTCTCCCTTTAAGTTAGCATCATAACCTAAAAGTCTTGAATTAGTTTTCATCGTGAAGTAGACGAATTTGTTTTAGGTACAAAGATTACAGGGCCAGTCAATCACAGGTAGCTTTTCTTTACAACACTTTGCCCAGAATGTTCTAATCTATTAGAAATTTTACATGAAGACTGAACTGCTAAAAGCTGAATATCTTCATCTCTCAAAAAATCAATTTCAAGAGCTCTTTTAAGACAATCTTTAAAACTGTTTTATTCACTTAAATGGAACTATTAACAGTAACAGTCCTCTAATTTTCTCCCACAACTACTGATATAGAAGAAAAGCATACTGCGTAGTCAGAAATTTCATAAATTCCCCCGTTATAACTGGTAATGAAAGGCTGCATAAATTTAATGAAGAAAATATAAGCAGAGGGACACTCAACTTGACAAGAAACTAAATGGTAATATCCACAGCAGAAGAGTCAGCCTAGTAAAAATCAGTTAATGAGGAATCCACACTCAATTCCATAACCAAATTCATCCCAGAAACAAGGACATTAGTCAAAATTTTGAGGATTATTGTAAAACTTGTAAAATACAAGCAGGTGTCTCACAGCTTGACTGCAACTCCCACAGTAGGTAAAGACAAGTAACCACAGACCAAAGCCAAATCACTCCCAGCTATGTCTCCCGAGTTTAAAATCTATTTTAACCCTATAACTAGCTCACAGACTGTTGAAGACGACAACAGCCTTACAAGTCAATAAAATAAGATTCAGAGAAGTGATATAGTTAACTCAACATCACAGAACTAGCTGATGATGATAAAGTCTGAACTTACACCCACTCTCCCTCGTGAAAAGTTACCATTTGCTCAGTTACACCAAGTTCAGCTCTGCGGCTTTAGAACTTGCTGAGCTGCCACGTTCTCTGCCCATCTGCTTCCAGCTTTTCCTGGTGCATGCTCTATTTCTTTCTCTCCTGCTCTATTCCATTTCTTTCTTCCTCTTTAGCTCTATTAGCTCATCTTCGCACACTTGTCCTTGCTCCCCTCATTTAAATAAAAAAAAATCAAATGCAAAGATGACATAAGATCACATCATCAGTGCTAAAATCTTCCATTAGAAGTTCATACGGTGATTTCAGAGCTGGGGTTGTAGTTCAATAGTAGAGTGCTCTTCTAACTTGCGCGAGACCTGGTGGGTCCAATCACAAGCACCACCAAAAATAAATAAATAAATAAATAAAATGCAGTGAACAAATAGGCACTTCTACACCCCATATGGAAAAAACATATTAACTCCAATTGTACTTGTGCTCTAAGATCTAATAAAAGGCTGTAAAATAACAAATATACTACGAGAAAAAAGTTCACAGACTCATTAGCCCTCATATAATTTCCATTCTTCCCAATTCTGTCAAGAGAATTGTTTTGCTAAAGGCTATGGGGGAACCTAAGTCTTGGATTAGTTTTCATCGTGAATAAGTAGACATAGGTTTTCACATAAAAGCCAAGCTGAGTCTAACACCTCTATGGCTGTTGCTCTTACCACCTCTCTTAGCCACTATTCAGCGTCACTCAGCTCCTCATATGGACTCCTTCACAAAGGTCCACAACCCAGATCCTCCGCACAGGCTGGCTACCATGACAGCACTCTAATGTTCTCATATTCCAATTGGTGTTTGCTTTCGCCTGCTTCCACTGTTTACAATGCTACCACCACTTCAGGACTTCTGTCACTGCAGTGCCAGTGGCCCTGAACTTCCATTCAGAGGGCACATTACACAGGCCATCAACACAACAGTGTTACTGAATGGCAATGCCCTTTGAGGCATTGTGTTGTAACACCACTACTCACAGCTCCAAATCAGCACTCCTCTGGACTCCTCTTCAGCCAGTTAAGAAATGCCTTCCTCATATGTGCCCCACTGTTTGTCCAGGAGAGCAGCGTACAGGATGCTATTCGTATCCCTAAGCAATATGGTCTTTTCAAAGATACAACATACCCTTTACTTCTCAAGGACTATAAGCTTTTTTTTTTCTTTTTGAGAAAAAGTCTTGCTCTGTAGCAGAGGTTGGTCCTGAACTCACTATGTAACCCAGGCTAGCCTTGGACTCACTGAAATTCTCTTACCTCAGCCTCCCTAGTACTGGGATTACAAGTGAGCACCACCACAACCAGCTTTATATACTGATGGGGAATAGAACTCAGGGCCTTGCCTTTAACCACTGTGCCATTCCTCCAACCCCTAACCAGTAAGCTTTTAATACACATGACCTGAACAAAGATAAGAGTAAACAAATGCATGAACAGGTGTTCTATCTATGTGAAGTTCCTTCTAATTCATTTCTGATGACTAAAGATTCTTTCCCCTCCTTAAGGTGATGTTTGTTCTTTCAAAGATCCTATTATCCTTTTTCTACAAAAATGCTTCCATTGGTAAGCTCATTATCCTTCTTTATTCCAGGAACATGTTGAATCACTACTACTAGTGTCCACCCACCCCCCGGAATTCCTATGACTCCATGCAAATCAAGAAATGTGATCACAGATATCAGAAGAACAAGCTAAGGTGAGGTAGTAATATAGTTCTAAATACTGGCATATCTAAGCTTCAGCTTAAGACTCCAATTAATGCCTACTGGGTATCTACTAGGTACTATTCAATTATGCCTGATCCCAAGTCCATAAACAAATATAATTCATTTCTAAAACACACTCACTTGTAGACGTCTTGTACTGTCCACTGCAAGAACCATCACTTCATTTTCTTGAAAAACAACATCTATCTCTTGCTTTAACACTATAGCGGAGTTCTTACATACCTTCTTTGTCTCCCAGATCTGATAAAGAAATGAAGAAACTAAAATAAAATTGCATGCTATCAGTTCAACCTTTGACAAAATGTAAAGACAAGTCTTAAAGATACAAACTAGCTTTATAAAAATGTCTACGTTAGAAATTTTTCTATTAGATTATAATCTAATAAATATAGTAAATATTTATTAACACCTTCTATGTATAGTAAGAAGAAATTACTGTTGGTAAATTCCTTAGTATGAATTCTAGTTTTACACATGTTGTGACTTTGGGCAGGTTACTTAATCTAGTGCTACTCAAAGATATAGACCTGCTGGTTCTCCAACTTCTTAATATCAGTAATACAAGATATAAAGCTTGCACCTCAATAGAAGTTAATTATATCACTAAACATTCTATAACAGTGTGCTTATTCATATAGCTTATTTTTTAATAAGACCTTGATAAAAGAAGCAATGAATTGATTTATATTCTAACTTAATTAAGTACAACATGACTGGCACAATAAGTAGTACTGACTTTTCTTGCTTTAACCTTTCTGTGCCTTTTCTTCAACTGCAGAAAGAATTATTGTGAGCAACAATTAACAGATATACAGTACTTTGCAAAATGTCTGGGATAAAGTATTAGTAAGTTTTAGCTAAAAGTTGTATAAAACACTGTGTTCGGTAATACAGAGACCAATGAGAGTTCCAACAAAAAAAAGCTGTGTATAATCTAATGTGTGTATAATTCAAGGAAATAGTAGGGCACCAGAAGGGGAAAGTAAATCAAGGTTGTACTTAAAGTCAGAACTTCATAAAAACCATTAGAAATTGGCATAGAATTTTATAGCACTAAAGGGGAGAGACACTCCCTAAATGAGGAAATCTTAAAGGGATCTGATGAATGATTAAGATATAAAAAAAGCAGAGGTGCAGGAAAGCAATCTATTCCAAATAAAAGAAATCCTTCAGCAGTACAAAAGAAAGGATGTACAGGATGTTTGGAGAAATGTAAGAAGTCCAATGTAGGTTACCTGCAGGAATAAACTGAAAGAAAAACTAGAGCAGAATGAGGCAATACCATGGTGAGACATAGAACTACACATTTATGTTGGTAGACAAGTCACTGTTGTTTGAGCAAAACTGACATAACCAGGGCTACACGACATGTTCAGCAAGCACAGGACCAAGCCCAATCCCCAGCACCATCACCACCAACAAAACGACATACAGAAAATATCTTGAAAGCATCATGTAGAAAAGCAAAACACTTATAGCACAGCTCTACACATGTAATGAGAACCTGAAGCTGGGAAAAAGAAATTTCAGAGAACAGCAATATAAAACTGGAAAGATAAAGCTTATTAGAATTGACAAGTCATTGAATGTGGAAACTGAAAATAGAGGGAATAGAATTAAATGAAATAACGGAAAGTCACCAAAATACAGTTTAACTCCCTGGACTTACCAATACTCAATGAACATGTCTGAGTGAATGAGACTGTTGAAGTACATAATAGAACTTTTCCAGGATGAATATAAATCCAAACTTCCTATTTTACTTTCCTAATAGTCCTTATCAATTACTTAGTTTGTAGAGACTTGGCTTACTATCAATAAATGTTTAAAATTAAAATCTCTGTATTTCTCACCCTGATTGTTTGATCGTCAGAAGATGTCAAAAATGATGATCCATCAGGAGAAAACATCACGCTATGAACCCAACTTAAATGTCCTCTGCAATCAGCAACCTTTGAACATGAGTCCATATTCCACAACTACAGAACAAACATAGAACACCGGAAATCACACTCATAAGTATTTTGAATACAAAAATATTGAAAATAAAAGAATGATCCTCAATACTAAAACATACTCCAAAACACTATCAAAAATACAAAATACCTCATGCAGAAAATAATTCATTATATAATTTAATAGTAAAAAATAGGAAACAACCCAAATGACCATGAATAAATTATGTTAATCGTATAATGGAATTCTATGCAAAACAGGATGAGAAAAACACCATGGTAATGACTAATCTCAAGGATAACAGAAAAAAGTAAAATGTATTAGAGTACATATTCTATACTATTTTTACATGAGTTAAAACAGAAATATGTAAACATACAGATCGATACAGATATTAATGTATATAAATACATGTATATAGATACCTGATTTTATACAAAAAACATTATTAGCAAAGGTAGGTAAAACAGAATGAAGGGTTGTGGCATTTATACACAATGGAATACTATGCATCAATAAAGTCCAATAGCGTGGAGGCTTTTGCAGGCAAATAGAAGAAACTAGAGAACATCATGCTTAGTGAAGTAAGCCAGAAGCAGAAGGTGAATCATCGAATGGTCTCTCTGATATGAGAGGCCCAGATCACAACACCTATGGAACTTAAGACGAAAGACAAAGTGAAAGAGGGGAGTAGGGTGGGGGAGGGGGGAGGCATGGGGAGGGACAAAAGGAGAGTGGGAAAGCCCTTGTGACCTTGACAAGATAGGTATGTGCACAAAATGTTCAATTCCATTGTAAACCTTGAATTTTGCACGTATACATATCAATAAAATGTGGGGAAAAAAACCAGAAGGAAGGGAAAAGAACAAGGATGACAGTGACACTTCTCTGAATATAATTTATTGTAAAGCTCTGATTTTGGAATCATGCAAATATTGTCTATTTTTTTAAAAATCAATCTAAAAATAAGATAAACATTAGCAGCTTCCACATACCATTTTCCACTAATACTGTCATCTAATTTTCATTTCAATTAATTACAAAGCCCTACACTAAATGAATGCACTAATTTGTATGTACACATTTCTCTTATTATTTATGCTTATATGCTTTATGCCAAATTGTCAGTGTTTGCCACCAGCCTGGCTATGTTTTGTCCTGGGTTCTTCTGTAAATTACTCAAATATATTCCAGTCTAAGAAGTACCATATGTACCTGAGTTCCTCTCATTACACTTCAAATTACAGACCGACTTTATGATTTCAGAACTAGCATGGACAAAACAAGGACTTCATCACGGGCCCAGTGATTTTCACTTGGTGAGTTCTATAGTCAAAACTGAATTATACAAAATTTCCTCTGCCTTCTCTCTACAGTCCAAGCTACGATACAGACAGCTAAAGGCCAAAAATAAAAATGATTTCATGACTGAAAATACCCCTTGAAAAGCCTTCCCGTTCTCCCTACTGGTTGTTCCCCATCTTTTCCCCCACCATTTCTTTGTTACTTAGAGGCTCCAAAGCTAAATACCTACATTTAAAGAAGTAAGACATGGTTTCTTACAGCTTTCTAAAGATGACAGAGGGTAAAAAGTCTTAGAAACCACAGGAGGGCTGAAAGAATAGCTCAGAGGTTAAAATGCTTGCCTAGCAAGCACAAGGCCCTGAGTTCTATTCCCCAGCACCACATAAAGAGGGCGTGGTGGCATACACCTGTAATCCTAGCACTTGGGAGGCTGAGGCAGCAGGACTGCCATGAATTGAAAGCCAGCCAGAGCTACATAGTAAGTTCACGATCAGCCTGGACAGGACTACAGAATGAGGTCCTGTCTCGGGTGAGAGGGAGGGAGGGAGGGAGAAAGGGACAGAGAGAAAGAAAAGAAAAAAGAAAAGAAAAGAAAGACAGAAAAAGGTAAAAGGAAGTTGCTTTTCTACTCCTTCTAAAAATTTTAACAAAATTCACAGTGGAAAATTCTAGCTATGTCTACCATTAGGTCTATAGGTTAGGTTCAAGTTATCCTAGCAGACCTGAATCTAACAATTCAAGGCCTCTGCCCAAGGGAACATTGTCCACAGCTGTCCACATCTTCCCACGGTTTCAGACAGGACTGGAACTAGTCAACTCACTACCTCTGCTTGCAATGGGAAGGTACTTGGCAAAGAAGTCCTCCAGTGTTATTTCACCTGCAACACTTAGGAACAGCCTACAGAGTTCACCCCTGGTTCACATGTCATCTAATAGATCCATGGTGAAGAGCTGTAGTTTAGTAACTCTCCCCCATGAGCTTAAAAGCAAAGGGCAAACGGCAACCTCACTAAAAACTGCTGCAATAAGAAGTGCTTACAGTAACCAATTTTTCAGTGAAGAGCGGCCTGTGATACAAATGAATTCCCCTACTTTGCAGATAAAGACCCACATTCATCTTTTTAGAACTGAGATCTCAAAACGCCTCAACTACTTGCTGTTAGACCAACTCAAGGAATGAGGACTACAAAGGCTTGGAAAACTAATTCACCTTTGAAGGAAAAAATACAATTCATTACTGAGTAAATAAATACAGCAATTTGCTGGGCAGAATTCTTCAAGGGCCAGATAGGTACATATTCTGAATATAAAATTTATTAGATAAATACCAAATTATCAATATGAACAAGTAACTTATATGAGTCATTTTACTAATGATTAGCAATGACAATCCGTATCTTAACTAATTCCAAATAGTTCCATCTGATCTAATATGAACTGAACTCTGTCACTCTTTTTTTTTCTTTTTCTTTTTTTTTTGGTGGTACTGTAGATTAAACCTAGGGCCTTCATGCTGAGCTATAGCCCATTTTTTTAGTTTTTAATTTTGAGAAAGAGTCTCACTGTGCCTAAGCTGGGCTCAAACTTAGGATTCTCTTTTCTCAGCCTCCCAGAGTACCAGGATTATAGACCTGTGCAACCGGGCATGGCTATCATTTAAGAGTTTGTGCCAATATGATAACAAAATGTAATATATCCATACTGTTAAGAAATGCCAAAGCTCAGCCTAGGAAATCTATGTTACTTAGGTGTTTCCTCAAATCCCAACAAATAATAGATATTCTGTAAATGTTTGGTGAATGGTACTGTCACTCCTTATCACACTGTCAAATCAAGTCTTTAATCACTGTTAAAATAATAAAGTTAGCTATATAATTTAATATCCCAAAACTGCAGGTCACTAGGCTATTAAGAAAATATTGCATAATTTCTCAAGCAAGCATCCTCAGGAGCTGTTTAAGCAGTTCATTCTGTAACATTCATCTTTAGATCTTTGGAAACACAAGCTTCAAGGAATAAATTCAACTACTCACCTCCACACAGTATTGGGACAAAGCTACCACTGCCAAGTGGTTATGGGAAGAAAAGTCACAGTACTGGATGGTGCTGTGATGGCCTGTATGGATTTCTGCCAATAGGCCACTGGTATGAATGTCAAAAAGCTGTCAACATAAACAATGAAATATCTATGAAGGTAAAATAATTTTTCAAAGATAACTTCAGGTCCAAACTGAATCCAAATGTATTTCTACCCACTGACATATAAAATTTAAGTCGTAAAAAAGCTAAACTGGTAACTGGCACAGTTATTTTCAGTCATAACTAAGGGGTGTGTGTGTGTGTGTGTGTGTGTGTGTGTGTGTGTGTAAAAAATACTTTCAAAATATTGCTAATCTTGAAACATACTTTCAATAACGGAACATTCATCACAGCACTCTCAAGCTGGCCTAGAAAGAAATAAAACTTTGTGAATAAATGAATGAACTAGCCAAATTAACATACACAGCAGTTCAGCATAATGCTTGTTGATTCAAAAAAGAAAATGCACACTGATTAATGAATATGGTCAAAATAATACAGAGCACAGGCTTGCTAAAATGAAATTAGCTCAATCATTTTCTGTTTCTCTCCAGAGCTACCAAATTACTCAGTTATGATTAAACATCTTCTTATTTTTAAACCAAAGAGCTATTTTTTGAGTAATTCAACTTTATTTCAATTTTTGAAAGATTTTTAAATACTGAATATATTCTTCTAAAGTTTTTTTTCTAAACAATAAGTAGGCTTGTACTTAATACATACATATAATATGTTGATACAGTCAAATGATTTAAGATCAAAGCATAGTTCTCAGGAAGAAAATAAAGACTTCCATTCCAATGGATGCCATAAAGAGGTTTACTGAATGCATAGCCCTGCGAGCATACACAGGTGGCAAGCGACACAGCAATGAAGACCAGAAACAAATGGCAGGAAATAGTATTTTAATGCTTCCCAGGGCAGGTCATTCTTTAAAAATTAGTGGCTGCAGTGAAGAAGAAACTTGGCAAATGTGAATAGAAAACTGTCCTAATCTTGGAGTAGCAAAAGAATAGACCCAGCAGTAAGAATGGACTAACAATACAAAAAAAGTGGGAAAGAAGAGGCAAAGTAAGGAGAAACCAAAGATTTATGTGTAGGCTGAGGGCAATCTTAGAGTAGTTTCCTTTTAGCATGATAAAACAGGAAGCTGGTCTAGAGGTTTTCAAAATAAGGCATTTCATTCAATTAAAATCATTTTCCCTTTTCACTGGAATAGATCTTTTAAAATCTTTTAAAAACATTATCTTTTACTCAACATCACTGGTTGGTCATTAAGAGAATGTATATTAAACTACAATGAGACCATCTCCCACCTACTAGGACTGTTACAATTTAGAAAATGACAAGTGTTATTAAGGATATGAAAAAGCTGAAACCCTTGTACATTGCCAGTGGGAAGGTAAAATGGCACAAATGCTGTCGAAAAGTCTGGTGGATCTTTAAAAAACTAAATTGGAATTACTATATGACCCAGCAATTCAGTCTTAGTTATAGACACAAAAGTACTGAAGCAGGGGCTCGGGTAGATAATTTGTACACCAATATTCAGTGCAGTATTAGCCACTATAGCCAAAAAACAGATGCAAGACACAAATGAATGGATAAATAAAATAGTATATATGCAAAAAAAATGGAACTGTTATTCAGCCATAAAAAGGAATACATGCTACAACTTGGTCAAACCTTGAAAAACTTATGTTCAATGAAATGAGCCAGACACAAACGGACTGGTCTTGTTGGTACAGTATGATTCGGCTTACACGAGAGAACCAGGACAGGAAAATTCATGTTAGATTATTAAGGGCTGAGAATAAAGGGAAATAGGGAGTTACTATTTAATGCTTGTAAGTTTCTCTTTGAGAGGATAAAAAGCTTTGAAAATATACAGTGATAATGATTGTACAACATCATAATTATTACCACTGAATTGTCCATTAAAATGTAAATTTAACATCATATATCTCACCACATAAAATTCAACTTTTTAAGACTTGAAATACTGCAAATAATGGTTCCTTTTCTGTTCTTGCAGGCTTTAACAAACTTAAGACAAAAGTCAGCATTTTTCCTCTTAGCTTCCTCCTAGATAGTGTAAATCTATAAGCAACCAAAGTCCCAAGATCACATATACCAGATCAGTAACAATCACACATGGTCCCCCCAGCAAGGTTTTATACAACTATACTGTAAATTTCAATTATGCTCTTTAAAATAATCTATCATTCACATCTTTGAAAATTACTACTAGAACAAAATATCAATCACTCATAAATCAGAAGACCTAGCTCTCTGGTACAACTAGGACAAATTATATGGTTGCTCTGAACATTAGTCTTTTCGTTATTACTATAACACTACTGCAGTCTACTGTGTCTCTTAAATATATACATCAAGAGAAACCATAGCACTCTGGGAGGCTGAGAAAGGAGATATTCTAGCTCAAACCCAGGATGGGCAACTTAACAACTAAAGCGAGACCATGTCTGGTAACGAAGCTCAGGGCAAAAGTTCTAGGTTCAATCCAGAAAAGAAGAAAAAATATGAGTTCTCTGAATAAGCTATGAGTAAATTTGAAAAAAGAGGAACTAGGCCACTGCTGTAGGCCTATAATCCCAGCACTCTGGGAGGCCAACCCAAGTTCAAGCCCAGCCTGGGCAATCTGGCAAGATCCTGTCTCAAAATCACAACTGAAAAATAAGCTGGGGATGTAAGTCAGTGGGAAGACCGTGGATCAATCCCTAGTACAAACAACAACAACAAAAAAATAAATAAAAGAGAGAGACAGCGAGAAAGAGGGAAATATCTTCTTGTCATTTGTTTTGAATAACTTCATTTACTTTATAAAAATTTCACAATCTTAAGTTGTTATTTCTCACTATCAACATAAAAATTTAAGAGGAAAAAAAGCTCTGAAAGTCACCTAAGCCAATGTATTTAAAGATGGGTTTTTTAAAGGGAGTATTGTAAAGATGTTTGTTTTCAACAAACTTGAGGAACATTACACTCAACATCAATTTTTTCTGTACTGTAAGGCTATCCAAGCCTTAAATATGTAGTTCATAAAGTCTGCCTCTCATAAAAGAAAGCCGTAATATTTCAAAACTGAGACCTTTACAAGGATAGCCACATCCACGGAGTGTAGGTCCAAAAACGAAAAGAGGCTAGGAAGCTAGTCAAAAACCACAAAGCTACATGTTCTTTGTATCAGGAAACAGTGTAAAATGCAAAAATACACAGAAATTTCAATTTATTTAGTCACAAGAGATTTAGTTTTTAAAATATTAGTACTTACAAAGATTTTATTTTTTGCTGCCACCATTATCCTAGCACCATCAGCAGACCATGAACAACACTTCACGATCACTTCCATATCCTCTTGAGGGTCCTCTGAATTTAGGAAGAACTGTTTCACATTAATGCTTTTGTTTTCGTTTGCTGATCTTACATCCCAAAGCTTTAAATTAAAAATAAAAAAACAAAATTTGGTTTGCTCTCAACTCACACCTCTAGAATTATACCTGGATTAAATATTATGCAAACGTACTGTACATAATGAATCCTTTTAACCTATGAATAACTTTTTAAAATAAGGCTATAAAATTAATACTCCAGTTACATTCATCACCTTCCTAAAAGGAAAAATACAAAGCCCAATGTAGAATGTAGATTATAAAACTAAACGACAATTTAACAGAGCCTTGCACAGTATGGAGGAGGCTGAAGATTAAGTGTTGACAAGACAAACGTGGAAGGGCAGATGAAGACTCAGAACGTGTGACTGCTGCCCTCTGCTGTGCCACATAAGAAGTGTACTTCACATCCGCAGGACGCACAGCAGCAAAGCTAACTACACAGGGTCCAGTTTCTGTGAGCCTCCAAAGACATAAGGAAGTCTCTGACTATAGAAAACAAGAGATAAACTGAAAGGAAGCAAGATTCCCTGCATGCTTAGCAGGGCGAGATTAGGGTTATAAAACTCAGCACCTGAGAAATAGTATACGAAATACTCTAAACCTTACTACAGAGGAGAGTCAGTTGACCAGTACAAACACCAAAGGCCCTTAAAGACCCATCTTTTCTCCCACATCTCAAGCAGTGTACCAATTTTACAGAATGATAATGGCGCACTGTGCACACCAAGGGTTAGCCAAGGAGAAGGATTAAAACAAACAAACAAACAAACCTGCTTCTCAACTATGTGTTGTGGCAGAAACCTGTAATTCCAGAACTCTGGGAGGGTAGGGCAAGAGGATCACAAGTCTGAGCCCAGCCTGAGAGACTTAGCAAAACCCATCTCAAAAATTAAAAATAAAAGAAGGCAGGTGGGGCTGGAGATGTAGCTCAGTGTGAAGGCCCTGGGTTCAATCCCCAGATCTTCAGGGCTTTAACTCTCAGTTTCCAGAGCACAGCTTCCAAGTAAAACCTGTTTTGTCTGGCCAGACACATTTTAAATTCTCATTTGAATTTCTAAAAATATACATACCAAGAAGTATGTCCAAAATCAAAACCTTTCTCCTTCCAAGAGCTGTAAGTACATGAATAAACAAGAAAAAAAAAAAAAAACAGGGACTAAAAGAGCCTTCCCTAATACTACAGAGAACACACATACCATACACACACACACACACACACACACACACGCACGCACGCGCATTTCATTATACCTGCTTCAATTACATCTACTTCTAGACCAACTTCAACTACTATCCATGCAGCTATGAAATCCCACTCATCAAGGGACGTGGTAAAGTAAGCCTAGCCAGCATTTCATTTTGAGCAAGTCACTGCATTGTACCCAGGGTCCCAGTGCATACTGTGCCTTTGTATGCTTTGAATGATAATTTTAAAACAAAAGTCACATTTTGAAAGTTTATCATCAAAGCTTCTCCCTCCAAAAAACCACATTTATCAGCATGATACCCTATTTTAAAAAAACATGGAAAATTACAGTTATTTGGAACAGAAAATAATTTTACTGTTCTCATCCTCTCAGATGGAAAAGCTTTGGAAGGCTTTGACCTTGAAATGCTGTTATCTAACACCATTTTGCAAGACCTCTACTTACTACCTGTCACTGTATCAGTGCAAACCAACCAGTGATACTTCCTTAATAGCACTATGGGAAAGCCACCGCAAACAAAGGTGGTTCTCCCCGAGAGTACAGTAATGTCTGTCCCCTGCTGCTTGTGATACTCACACATGAATACCAAAATCTAAGTCTGAAGACATCTTGGTTTGATTTAAAAGGACACAGCAAAGGTTTACATCATTCACAAACTTATTAAATAAACATTATGCTAGTCACGTTGACATTACATAAATGAGCCAGATAGAGATATTATAATAAAAAAGTTTACAACCCAGCAAGAGAGAAGATATGAACATAAGTGACTCTAACACAAGATATTCAGATGTATCACTGGAGAGGAAAAGAACACACAGCAGAATGCTGCATTTAAGCTGCAAGTTCGGGGAACATTTTGTGTATAAGGTGGCTACCTCCTCTATTCCCTTGAGTGGGTGGTCAGGAACTAAAAAGTACAGATGAGGCTATACTTTGGATCTGCAATTTCCCCAAAGGACCACATATTAAAGGTTTGGTCCCAGCCTTGGTGTGGGAGGTTAGAGAGCACGTAGGAAGTGGGGTCTAGATCTTCGGGTCAAGGAGGGGTGGTGATCAAAGGCGGTTGCTTCCCACAGAAAAGATGAACAGTTCTACTCCAGTACACACAGTTTGCCGTATGCCTCAAAGCAATGAAGCCAATTATGCTGGGCTAGATTCTGTGAAAACTGTTAGCCAAAACAGACCTTTACTCTTTATAAACTGACTACATCAGGTATTTGTTACAAAAATGGAAAGCTCACTAACACAAATGGCTTAGGTTTAGTTACAAGGAAAAGAGAAAACCAGAATGACCATATTAAAGAACAATACAATCAAGAAGAATTAAAGTATCTTCAATTTTTTTTGTTTGTTTTGTGGTTCCAGGGCTTGAGCTTGGGATCTTAAGCTTCATCCCCAGCCCATTTTCTTATTATTTTTGGTTTTGAGAGACAGTTTTGCTAAGTCACAAAATTGCCCAAGCTGGGCTCAAACCTGCTATCCTCCTGCATCAGCCTCTGGGATTATTGGCATGTCCCACCAACCTGATCTTGGTTTGGTTTGGTTTTAAAGGGTTAGAAAGGGCCCAAGAACATTTATAAGCTGTGAGAAAGTATCCAAAAGCAACAGAAAATTTAAATAAGGAATATAAAAGAAGAAATAACTATTGCGGTAAGATCACAGAGGAACAATCAGTAACCCTAGATAGAGGACTTTCTAGACACTAAGATGAGAAAAAAATAAGGTCGTGGAGACTTTATAGTGGGCTCATTTTTGAGGGGGGACAGGCAGGGCACTCTTGGTAAATGTTTTTACCCTCTGAATTGGTATGATGTAAGGTTATCACCATAGAATGAAAGTGTTAGGGTTTTAAGAACAGTAGGGAAGAACCAGAATAGTGAAAACAGCAAAAAAAGTAGACATGAACAAATCCTAACTCAGCAGCAAAAAAATAGGCAGTACAATTTAGGTTTTTGGAATAAATGGTTATGACTTAAAAACATTTAGAAACCTAAAAATAATGAAATAATGTCATGTCCAAACTGTGACTCACCTTTTTTGCTCTCTTTTTAAAAATGAAGGCAGTTTTGCTACTTAAAAACTTAGTATTTATCTATCTTATATGTGACTCTAGAGAATTCCTCCTCATTCAAAAACGAAGAGCAAAAAAAGCACGGGGGCTTCAGGTTGGATTTGGAACTCAAAATGGAGATAAGATGGAAGAACTTAACTTGGCATGTAAAATGTCTTCCTCTGAAGCCATTCACACAATAAACGAACAAGAAATGAAGGCTGACAGGCCTGAATGAATCTCACAGAAGAAGCTACCTTAACCTATCCAAGGGCATTCTGAAAAAATCCCTGTGACATGGATCATTCTAAAGGAAGAAACAGATATTTGATATCATTATGGACACTAAAACCCATTTACCTTAATATTTTACCTAAGAATGCTCCCAACATACACTATCATCTATCTAAAGTTGAATTCTACCTGGATAGGGTAAATGTTTTTAGCCTTTGAATTGGGTACCATTCTAGGTACCATGGAGTAATTAATACAAAAAAAAAGGTCTCTGCAAAAAGATCAAAAATTTAAACAAGATATAGCATAAAGAGTATACCTTAAGAGTCACCTAGAAGCTTTAACAAATCTCCATCTACAGAGATTCTAACAAACAAAATAGTGCCCAAGAGGATTCATGCACTTTCCTAGAAGATGGAGATGTCAAGAAAACTTACTTAGTGTATGGAAAAAAGGACAACATCTCTGAAGATCACAAATTTACAATCTTTAAACAAACACATGAAAATGACTGCACAATATACATGCCTAAGTGGAAATCAGAAGACAAACCAACAAGTTTCTATCTATAAATAAACTGATATAGCCATAGACATACACTCAGAACCAAATATATGGACATTACAAGAGAATACTTTCCAACGAAGGCTTTGCATAAAGTTGTGAGGGTCATTTAAAAAATATGGCAAGTGAACTGAAGGCAAAACAGGAAAGTTACAGGAATACATGTGAAGACTATAAAATACACCAAGGGATAGCAGGTGAAACAAGCACGAAAAATTACCTTGCCCACAACAGACAATCAATGTACAGAAGAAATACACTGGACAGGAAAGGAGAAGGCAGAAAGACAGAAGGTGAAGAACCTTAGCCTGACGAGTCCAGGCTCCCTTCGATTTATAGCATGGTACTAAATAGGTTCTGGCTGAAAGTGACAGGATGAAATCAGTGATAGAGGGTTTAATTCCAACAGCTCTGTACTTGGCTCAGTAGAGACGATGAATGCATCTTGGAAGACTACCATTAGAGATGAGAGGACAACAGCCTGAACCAGAGCCAAGAACAGACGAAAGGAAAAAGGCAGACCAAGAAACAAAAAAGTCAAAGATCATTCGTGCTGAACACGAGAAAGGAGACTCAATGCACAGAAGACAAGCATAGCCATCGAGACAGGAATACGATAGTGAAATTTGGGTCTTATTTGAGAAGTGAGGTGAGCACTTAAAGATGACTTCAGGACATCCAATAAGATTCTTTTCTCTAACTCTTTTATTTTTGTATTTTCTTGAGATAAAGTCTTGCTCTGTAGTCCAGGCTAGTCGAACTCCCTATGTAACCCAGGCTGGCCTCAAACTTATGGCAACCTCCTGCCTCACCTTCCCCAGTGCTGGGATATGTGGTGATGGGGAATTGAACTCAAGGCATTGTGCTTCCAAGGCAAGTGCTCTAACCATTATGCTATTCATCCAGCCCTCTCTTAACTCTTGAGTTACTTCTCCATGCTGCTTCTCAGAAACAGAAAAACAACTACATAAAAGGCAGAATAAATAATAAAAGCAATCCTTCATAAACCTTATCCTACAGTTCTCAAAATACTAATGAGTGCATGCCTCAAATAAGAGTTCAAATTATATGAACTTTAAACATGAGGTTTTAACCACTCGTAAACATTATGATAAACAACTATGGTTACATCAAATACTTATCTTTCTGTAAAGGTAAAAAACATTACTATAGTTTGGATCCTGAATGTTCCGCAAAGGCCCACTGTTGAAGCTAGGACCCCAGCCTGCAGCGCTAGTAAGCGATGGTGAGAGCGTTATGAGGTGGGGACCAGTGGAAAAAGTTAGGTTACTGGAAGTGTTCCCTTACAGGAAATATTAAGATCCTGGCCTCTCCGCTTTTCACCCACAGCGTGAGCAAATCTGCTCTACCACATGCTCTCTGCCTTGCCAATGGCACAAAAACAGGACCAAGCAACCATAAACCCCCTCAAACCATGAACCAAAATAAATCCTTCCTCCTCATAAATCATCTCAGGTATTTTGTGACAATGACAGACACCTACCTAACACAAATGAAAAACCTATTTTCAAAACCAAATCATAAGACTTTCCATACAATTATAACCCTTTTAATAACACATAAAATCCAGCTAGACCAGAGGCTCAGTGGTTAAAGTGTTGCCTGGAAAGTGAAAAGCCCTGGGTTTTATTCCCCAGTACCACATAAACTGGGCATAGTGGTACACGTTTATAATCCTATCACTTAGGAAGCTGAGACAGGAGGACTGCAATGTGTTTTGAGGCCAGCCTGAGCTCCATAGTGAGTTCAGGACCAGCCTAGACTACAAAGCAAGACCCTGTTTCAAATAAATAAATAAATAAATAAATAAATAAATACTTACCTTTAATGTTCCATCAGCTGAACAACTAGCCAGAAGTTCATCATCTGGTGAAAACCTGCAGTGATTAACTGCACTAATATGGCCGAACATGGTATTTCGACATTCTTTTTGATTCAAATCCCAGAGCTATTTGTGAAAGATAAAAAGTAACATAAAAAGCTGTACTAAATGAGGAAAAGTCAGAAATCATACAAGCTTCTTCCTTCCCTTACATTTAAAGTTTTTCAGGATTACAGAACAATGTTCAATTCATAGTAACATAAAAATTAAAGACAAACTGCCTTCAGACCAGTATCTAAGTCTACAGAAGAATGTGAAGGTTCATGTAGGCTTTTAGTCCGATTCTCAAACAGCTAAACAACTATTGTTAGCTGTAACCAAGAAGTTATTATTTTACTCAGGCACAAAAAGTTACATTAAGTGATACATAATATGAACTGCACCCACATTCTTTTAAGTGCTAGGTTACTAACACAATCATTTCTAAGATTTTCCAAACCTTGAGACTACACACTAGGATAGAGGCTATTAATGCTCTAAGATATTATTCACAAAATTCAAAGATAGTTCTTAAGTATAAATATAGGAAATAAAAAGGTTTAGAGAAATAAATCAAATAATACTTCTAAGAAACAATCAACTGAACTTATAACATTTTAGGAGACAAAGAAATTTCTCTAACAAGCCAACAGCATAAGAAAGGGATGGAAAACAATGCACTGCAGCATATGCATATAATCCCGCTCTCTCAGGGAGACTGAAGGGGATGGCAAGTTTGAGCCCAGCCTGAATAACTACTGGCTTAGCAATATCGCACCTCAAAATTTAAAAAAGTGGGGAGGGGAGAAGGAATGAGGAGGTGGCTGGGAATGTAGTTCAGAGTGAAGGCCTTGGTTCAATCTTCAGAACTGAGAAATAAAAAAAAGAAAGAAAGGTAAAAACTACAGATAATTATGTTAGACATAATACTGGCATGGCACATGCACTTAGGATCTCCAAGACTCGGCTGTAATAGCACAGCACTGAGTCCACTTGCCTAGCTGAGGGTAAGACTCTGTGTTTGAGTTCCAGCACCACATAAGACAGGCCTGGTAGTGTACTCTTATTATCCCAGCACGAGGCAAGCTGAGGCAGGAGGATGGCCATGTGTTTGAGGCCAGCCTGAGCTACACAGTGAGTTCAGGACCAGACTGAACTACACAGCAAGATCCTGTCTCAAAGAAAAAAACAAAAACAAAACCCTCCAAAACTCACATTCAAATATTTTGGGTAAAATGGTATCTTGGCATCTGCCATAAAATGCTCTAATCCAAAAAAAGGAGATAAAACAAGACTGGCAAAATCACATCTTATTTACAACCTGTTGAAGCTACATGACGGATAATCCAAAAATCCATTACTGATTCTCTCCACTTTAGTTTGTTTACAAATATTAAAAAATGCATGAAGAAGGTGATAGTAATCTCTGGTGATTTGTATTAAACTCAAGGGAAGAAGTCACTTATCACTGGAAGTTAATCTTGGTAGAAATTCTTTGGAAATGACCAGTAGTGAGATAAGCCCTATCTTCATGTCCATTTCCATCCTTGGCGCCTTGATCCTAGTCCCAGGAAACAGAGTTCTTCAGATAAGGCATGCCACATACAGAAAACTTCAGATTTGTGTATTTTCACGGAATTCTCAGCTCAAGAAACCAAAAAAAAAAAAAAAAAAAAAAAACACCCACCCTCTAATTCTCCCTATAGTGATGCAGGTCTGGTATGAAGGGACTTAAAATTTAAAACTTGTCCTCAATTAAAACTGTTCACTACTCACACTGTACAGGTGTTCATATATATTGAAGAGGAAGCAATATAAACTTAATCTAAAAAATCTTAAAAGTAACATCAAAAAATAGTCATAAACTAGGTATGTTGGTGAAGGCCTCTAACACTGGATGGCTAAGGCAGAAGGACCACAGACTTGCACCAAGCATGCATAACTTAGCAACTTAACAAGACCCTCTCTCCCAACAAGTTTTAAGAAGAGCTGGGGATGTATCTCAATGCAAAGTGAAATTTGTAATCAACTATGTCTGAATCCATGTCCATTCTAGGCTTTTCAGGTATGTGAACTAATAATATCTTTTGGGAGTATGTAGGCTAATATGGAAGTTTCTGTCACTATCAATACATCAAAGACCTAATAATAATGTAAGAAAATCAAAGGAGATGTTCTGACATATCTGTAAAATGTACCTACATAATTCTCAACATACACTTACTTTGAGGAAGGAGTCACTTGACCCAGTGGCTAAGAGAAGGTTATGATTGTTGTTGGTGAAATGGCAGCAATTGACTTGCTCTGAGTGTTCCTCATAGGTATGTACTAGCTCCCCAGTCACAGAATTCCAAATCTAAAGAGAACAAAGAAAAAATTACAAGCATCCACTACTCCAAACATGATACTAATGAAGAGCCTCCCTCCTTAAGATATGGAAATAAGGGGGCAGAGCCAAGATGCCAATGGGAAAGAACTGTTTTGTCAGTAGCTCTGCTTGATTCAGCTGAAGGACTGGCATTCAGCGGAGGAGTCACCTCTGTAGCCTGGCCTGGGAAGGGAGAGGATTTGCTGGACCTGAAGGCAACCACGGTACCGGGGAAGGGTTCTGAGGATCACCAGTGGGTAAGCAAGAGTTCCTGGGTGCCTAAGGCGAAGCCTGGAGCTGCAGAAGGCTGGTGTGCTTGGCTGGCCCATGACTGCAAGCCTACAAGCATTGAATGCAGAGGAGGAACAGCAAGGACAATGGGCAATCTCGTGGCTTTGCGCTCCAACA
This sequence comes from Ctenodactylus gundi, assembly GCA_004027205.1. Classification (NCBI taxonomy): domain Eukaryota; kingdom Metazoa; phylum Chordata; class Mammalia; order Rodentia; family Ctenodactylidae; genus Ctenodactylus; species Ctenodactylus gundi. The sequence goes on from PVKB01000031.1 coordinate 769,228, forward strand.
GTACTTTTTGGCCACAGCTTGGTGGAGCACTGAGTCATCCTGGCTGCAGAGCAGGGATGGAGACCGGTGCCACCTGTGGGGCGCTGGAACTGGAGGTCTGCTGGAGTCAAACGGTGCTAAAGTCTCTCTCCTGGCAGGCCCAAACAGAATGAATCACAGGAAAAAAAAAAAGGGGGGGTGGGGGGGGGGGGGGGGACTCACTACACCTTCTCCATCAGAGGGCAGGATACAAGGTCTCAGATGTGAAGCCCTCCCATGTAAGTAACAAAGGAGGGGTAAGATTTTTAATATTTTCTCTTCTTTTGGGGGCTTTAGCCTCACTTCTATCATTTTGGGGGGTAAAATAAACTTGTACTTTTTCTGCTATTGATTTCTAGGTTTTTTATCTTTTTTTTCATTTTCTTCCTTTGTATCCCTTCCCTTCCTTCTGTTACTTATTTGTTAGTTTCTGCATTTCCCTCCTGACTAGCTTTTTAATGCCCTTTTAAAAAACCTTTCAATACATCTGAAGCCATACTCTATTTCACTCGTAACTCTCCTGGTTTCTTACTTTTGTTAAGAGTAGTTAAGTTTATCTGCTATTCTTTCATCTGGGGCTGAAATTCTGTCATGTTTTTCTCTAGCCTATTTTCTATCATCTTCCCAAAACTAACCTTAAGTCGCAGTCTACATTCTTCCTAATCCAATCATCCTTATTAACAGTACTGTTAAATATGGATAGCTCACAGCCATATGGCTGCATATATAACAAAGCAATAATTGTATACTATTTAGTTAGACATAAATCAGTAAGGTAGATCTTTTTTCTATGTTATCAAACCTTGGGGTTGCCTTGAACAAACTCTTCCAATATGTCACTGGACAATCTTTAGAAATCTCAATGAGTAGTACAGATGGCACTTATAATGTTAAGAAAGGAATGGTTGTATGAACTGGTATCTTGTTATCATATGTTTATAGCCTGTATGTATCAAGTTAAACCACAGATGTAAACATCTGTCCCACTGTTAAAAAGGGTGGTTGGTGAAGCTTATTAAGAGTTGATACCTTCTGGTGCTTTGGTTTAGCTTAGGCAAGCAATACAGAGAACTATATTGTGATGGTGATATAATTGATGATATAATACTGATATTAGTGAAACATTTAGATAAGATAGTATTAGGTTTACTTAAATACACTGAGTGTGTAGACTATCTTTTCATGTTAAGGGTAGAATAACTGTATTATTAAACTGGCTATCATCTGTCAATAATTTGTTAGTCTTAGATTATAATGTTACTGTAAATCTTTAAACTGCGGATGATGCTATAGACACTGGCCTTCATTTCCATTGAGGGCCAATAAATATTTCTGTCTGTAGACCAAATACAGTTCTGTAATCTGTTCCTCCTTCCTTGAAAAGTGAGATAGATTAGGCAATCAGCAAAAGATTGATCACTGAAAAGGCCCTCAAAATTAACAGCTGAATAAACTGAGAACAGATATAAATATTAATATCTGAATGAACTTAAGAAAATCCCAAGGAAAGAAAAAGTCAAACAGAAGAATCAGCATAGTACAGACAGAGTCCATCAACACTATCTGATCTGTAACCTATAGCAATGAAACCGGGGGGAGATGAGGAAATAAATACCTGCAAAAAGATCTGACTCCCCTAAAGATAATGCCATGTACCTGATGTACCGAACCCACAGGAAATAGGTCAAAGAACAAGCAGACCTAATGGCCAAATACTCAAAAAGATATGCTTTTTAAAAATGCAACAGTTGCTCAGAGAGGTCAATGGAGAAATAAAGAAACAACAGTCTCACTGAATAAAAAGTTTAAGGATTATAAAGAAGACACAAACAAAGAGATAAATCAATGCAAGAAATGAAGAAACATCTAAGTAAAGAAGTAGAAAGGCTGAAAGCTGAACTCCAGTATATGAAAATGAAAAACCAGAAAACAAGCTCAAGCATTTGAAGGCTCGAAGATCAGATATTGAAGACAAGAATGACAAACTGGTCCATATATTCCGTGACAACTTAAAAAACAAAAAGGCAAGAAATGACTGCAAAAGATGACTCAAGAAACAATTTCAGAATCACAGGAGTAGAGGAAAAAATAGAACAGTACAAACAGATTAAAGGACATGTTCAATGAAATTATAGAAGAAAATTTCACAGATATAGGAAATTAACATTAAGCAGGCACAAAGAACACCAAATAACCCTAACCAGAAAAGAGCCTCTTCACGATACATCATAGTCAAGATCCTAGAAACTCTACACAAAGAATACTAACAGCTGCAAGAGAAAAAACCAAGTAGCTGACAAAGGCAAACCCATCAGGATACCTGCAGACTTCTCAACACAGACCTCACAGGCCTTATGAAGCAACATCATCCAAGTGCTAACAGAACATAAACGCCAACTCAGACTGAAATGTCCAGCAAACTAGCCTTAAAAATAGAGAAAGAAGTTAAATATTTCATGATAAAGAAATTCAGAGCAAATACACATGGAGTAAATAACTCATAAAAATAGTAACTCATAAAAACAAGACCTGCAAAAATAAATGGCCCCATCAAGAAGTGAGCAACTAAAATGAAAAATCGCTTCAGAGAAGAAGTATAAATGGCCAACAAACACACGAAAAAGTGTTTTCCATCATTGGTCATCACTGGCTATCTCTCATGAAATTAATAAAAATAACTGCATAAAAAGGGCCCAACACAGGTGATAGGGTAGGAAGAGAACAATGGACTCTTAAGAGTTGAGTGTCTGAAAAATGGAGGAGGACCATGGATGGGTACTGATTCCCCAAACCCCATGTTTTGAATATGTTATAGAATTTGGAACTCATACACAAAATTAAAAAAAAATCTTAAAGGAAACACACACAGACAAAATAATATATTATTGAACAAATAATGGGTCACAGAAGAAACCAGGGAAGAAATAAAACCTTCCTAGAGTCAGATGACAATGGAAGTAAATCATACCAGAAACTATGAGACACAATATAAGGAATGCTAAGAAGGAAATTCATAGCTATGAACACACATATTAATAAGCATAACAATCTCAAACAATTCAATTATGTACACACCTCAAGATCCTAGAGAAATAACATCTAAATCAAAACATATAAGCCAGCTGTATTGGTGCACACCTGTTATCCTAGCACTTGAGAGGCTGAGGTAGGAGGGCTACCATGAGTTCAAGGCCAGCCTGGGCTGTGTGGTGAGTTCAAGACCAACCTCAATTACAGTTATACCTTGTCTCAAAAATAATTAATTATTTAAAATAAAAACATCAATTTTTTTAAATTCCAAGAAAGAAGAAATTATAATGATTAGAGCAAAAATAAATGAAACTGAAACTGGAAAAAATACAAAAGATAAATGAATCAGAGTTGGTCTTTCAAAAGAATAAATAGGGTTGACCAGCCTCTAACTAAACTAACCAAAAGAAGGACAGAAAAAAACTCCCATCAATGCACTTACAAACCAAAAAGGGGAAATCAGCATGGACACTGATGAAATTCAAATAAGTATAAGGAACTATTCTGAAAATATATGCTCCAACAAATTAGAGAATTTGGAATGGATAAATTTCTGGATATTTACAAAACACCAAAATTAAACCAAGAAGACATAACTCCTTTGGAAAAAAGTCTCAAGTGAGGTCTCTACATATTCGTGATAAAACATTCCCTAAATCCTCAGTGTATCTTAAACTCCAATTACTATAAATGCTCTACCAAAAAGCTAACTTTGGGATGAATAATCAAGAAAAAAATAATTAAAGAAAATAAAAATTATCCTCTTTTTTTCAGGTTAAATAAACTATTAGTTTATTATTCATCCATTTGGTTTTGCACTGAATACAATAAGCCAGCTCATAAAGGTTAAAAATTGTGTTGCATTTCCCAAATTATATGCCTTACAACAGGAATCTGATCTGATCTCAGACAATAATTTTGGGCAGCACCACTTCTAACCACAATGCTCTGAAAGGTTTCAACTGATATTTAACTCATAGATCTGTCTATTAATGGCAGGCAAATTCATTAATTTGTAATTACTTTTCCCCACTACCTGGTAAATACCTCAGGCTGATCAACCTAAGCATTTTTTCTGCTGTTTAAAAATTTAAGTATTATTAATTTATAATGGCTCAAATTAGTAGATCCAAAGGCAATAATCCTTTAACCCTACTTACACTAGTCTCTCTATTATGGAAAAAAATATGCATTCTGTAGTGATTACAAATGAGGAAGAAAATACTTGCCTACCTTCACTTTTTTATCTACTGAGCAAGTTGCTATAAATCTGTCATCTGTCGAGAATGCACAGTAAAGCACTTCATCCTCATGAGCCTTGATTTCCAGAAGTTTCTCTCCTGTTTCAGCTTTGAACACCTGTGCAAACAACAATAAATTCTTTCTACTATAAACCTCCTGTGAGCCATCACCCAACGTAAATCTCTTTAAAAGATCTTTACCACTTTTATTTTGCAAAACAAAAATGATCTTCCACAAAATCACTCCCAAAAAAATCAGAAATTCTATCAAAATTTGTAAACCTTAACATAGACAACTATCCACTGTTAAATCTTATTAACTATCAATACATACAAGTGGCAGAGTATAGCTTGTTATTGAGACAAACTTGACAAATTCTTAATAATCAAAAACCATTTTGTGCTGGGCCTGGTGGCACAAGCCTGTAACCCCAACACTCTGGGAGGCTGAGGCAGGAGGATCACAAGTTCAAACCCGGCCTGGGCAACTTGGCAATTTAGTGAAACCCTGTCTCAAAATCAAACCTAAAACATGGGCTGGGGATGCAGCTCAGTACGAGCATTCTGGACCTGCTTAGGGAGGGGGAAAAAGGGAAAGGAAAGGAAGAAAACTTCATTCAATATGCTTTATTTCTGAGGAGCAAAAGCCAAAAGTACTAAAATGAGAAATCAGGTACCATAAAAATAAAAGTAGAAAATCATAACCATGGATAACCATGGAAAGACTAAGATTATTCTACATAAAAAGTTTTAACTAACTTACCCTATTTTTCTACAAAATCAACAAGTAAGCCAGGCATGGTGGCACACATCTACAATCCCAGATACTTAGGAGGCTGAGACGGAAGGGTCACAAGTTTAAGGCCAGCATGAACAATTTATACTTACTTTGCTTCACAAAAAAAAAAAAAAAAAAATTGGGGCTAGCTATGTACTCAGCAGAAGTGCTTGCCTAGCAAGCACAAGGCCCTGAGTTCAGTTCCCCAACACCATATAAACCGGGCTTGGTGGCACACACTTATAATCAATCACAGCACTCAAAAGGATGAAGCAAGACGATTGCTATGTGTTCTAGGCTAGCCTCGTCTACACAGTGAGTTCAGGACCAGTGTGAATTACAAGACCCTGTCTTTAAAAAAATTAAAAAGGCTGGGATGGAAGGTTGAGGCCAGAGGATCACAAGTTCAAGCTCAACCTAAGCAATTTAATGTGTTAGTAAGCCCCTGTCTCGAAAAACAATAAATATTTAAAAGGCTAAGGATGTAGCTGAGTGAAAAGCCAAAGGCAAGATAACCAACACTGAAAAAAAGGTGAAGGCCATGTAGCTCTGTGACAGAATGCTTGTCCCACACTCACAAGGCCCTAGGTTCAAGCTTCAGTACCACCAAGGGAGAAATTAAAAAAAAAAAAACCCACAGGTAAGACACAAATGTTAATAAGCACCTATTTTCCTGAAAACAAACAAGAAATTAGAGGAAATTACTTAAAACACTTCTACAAATCATCTTGTCCAATTCTTATTTACAGTCAAAAACATATATCTAAGCCTTTGATAATATTCCATCAGAGGCCTATTCACTATACTATGAAGTCCCTTTAACAACTATCATCTCCTCATTAACCTTAGCAGGCATAACCCAGCAGGACCCGACTGGCAGAAAAGGGCTCTTCTTTGTCACCTGGCAAGTTTAGAATTCTGAAAACACTTATCTTTAAAATCCCTAGAGACTAGTTTCCATAAAATGTTCAAAAAACAGATTTATCTAAGCTGCAGGGTATTTTTTTATATTTTTATTTTTTTGATTTGAAGATTTAAATATATTCCAATCTGTGAAGACTTGGGTAAATGTCTCTTTGAATTTTTCTCAAGAGTTTTACCTGTAAGGTTTTATCAGCTCCACAAGAAGCTATTCTCTGACCATCCCCAGAAAAGCATGCATGGTACACAGCATCTGTATGGGGGCGGACAACTAAGCGAGAGAGATTCTTGATCGTTTTTTTGTTTCTAAATTAAAAAAAAAGGACAGAAAGCCAGTAAGTGAGAGTAGAAGTAACTATTTCCGCTTGGTCATAAACCATCATATTCCCTTAAATACAAAACTTTTAAACTACTAATATACAGATGACAACACAGATAACCTAAAGAAAAAACATAATCCAACAAAAAGAACATTTTTAAAAGGAATGTTACTTTTCTTTTTTTGAGACAGGGTCTCACTGTACCACAGGCTAGCCTCGGATTCACGGCAATCCTCTTGCCTCAGACTACCGGAAGCTGGGACTACAGGCCTGTGTTGTGCCATTCTTCATGCCAAGGAATTTTACTCTTCATCAAGCAACCTGTTGTGCCATAGTGTTGTAAAAACTCTAGCTAACCAAATATACAGCATTTTCTCTTTTCTTCTAATGTATTTGTAACAACATGTGCAAATATTATGTAAGAGTACCTTTAAAAAAATCTCAACCTCTTTTAAAATGAAAGATACCATTGCTAGCTATTATTGTTCATTCCTAAGTAACAGCATGAATTACATTCACCATTGTGGTAAAAGACTTTAAAATTGCTTTCTTCCAACTATAATTATTCAAGCACAGAGGATAAAAACAGATAAAGCATTGTCATTTTCTTTGTATCTTATTAATCTAATGAACAGCAACTATTCCATTAGTATAGGTATATTATTGCCCATGGGAAAATGGACAAAGGAATGCAATGTGTATTTAAGCAAGAGAAAGTATTACTGTCAGAATTTCATTTACATACATGTCACTGAGTACAAGTAAACACATGAAAAGGTACTGTGCTTCTTTACTAGTCAAAATTCAGGAGTCAGACAAATCTAAAGGACAACTTCAGTTGTTTTTTGGGTTTTTTGAGACAGTTCTCAGTATATAGCCCAGGCTGGCCTTGGACTCACTGTAATCCTCCTGCTGTCTCAGCCTTCCAAGTGCTGGAATTACAGGCGTGCGCCACCACACCCAGTTTATGTGTTGCTGGGGAATCAAACTTGGGGACTTAGAGCTTGACTTAGTGCTTGCTAGGCAAGCGATTTAACCACTGAGCCATTCTTCCAGTCCCACGGTTGTATTATTAATTAATAACTTGTATACCTAAGAAAGTTGTTTAACCTAGTAAATTACCATTGCCTTGCATGTAAGATGGAAGTTAACAGTCATCTACTGTAAGATGCACTGTTTTCATTCTTAAAAAAAAAGAGGCAATCCAGACTAAGATACTCCTAGAACACATAAAAGCAAGTATAAGGGGAATGACAATAACTTAGAACAACAATTAAATTATTTACAGAAGTTCAGAGGACTTGATCTTATTCTAACCTAAATCTTACTATGATAAGCCAAAGAGAACAAGGCTTTAGTATCTAAATAAAGCATTCTTTGAATATGGCCTCATCAAACTCAGGTAAAAATTACCACTATTACTAACCACCCTATGGGTGAACGTCACAGGCTGAAATGGAACTGATGCAAAGAAAGGGAAGAAACAGCAGGAAACAGTACAAATGAGAAACTCAACAACTCAAGTAGGAATGAGAGCCAGAGCTCTGAAACCAAGTATGAAGACTGCATTTCAGCCATTAAGACAAGAATTGATTCAACCACAAATTTTACAAATTTCTACTGAACACCAATTATATGAATCAGGCCAATGGCTTAAAGCTATTCTTAATAACAATCGCTCATTTTCAGTAGGCACTTTGTTCTCAACACTGTATGTGTGAATATTTATATAAACATAGGGGGTTTTTTTGTTGTTTTGTTGTTTTCTGGTTGGGGGGGTTGTTTGGTTTTTTGTTTTGTTATTTTTGTGTCTGGTTTTTGACAGTACTGAGGCCTTCACACTGGCTACATCCCCAGACCTTTCATTTTCTAGAGACAGGGTCCTGCTAAATTGTAAACTGTTTAGGAAGGGCTCCAACTTGTGATTCTCTTGCCTCAGCCTCCCAGAGTGCTGGGATTACCCTATAATACAAACAGGCTTAACCTCACTTCCGTAAGTTAGAAGGGCTTCTTCGCTTATGAAGTAAAACCCTCCCTTTCTATGGATGAAAATTAAACTTCCAATTCCAAAGAAAATGTTAAAGACTGGTAACTAATAAAAAGAGGAATGTTAGGGAGCTAATGTGAATTCTTTGCCTTTTCATTTTATACCTAATTTGTTTTAATTAGGAAATATTCTTAAAGCTAAATTTTAAACAAAAAATTGTGTAAAACCCTCTCAGATACCATCCCCTTCCTGAAATGTTCCCTAAATTCCTCACTTACCCAAATCAAGTACCTATCGATTCTATCTGTTTTATTCATAATCGTGTCGCTGTACTAATCACATTATGCCGTAATTATCTGCTTAAGCTTCTTCACTATTAGATTATGAAATCCTTGGGAAAAGCAACAGTACCCAGTAACAGTGCTTAGCATGTTACAGAAGCTCCCACGGTTGCAGATTACACTGACTCAACAGAACTGCCTGCTACAACCCGGCTTATTTGGAAAGAAGACTAGTGCAACACTGATCAGAGATAACAATATAAAGTTTAAATGAGACATAAATTATACACGTGAAAAGACAACAGCTCATATTTATTATTTCCAGCTGTAAGAGTCACATAGCATACGAAGGAGGAGGGACACTAAGGCTAGATCAGCCCAGTGTTTTAAACCTACTCAACATGCCACATGAGCTTATTAGTCAAGTCTCGGAGTCTAAATTTTCTCACTTACAAAATAGAGCAAATGTGTTGGAGGAACAGCACAGTAGTCACAGCACTTGCCTAGCAAGCACAAGGTCCTGAGTTTGATTCCCCAGCACCATACAAACCAGGCATGCTGGCACGTGCCTGTAATCCCAGCACTCAAGAGGCTGAGGCAGGAGGACTGCTGTGAGTTCAAGGTCAGCCTGACTTACACAGTGAGTTACACAGTGGAGTATAGAAAGAGAGGGAGAGAAGAAAGAAAATAAGGCAATTAATACTGACCTCATGAGATTATTATAAAGATTAAATGGAATAACACACATGATTATATAGTAAGTACATACCAACTGATAAGATTGAAGTAAAAGTGAACAGCTGCCTTTAAGAGGTAGAAGAATCAGGATTCGGTGGAAATTAAATAAGAGTGATGTGTAAATGAATCTGTACCTAGCATCTCATGTTAACCTTCATAAAAGCAATACCTGGTGGTATATGCTTGTAATCTTAACACTTAAAAGGCTGAGGCAGAAAGATAAGTGAGTTTAAGGCTACCCTGAGCATACAGTGATTGCCAGGTTAGCCTGGATTAGAGAGACCCTGTCTCAAAAGAAAAAACCAACAAAAGTAACAATAATTTCAAAGGACTGTTAGCTCCATTTTACATCTAAGAGGGTAATCAACAACTTGTTTAAAATTACAAATCTACTGGGGCTGGAGGAATGGCTCAGCCATTAAAGCCCTTGCCTAGCAAAGTACCTTGAGTTTAGTTCCCCAGCACCACATAAACATGCCTCTAATCCCAGCACTCAGGAGGCTGAGATAGAAGGATTAGCACAAATCCAAGGCCAGCCTGGGTGGGCTCATTAGCGAGTTCAGGACCCGTCTGAGTTACAGAAGGAGACTCCCCCCCCCCCAAAAAAAAAAATTACAGATCTACTAAGTTTCAGCACAAGACTCAAACTCAGGTCTGTGGCTCCAAAACCCACTCTTTACCACTATTCTAGACTACAGAAGGTCAAACATTGGTACTGACGTTTAGGAAGGCTTGTCAAAATGCCTTACAGGCATCTATTTCTATGGACTCTGAAAATACCATCATTTTCTCCTCTGCTAACTTCCCTGGAACTTTTCACTAAGAATGCTTATTAAAAGTTCCAGCCCTTTCCAAAGTAGTTAAATCTCCCTAGAGCGAACATATTCACTACCTGAAAAATAATGACACAGTTAGCACTCCACTCCTTTCGGTTTCTCTCCTAACCTACTTACATCCATTCCAGATAAAGTATCCCGTTATCGACCTCCTGCTTGGCCTGGAGCTTTGCCTGCCGATAGACTTCTGAAGTTTCCGGTTCACAGAGACCCAGCTGTACAATATTAGGAAATGGTTGTCGTCCAAGAAGGTGTCCATTCAAAGATAAAAACTCCTGAAAATTCTCACAGACTGCACAATCCTATGAATAAATGAGACCTCTTAGAAATATAACCAGAGCCACACTCTGACATTTTTCTGTTTCTATGATCTGGTCTCTAATTTAAAGACTTAAAAAATGAAGCATCCTCTGTATGAACTAAAATTTAATAGGCAACCATTACATAACTAATGTATAGTGACCTTCTTCTAACTTTTAAACATAGGTAAAAAATTTCATTACCAAACACATTTAAGAAAAACCTTATTTCCCTTTCTTTTTTTTTTTTTTCTGAGACAAGGTCTCACTCTGTAGTCACTATTAACTCAATATGTAGCCTAGGCTGGCCTCAAACTCACAGCAACCCTCCTGCCTCAGCCTTCTGAGTGCTAGGATTACAGGTGTGCACCACACCTGGCTTTTCCCTAACTTTCAAACTTCAATCCTACCTACATTCCCAGTAGGCTAGAAAAAAAAAATTACTTAGAATAATCAAAAGTGAAAGCAGGGAAATCATCTCTAATCAATCCCACTCTGTTCATCTCCATCATTAATCTCACAACTAAATGTCAGAATTACATGTCCCTTAAGTACTAACTTTTCATATTAATACATACCTTTTCATCCAATATATGCCTGTATTCTACAAATTCATGAATCAGATGAGCAGGGCCTACAAGTTCTGTTTTCGCTTTAATCCAATCCAGAGAAAACATTAAAGCACAAAGTTCCTTTAAAAAAAAGAAAAGAAGCAGCACTGTTAAAGACCCAAGAATTTTAAGGATAATACCATTATCTTAATACTGAGAGAAACTTGGTAGGTATATAGGATTTAGAACGACAAGAATTGTAGTAAAAAAATGACACATCAATAATTCCAAAAAAATATAAGATGGGCCTTACACCTGGGCTCAAAGTAAATTACAGCTTGAAGATTTTTAAAATAAAAAACAAAATATCAAAAAAAAAACCACTAGAAGTTACAGGTAAAACATTGTATAACCTTCAGGTAAAGAAAATCTCTGTAAACATGACACCAATACAAAATTGCCAAAAAATAAAAAAGTACACCCAATTACATTAAAAATTCAAATCTTTAACACAGTTTAAAGTAAAAACAAAGACAAAAAATAAATCAGAAAAAATTATTTAAAACATATATGATAAAGCACAATTCCCTTTTTAATAAAGGAAAACATAATAAATAATAAAAAAGCAAATACTCCCAGGAGAAATAATGGGTAATGGAGGTAAAGAATGAAAACCAAATCCCTCCCCCACTCTCTCTCTCTCACACACACACAGCATATATACGGTCAATAATTAAACTATAAGGATTTACCATTTGTTAACATTAGATTACTAAAAACTAAAGGAATGATGAGAATATTAACTGTATTCAGAGAAAATAAACACTGCAACCCATTAGTAATAGCAATGTAAAAGAAAGCATCTTTCTAGACGGGCAATCTGGATGTTTGAATCCCATTTAAACTGTATATATCAATTGACCCAGAAATTCCACTTACAAAAATGTACCTTAACAAAATTACCAGGTAAATAGAATTAAACACTGTCCACCAACCGACTAATCATAGTGTACCTATACAATGAAATTGCATGCAGCTTTCAAATCCTCATACCAACAAAAAAAAGTGATTTAAAAAATATTCCAAATGCTATTTATTTTCCTATTTTTTATCTGGAGACAGGGCCTCACACTGTAATCCAGGCTTGTCCTAAACTCACTACGGTCTCAAACTCACGGGAATCCTATTTCAGGCCTCTCAAATGATGAGAATACAAGCATACACCACCATGCCCAGATAATGTGGTACTGGAGAATCCAACCCAGAGTCCTGGCATATGCTTTAACCACTGAGCATACTCCCAGCCCAAAACGCGATTTCTTAAAGATTCCATTTAAGGTTTAAAGAACTGTGTATTTAAGTAGCAGCAAGATCTACAAGACTACATGTAAAATCATTAGCAGTGACTGTAATCTTCATTTTCTTCTTTGTAGATGCTTTTTCTAAAATTTTTCAACAAAAGTAAGTCATTAACTTTAAAATCAGAAATAAAGACTAATAATGCCATAAGAACAACAACAAAAAAACTGAAAACAACTTAAATGTACAATAATAAGAATTTGCTTCAGTAAATTAAAACACAGACATTTAGTAACACCATCATTTTAAGAGAGATTATTAAATGTAAATAAATTTTGCTAGGTTAAAGAAAAACACAGGCTATCGCAACATACCATTTTTGTAACCAAGATACAACATTCTTAAATACAAAAAAATTACTGAAAATAATTTTTCCAAAATGTTAACATTTGAGTAGTTAATTGGTGATCATGACATCAAAAGTCATGTACTGATTACCAATTTTTACCAATGAATATGAATTCTTTATTAATATATCGATCTTCAATATTTTCAATCAGGTGCTTTAACAAGTATATCAGAACTAACACATCCAAAATGATTTCTTAACCTTTCCCATCCCAGGTATACTGGTGAGAGTTGGAAAACATGACTTACTCTCCCAGACTTGCTCGTTTCACTTCATGGCAACTCCATTCTTTCCACTATACAAACCTAGAGCCAGCTCAAATTCTGTCACAACATATATCACGTCTATCAGCAAATCAGGATGATTCTTACCAACATCACCACTTTCCTCTTCTTCTATACTTCGAATTTCTGAGCACTTAATAAGCCACTGTTATAATACAAATTTGTTTACCATCTTCCCCAAGAATATAAGCTCAAGAACAGTAGAGATTTTGGACTTATGCTAAATTCTCCTACACAAGAACAATACCAGTCCCTAAGAAGCACTCAATGAAGCCAGTCAAGATGGTGGCAAAATTGCTGCCCAATGTCTCCTTGTGGACCCACTTAAAAAGTTGAGAATTTAGTCAAAAACTGCCCATTCAATGTAGTTAGGACAGAGAGGAGTACCCCAAAAACAGAAAGGAGGCCGAGGAAGAGCAGAAATCCCGAAAGAACAATGAAAACAGCGGAAAAAAACAACAGCCCCAGACATTCACTGGGAGCCACATGTATCTGAAGATGGAGGAAAGCCCACATGAATCCTGGAACATCTGACGGAGCTAGGAGAGGAAGGAGGGTCTCAACAACTAAAACAAGGTCAAAAATCCTGATGACATATGGGGAAGTGGAAAAAAAAAACTGCAGCCAATTTGGCACAGACCTGAGCTGCCAGCATCCATAGACCACAGACAACAGAAAGTCCAGAGTCCAGAACCTTAGACTGAAGTAAGTGCTAATATGGGAGAAGTGGAAATTGCCAGCAGCTGGTAGCCCCAGCCTCCAAAAAACAAACCTGCAGATAGTGCATACTACAAACTCAATGTGAACTCCCCCTAGAAAAGGCCTGCCAGAACCCAGATCAGCAGCAGTGCTCTGCAGTCGTAACAGGCAATGATGTAGGCAAGAGCCACTTAAAAAAAAAAAAGAGCCCATTCTTTTATTCTGATTAGAGTAAAAGAAAGATCAAGTGAGCACACCAGGGCTTTTGGGGTCACTCCTAAACAGTGCCTAGGAAGAAACTAACACAAGAGGCAGTTATTGAAAGTAGAGAAAGGCCACTGATCTCAAGAACTGCTGGAGTTTGTAGGTGCACCTACAAGAGTGGAAAGCCTTGTCCTTGGGGGAGGGAAGCCAGGACAGGTGGGAGAGCTTTGTTGAGGGTGCTGAGGGTGAACGAGACACCCCATAGGCCATCTGTCCTAGTTACTTTTTCCTTGCTGTGACTCAATACCCAACACCCACAAACTTAGGAAAGGAAACGCTTATTTCAACTCACAATCTCGAAGGTCACAGTCCATTCAGGGGTGGCCGGCAACAATCAAAGTACATGGCAGAGAGAGAGAGGTGAAGGCAGCTTCTCCAGACATCACAAACAGGAAGGCAAGCTGAGGCTAGTTGAGACTAGTCCCAGTCCCCCAGGAAGGCAGGTGCAGCTTATGTATCCTTTCAGGTCTCCACCCAGTAACCAGTCCTTCCTGCATCCAGGTGTGGCCACTACACACCGTTAATCCTAACTTAACTGCAATCCACCCCTCCAGACCAGACCCCAATCCACAAACATCAAATGGTTCCATTAAAATACATGAGACTTTTGGGGGACACTCCAGATACTGACCACAACATTCCACCCCTGGTCCCCAAAAGACTCACCTCCTTCTCCCCAGGCAAAATGCAGTTAGTCCTTCTCCAAGAGTCACCAAAGTCTAGTTTCAGCCCTGCTAAAGAAACTCCAAGTTCAGTCTCCTCTGAGATGTAAGACAAACTGTTAGCTGTGAGCTCCTGTTCAAACCAAAAAGTTAAGCACTTCCAACATAAAATGACACAGAGTAAACATTTCCGTTCCAAAAGGGACGAATAAGGTAATAAAAGGCAACAGGACCAGAACAGTTCCTAAATCCAGCAGGGCAAGTGTTAAATCCTGTAGCTCCATATCCAGCAACTGGGGTAAATGCTGGTGAGGCATGAACTCCAAGGGGCTTGGGTGGTCCCACCCTGTGGCACTGCTGCTGGCTGCAACCTCCATCTTCTCTCCTTTGGGCTGGATCCACTCAGGGCCTGCTGTGTTTCCCAGCCGACAATCCATGCTCCTGGCTTCTCCAAATTTTCAGACTCTCCACTGGACCCTAGGCTTCTCCTTCACAATTTCACTCACTGCCCTCCCAGGGCCACACTGCTTGGCCACCACAGTCTTCTTCTGAAACCTGGGTGGAAGCCTCCATGAACCCACAACTCTTGGGCTCTGCAAGCTTGTAAAGCAGGGACCACGTGAACGTCTCCAAGATCCACCATTGGCTGGAGCAGGAATCTGGCTTTGTGCCACGGTTGCAGCAGGTTCTGAATGCCTGGATTGCTGACTTCTAGGAAGCTGAACTCGAGCAAACACTTCCCTCTTTGGCCCTAAAGGGAGTTCTGGGGTACTCTTCACAGGACAAGATCCTTTGCCTTTGCACCCTTTAATTGGAAAAGGGTGGGATCTTGCTGATTCCTGAGTCACTGTGAAGGCCTCTTTTTTACAGTCCTGATTCCTACTTCTTGGCTTTTGTTTAATGTTAGTCTCTTGAACAACCACATGCTTTTCCACTCCAGACTGCAACCTTTTTACATTTGTTTTCTCTGCCATTGTGTCCTGTCTTTCACTATAAAGCTGGCTAAAAGCTTCAAATAGTAGCCATGTAACAGTCTGAATATCAGTCTGTGTTTTGAGATTTCCTCCACCAGAGTAAGCAGTCCACCAACCCTAATTTCAGTTTCAGGCAAAGTCTCTGGACAAGGGCAAAATGCTGACAAACTTCTTGCCAGAGCATAGTACACATGGTTTTTAGGACACATGCCGATACAGTCCTCCTTCCCATCTGAAACTTCTTGAGCCTAGCCTTTCCAATCCACACTTCTATCAGCATTCTGGTCTTCTGAGCTCTGACCAGAATCTCCCCTCAAGCCTGGCTCAGAGCACTCAAAGGCTTCTCCAGCTTGCATCCCCAAACTTTTCCAAATTCCTTCTACAAACCGGTTCCAAAGATTTCCAAGCCACATTGTCAGGTAAAGTACAGCAATGACCCCACTCCTCTGGTACCAATTTCTGTCTTGGTTACTTTTTCATTGCTGAGACTCAATACCCAACACCCACAAACTCAGGAAAGGAAAGGTTTATTTTAGCTCACAGTCTCAAAGGTCACAGTCCATTCAGGGGTGGCCGGCAACAATCAAAGTACATGGCAGAGAGGTGGAGGCAGCTTCCCTGGACCAACAGGAAGACAAGCTGAGGCTAGTTGAGACTAGTCCCCCCAGTCCTCCAGGAAGGCAGGTGCAGCTTATGTATCCTTTCAGGTGTCTGCCCAGTAAACAGCCCCTCCTGCATTCAGGTGGGGCCACTACACACTGTTAATCCTAACTTAACTGCAATCCACCCCTCCTGACCAGACCCCAATCCACCAACATCACATGGTTCCATAGACAATCCACATCAAAATACATGATACTTTTGGGGAATACTCCAGATCCTAACCACAACATTCCACCACTGGCCCCCAAAAGACTCATCTCCTTCTCCCCAGGCAAAATGTATTCAGTCCTTCTCCAAGAGTCACCAAAGTCTTAACAGTTTCAGCACTGCTAAAAAAAATTCCAAGTCCACAGTCTCCTCTGAGATGTAAGACAGACTGTTAGCTGTGAGCTCCTGTTCAAACCAAAGAGTTAAGTACTTCCAACATAAAATGGCACAGAGTGAACATTTCCTTTCCAAAAGGGATGAATAAGGTAATAAAAGGCAATAGGACCAGAACAATTCCTAAATCCGGCAGGGCAAGTGTTAAATCCTGTAGCTTCATGTCCAGCCACTGGGGCAAACTCTGGTGAGGCATGAACTCCAAGGGGCTTGGGTGGTCCCACCCCTGTGGCATTGCTGCTGGCTGCAACCTCCATCTTCTCTCCTTTGGGCTGGATCCACTCAGGGCCTGCTGTGTTTCCCAGCCAACAATCCATGCTCCTGGCTTCTCCAAATTTTCAGGATCTCCACTGAACCTTAGGCTTCTCCTTCACAATTTCACACATTGCCCTCCCAGGGGCATACTACTTGGCCTCCAAGGCCTTCCTCTGAAACCTGGGTGGAAGCCTCCATGAACCCACAACTCTCGGGCTCTGCAAGCTTGTAAAGCTGGGACTGTGTGGACGTCTCCAAGATCCGCCACTGGTTTGAGCAGGAATCTGGCTCCTTTGTGCCACGGTTGCAGCAGCTTCTGAGTGCCTGGATTGCTGAACTCTAGGAAGCTGAACTCGAGCAAACACTTCCCTCTTTGGCCCTGGGATACTCTTCACAGGACAAGATCCTTTGCCTTTGCACCCTTTAATTGGAAAAGGGTGGGATCTTGCTGATTCCTGAGTCACTGTGAAGGCCTCTTTTTTACAGTCCTGATTCCAACTTCTAGGCTTTTGTTTAACGTTAGTTTCTTCAACAACCACATGCTTTTCTACTCCAGACTGCAATCTTTTTACATTTGTTCTCTCTGCCATTGTGTCCTGTCTTTCACTATAAAGCTGGCTAAAAGCTTCAAATAGTAGCCATGTAAGTTTTAACATCAGTCTGTCCTGAGATTTCCTCCACCAGAGTAAGCAGTCCACCAACCCTAATTTCAGTTTCAGGCAAAGTCTCTGGACAAGGGCAAAATGCTGACAAACTTCTTGCCAGAGCATAGCACACATGGTTTTTAGGCCACATGCCAATACAGTCCTCCTTCCCATCTGAAACTTCTTGAGCCTGGCCTTTCCAATACACACTTCTATCAGCATTCTGGTCTTCTGAGCTCTGACCAGAATCTCCCCTCAAGCCTGGCTCAGAGCACTCAAAGGCTTCTCCAGCTTGCATCCCCAAACCTTTCCAAATTCCTTCTCCAAACTGGTTCCAAAGACTTATGGCCACATTGTCAGGTAAAGTACAGCAATGACCCCACTCCTCTGGTACCAATTTCTGTCTTAGTTACTTAATTACTTAGTTTCGTTGCTATGACTCAATACCCGACACCCACAAACTTAGGAAAGGAAAGGTTTATTTCAACTCACAATCTTGAAGGTCACAGTCCATTTAGGGGTGGCTGGCAACAATCAAGGTACATGGCAGAGAGACAGAGGTGGAGGCAGCTTCTCCAGACATCACAAACAGTAAGGCAAGCTGAGCTAGTTGAGACTAGCCCCAGTCCCCCAGGAAGGCAGGTGCAGCTTATGTATCCTTTCAGGTCTCCACCCAGTAACCAGTCCTTCCTGCATCCAGGTGTGGCCACTACACACCGTTAATCCTAACTTAACTGTAATCCACCCCTCCAGACCAGACCCCAATCCACCAACATCACATGGTTCCATAGACAATTCATAACATTAAGATACATGAGACTTTTGGGGGACACTGCAGATCCTAACCACAACACCATCAGACTGTGACGTCCGCCCTTACTCCCTACTCCCAGCACAGAACTCAGAGGAATTGCATCTCCCCACATACACTGTCACAGCTACTCAAAGAAACCTCTCACTAGGCCTTTAAAAATGAAGTCCCTCAACAACAGAAATATGGGAAGAAGACAAGGCAACAGGACACCCACAGAGATGCCTGAGACCCCAGAAACTAATGTCATGGGCCCTGAAATAGTGGAACTCACAGGGAAGGAAGTAAAAAAGCAAATAAATAAGTCAAACAACCAGTTCAAGCAAGATATTCTCAAAGAAATGCAAGCGTTGATCAGCAGGCTTAAAGAGGAATTAAGTAATCAAATAGTGATCCTAATGTAGAAAAAGCTCACTGAGCATATTGAAGCCACAAATAAAAAGTTGGCTGAGGTAAATAAGGAAAGGCAAGCTATGAATGAATTTGATAGAGAAGTAGAAAATCTGAAAAGAAATCTAGCTGAAATTCAAGATATGAAAAATTTATGTGAAAGCAAGGGAAGACAACTAGAGGGCAGAATTTCAGACCTTGATGTCAAGGCTAAGGAAACAAATGCTGTAACTAGGCACAATGCCAAAAATAGAAATGAGCAAACTAGCTGGATACAACAGCTGATGAATGATTCAAAGAGAACCAATCTCAGAACTATGGGTGTGGGAGAAAGAGAAGAAAACAGCACCAAAGGTATAAAGAATTTATTCACTGAAATAATGCAAAAATATTCTCCTAATCTAGAAAAAGAAAATAATTTTGACGTACCAGGAGCTTATAGAATAACAAAATAACCTCAAACAGTGATAAGGCTCACCAGAAAATACCATAATTAAAACTTCAGAAATACGACATAATGAGAGGATATTAAAAGCAGCAAGAGAAAAACAGACATTATTCTACAAAGGCAAACTCAATTGAATCACTGTAGATTTCTCAATGCAAACTTTAAAGGCTAGGAGAGCCTGGAGCAAAATCTTTCAGGCTTTAAAAGACAGCAAGTGTCAACCCAGGTTGCTGTATCCAGAAAAGCGTTTCCTGAAAATTGAAGTAAAAATTTTTCATGACCAAAAGTCCCTAAAGAAATGTGTGACCACTAGCCTAGCACTGCAAAAAATACCTGAAGGAATATTTGAGAGAAGCAGAGAGAAAAGCAGCACTAAAAAACATGGTGGAAAGGAAATACCTAAAGAGAAAAGTGTAACAAAAATTAGATTGGTATTTGAATCATTTGATTGGTATCGTTCTAAAACAGTACTATCTCATAAAGCTGTGAATATTCCCCCATAATTATTATTTTCAATAGTACATAATAATTATATTCAACATGAGGAATTGGTATAAAATCTTTATAAAATTATGTATGCATGAAGTTAGGGATGGATAGGTAAATAAAATGATAAACCAAATCTGGCAAAATGTTAGTAATTAGTGAAATGTGAGTAAATAATTTACAAAAGTTTTAAAACATTTAATGTCACTAAGCATACTACTCTATTGCTTTAAGCGTAGTATACTTATGTGATCCAGATTTAAGTTCACTGAATGTAGCAATTTGATATAGACTTAAACTCCTTTAATGTAACAATTCACTCATTTGGTCTTGGATATAAGTTTATCCTAAAACTGATTGATGCAATGACAATCTGAATGTCTTTCGAATGTAGAAAGATTTATATTTCAGTATTCAGTTAAAGAATTTGAAACTTCACTCTTCCTTCTCACGTTTTCTAGCCTTATGAATTTCACTGTTATGGTTCTCTTCTTATACGAACTAGTGGGTGAAGCCACATTAAAGAATCTCAACTAAGATATAATAAGATACAGAAAAAAAGAACTTTTGGCAAATCACCCCAATAAAGGGCTCTGCTGGCCTCAGAGAAGAGGTATCAAGATGTGGCCAATCTAGGGGTGGGAAACTGAGCTAATATGTGGTGATTTGAGTGGTGAAGTGACTCAGACACATTAAGTATGGTAAATATCGCATGGTTTCTCTGATTTGGGAAACCTAAAACCCAGGTTTTCTATAGAACCAAGTAAATGTGATAGTGGGAGTTAGGAAGGATGGGAAGGGTATGGGAGGGCCAAAAATAGGGAGGGGAATGGATCATAGTACTTATGTAATTTCTATGTGTACAAAATACTCAAGTTCACTGTAAACATTATGTATTGCATATATGTGTATTAATAAAATAGTGGGAAAAAACTCAATAAATATACTTTCTCACCCTTCATTTCCTTTTAAGGCTTAAAAATAAATCCACACTGTCCATAAAGAAAGTTACTGGTAAGAAAAGAATCAACTTGTAGGTGGCTTATTTACTGAAGTTACTAAGGAATCTTTAAAATCATTTCAGATTTAAAAAAAAATTTTAAGTATATATAACCTACACCCCTATTTGTGCTAATAAAAGAAATTTCAAATCACAGTACAAAACATGTTTACAGACACAATACCAAAACAAAATACCAAAAAAAGATACATTTTACCACATAAGGAAAACCTTAAAAATAGATAAATAACAGACAAACATGTGCAACATACTTGAATTGAGAAAAGTGAGATAAAAGAATTTTCAAATGTGTCAACTTACTTTGTGCATATTAGCACTAGCCATGTGATAGGCTAGGAAGTTGTACCAATACATGCAGTCTTCCTGATCTGGAGACAGAGTATGAGTTTGGTGGTACCTCTGAAACTGAGTGATCATCTTCTTATGTAGATCCTGAAGCCCAAATTATACATTGGAGAGGACAGAAACAATTTTGTAACATGAGCATCACAGAAACTCTAGCTTCCAGATACTGAAAATAAAATCTCCCCATGGGATACTTACAAATAAAAAAAACAGTAAGCTTATTTGGAGAAAACAGATAGATTCCACCTTAACGAAATAATAAACACTTACATTATTTGTAAGACATACCAATACCAAGGATTCTCTGGTATGATACAGTGAGGACACAGTATCATTTCTTATCCTCTTTGTGTGTGTTTGGTACTTGGGTCAAGCCCAGGGCCTTCACACTCAGCTATACCCTTAGCCCATTTTTGATTTTTTGAGAAAAGGTCTCCCAAAAATGCTGCATTACCCAGGGTAAGCTCAAACTTGGGACCCTCCTGACTCAACCTCCCACCATACCACTTTCTAGGCCTGCACCACCAAGCCCAGCATGTATAATATTCTTGCCGAATGCATATAGTCTAGTCAGAAGAAAACATCAAATAAAACCAAAGTAGAAGACAGTATATAAAATAACTGTCCAATACTCTCCAGAGACAAGGCTATGAAAGACAAAAAATGTTGATCTGTGATGTATGTATTGAGGTTACGTAAGATGTTAACATTAGGAGAAGCTGGATGAAAAGTTTATCAATAAACACTCTATTAGTCACTTGCCTATGTCTAAAGTTATTTCAAACTAAAACATGTTATTGTTTTAAATAAAGCATTTTTTAAAGGGGTACAGAAATGCAAGTACCTGAAGCTGGCTGTGATTCTTCTCTGTAAGAAAATCTACTTGAAGATCATGTAAATAGTAACAAAATGACTTTCCATTACGATCACAGAATAAGAGAGACTTATTAACAAACTCCTGCAGTATGTCTTCAACTTCTTCAGTTTCCATATCCCAGAGAATACATAACACCTAGGAATCATTTTAAGCATATAACATGTCACAGAAGTAAAACGAACAGGACTGCCAAAAAAAAGCATTAATACAAAAAAAAAAAACTTGAGGCCCAAATAAGAATTTTTATTTCATAAGAAGCCCCACAGTTACTCTTATAAAGATTGTATGCCATAAATAGCCAATGATAAATATTGCTGATCCAACAATTACCTTTGTAGGTACCTTAACATCCTTTTGAAGGATGGAAAGATCTGTGTAATAGTCTTTGATGTCTTCTCTGAGCATTTCAACACTTATGGACATGGCTTCATCCAGAGCCTCATAATCATAAGATGAAGATTTCCTAATCTTTTTAAATTGTTTATTCTGAAGTTGCCTGAGGTAGTACTCCCATCGGTTGGGAAAATCACGTAAAAGTGCACCAATTAAAGACACTACAAGAGGAGAACCTACAAAAAAAATGTTAAGTAGCTGTCTTAATCAGCTATCTTATTTTTCAAATAATCAGCTGTTAATCATCTATCTTATTTTAAAAATCACCACAAAGAAAGGCACAACTTCAAAAAAAAGAAAAAAGTTAGGAATAAAGGAAAGAGAAACAAAGAATTTACATTGCATATTACCCAAAATCTTAAACAATTTCTAACTGAATTTATTTCTAGGTATTAATGCTAAGGAAATCATCAGAAATAAGATTTTGTATAAAAACATTCATCACAGTATTATTTACAATAGTGAAAAATCACAAATAATGTTCAATACTAGAGAACTGGTGAAATAAGTTATATTATATCATAATATCATACCACTGGTGAATTTTTCTCCAAAAGATATTTAATACAAAAAATAAGATATAAAAAAAGGATGTGACTCAGGGCTGGAGGATACTATAATACCATGTTACTCATTTAAGGTATCAAAAACTAACCTAAAATACTACACATCCTACAGAAGTTTTCAGATGTTCATGTGCTAAATTATCATAGTCATTAAGCTTAATTTACAATAAAGAAATCAGCATCCCCACAGCCTCCCTCATAAACAGAATAAACAACCATACCTTTGCATTCTTTTATAATGCTATGAGCTTGTTCTGGCAAATCTGCTTTCTTCATATTAACAAAAAGGGATAAAATCTCAAGTCCTTTTTCTTTTCCTAGGCCACTCTCCATTGGGACTACATATTTAGGACCTGCAACAAAACAGTAACTCACAGTAAATAATTTAGTATGACATATATTTATATGTAAATGAATTAATACCTTGAATTTAGTGCCCTTTTAAAAATAAAAGTATTAAAAAGTAAATTAGGGGGCTGGAGGAATGGGACAGCAGTTGAAGTGCTTGCCTTGCAATCACAAGGCCCTGAATTCTACTCCCCAGCACCACATAAAGTCAGGCGTGGTGGTGCACACCTATAATCCTAGCACTCGGAAGGCTGAAGAAGGTGGATTGTCCTGAGCCCAAGACAACCCCAGGGCTCCACAGGGAGTTCAGGACCAGCCTGGGCTACAGAGAGAGATCTGGTCTCAAAAAAAAAAAAAAAGAAGAAGAAGAAAATAGAAAGAAGAAAAAAAAAAAATCCCAAGACTTGGGAGGCTGTGTCACAAGAATTAACTTGTGTTTGAGGAGCTACATGGTGAGCTCACGACCAGCCTTGGCTACAACACTAAGGCAGTGTTCCCAAAAAAAAAAAAAAAAAAAAAAGTAAATTAGTACTCCTTACCCATTACTGAATCTGTAACACTTTTATCTCTGGTTGTAAGAAGAATCCGGCACTGATTGTCAAAAGCTTTTAAGACCCAAGGATCCCAGATATCATCCAAAATCAAGAGAGACCTTAAAAACAAAATAAAACAATCATGATACTAAGGCTATTTATCTTAAGCTTCCTTACCCACCAGGGGCTGGAGGAATGGCACAGTGGTTAAAAAACATCAGTTAAGTACTTGTCTAGCAAGCACAGGACCATGAGTTCGATTCCCCAGCACCGCATAAAGCTGGGAATGGTGGGATGTACTTGCAACCTCAGCTCTCAGGAAGCTGAGGCAGAAGGATTACTGTGAGTCCAAGGCTAGCTTGGGCTACACAGTGAAGACCAGCCTTGGCTACAGAGTGAGATCCTGTCTCAAAAAAATACAGTAACAGGGACTGGAGAAATGGCTCAGTGGTTTAAGTATTTGCCTAGCAAGTGCTAAGTCAAGCGCTAAGTATCTGAGTTTGATTCACCACCACCACATAAAACAGGCATGGTGGCACATGCCTATAATCCCAGCACTCGGGAGGCTGAGACAAGAGGATTACCCTGAGTCTAAGGCCAGCCTGGACTCCACAGTGAGTTCAGGACCAGCCTGGGATACAGAGCAAGACCCTGTCTCAAAAATAATAATAATAACAGTAACAGTGATAATAACACCACCAATTTTTTAAAAATCTACCAAAAACCAGAAAGACGAGTGGATAGTTTGATTCTTCTCCCATTCTTTGCTGTACTACCTTTCTCACAAAAGGAAAAAAAAAAGACTGTCCTCTTCATATCCTAGATCAGAATATATAAAAGTCAGGTATCCTCAGCAGTTTTCTGTGGTACAAGCCTATAATTCCAGCACCCTAGGAGGCTGAGATAGGAGGATCACAAGCTTGAGCCCAGCCCAGACAACTTAATGACTCAGTAACACCATCTCAAAACAAAAAAAAAAAAAAAAAAAAAAAATTTTTTTAATGGGCTGAGGATGTAGCTCAGTGCAAAGGCCCTGGGTTCAATCCCTAGTATGACAAAAATTACTAATTAAGATAGTGGAAAAAAAGATGGCAATGGTAAAGTGTTGCCTTGTCAGTGGCTCTTTACAACTAAGCTGGAAGACAGATTTAGTACCGGATCTTCCTTTACACCCTAACATAAAAAGGCAGAGGATCCTGAGTGGTGATCAAAGGACCAGAGGAAAAGCTATCAGGATGACCAGCACAAGAGCCCGTACTCCCAGACAAGGAGAATGCTGAGGAGCCAGAGAGCATCAGAGCACAGGTGTGCTGAGCCAGCTGGTAGACTGCCTAAGCGGTGAGTACCTGGGAGGACTGCAGCAAGGTCAGTGGCCTAAAAGGTGCCAGTGAAGCTTGGGTCTCTGAGCCCCCGCAGCACCCCTTTGCTGAGGCAGGCCAGAGGCTGAGTCATCCCAGATGTAGTACAGAAGCAGGGAGAGGCCCCCTCTACAAGGCCTTGAAGCTTGGAGACTGCACACTGAAGACCAGCCCAGGAACTGACAGTGTTGGAGTCGCTGGGCAGGAATCATAGCCAGGGA
The DNA here is from genome assembly GCA_004027205.1 of Ctenodactylus gundi. Taxonomy (NCBI): domain Eukaryota; kingdom Metazoa; phylum Chordata; class Mammalia; order Rodentia; family Ctenodactylidae; genus Ctenodactylus; species Ctenodactylus gundi. The sequence goes on from PVKB01000031.1 coordinate 794,559, forward strand.
CTGCTGGCAAGCCCAAAGAGAACTAGACTGCCCGTGCTCCGTGTGCCACCAGGACCCACCAAAAACAGGTCACCTGCACATACAATCAGGTAAACGCTCAGTGTCACCCTAGCTGCAGTACAGAGACAGGGAAAGGCTCATTTACCAGAGAAATAAGCTGAAGGAACTGTCTGGCATCATTCCCATCAGACAAGTTCCAAGGCTTTGGAAGTAGAAATCTCGAACACAAATAATACAGAGGGGCAACTCTTTTTTGCTTTTGTTTTGCTCTGCTTGCTTGTTTTATTATATTCTTCTTCATTTTTAGTTGTTTTTCCTCTTCTTTTTGGATGTAAGCTTCACTTCAAAAGTTTTCTATGAGTATAACAAGGATGTATGTTTCTGCAATTGAGTTGGATTTTTTTCTCTCCCCTTCTCTTTTCTCCTTCCGTTTCTCTCCCCATTTCTATTGTTAGTTTCGGAACCTCTCCCTCTCTTGACTAGCTCTTTATGTTCTTTTTGAAAAACCTCTGTATAGATTCTAAAGATATATCATCTCCATTCCACTCATACTCTCCTAATCCATCTTACTCTTGCTTAGAGCGCTTTCAATTATCCACTAAACTCTGACAGGGGTTAGAGTTCTGTCAGGCTCTTCTATACTCTGTAACTACTCTCCTGATTTCTATTGCACTTTCAAATCTAATTTTTATTCTTATTCTACCCTCTACCTATTACAGTCACCATTACTAACAGCACTTCTAAGAATTAATAACACAGGAACATATAGATGGAAAAGTAGGGGAGCAATAACTGTATAGTTTTTAGCTAGAAATAGATCAGTAAGGTAGATTTCTCACTATAGTATCAATAATAACTTGGTGGGATCATAAACTCTTCTAATATGCTACCAAACAACTATATAGAAATCTCTATTAATAGTATGGATTAAACTTAGAAAGTTGTAAGAGGATTAACTGAATATATTGGTATCTGGTTAACATAAGTGTATAGCTAGTGGGTATCGAATATAAACCTAGATACAAATATCCATCACACTGTTGAAGAGGGTAGGGTGGGTGGAGTCTGATGAGGGTAGATTAACTTTTGGTGGTTTGGTATAGCCTAGGTAAACAATACAAAGACCTATTATATTAGTGACTATGATATAATACTGATATAAATAGAACATTCCAATAAGTCAGCATTAGGTTTATTACATTTATTTAGGTAGATAGATTTGAGGGTATAGACTGCACCTATTAATGTTACGGGTAGAGTAGTTGTAGAATTAAATTGGCTACTACGTTCTCTCTTTGTTAGGTGTTTATTAACTTAATAAAATGTGTCCCATAATCCTCACAGGTTTTTTCCTTTTTTTTTTTTCTTTTTTTTGGGGGTGGGGGAGGCTGGGGGGCGGGTCTGAGCAATTTAAAAAGACCTGACTTACCTGGGCCTGGAGACCTGTGTCAGGAGGCTGAGGCAAAAAAGAGATCACTTGAGCTTATAAGTTCCAGGACAATTTCAAAAACACGGCAAGACCCTCTCTCTCTCTCTCAAAAAAAAGTCTGCATTCAAGCTCAAAAAAAATTTTTTTTGAGGCATTGTCTCGCACTGTAGTCCAGGCTGGTCCTGAACTCACTATGGAGTCCAGGCTGGCCTTGAACTCACGGCAATCCTTCTGTCTCAGTCTCCCGAGTGCTGGGATTACAGGTGTGTGCCACCACGCCTGTTTTATGTGGTGTTGAGGAATCAAACTCGGGTGCTTAGTGCTTGATGGCTGAGCCATTCCTCTACCCTCAAAATTTTTTTTTATTTTGCTTGATCTAGTCTTTTCTGCAGGCTATCAACTATATTTCTAATTTCATCTATTATGTTCTTTACTTCACAATTTGTATGGTTCTTTTCATACAATCTCTAGCTCTTGGCTAAATTTCTCATTCACATCATGAACCATCTTCTTAAATTCTCTGAGTTGTCTATCTGTATTCTCCTGCAGATCCTGGAGTTTCCTTTAAAAAATCTTTATTTTAAATTTACTTTCAGGCAATTTGTCCATTTTTCTTTCTTTTGAGGGCCTGTCATGAAAAAGTTACTATATTAAAGAGTTACTATATATACATACACACATGTATATATATATATATATATATATATATCCACACACACACATATACATACACACACACACACACACACACACACACACACGTAAGATATTTTTTTACCTTGCTTTTTCAGGCTTCTTGTGTTAGTATGTTGGTATCTGCTCATCTAGTGGATCAGTTAGTTGCCCAGTGGCATTTGTAGTAAAAGGCTTTTCTCTCTGTGTCCTACAGTGTTGGTTGGGCAGCCTACCTTGACTTTACCTCAACTTTGGTTCCACATGGGCATGACAATGAACTGTCTATGTAACTTCTTAAGCTATAACCAACATCAGCAATTCCTAGGGGTACCTCAGTGACCTAAGCTATTAGAGTTTGTGGGATTCCTCTAACAGTAGAGATGTACCTCCCTTAGGAAGGGAAATATACCAGGCTCTGAGCCTACTATGCCCAGCTTCAAGTATGAGAATTTCTATGCAGCGCCTTTCTGTTAGGCCCATGCAGGCAAAGCACAACTAAAAGCAGCAGGGACAGGGCATTTAGCAGTTTCCAATGGCTGCACAGGAACAGACCCACTCTATTGGGCCTAAGTAAGGAAGAACTGGAATGACCAGTAGAAAAGAAATGGTTCCTGCCAGTGTTTGATGAGGTACTCTGTGTCTGGGGACTGCAGAGGTGTCTTCCTGAGATCTTAAGGTGCCAAAGTACCCAGGGCAGGCTAGTCAGCTGCTTCCTGAAGCCTCTACAGTCTCAACAGCTCAAGGCACAGTGCCTGGCTGCTTCTCAGGGTCAGATTATATTTTTAACACAAGCGGTAACTAAGCTGCTGTCTTCCTTTTAACTAGTGAAAGCAAACATAGTTGGTAACAAAATTATAATGATAGTGAATAAATCATTGAAAGAATAAACTTTGAAATATATAGGAAAGCCACATATATTCCTCTAAAAACTAAGACACTCTAACAAAATGGCCCCATTAAGAATCCTTCCTCAGGCTGGAGGAATAGCACAGCAGTTAAAACACTTCCCTAGCAAGCACACGGCCTAGGTTTGATTCCTCAGCACCACATAAGCTAAACATGGAAGTGCAAACATGTACTCCTAGCACTCATGAGGCTGAGGCAGAAGGAATGCCATGAGTTCAGCCTGGGCTACATAGTGGTTCCAGGGCAGCCTTGTCTACAAAGTCAGACCCTGTCTCAAAATAAAAAAAATCCTTTCTTCCTCCATCTTTTACCAGTTGATTATATTTATTTTCTTTATTGTTCTATGTTAATCTATTAAAAACAACAGATGCAAAGTAGGAAGTATGGCCTTTCTAGCAAATGTCACCTACATAAAATATATTTCTCAATTGCCTACAATGATACACTTGAGACGATGTGGTAAGGAGTAAGCAAAAAGAGAAAAAGAGAGAAGTGGCAATTTTAGGACAAGTCCCAGCTACTTTTTTTCCTCCAAGAGACAGAATAGTACAAAAGCAATGGCTCTTTCTTAGGCCCTTTACAGAACATGAGGAAAACAACATAACATTCCCAGAGTACCAACAGTGAAGTCTTATATACCTACTAAATTTGATCGCTGTACCTTGGGTGTTTGCGCAGCATCAGAATGCGGAGGCGGTCTTTAGCCTCTTCAATATTAAGTGGAAGCCTCTGGGAGAAACTTTCATCCTGATCCAACCGTGAGCAAAGATTTTGCAGTTTCATCAGAAGTCCAGCTTTGTCTTGTTTTCCAACTGAAACCCAATGCACACCCCCTGGGAAACAACCTAACGGAGAAAAAAAATAACAAATTTAAGGCCTTTAAATAGGAGTCTCCATTTGAATGATTTTTACTGTTAATCAACAGATTTACTTCAAACTTTAATCTCATCATATCTTTACTTTCTCTTAATTCAGGCTATCAATTTCCGTAGGTTGAGTAACCTGAATCTAAGAGAACCTGAGGACTTGAAGGAATCTGAGGCTGAGAGTAAACCTGATGCTTCTCAGAAAAACCAAGCCAAGAAAAATTTCATAATTTTTGTACTATATCAGCCATTTCTCAATACCAGCACTCTTGACATTTTGGGTTGAACAACTCCGTGTTGCAAAGGACTTTCCCATGCAATATAGGATGGTTACCTGCCTCTCTACCCTTTCGCCCCAAGGTGCCAGTATGATTTCCCCTCACCAGTACTAACAGCCAACAATGTCTCCAAATATAGTCAAATGTTCTCTGTAGGATAAAAATCACTTCATTAAGAACCACCAATATGCAAGAACACAACATGGTTCTCCTATCCTATATAGACTTTTAGAGTAAGCTAATTTTAAGTCTATCTCTAACGCTTAGTAGCTATACAATTTTTAGCAAATAACTTAGCCTCAGTTTCACTTCTTACACTGGAATAAGACTGATTATTCTATCAATTTCAGAGTTACTGAAAAGAAGTAATAATATAAGGCATGTGAAAGTTGCTATGTTAATCATATAGTATAACAGGATTATCAGTGTTATAGATCTGACAGCACTTTTTAAAATTAAGCTTTGGGAGCTAGAGGAATAGCACAGAAGTTAGAGCACTTGCCTAGCAAGCACAAGGCCCTGAGCTCAATTCCCTAGTAACACATAAACTGGGCATGTTGGTGCGTACTTGTATTCACACCACTCAGAAGGCTAAGGCAAGGGGACTGCTGTGAGTTTATGGCTAGCCTGAACTATATAGTGAGTTCAGGACAAGTCTGAACTATAGATGAAACCCTGTCTCAAAAAAAAAAAGAACCTCTATACTGCATTAGACTCTAAAAGAAATAAACCAACCAGGCGATAAGAGAATTATGTAGCAACTAAGGCAAGGACAGATCCTTGAAACCTGGTTTGGTGATCACATTAGTGTCTCACAAAAAGACAGACAAGAACGCCTACTTTACTTCTAATTACTTCCTAAAGAACTAGGCATGGTGGTACTTGCCTATAACCCCAGCACTTGGAAGGCTGAAGCAGGAGGATCACAAGTTCAAGGCAGCCTGGACTACCAACAAGCTCAAGGCTGGCCTGGACTACATGGTGAAACCTTGTCTCAAAAAAAAAAAAAAAAAAAAAATCAGCAGGGCCTAGTGGTGCAAGCTTATAATCCCAGCATTTTGAGAGGCTGAGCAGGAGGATCACAAGTGGAATACTTGCCTGGGCAATCTTAGCAACTTAGTAAGAACTTCTGTCAAATAAACAAGGGGCCTGGTATGTAAGTCAGAGCAAAGGCCTTATGTTTGACTCCCAGTACTGCAAAATAATAATAATAATAAATCAAAAAGAAAAAAAACTAGGGCTGGAGGAATGGCACAGAGGTTAAAGTACTTGTGTGACAATCATAAGGCCCTGGGTTTGATTCCCCCAGCACCATATAAACTGGGCATGGTGGTGCACATGGTGGTGTACACCTGTAATCTCAGAGAGGGCTAAGGCTAGAAGATTGCTGTAAACTCAAGGCCAACCAACCTGAGCTCCACAGGAGTCCAGGGCCAGCCTGAACTACAGAGTGAGACCCTGTCTCCAAAAAAAAAAAAAAAAAAAAAGCTTCCTGAAGTTCACTCTGATCTCCTTCAAATAAGTCAGTAGTCATCAAACAGCAAACAAATCCCCGGGGCTTCATTTAACTTTATAGCTGTTGTCTGTATATTTTCAAATGCACAAAAAAGCGAAAAATTTACTCTACAATGTCCACCAAGATTACCTTTGGAGTCAGATTTAGAATTTAGAGGAGAGTGGCATGTCAAGAGAAATTTTGTTTCTTTTTATATTACTCCACATTATTTAAACAGTGAATTTGTTACTGATTTAGAAACAGATGTACTTACTATTCAAAAATTTTAAAAGCTACTCCAGGATTGAGGACAAAGCAAAAAAAAAAAAAAAAAAAAAAAAAAAAAAAAGTACCTTGATGCAACCACCTAGTAAACTTTTTCATATTTTAAATACCTATTACCTAGATTAAAAACCTTTCTCGTGCATGTGTGATTCTGCGTGTCACTGGGCCTGAATCCAGGGCCCTCACATTAAGCTTCAGCCTGTTCTTTTTGATTTTGAGGTAGTGACTTGAGGCTGGAAGAATTCCTAACAAGCACAAGGCTCAGTTAGACTTCCTAGCATCACATAAGCCAGATATGGTGGTATTACAGTACTGGGTGCATGTAATCCCAGCACTCACGAGACTGAGGCAAGAAGACTGCAGTGAGTCCAAGGCTAGAGCTATATAGTGAATTCAGGACCAGCCTGGGCTACAGAGTGAGACCCTGTCTCAAAAAAAAGAGAGAGAAAGAGAGAGAGAGAGTGACTTTCTAAATCAGTAAGCTGCCCAGACTATACTGAAACTTGCAAAACTCCTGCCTCAGCCTCCCAGCATGCTAGGATTACAGAATGTACTACCATGCCAGGCTTCTCTCCTAATTCTAAAACTAAAAAATAAGAGAACTGTAAATCCATGCAAGAAAAACATAAAACACCACTGGATTTATAGATCAAGTGACAAAGTTAACTGCAAATCTACTACTACCACAATATAATAACATTTAGTTAAATACAGACAGTATTTCTACATTTTAGAAAAGAAAATCTAAACATCTTGATTCTGGACACAAGAGGGAGCAATTTAGCCTGGAATGAGGCTTGTGCTTGTAATTCATTGAGAGAAAACGAATCCAGTCCTACCTTCACATGAGGTGTATCTGGTAGCCATAATATCATCAAGGAAATCTTGGGAAGGACAGAAACAGGTGGGAGCTAATGGAAAAAGCTCCCATGATTTAAAACTTCAGCATATAAATACAGTAGTGTGTAAACAGCTTAAAGCTATGTCGACAATCTGGCTACACATAAGTAAGGGCTGAAGTTCCAAAAGAAAATTAAACTACAAGGACTGCTGGAATAGCACAGAAGTTAGAACACTTGCCTAGCAAGTTCAAAGCCCTTAGTTTGATTCCCAAGTACCACGTAAATTGGATGTGATGGTGTACACCTGTAATCCCAGCACTCAGGAGACTGAGACAGGAGGAATGCCATGTGTTAGAGACGAGCATAGGCTACACAGTTGAGTTCACGATCAGCCTGGACTAAAAAGCAAGACCCTGTCTCAAAGAAAAAAAAAAAAAAGGTTAGAGCTGGTGGCACAGGCCAATAATAACAGGTCAATAATCCCAGGATTCTGGGAGGCAGAGGCAGGAAGATCTTAAATCTGGACCCAGCTTGGTCAACTTAGCAACTTAAGACCCTGTCTAGAAATCAAAACTCAAAAATGGGCTGGGGGAGGTAGCTCAGCGCAAAGGGTCTGTACTCAGTTCCCAGTACCATAAAAAAAGAAAAGAAAAATGAAAAAAAATAGGTTACTTAAAATATAAAGGCATAAAGAGTTAAGAACTTAATATTTACTTCATATCAATCACCATCCTAAGATAAAATTTCTATTCCCCAAATTTCTAACAAAATTTCTAAGAGTCACAGTTTTAATCAGATTTATACTCTTTTAAAAGCACTATGAATTAACTTCAGAATGTAAGTGAATAAATTCAAATAAAATGTGAAGATTCTCCTAGATTATACAGTAAGCCCTATGTAATCTCAAGAGCCCTTATAAGAGGGGGGACAGAAGATCAGAGTCAGAAAAAGAAATGTGAGACAGAAGTAGGATCAGAGAAAGTGAAAGAGAATAATTTGAAAATATTATGTACAACCAGTTTAGAAGAAGGGACCATGAGTCAAGGAATATAAGCCCCCTCTAAAAGATAAAAAATTGAAGGGAAATAATTCTCCCAAGAGCTTTCTGAAGAAACTCAGCCCACTGACACTATGATTTTAGCCTAGTAAAAACCTCCAGAACTGCAGGATAATAAATGTTACGTTAAGCTACTAAATTTATGACAATTTATTGCTAGTAGAAACAGGAAGCTAATACAATGCTCAAAGAACTATCTCCTTAGCTAGAAACACACAGTGATCAAAACTTACCTTCTAAGAGTGAATGATCTCGAACAGCTTCTGCAGCTAACACAGACTTCCCACAGCCTGCCATGCCATATATGGTGACCCATCCTGGTTCGTTTTTCAATTTGGTGAGCTTCTGTTGAATTGCACTCACCAGCTTCTTCCTAGTAACAAAAACAACTGGCCTTTGTGGTACTCCACCTTCACACAGCACTGTCCTTACTGAAATTCAAAACAAGCATAAATGAATAGAAGTTAAATTTCTAAGGAACTCTAAAGTAATACTATAAAATCAAAAAGCACAAGGCTGAGCCCGAGCCTCAGACTACCCAAGAGAAATAAGAAAATGCACCCAGTGCACCCAGCCAACATCTCAGGGACAAGGGAAGGAAGAGAATCCAATACTAAAAGTACCTGTATTGCCTAAAGAAGAAGTAGAACCAAACCAGGTCCAAATTCACATGTGTGAAAAAAGGGAGTGGACTCCCCCCGCTCCCACCCTCAAATTTTCAGTACCAAAGAGGTTGAGGCTCATAGGGAAGATGAAGTCAGGTATGCCAAATAAAGCAGTTGCATTTTCTTTATACAATGAAGTAAAAATCTACTTATCAATCTACTTATGTTTATTAGCAGTTTATATTCTTGACTTATTTTTATCCATTCTATTACTTTCCTATTGATTGAATTTTTATATATTCAAGATACAAATCCCTCGTTGTAGATCCCATTAATACTTCCTCCAGTGTCAGTTGCTTAATTTAACTGTATAGATTATAATCTCATAAATAAAATTTCTCCTTTATTATATTTCATACATTTGTGTCAGTTTTAAGAAATCTTTCCCAAGACTGATCATAAATAAATTTCCTGCACCTGTTCTCAAAAAAGAAAGAATGAAAAAAAGAAAGAGAAAATAAATGAGACTAAATTTCTGACTCTTGGGGCACAGAGAACAAAAGCAAAACTATACCCTTCAAGATGACTACAGACAGGGGGTTGAGAAACAACACAGGGCCCTGGATTCAATTCTCCAGTACCACACAGCAAAGTGTGGTGGTGCACCCTTATAATCCCAGCACTCAGGAGGCTGAGGCAGGAGGATTACTGTGTTTGAGGCCACCCTGGGCTACATAGTGGGTTCAAGAGCAGCACGGACTACAGAGCAAGACCCTGTTGCAAGGGGAAAAAAAAAAAAAAAAAGACTGCAGACAATGGAAGTCTCCATTTTTACCTGCCTTACACATCCAATTACTCCCCAACTCTCTGGCCATTTGTCTAATAATGAAGACTAGGGAGCCAGGTGTGATGGCACATGCCTATAATCCTAGCACTCCAGAGACTGAGGCAGGAGAATTGCTGTGTGTTCGAGGCCAGCCTGGGCTTCACAGTGAGTTCAGGAACAGCCTACACTGCAGAGTAAGACTCTGTCTCACCGATCCCTAGTGTGTACAAGGACGGACACACACACACACACACACACACACACACAGAGAGAGAGAGAGATGCACACAAGTTTGGAAAGAGTGTGGAATTCCTTTCATAGATTTACAGGCTTCGGGTATAGCTCAGTGATTAAAGTGCTTCCTAGTAAGTGCAAAGCCCGGGGTTCAATTCCTGGCACTACATAAAAATTAGCCAAGCCTGATGGCACAAGCCTGATGGCACAAGCACTTGGGAAAGACTAAGGCAAGAGCACTGCTATGAGTTCAAGGCCAGCTGAGCTACACAGAAAAAAAAAAATCTTTAAAAAAAATACGTATATAAGGCTGGAGGTGGCATAGTGGTTAAGGTACTTGCCTAGCAAGCTCAAGTCTCTGAGTTCAATTCCCCAGCACCACGCAACCAGGCGTGGTGGTGCATACTTGTAATCCCAGCCCTCAGGAAGCTGAGGCAGGAGGACTGCCATGAATCCAAGGCTAACACGGGCAGACTGTCCTGAGTTCAAGGCCAGCCTGAATTTCATAGTAAGTTTAGGACAAGCCTGGGCAACAGAGTGAAACCTTGTCTCAAAAAAAAGTATGTATATGTGTATGTACACACACACGCACACACACGCACACATTTCTCTGTTTTTTTTGTGGTACAAAAATTGAACCAACAATGACCTACATATTCAGCCCTTTTTGTTTTTATTTTGAGTTAGATCTCATTACACTGCCCAGGCTGGGCCCAAATTTATAATCCTCCTGCCTGGACTTCCCAGATTACTGGTATTACAGGCCTATGCCACTAGGTAGGCCTGGCTAAGAATACAGATTTCTCAAGATTTTTATTTTTTCCTATAAACTCTATATGTACACAGAACTACAAAATAAATAAGAGCCTACAGCTAGTCTTATTATCTCTAAAAATTAAAATTTTTAACTTTAGCAGTAAATAATTTACTAGGGAAGGAGAACATGTGAGTGTTAACATGGACCTATCCAAAAAATATTTAAATGAAAACACCACTATAATTTTTCCATATGCATTTTTCAGTGAACCGGTAACGCTCTTTTCAGAATATTACATCTACAATCAGACAAATCTGCACAAAAGTAGCTATCGTGATAGCAATGTGTCAAAAGGTATCAAGGATACAAACCGTATGAAGTTATTCCACAGACTGAATCTTTGTCACTGGAAGAAGGAGGAACAGGAATGCCACCAAGGAGAAGGGCAGCAAGATCTTTATATCCTTCGTGTAGCAAAGCATTGTAGAATGATATGTAGGAATAATTATCTTTGGTAAGTATCATTTTAATTAGCACAGCTGCTCGCTGATGGTTAGTGGGCTAAAAAAAAATTCAGTATTTTAGTATATAGCAATAAATTGCTATATGAATACACTAGCAACATAAATTAGTGGAGATGAGTACAAATTATAAAATTCTTTTAAAAAATTAAGGGAATATAGATGGCATCAAAGGGCTTTACCTGGTTTCTTACTTTTTCTTCCTCTGATATTGTTAAAACTCCATCACTAATCATGTGATCCATGATGTAGGATGTTTTGATGTCCTTCTCCAGAGCTTCTCGATGTTGAAGCAAACAATTTCGAGCTTTTGCATCCATCCTGTCTCAAATTTTTGTCTCTCTGAGCTGTCAACCATGAGCTACAGGCAAAACACCAAAATATTTGTCAGGACAGTAAATATATGAAAAGATGTGTAACCTCACTGGTAATCAAAAAGTATAAAGCAAGCTTGATTTTTCTTTCCTAAGTCTTTTAAAAATTAACAAAAGTCAAAGTTTTGAAAGGTGTAAGAAAAAAATTCTTATATATTACTTCAGGAAAGTAAAAAATGAGGGCTATAAGAATAGCTCAGCAGCTAAAGCACTTGCCTAGCGAGCACAAGGCCCTGGATGCGATTCCCCAGAATGGCATAAACCACGTGTGGTGGCACACAACTGTAATCCTAGCACCTCAGAGGTCAAGCAGGAGTACTGCCATGTGTTCAACGTCAGCCTGGGCTAGAGTCAGCTCAGTACTGGCCTGCCTCAAAAAAAAAAAAAAAAAAAAAAAGGTTGTGACTTTTCTGGAAGGAAGCATATGGTATAGAAGTGGCTGGGTTTGGTGGCAGGAGGATAAAATACACACACACACACACACACACACACACACACACAAAAGAAAAAGAAATATTCAAAATAAGCATTTTTTTTGTAACTCAGAAATCCCACTTCTAGTAACCTACCTAAGAGACAGTAACAAGGTATGCAAAAATATCCACAGAAAGGCTTACTGGAGAGAGTTAAGGTGAGGAAAAAAAATGAACACAACCGAATGTCTACCACTCTAAATGGATTTTTTAAAAACTAGGAGATATGTGTGTGTGGGGGGGGGGTGGTATATGTGTGTGTATACATACACTTAAGGCACATTTTTATGTGCTGGCATGGAAAGATGTTCACAACACATTGCAAGTTGAAAAAACAAACATGATCCCATAAATGACAAAAAATGTGCTTTGGTATCAAATAAATGTTTTAAGGTTTTTTCATCAAATGTTGGGCCTACTGAGTACTAAAATTTGGGACTGAACTGGAGAAATGGCACTGAGGTTAAAGTGCTTGCCTAACAAGCGCAAGGCCCTGAATTCGATTCCCCAGCACCACATAAAGCCAAGGGCATGGTGGCACACACCTGTAATTGCCCTGAGTCCAAGGCTAGCCTGTGTAACAGTCAGGTCAGACCACTCTAGGCTACAGACCAAGACTATCTCTCATAAAAGAAAAGGGTGCTGAATTTTATCAAAGGCTTCTTCTGCATCAACTGAGAAGATCAAGTGGTTTGCAAAAGAAAGGAACAGGCAGTTCGCAGATGAAGAACTTCAAATGGTCAATAAATACATGAAAAGATGTTCCAACACCCTTAGTCATTAGAGATATGCAAATCAAAACATCACTAAGATACTATCTAACTCCAGAGAGATTGGTGTATATCAAGAACACAAACAGTGCCTGTGGGGGAAAAAGAACCCTCCTGCACTGCTGGTGGGAATGTACACTGGTACAACCAGTATGGAAAGCAGTATGAAAGTCTATCAAAAGCCTGGAAATAAATATCCTCTTCAATCCAGCGATACCACTTCTGGGAACATTCCCCAAAGATTTAAAAAAAAAAAAACATATAACAAAGATCCACGTATACTATACCCATGTTCATAGCAGCACAACTAACAATAGCTAAAATGTGGAAGACACCAAAATACCCATCAACAGACTAATGGATACACAAATTGTGGTATTTATACACAATGGAATACTACAAATCTGTAAAGACAGATAGGTTGGAGGCTTTTGTAGGTAAATGGAGGCAACTTGAGACCATCATGCTTAGTGAGGTAAGTCAGAAGCAGAAGGTGAAATATCAAATGGTCTCCCTGATATGAGAAACCCAGATTACAATTATTTCATAGAACTTAATGTGGGAAACTATGAGAACTGAAGGGGGGGTCAAAAAGAGAGAAGGGAAGGATTTGTAACTTTGCCATGATATGTATGTGCACAAAATACTCAACATCAATGTAAGCTTTTTGTTTTGCACTAATACACATCAATAAAATGGGGGAAAAGATTTGGGATTTTTTTCCTCCCCCCTTTTTTGTACTTTTCTACATTATCTTAATTTTTTCAACATAACCACTTTTACAATAAAAATACTTTAAATATTTCCTTTTTATGATTTTACAAGTGAGGCTGGAGGAATGGCTAAACGGTTAAATAGCTTGCCTAGCAAACACTAAGTCAAGCGCTAAGTAACCAAGTTTGATTCCCCAGCACCACATAAGCTGAGCATGGTGGCACATGCCTGTTATCTCAGCACTTGGGAGGCTGAGGCAGGAGGACTGCTATGAGTCCAAGGCCAGCCTGGGCTCCATAGTGAGTTCAGAACCAGCCTGGACAGCAGAGCAAGGCCCTGTCTCAAAAGAAAAAATAATTTTTTTTTTACAAATGAATGACTATCCTTTTTTTTTTTTGAGACAGGGTCTCGCTCTGCAAACTAGGCCCTGAACTCACTATATAACCATGCTGGCCTCAAACAGGCAATCCTCTGGCCTTAGCTCCCAAGGGCTGGAATTACCAGCATGCGCCACCACACTTAGCTTATGTGATGCTGGGGGATAGAACCTGGGCTTTGCTCTTTATCCACTGACTTATTCTCTTTAGCCACTAAACTACACCTTTGCCTCCAGTCCCTTAAGGATCATTCTTAAGCCCTATTGTTCAGGAATTTCTCATTTTCTTTATCCAACATAAACTTAAACATAGCATTGTTGGATTTACTGGTTCTCAACCAAAGTGGGTGTCAATTCTAGGTCTTCATCATGAGTAAACACATTCTTACAAAGCAACAGGAAATACATTCTGATGTCATTTCTTGGACTGAGATAACAAAAGAGTAATACTCTTATTTTTTTCCCTTACCACTTCTTTAAGACAAGGTTTCTTTATGTAGTCTAGACTGGCCTTTAACTTACTAAATTACTCAGGATGACCTTAAACTTGGAGATCCTCCTGCCTCAGCTTTCCTGAGTACTGGAATTATAGGCATATGCTAACATGGGCCCAAAGTAACACTGTGTACAGCAGAAGGACCCAACCTGAGGCCCACTGTTTTTGTACCCTTTTTTGTAATATTACAATGAAAAAAATGTTAAAGGAAGGCTTAGCACACATATACATTTTATATATATATATATATATATATATATATATATATATATATATAAATGTGGCTTAAGATAGTTCCTATTCCCTCAAAAAGAAGAGGAAAGGGGCACAGCAAGACACACACTTTGGACACTTCTGCTTTACAGCAAAACACTTTTAAGTTTCTACAAACTTTATTTCAAATAAAGTGCAAATTTTTTCATGGGCATAAAGACCCGGTTCAGAATGTTTGCAAGTTTTTAAAACAGCAACAGACCTCTATCGAGAGAGTTCTAGTAAAAGAACTCATTCATTCAAAACGCATTTGAACCCCTCTTACATGCCAGGCACTGTGAGCACAAATATTAAGTCACATCCTGAAAGAATTCACAATCTAGTAAGAGGAAAAGAAAGACAGTTGGAATTGGAATATCCGAAGCACAAATCATATATAAGCACAAGAAATTTAGAGACCATAGAAGGGCAGAAATCATTAGGCTTGGAAAGTGTTTTAAAAATCACCTAATGCAGCACTTTCAAAAATAGGGCAGTAAGATATTCGCCTATGTCTACCAAGGTCCATACAACGTCCAAGATTGGCAAGAAACTAGTAAAATAAAGTTATGATCAGAATCAAAGCTAACATAACTGCACAAAATACTAAAAGATTTTCAAAGCATCCCACCTTTTGTAACCATGAAAATAGAAAACTACCCTCTTCATATATGTAAAACACAAAGTAAAAAAGAAAGTTCATCCAGGAAAACGAATAGTCTAGTACTTCCTCTTTTGATAATTTCTCTTCCTGGTACAGAAGCCAGGATGGTAACCAAATGCTCCAAGTCTCCGAATTCTCGGTCCCCGAAATCTGCTACTGGATCGCCAGAAACACCGGCTCAGGAGGAAAAGCGAAAAGGTCAACTCACCCACAGCTTCACGCCGGGATCTTACCGGGAACAGCAGCCTTTCGGGGGCACGGCGCGGAGAGTCGAGGCCCGCGGGGGGAGCGGCACAGGGGACTCCAACAGGGATGCGGGAGCGGAGCAGCGGCACCCCAGAGCCCGCGCCTGGACAGGTCCGGGCCCGTCAGGTGCCGCCCGCGGGTCTGCAGCCCGGGCGGGAAGAATTCCCGCAGCCTTCCGGGGCGCGGAGAGGGCGCGCCTCTTCGGCGGCCGGACCCCCCAGGCCTGACCCGCGCGCCTCCCTCGAGTGGGCTCCACCCCAGGACGCAAAACAAAGGCAGGACCGCCACTCGGGCTGCCCAGCCTCCCCGCGGGAGCTACCCTCGCCAAGAGCCCCGCGCCACTCGCGAGCTGCCGCGGGTACTCCGGCTCGCGCAGGTCGCCGACCGCCCGGGCTCCTCACTCGGGCTCCCTCAGTCCGCCCGCCCAGGAATCCAGCATTCGCCTCCACGGTTACCTCCCCCTCTCCTGCTCAGGACCGCGGCGCAGTCAAAACCTGCGCGGCCCGCCCAGCTCCGCCGGGGCGCGCCCGTCCATGCAAATGCACACAACCCTTGCCCCAAGGGCGGCCGCCGCGCGCGCTCCCGCGACTGGTGCCAGCGCGCGCACGGTGAGCCGCCCTCCCACCCGGCGGCGGGGGCGTGGCTACGCCACGGGTCCCTCCGCGTTCCAATCAACGGAGGAGGAGGCAGCGGCGCTCTTTACGCGGCGCGCGCGGCCCCACACCGTGCCCAGAGGTCCTGGAGGCCTGCGCGCAGCCGCGAACTTCAATTTTTTTTTTTTTCACACGGCGCAGTTACGCCTAGAGGGAAGAGGTGGTCTCAACTGGAGGAAGCAAGAGTCTGGGAAATGTAGTGGCGAAGCGGAGAGGATGGCCGCGAGAGGAAAGGGGCTGGGCCTGGGCGGTGCCAAGGCTGCGAAGGGGCGTGGCTTCCCGGCTGGCCTCCCGCAGCCACGTCCCGCTTCCCGGGCTCAGTCCCTGTCCCGGGGCTGTGGTCCTCAGAGCGTCCGGACATGTCGGAGATGAAGAGCCGGAAGAAGCCGGGGCCCAAAGCAGCCCCTGCGGAGTCCGGGAAGCGGAGCGAGGGCGCGAGAAGCCCCGAGGCCCGGCGCCGCAGCGATCCCCGCACGGGCCTGAGCCTGCTGTCGCTGGGGACGTGCCTGGGCCTGGCCTGGTAAGTTCGCGCGAGGTCGTCGGGCCCCCAGGCTGGGCGTCCCCTGGCGTCCCACCCGAGTCTGCGGCGCTGCGCCCGCCCTCATCCCGAAGCGAGACCCGGCCCAGCTCCTCCTTTAGCTGTGGGGCTCATTTCTCGTAACGCGTTGCTCCCCGTTCGAGTTGCACGCCCCTGTCGCTCAGCTGGAGTTGAGCCTAACGCCGCAGATTTTCGGCCACGCTTTATTAAGCACCTTCTACATGTCAGAAGCTTTCGCGTGTGGTAAACCGTTACTTACTGCCCGCTCCGCCGCCCGGGACGAATTTGCCCCACCCCATCCAAAAACGCTGGACAGATGAGTGTGCATCCGTGAACGGGTTCATTGTGATCTCAGAGCTACAAGTTAGTAATAGCGAAGTAGAACAGTTTTCGTATTTTGATTCATTGCATATATTATGAATATACCTTTTTTTCCTAAATAACACATTCAGCTGTAGCACTGTAAAGCCAGAGAAGCACTGTATAGCACTTGTGTTCATTTATGATTAAACATTTAGAGACTTTAAACAGCGATTTATTAGTATCAAGAAAAATGAGTATTAGAAATCACCTTGAATAGCTTATTGTTTTCTTTGGAAATAATCTATTTCATTTTAATAAGACTGACATTGTAATATAATTTCCCAGCACTTCTCACTAATTCATGTTCAGTAAAAATTACAAATAGTCTTCAAGAGTAATGAGATTCTAAAGGAGACTCTGGACAGCCTCTAATCTACATTTTAATGCTACTGCATTTTGAATTTTAGTTTACTGGTTACTCATCTCCAGTTGTGTTTTTAGGTAATAAAACATTTGTTATAATAATGTAAGTACAGATCGTTAAATATTGTCTCCAAAAACTTTATTTTACTACTGTGTGGAATATTTAATTTTTACCTAAATATAATAAATGTACTAGATTGTTTTAAATAAACCCTTACACCTTAAGGTCCCTGCCCTTTTGTAGATAATTATTTTAAATGCTCTTTTTTTTTAAACACAGGTCTTGCTGTGTAGTCCAGGCTCTGGTCCTCAACTCACTGTGTAGTCCAGGCTGGTATTGAACTCACAACAACCTACCTCAGCCTCCAAAGTGATAGAATTACTAAGGCATGTGCTACCACACCTGCCTAATTTTTATGTGGTGCTAGGGAATCAAACCCAGGGTCTTGTGTGTGCTAGATAGGCAACATAATCACCAAGCCACACCCCAGCCCCTAAAAATGCATTTTTGTTTGAAAGTTATTGGTTAAAAGAACTAAATAGGTCAAAAGATATGTTGCTTCTCTCTGAAACCTTATGCAACTGAGTTTAGTTGCTAATGTTTTAATTTAGCTCTCAAGTATCAGAACTTCTTATTTCTGAGAGTTAAGTTCCATCAAGAAGTATTCAGCTTTTCAATAATTTAGGAGAAAAAAGGTCTGAATAGGAAACTAAACTTAAATAGAAACTTAAAAAGTAGAAGCAAATGCTTCATCTCAGAAATTTACCAGTAGGGTTTTTTTTTTCCGTATTGTCACAAAAATATGTCACATTTATTAAACTTCTTTTGAGCTGTTATCTTTGTAAAATGAAAAAAAATGAATCAAAATTAATTGTAGGATTGTAGGTGCAGCTTAATGGTAGAGAACTTGTATAATGTGAATGACGCCCTAGGTTTGTTCACCAGCACGGCCTCCCACAAACAAAGTATTTTTTTAAGTGGGCGCACTCTATAGCTGTTCCTAACATAGGTGATGCTTATTTGCTGGTGGGAAATCTTTTGCCACAAGAATTAGATTATATGTACTTTGGATGCTGTTTACAGCAGAGTATTTGTGGTAAACTTTGGGATAAAAATTTATCCTGTTACAGGGTGGAGTATAGCTCAGTGATTAGTGCACTTGCCTAGGAAACATAAGACCCCAGGTTCATCCCCCAGCACCACATAATACTTGGATGGCATATGCATATAAACCCAGCACTCACTCAGGAGACTGAGTCAGGAGAATTGCTGTGAGTTTGAGGACAGCTTGGGCTACTTAGTGAGTTCCGGACCAGTTTGGACTACAGAGTGAAACCCTGTCTTAAAAAAAAAAAAAAAATCCTGTTAAAACATTTTCCAAATAATTGTTTTTTTTTTTTTCTGTATTGGAAGTTGAACTGAGGGCCTTGTACATGCTAGGCACCACCACTGAGCTACCTCCCCAATGCCTTTTTTAGCTTTTGAGACACTAACTCACTAAATTACCTGGGGTAGCCTCAAAATTCCTCCTGCCTCAGCCTTCTGAGTAGTGGAGATTACAGCTATACTCACTACACTTGGCTGTCATCTCATAAAACAAATACACACTAGAATTATAACAAAACCACTGAGATCTCTAGCCATAGAGCATACCAGCATCTAAAAGCTAGACCAATCTTTATTAAATGCTTACTCAGCCAGGCATGATGATGGCATATACCTGTAATCCCAGTACTGTGGGACAGGCAGGAGGATCACAAGTTTGAGCCCAAGCTGGACAACTTATCAAGACCATGCCTCACAATTAAAAAAAAAAAAAAAAAAAGACTAGAGATACAGCTCAATGTGAAGGCCCTGGGTTCAATTGCAAATACTGTAAAATAATAATAAATGCTTACTGTGCTGACACCATCCTGGTTGTTAAAATACAGTAGTGCATACTTGTGTCTGGAGTCTAGAAAGACCACTTATACATCCTCTCACACTTTGTCTCATTGAGAGGAAAAAGTCTGAGCCTTTCCCCTGTGATGGATTTCAAAGCATCACAAGGTAGAAGTGTCTTCGAACCTATATAGTCTTTGGTTGTGTGGAAAACAAATAGAAGTAATACAGAGGGAACTTAGAGATACTTCTGTATCTGTTCTCTGCTAGTCCTGATAAAGAAACCTAGGTCAAATTGACAGTAGATACTAGAGATTACAGATGTCCAAAAACAGGGCTTTGAATATCAGGTTTCTCACATAAACCATGGCAGGGAATTTGCTCTCAGTAAATAAAAAGGAGATTCTGTGTGGTGGCCTAGCAGTTTGGAAGGAGGGCCACAAGGCTTAATGGTAATGGCCCTAAGTGGTAACCCTGGAAAGTCCATAACAACATCTTCCTTTGGTTATTTGCTTCTCTTTCATTATTAAGTTGAAATAAAGCTAGCGAAGATCCTTTATTTGTAATTCTTTGAGAATCATCAAAAGTACTTACAGGAGCTATACCAAAGCAATGCACACCTTCTATTACCAAGACTCTATACTGCTGAGATCTCTGTAGACTACAGTGGATGATGGAGTGGGAAAGATTTCCTCTCAGAACAGCTCAAATGAAAGTACCCAATTAAACTCCTCAGTCCCTTTCTCCTAACTCAAATACTTATAAGAATTCTTGAGGCTGGGGGAATGGCATAGAAATTGGAGCACTTGCCTAGCAAACACAGGCCCTGAGTTCTTTTTCCCCACAGCCACATAAGCCAGGCATGGTGGTACATGCCTGTAATCCCAGTAGTCAGGAGGTTGTAGCAGAAGGATGGCTGTGAGCTCAAGGCCAGGCTGGGCTACATAGTGAGGTCAGGACCGGCCTGGACTACAGAGTGAGACCCTGTCTCAGGGAAAAAAAAAAAAAAAAAAGGAACAGTATGATGAGGAGGCCCAAAAGCAGAATGAAAGAATGCTGCTCTTTTAATGACCTATAAGTGATCTAATCCATTTATTCCATACTTTAGTTACATAAATTCAACCCTGGTTATGCCTACTGTTCTAATGGGACCAGGCCTAGGCTTGAATCAAGCACAAGCAGAAGGGAGCCCTGCTCATTTATACAGCTATAATCATGTCGGAGGAGTGAAAAAACTATTGCAGAAAATAGTCCCAAAGAAAGGACCAAGGTACTTAAAAAGACTAGCTGATGTGTGACACTCTAGGCATTGTCCTGTGCACTTTTATAAAAGTGAACCTATTTAATCTACAACAATCCTGTGAAATCAATTTTGTTATCTCCACTTTACAAATGAGGAAGCAGCTGAGCTTGGTGACACAGGCTTGTAAGCCAGAGCTCTTGAAGGCTGAGGCAGGTGGATCACAAGCTCAAGCCTAGCTTAGGCAACTTAGTGAAACCATGTCTCAATTTTTTTTTAAAGGGCTGAGGATATAACTCAGTACAAGGACCCTGGTTTCGATCCCAGTGTGGCAAGAACAAAATAAAAATAAATTTTAAAAGAAGGGAACATCAGCAAATACAATATTTAACTTGCCCATGGTGGTTATACTTCTGGTAAGTGGCAGAGCCAAGATAGTCCAGTTACATACAGTTTTTAGTGAGAGAGAAGGGGACTGGAGGTTTAACCCAGGGCCTTCGCACTGGATTGCATCACCAGTCTCTCTTTTTCTCTCTCTCTCTCTCTCTCTCTCTCTCTCTGAGGCAGGGCCAGTCTCACCAGGTTGGTGAATTGTCCAGGTTGGGCCCGAGCTTGTGACCCCCCCTGCCTCCAATTTGCAGAGTGCTGGGTTTATAGGCA
Source organism: Ctenodactylus gundi (assembly GCA_004027205.1). Taxonomy (NCBI): domain Eukaryota; kingdom Metazoa; phylum Chordata; class Mammalia; order Rodentia; family Ctenodactylidae; genus Ctenodactylus; species Ctenodactylus gundi. The sequence goes on from PVKB01000031.1 coordinate 815,399, forward strand.
TGTATCACACACCTAGCTGAGCTACACGCTTAACCTATGTGTATGTTGCCTCCCTTTAATAGTAATGCAAAATAAAGCTGACGCCCTAGAAATAGAGATCCGCCAGTCCAAAGTGGACTTTTTCTTTTCTACTAGACATTCTAACTATTAGCAGACCCTAACTGTATGTCTTTTACCCTCATCTAGATGAGAGCATTGTGCCAGGAATGGTGGCCCATGCCTGTACTCCTGGCATTCCAGGAGGGTGATGCAGGAGGAGGATGTCAAGTTTGAACCCAGCCCGAGCAATTTAATGACCTGAGACCCTCTCTCAAAATCAAAAGTAAAAATGGGCGGGAAATGTGTCTCAGTGTGCAAGGCCCTGGGCTCAATCCTGAGCACGACCAAATAGAAAAGAAAAGAAAGAAAAGGAAAGGAAAGGAAGTGCAAGGAAGCAAATAAGCAAGCCTGTCAGTTTTGAGAACTTGGTTCTTCAAAACTGGCTTAACTTTGTGCTGGTTTGTCTTATGCATTATTCACATGTAGCAAGGGTGAATGTTTATTGTTTTAGTGAGAACTTACTCTTTTTTTTTCTTCAGTAGTGGGAGTTGAACTCAGGACTTCTGCAGTGAGCTACATTCCAACCCTTATTTTATGTTTATTTAGAGACAGGTTCTCACTAAGCTGCCAAGCTGGATTCAAACTTCCCTTCCTTCTGTCTCAGCCTTCAGCCTCCCAGAGTGCCGAATTACAGGGTACACCACTGTACCCATCTAACGTTACATAGTTTTCTTAAGTCTTTCATCTAATGCTTGAGTTTGAAGAGAAATCCAAAGGTAGACAACTTTAAAATATATAATAAAATTGTAAACTCTGTAATGTATTTTTATGGTGAGTCAGCTTTTATATGCTATTATAACAATGATTTTATTCAGAATAAACTTGCTGATCTATAGGATAAATTCATGAAGTAAAGCTGTAGAGTAATGGCTGATAAAGCTATCAGTAGTCCCTGAAATTAACTTTTGTTTCTTTAATATGACCTCAGGTAATCCTATAATCTGATCAAAACAAAGCAATTTTTAAAATGCAAGAATGAGACAATCTATTAAAAATACAGGTCTGCCCATCCATGTCTGAAACTTAGGAAAATAAGACTTTCTAAAGTTAATACTGGCTAGGTGTCATGGCACATGTCTATAAAGTCCAGCTACTCATGAGGCTGGGTGAGGATTCCAAATTTGAGGCTGTCCTAGACAATGATGAGACTCTGCCTCAAAAATAAATGTTTAGAAAAAAAAATACTGACATACAGAAGAAAAATCATTCTGCATTAATTATGGAACCTGGGATTATAAGTATCTCATAGACATTAATCTGCATCATCAAAAGAAATTTATTAAATCTTTATCATTTTCCCATTTTATTGATAGGTATATATGCAATACATGTTTACAATGAACTTGAGTATTTTGTGCACATATATATCGCAGCAAAATTACAAATCCTTCCCATCTCCCTTTTTGACCCTCCCACACCCTTTCCCTGCCCACTAGTTCTTATTATTCCCCCTATTTTGTTCTATGAAATGACTGTGATCTGGGTTTCTCATATTAGAGACACCATTCAATATTTAACCTTCTGCATCTGACTCACTCTACTGAGCATGATGGTCTCAAGTTGCCTCCATTTACCTGTAAAAGCCTTGAAGCTATATATAGAGAGGTAGTATTCCACTGTGTAAAATCTTATCAACATTTTTAAAGGAAAAAAAGTCCATTTTGTCCCTTTTTTCCCTTTTGTTTCTTTTATTAGCATGTATTTACAATACATAATAGTAACAATCAGCTTGAGAAATCATTGTATTTACTACATGTCACATCTTGATCATTTTTGCTTCCCTTCCCTGCCCCCTCCAGGTCCCCCACTTCCTATTTCCCTCTCCACAAATTTTATCTTCTTAATTTCTTCCATCTCTTTTACTTTTTCTAATGGGTTGGTTTGCCCATCATAGAGAAATCATGTGATATTTAATCTTCTGTGTCTGATTCATTTGACTAAACATAATGGTGTCAAGGTGCATCCATTTTACTACAAAAGATTCAGATTTATCTCTATGGCAGAACAATAATAAGCTGTGTAAATATACCACGTCTTCTTTATTCAGATATGATGCACAAGCTGCTTCCAAGATTTAGCTGTTAGAAGTTGTGCTGTTATAAACATGGATATGCACATATCACTCTTGTATGCTGACTTTAACTCTTTTGGGAAGATTCCCAGAAGAGGTATAGCTGGGTCAAATGGGGTATCTATTTTCCATGTTTCAAGGAATCCTAGTGGTTCCCGTAATAACTGAACCATCTTACAGTCCCACTGGCAGCGTGGAAGTGTTCCTTTTTCTCCGCAACCTTACCAGCATTTGTTGCATTTTGCCTGTTTTATAGTTTTACTTAACAATTAAGACTAGTGATGCTTTTTATAAGATCAAAACACCACCACAGGGCTGGAGACAATAGCTCAATGGTATAGTGCTTGCCTTGCTTATGTGAAGCCCTGGGTTCAGTCCACAGGACCAAAAGAAAAAAGAGGGAAAAACACTTTTGAAAGAATACACAAGGTTCAGATAGTTATGCTTAGAAGTCTGCATCTCTGCATTAAGCTTCAAAATTTCTGTGTGTGCGTGTGCGTGTGTATGTATGTGTGTGTGATTAACCCAACCATTTACTTTTTTTTGAGGCAAAGTCTCACTCTGCAGCCCAGGCTGATCCTGAACTCACTGTGCACCCCAGCCTGGCCTAGGACTCATGGCAATCCTCTTGCCTCAGCCTCCTGAGTGCTGGGATTATAGGTTGCACCACCACGCCCAGCTTGTGTGGTGCTGGGGAATCAAACTCAGGGTCTTGCGCTTGCTTGGCAAGTGCTTTAACCACTGAGCTATTTCTCTAGCCCCATAGGTGTGTACTACCATGCCCAGCCCCCAGCCTTGACTTTATTTTAGTTATTTTATTTTATTTTTTCAATAGTAGAGATTGAACTCTGCACCTGCACACTAAACTACATCCCCAACCCATCTAATTTATTACTATTTTTTAAAAGTTTTTAAATTTTGATACAGGGTATCCCAAAGTTACCCAGGCTGGGCTCAAATTTTTGATCCTCCTGTCTCAGCCTCCCATAGTTCAGGGATTACAGGCCCAACAGCCCTAACTTAGAATGACATCTGGGAGTGGGGAAAGGCGATACTGCATGTCTGTAATCTCAGGAGGATCATAAATTCAAGCTTAGTCTGGACAACGTAGCAACTTTTTGAGACCCTGTCCCAAAGTAGAATAATAAAAAAGGTTCAGCATAAAGGCCCTAGGTTCAGTTCTGGTACCTCAGTGGGAGGCCAGGGGCCGACCTCTACAGTACATCTGTATGAGTCATGTTGTTGAGTCTAATCACCTGGAGCATTTACACGGCATGCACTGCATATGTATCGTCATTGTGACGATGGTTCTCTTGGTTTCATACTTCTTTTTTTCATAATTCTCTTATGTCACAGCTGATCACTATCACCTCTCTTCCATTCTGCTTTTCATAAGTCTACTCTTTATATTTTAGCTTTGAAGTACTTTTTAGATAACTCCACTTCTGCATTTCTGATTTCTCCTGTGAAACATTTAGTTTCTAGATATTGCAAAAAAATACTGAGTGCAATGATACTATCCTAAACAGTTCACTCTGACTTCCTTCAAAATAGTTCTGGTGCAGACATCAGCTAGGGGTAGCATACTGCCTTACTCACTGGGCCAGGGAACTGTGAAGAAAGGCTAGTTTGCTCCTGTTTGTACGAGTTGAACCAGTCCCTGCCATGTAGTAGGCCATCTGAATGCTGAAATGCACTGACAAGAGTTGCAGCTACCTGTGCTAGAATCTGTGTTCTTCCTAGGAATGAATATAATAAATAGTTCTGTGCAATTCAAATTTAAATGGAAATGAATTGGGAAATAGTGATATTTTTTCTTTTCCAGGTTTGTATTTCAGCAGTCAGAAAAGTTTGCAAAAATGGAAAACCAATACCAGTTACTGAAAATAGAAAGCAATGAATTCCAAGGACTTCAAAGTAAAATCAGTTTAATTTCAGAAAAGGTAATTATTAACTTATCTGGGGACCTTACTCTTTCACTTCCCCTTCGCTGTGCTTCTGCTCTAGCTCAGAACTTCTTTCCTTCTGACCTTTCAACTATTCCTACGTCAATCCAACTGGTCTTCCTATCGCTTGACATTCTTCCGCTGATTCAGCTGAGACTCAGATTGCATTTTTGTTTTGGGGAGGTTTTATTGGTTCTTAGTTTTGTTTGTTTTGCTTTTTTGTTTCCTTGTTTTGTTTTGTTCTTGTGTTTTGAAGACAGGGTCTCACTCTGTAGTCCAGGCTGGTCCTGAACTCACTGTGCAGCCCAGGCTGTCCTTGGACTCAGCCATCCTCTTGCCTCAGCCTCCCAAGCACCAGGATGAAAGGTGTGTGCCACTGTGCCCAGTTTATGTAGTGCTTGGTAACTGAACTTAGGGCCTTGCACCTGCTAGGCAAGCAGTCTAACTGCTGTGCTATTCCTCCAGCCCTCAGATTGCATTTTGAAAGGACAAAGATTTTAGTGTCGGGTGCCTAAAACATTCAAACTATGTTTAAACAGTAGGTGTAAAAATAGAATATAACACTTATCCAAAAAATGCCATTTTTTTCATACTTTCCACCTTTAAGGATACATATATGTGTGCGTAAGGATGATCTACCTAAAAGTAAGTGTTGATTCTGAGGCCAAATGCGTTCTAGTAAAAATAAAAATAACACTCATGTCTCTGACTTGTTTCTTCAACTTGCTAGTAGTGATTTCCACCAGATGTGTTGTTACTGTGATTCTCAGAAATGTGAAACAAAAAGTTTTTTGTAACTCTCACAGCTGTGATCAGTGAGATATCCTGTGGGCCTTGTCTGCTCCTAGGCACCAGGCTGTCACTTGCCTTGTGTGTTCATGTATTCAGCATGGAACCTATACTCATATCATGGGGTAGACCAGGACTTGTACTTGGCACTGGAGTGGACTGGATGTTATGAATCTAGACAGGCATGCAGTGGAGGGTCTAAGTCCCTGTAACCTCGTGCACAGTAGAAGTATGTAATCCCAGAAGAGAAAAGCCAGGGGTCACAATTAAGCATCTCTCACACATGCCAGAGTCCTTGGAAATAAGCTTAGGAGTTATATGTATTTTGTTTGTTTAGAGACAGGTCTCACTCTGTAGTCCAGGCTGATCCTGAATATACACCATGCCTGGCTTATGTGGTATGGGAGTCAACTCAGGGCCTTGCATTTGATATAGGCAAGCACACTGACTGCTGTGCCATTCCTCCAGCCCCATAACCTGGCCAGTTGTTCACTCTGTTAATGCGTCAGATTTCAGAGTCACTTTTAAGTTTTTCCTGGTTGCCCCCATGACTTATCTCTCCTGTAAGCATTTGTTGTTCCCTAAATGTTACAATTGTGACGACAACCCTTGCACACTGTGATCTTGTTGGTTCTTCTCCCTTACTGCTTAGTGCAGCTGTTGCATCACACCCCGCCCGCTGAACCCAAGGCTGGATGCATGCTAGGCAAGTGCTCTGCCGCTCAGCTGCATCCCCAGCCCTCTCATCTTGTGTCTCTAATTCTCTAGTACCTAGAAATGAACTAGTTCACAGAAGGCATTCAGCCGATCTTTCGGGAACTCTAGAATATATGATGTAGAGGGTCCAAAATGGTATTTTCCTTATTAAGTAATAAAATCAATGACTTTTTTTTTTGAGACAGTCTCCCTCTGTAGTCCAGGCTGGTGTCCAACTCACTGTGTAACCCAGGCTGGCCTCAAACTCAGAGCAGTCCTTCTGCCCCAGCCTCCCAAGTTCTGGGATTATAAGTGTCAATGCGAAAACATTTGTTTTGGGTCACCCTCGCCCCTCCTCCTGCTTGCAGGGGAGTTTCTACTTTCTACCTCACTTTCTCCCTTGTACTTATCCTAATAAAGTTACTTTCTACACCCCACCCCACCCCACCCCCCAAAAAAAAGTTTTTCTTTGCTTTAAAGAGAAAGAGTTTATTTTGAAGCTAAATATGAGTGGCCCAGGCCCAGGAACATACACTCAGGTTTCCCTGAACACCATGTTCCAATGAGTAGCAACTAAATACAGTATTTGTAGTTACAGAATAGAAGAAAATCATAAATCAAAGCAAAATTTAAAAACACTGGTAGCAGCTGGGGAAATCTCTGCTGTAGACCTCCGATGCTGTCTCAGGCATTCTTAGCGCTCTCTGGCTGGTGGAAGCCAGGGGTTTTGTTTTTACATCTCAAATGAGCTACTTAGTAATTACATTAAAGGAATTATCACAGAATGTTAAGTTAGATGTAGAAGAGGACAATAGATGCAGCCATGCGGTAGCCAACAGTCTGGCTATGCAGAACATTCTGTCTCTGTTCTCTGGAATCCAGTTAGCTAGTCAGTTTCGCTGTGAGTAAGGCTGTTTTCTGGGAACTTCAGTTATCACAGGTGTGCACCACCGTGCCCAGTTTTTGTGATGCTGGGAAATGGAATTTAAGGCCTTGTGCTTGCTAGGCAAGGACTAACCCCTCTGCAATTCCTCCAGCCACTATATTAATATTTTGTAGTCAGCATCTAGCACTGGAACTGGCACAGAATGAGCACACAGTTTTTTTAGATAAGGTGTAATAAAAATATTCAGTGAATGTTTACATTTTTAAATGTATTATGATTTTAAAAATCACATTGCTGTTAATCACCCTCAAAAAAACACTCCCTCTCACTTTGAACACACCTGTGCCATCATTCTCGCCACTTTCTGAAGCAATTCTTAAGAGTTCTTCTTCATGTCTTTAATTGTGCTATTGTGGCTGCCTCAGTGTCCTGAACTCATTCAAAATGTTTGGTTTTCATGGTCATTCTGACTTTAGGGAACAGCCATAAGTTGCACAGTGCACGTTCAGCAAATAAGATAAATAATGACATGTAGTAATGTTTTATTTGACAGAAATTGCCTTAAATGTTCAATCAGTGGTGTGGTCAAAATGTAGTAAATGCTTAAATTGTAAAAAATTATTTTGGTGTAAGATACATTGCTGTTGATCCCCCTCAAAATACTCCCCTTCGCCTCAAGTATATATCCCATTGTTCTGGGAAAATATGTCTTCTATATTTTTTTTAAATTTAAACATTCACTACGTTTTATCAGTCCTTGTACTAGACAAATGCATAATTTAGTAGGTACTGTAGGAATTCAGGTTATCATGACTAGGACCATGGACTTTATCACAGAAGTATTAGGAAACATAGGCTTTTGGTGAGTTTTTTTTTTTTTTTAACAGTTTACCATAATGTGTGTAGCAGCTTTTTAAAGCTTAATCTGATGATAGTATATAATTTAGAAAGGTAGTGACTAAAAGCAAATCTTAGATAATACCTCTAGAATACTTTTCTTGATCATTGAAGTTTGAGTTGTGTCTCCTCCTAAGTGCTTCTGTAACTTCCTGTTATGATAGTCTTTCTCCCCACATAAACTAGCCTGCTTAAGTGCAGAATTTATCTCATTAGTGTTATATATTCAACACAATCTTGCAGACATTATATAGATATTGATTGCTAGGCCTTCTCATAGTATCTGACTGTAAACTAGAAGTCCATGGTTGGTGGTGTAATATTCCAGATACATATTATGCAGTATTAGAGGCTTATCATAATTCATACTGAATACTTTGCCATTTGATGTCTCACTAGTTTTTTTTATTCATTTTTGCCTGAATCTAGATCTGAGTGTAGTACCTTCTCTGCAAGAAGTTGACTAAAAAGTGTTTTCTTAGACAAAAATGCTTCTAATATAATAGCATTTAGAGATGATAATAAATTTCATATTGCAGTTTCTAAAAAGCCAAATAACCATAATAATTATATCTGAGTTCTTTCCATTGGAATAAAAAAGATAAAATGTGATTACTTCAGACTTTAACATTGTTTCTCTTGAAAATGCCTCCACGAAAATGCACCAATATCCAGGATTATAAATACTTGTATATATTTTTCTAATGTAGGGATAATCTATTAAAGTAATGAATGTTTTTGACAATACCGTTCTGTTGTATTTGGATAATTTAGTCAGCTTCAGAATTTGAACTGGGCAGGTGTTGTGCTCCTGATTGTTAAAGTTTGTTTCTCTAATATAAAAATGATTAAGTAGCCTTGGGAATTGTTTTGTGTTATAAATGCAGCTTGAGTCTACTGAAAGCATCCTGCAGGAAGCCACATCATCCATATCCTTGATGACCCAGTTTGAACAGGAAGTATCCAGTCTCCAAGGATTCATACATGACATTCAAAATAGTGAAAAGATACTCACTCAAAAAATGCAAAAGCTTAATGAGAAGTTTCAAAACATTACAGATTTCTGGAACAGAAGCCTAGCAGAAATGAATGATAGTACAGATGTTTTCAAATCGGAAGTAAAACATATGCATTCTCAAGTTACTGCCCAAATCAACACAGCTGAGCAAGAAATAAAACTGCTCAGTGACCGTCTAAAAGATTTGGAAGACAGCACACTACGAAATATCAGGACAGTAAAGAGACAAGAAGAAGAAGACCTCTTGCGAGTAGAGGAGCAGCTGGGCTCGGAGACGGACACAGTTAAGAAGTTAGAAGAGGAGCAGAGCGAGCTCCTTGCCAGGGATAAAGATCTGACAGATAAACTTTCCAGCTACGAACCCAGAGTTGAAGAATGCAAGATGCACTTGCCGACCATTGAAAGTGCTATTCACTCTGTTCTCAGAGTCTCTCAGGACCTGACAGGAACAGAAAAAAGAATAGAAGACCTTACTATGCAGATGTTTAACATGGAAGATGATATGCTGAAGGCAGTGTCTGAAATCATGGAGATACAGAAAGCCCTTGAGGGAATTCAGTACGACAATAGCATATTGAAGATGCAAAATGAGCTCGATGTTCTAAAGGGAAGAGTTCAGGATTTTATAGCATATTCCAGTATAAGAGAAAAGGGAATTGGAAAAAAATATAACCTAGAAAATAAAGAAATTGGTGATGATTTTTAAGTTCACTACATCTATTCTGGTGACATACCTATATGTAAATTGATTAGTTTCATGCTTTTTAGTTACTCTGATATTCCTCACTTTCCTGGAAAAAGAAGAGAGCTAGCCACACAAATGGATTATCCACATAATCAGAGTTCTTTTTAAGCTCTAAAAACTATTTTATCATTTTAAATAAGTAGTTCCTAGATACATTTCTCTCTACTTTCAAGGTAATATAAATGATGTTTAAATAATATTTTCAATAATTAATGGACATCATAATGAATTTAACCTATTTCATATTGGACTCATATTACTGTATCTAGGAACTTTGGAAGAGTGTTTATTATTTCACTGACAACTCTAGTTTGCTATTATTAAAACCACTGTTGGCTTACTAAGCCTTTCCTGCCACCTGGTCATGCTTTTAGATGGGTTTGGAATATGCCTGCCTCAGCCAGTTCTTCACAGCTCTTCACTTTTCTTTGCTAATTAATTGCAGGCCAAGAATCAGACAAGTTTGTTGGAATTTTGTCTGAGCTAAAAGACAGTGTGCCTTAGGGAGAGTATTAAGGCTTTTCTGTAAATTAATAGGCACTTTCCAAAAACTGTTAAGCCTGGGAAGTAGTTTACCTTTTGTTAAGGTTCTAAACTGTGTTACACATATGTATAAAAATTTTAAATCCAAGTAAATAGGTTCTGTTTGAGGCCTTTCCTATTAGTTGTGTGTACTCTAAAATATGAACTTGTGGGATATCTTTGTATACCTGGGTTTTTAGTTTTCAAGTTCTAACTGTCAGACTCTTCAGTTTGCTAGTTGCATGATCTCTAGTTACCTGTCTACTTTAAAAAAACCACACACAAATAAGCAATTTAAAGAGAAAAGAATTTTAAAAAGAGCAATGGTGCTAATTATGTTGATTACAAATAGGATTTTAAATATTCCCCACACTTATGAAACTAAATTTGGTTCATGTATTTCATTTTATTCAAAATTATAAAATGTAGTCAGCTGTATTCGATAGCTGCATATACAAGTTCTGCTCTACGTGGTTTTTTTTTCTTTTTTTCTTGCTTTTTGTCAGTCACTTTCCAAGTATTATAATCCAGTTTTAGTCGAACTTAATACATAGAATTTGAAAGCAGTCAATTAACAAAAGGTAATTGTAGTTAGGTAGTTTTACTGTGCAAATTTGGAAGTTTTAGGAGAAATTCCGATAAGTTCTGCGTTGAAGTTACAGAGGCCTGCCGTAGACAGTAATGAGTTATAAAAATAAGCCTGGAAGAATGCGATTATTAAGAGTCCTAGAATCTAAACATTAAATGTCTTGATTCCTGAGTATCTGCTCTCTGTGCACTGACAAAACTGTTTGCTTTTATTTAAATGGCAATGAAATAGATATTTAAGTTAGCTTGAACCTTATTGTTTCTGCCTCCATCCTGCTGGGATGATATGATCTCTTATTAGAACATTTAATTTTTAAATTCTTGTATGTCACAAGATCTGATACAACTTTGACATGAACTTGTAAATAGGGTAATGGTTACAAAGAGGAAATAAGGTGGCAACCAAGCCTTATAATGACACTTAAAAGGGAAACAGAACTGCACTTCTCTAAGTATTACATTAGAAAACTATTGCAATGTGTGTTTATTTCTTTACTAGGAGGTTTTCCTACCTAAAAAATTGCCGCTGGGGAGAGTTAGATGTCTTTGTTTCTTCCAATCATTTTGTTAAGAAAAATATCTGAAATTTCAAAAATGCCCCTGTAAATAAAATATTAAGTTACTTTGCTAGTTTTTTCTTTAAGGAAAATGCAAATATTTAGATATATTTTTGTATCATTGTAATTGATAATAAATTTTGTATCAAATAATTTATCATAGAGTATGGGGTCCTTTTTTAATTAATTTTTTGAGACAGGGCCTCATGCTGTAGTCCAGGCTGCTCCTGAACTCACTATATGGTCTCAGACTAACCTTGGACTCATAGCAGTCCTCAGGCTACTGAGTGCTGCAATTACAGATGTGCTACCACATTTGGCTTATGTGGTGCTGGGGAATCCAACGCAGGGCCTTGTTCTTGCTAGGCAAGCGCTTTAACCACTGTGCCATTCCTCCAGCACCTTTTCTTAAATTTCAGCACAAACAAAACAGTTCTATAAAGCAAACTACTTTTAAACTTCTTTTGAAGTAAAGTTTTAAAATACATGTAATATTATTTTCTTAAATTTTGTCTAATGATTAGAAGCTGATAACTTATTTATATTTTATAATGAATTTTATTAGCTCATGCTGTCATAGAGAGCTAAACCTATAAGATGCAAAGCTATTGGTACTATCTTAAATCCCAGCTTAACTGTACACATTTTATAAACCTATTATCTTGATCAATGTTTAGAAAGCTTTCTTTATATTTCATGTTTAATAGTTGCAAAAACCTTGTAAATTCTCCCAATGTATTTGTTTCAATTCAGCTATGATTTAGTAATTTTTTAAGACAGGTTCTCACTCTGTAGCCCAGGCTGTCTTCAGACTCACAGCAACCCCCTGCCTCGGCCTCGCCAGTGCTGGGATTATAGGTGTGCATCATTACACTTGGCTTATCGTCCTCATCGTAATAGCACCATATAGTATCTGCCATGTGCCAGTTATGTGCTAGGCACTTTATATATATCATCACCATTCCTCATTACAAGTTCATTAGCTATTACACCTACTATACAAATAAGTAAATTGAGATTCAGTAAGATAAGCAGTTTTTCAGTTAAACCACTAGGTCTGTCCAACTCCAAAAGCTAGTTACAACCTGCTACTGTTGAGCCACAGGAGGCATAAAATATCACCGTGAAATCTGCAAAACTGCTGTCCATAGAATTTTTTTTTCTAAGACTGTCTAGCTCTGTAGTCCAGCCCTAACAGGGCTGGAAGACTGGCTCAGCAGTTAAAGTGCTTGCTAGTTAAAGCGCTTGCCTAGATAAGTGCTAAATACCCGAGTTTGATTCCCCAGCACCACATAAACCAGGAGTAGTGGCGCATGCCTGTAATCCCAACACTCAGGGAGCCTGAGGCAGGAGGATTGCTGTGAGTCCAAGGCCAGCCTGGGCTCCATAATGAGTTCAGGACCAGCCTGGGCTACAGAGCAAGACCCTTCTCAATAAATAAATAAAAAGGCTATCATCAAAATAATATTCTAGGCATATTGTACTTTAATATTTTTTAATAAATGAAAAAATAAGTAAATAAAGTCATGGTATAGCCAAGGCTGGCCTTGGACTCACAGTACTCGCCCTGCCTTAACCTTGCAAGTGCTGAGATTACAGATATAAACCACCACACCTGGTTTATGAGATGCTGAGGAATCAAACTCAGGGTCCTACTCTTGTTAGGTAAACACTCTAACTGCTGGGCTAGTCTTCCAGGCCCCAAGCTGGCATCAGGTGCTGAAGGAATACTACAGCAGTTAAGAGCCATTGCCTAGCAAGCTCAAGGCCCTGAGTTCGATTCCCTAGCATCACATAAACCAGGCATGGTAGTATACACCTGCAATCCTGGAACTCAAGATGCTGAGGCAGGAGGATCGCTGTGAGTTCACAAGGCCAGCCTGAGCTACAAAGCAAGACCCTTCTCAATAAATAAACAATAAATAAAAAGGCTATCATCAAAATAATATTCTAGGCATATTGTACTTTAATTTTAACCAAAATTATCTCCAGCAGTTATATGAGGAGAGTAAACCAAGTACTATGTAAGAAGTGTAACTCAGTGCTGGAGGAATAGCTCAGCAGTTAAAGCACAAGGCCCTGAGTTCAGTTCCCCAGCACCACACATAACCAGGCAGAGGACTGGAGGAATGGCACAGTGATTAAAGTACTTGCCTAGCAAGTTCAATGCCATGAGTTTGATTTCCCAGGGTGGCACATACCTGTAATCCCAGCACTGAGACAGTGGTATTGCTCTGAGTCCAAGGCTAGCCTGGGCTGCAGGGTGAGCCCCTCTCTCTCTCAAAAAAATTACAAAACTAAGAAAAGTGCTTGCCTACCAAAGGCAGCACTATGGGTTCAATTCTGCAACCCCTCATAAACTGGGCGTGGTAGCTCATGCCTGTAATCCCAGCACTAGGGAGGCTGAGGCAGGACAGTTGCTGAGTCCAAGGCTAGCCTAGGATACATAGTGAGTTCAGGAGTAGCCTGAATTCAGAGCAAGAGCCTGTCTCAAAGAAAAGAAAAAAATATAAATCATAAAATTTGAAGAAATAACTTTTAGAAATAAATTTGATTCTTTAAACTGCATATTTTATTTTTTGAAAATACTTTGCAGCCTGTACACCCACTTTTTTATTGTTTTCTAAATTTCGTGTAATCCACTCTTGACATCCTTCTTCCCAAACTAAACTATAAACTCCCTGAAAACAGAGATTGTCCTTAATCATACTAACTAACAGCTGTTAAATGTGGAGCTGGGGGTATAGCGCAGCAGTTAAAATGCTTGTTTAAGCAAACACAAAGCCAGAGATACCATTCCAGCAACCCACAGATCCTGTGCATGGTGGTGCACACCTGTAATCCCAGCACTAGGGAGGCTGAGGCAGGAGGAGTGCCATGAGTTCAAGCCCAGCTTGGGCTCCTTAGGTTCAGGACCAGCCTGGACTGCAGAGCAAGATTGGGTCTCAAAGACAAAGCTGTCAAATCAAACTGCTTTAGTATTAGTAGAGAGCTGTTTACAATCTTCTACTTTAAAACATAAGGCTTTCCTAAAAACCCAACTCAAAGTTAGGTGCATAAAAAGCCAAATAGTTGATTTAAATATTACAAATGGAGTTCCCTTTACATATTAATCACAGCATAATCTGTCTTCAGGCAGCGATACTGAAAATATTTCTAACATTGAATTTGTTCTTTATTTTTCTTCGTAGTTGGGCACATGGTCTTTAGGCTTAACTTGCCTTTGATTGAGGCTAAACAGTCTTGTGTGACAATTCTCATATTTATGTTAACTTCACTGTATTATTTATGAAACCTCATCTCTATGATCAGGACTTTAATTTTCTGTCTCTATCTTAATTTTACTAACTGATGGAAGAAGACAATAACATTTCAAATATTAAAAGTTTACTAAAACGCCAGGCATGGTGGTATATACCAAGGCAGGAGAGTCACAAGTTTTGGGCAATTTAGTAACTTAGAGAGACCCTGTCACAAAAAAAGAAAGGGGTGGCTGTGGATGTAGCTCAGCACATAGAAAATAATAATTGCAAAAAACAAAAACCCTCAACTTCCCCCACTACTACTGTATAGATACAAAGAGAGAAATTGCATCTAGCTAAAAAGTGCTGTGAGCAAAGAAAACAGACTGAAGAAACAACCTAAACCTTGGGAGGCTGAGGCAGGAGGATTGCTGAGGTCAAGGCCAGCCTGGGCTGCATAGTGAATTCAGAACCAGCCTGAACTACAGACCAAGACCTGTCTTTAAAAAAAGAAAAAAAAAATTACGCTCTAAAAGAAAATATTTGCAAACCACACATCTAATGACAGATTAATATCCAAAATATATAATGAATCCAAGGAACTCAATCCAAAAAAAGTCTAATTAAAAAATATACAATAGGGGCTGAAGGAATGGCACAGCAGTTAAAGTGCTTGCCTTGCAAACACAAGGCCTCAGGTTCAATTCCCCAGCACCACATAAGCCAGGTGTGGTGGTGCCCTCCTGTGACTCCAGTACTCAGGAGGCTGAGGCAGGAGGACTGGTGTGAGTTCGTAATGAACTCAGGACCACTATGGACTACAGAGTGAGACCCTGTCTCAAAAATAAGATAAAATAAAACTACAGTGAGTTATATCTCATGCCTGTTAGCATATCTGTTCTCAAAAAGATAAAAGATGACAGTCGTTAACAAACATGCAGAGAAAAAGGAACCCTTGTGCACTATTGGTAAGGATGTAAATTACTACAGTCATCTTGAAAAACAATATGGCCATTCCTCAAAAAATTAAAAATATATGTGCCATATAATGTAGCAGTTCCACTTCTGGGTATGAATCCAAAGATGAAGCCAGTGGTACAAAAGATAACTGCACTCTGTGTTCTTTGCAACATTATTATCATTAACCAAAATACAGAGTCAAACTAAGTTCCATAGGGTTGTGATGCATCTCAGTAAAAAAACTTTAAAAAAACCAAGTGCCTACTGAAATGAATACAGTTTACAGTAAGTACACATGGCCAGTGAATACATGAAAAAGTGTTCAGCATTTTTTAGCCATCAAAGACATACAAATCAAAACAAAACTAAGGTTCCATCTTACTCCACTAAGAATGGCTGCCATCAAAACTCAAAAAAAAAAAAAAAAAACTAATGCTAGCAAAGTTGAGGAGAAAGGGACCCTTTAATACAACCATTATGGAAAGCAGTATGGAGATTCCTCAAATAGATACCCCATTTGATCCAGCTATACCTCTTCTGGGTATCTTCCCTAAAGAGTTAAAAGTCATTATACAAATGACATGTGCATGCCCATGTCCATAGCACACAACTCATAATAGCTGAATCTTGGAAGCAGCTTGGAATAGATGGAGAAGGAAGATGTGATATGTCCACACCCATGCTTACAGCATACAACTCATAATTGCCAAATCTTGGAAGTAGCTGATACATCCATCAACAGATGAATGGAGAAAGATGCGATATATATATATATATATATATATACACACACACACACACACACACAACGGAGTACTACTCAGCCATACGAAAAGAGAAATTTCAGTCATCTGTAGGAAAATGGATGCATTTTGAGACCATCATGTTTTACAAAATGAGTCAGACGCGGAAAGTTAAATATTGCATGGTTTTTCTGAAAGGAGAAAAACCAAACTAAAAGAGTAAAAGTAAAATAAAAGAATGATGGAAGAAAATAGGAAGTCGGTTTGGTGGAGAGGGAAAGGGGATGTGGGAGTGGTGTTAAGGGGGTGGGAGGAAAAAATGAGCAAGCTGCTGTATGGAAATATAGCAGTTCCTCAGGCTGAATGTTATTATGTAACACTAATAAAAAGAGTATTTTGACAAAACAACTAAGTGTCTGTCAGTGGGTGAATGGGTAAAGAAACTGTGGCACATCTACACAATGGAATATTAAGACTTTAAATAGGAATAAATTCTGTTACTCATACTGAGCAACACAAATGAAGGTGGAGAGCATCGTATTAAGTCATTTGTACACAGACAGAGTCAAGTGTCACGTAATCCCAATATGTGGAACTGAAGTCCAACTCGCACAAGTGGAAAACAGACTAGTCCGTATCAAGAACTGGAGGGGGTGAGGCACAGAAAGGAGCAACTGCTGGTCAGAGTATAAAATTTCATTAATAGGAATGGATACTTGAAACTGTGAATAGAGTGATCTTAAACATTCACCAAAGGAATGTGTGAAGTGGTAGCTGTATTAACTTCATTTTATATCTTATATCAAAATGTAACAAGTACACCATACCATATACGAGTCTTGTTTATCAACTATACCTTCATAAAGTTGCAAAAAAGTCAAGCATGGTTGCATATAACTATCATCCCAGTTGCTCAGGAAGCTGAAGCAGGTCACTTGATCCCAGGAGTTCAAGGCCAGCATATAAAACATCAAGACCCTGACTCAAAACAAAACAAAAAATGGGGAAAGAAAAAGAGAAATAGAGAGAGAGGTGGGAACAGAGACAGATGAAGATAGCAAGATAGATACAGATAGAAACAAATGTACCACAGAGAGACAGAAAGTTTCTTGCCTTCTCTCACCACCAAAATGTACCAAAGCTCAAGAGAAGACTGGCTCTTCTCTTCTCTAGCAACTGAGGAAACACACCATAGTCTCATTTAGTTCTTTTTGTTACTATAGAGGTGCAATGGAACAAAAGTAACTGAGAAATACAATCACGTTGTTCTAATGGCTCTTCTTTCTTTTTTCTTTTCTTTCTTTCTTTTTTTTTTTTTTTTGTTGTTGTTTTGAGACAAGGTCTTATACTCTGTAGTCCAGACTGGTTCTGAACTCACTACACAGCCCAGGCTGGCCTGAAACTCTGGCAGTCTTCCTGCCTCGGCCTCCCAAGTACTGAGAGTATAGGCATGTGCCATGACACCCCACTTATGTGGTACTAGGGAATTGAACTCAGGGCCTTGAGATTGCTAAGCAAGAGTTTTTACCACTAAATTATTTAAAGTCATCTTTTTGTATGCTTTGCAAACAACAGTAAAGTTACAGTTTAAAATAACACATAAATTTTAAATTCAGTGTTAAATGTTGAGGTTTTGATTACCTTAACCATTGTGGCATTGTTTTCTTATAGAGTCAGAAATGTGAAGCCCTCATGGAACATTTGAAAGCTTTTCAAGTAATTGCTCATCTAAAGCATCTACAGGAGGAAATCTACAAAGTGAAAACATGGTCCAGTAGGGCAACTGAAAACCAGGATACCCTGAGCAGCAATCTGACAGCTCTTTCTCAAGATATTACAAAAGTAGACCAAAGTGTAACTTCCACGGTGAAAGATGTTGGTGTCAAGATTACAACTGTCAAAACAGATGTACGACGAATTTCAGGTTTGGTAACTGATGTAACCTCCCTGGCAGATTCTGTTCAAGAACTGGAAAAGAAAATAGAAAAAGTAGAAAAAAGTACAATAAAAAACATAGGTGATCTTCTCTCAAGTAGCATTGACCGAACAGCAGCACTCCGAAAAACAGCATCTGAAAATTCACACAGAATTAATTCAGTAAAGAAGACGTTAACTGAGCTAAAGAATGATTTTAGTGAGCACATGGATAGATTCCTAAGCTTAGAAAGTGATAGAGCTAAAGTTTTGAAGACAGTTAATTTTGCAAACGACCTAAAACCAAAGGTGCATAATCTGAAGAAGGACTTTTCCCGTTTGGAACCATTAGTAAATGACTTAACAGTCCGTATCGGGAGACTGGTTATTGACTTACTACAAAGAGAGAAAGAAATTGCTTTCCTAAATGAAAAAGTATCTAATTTAACAGTATTCCAAGCTGAGATTAAGGATATTAAAGATGAAATAACACACATGTTGGATATGAATTAGCTTGGTGTTATTTAGATTAGATTGAAGAAACATTTCTTTTTTAAATAGGCCCTCTGTTACAAAAAGATAACCAGGAATGATGTTATTTTGGGAGCTGGGCCTGGTGGCACAGGCCTGTAATCCCAGCACCGTAGGAGTCTAAAACTGATGGATCACAAATTTAAGCCCAACCTGGGCAACTTTTGAAGAAGAAAAAAAGAATTTTGGTGTGAATACCATTTTATATTTGATAGTATGTTGTAGGGTGTAATAAATGAACATGCTTTCAACATTTTTTTAAATAAATGTGCTAAACCTGTGCATCCAGTTATATGTAGCAGAAGCCTCATGCATCCCCCTAGTGTGCGTACCCTCACATTCTCAAGTGGGGCTGAGCAATCTGTCTGTCTGGCGCGGGAAATCTAGAGCTGAATGAGGATTTGAATCCCCACTTGCTTTACTGCTGGAAAGGAAGCAGTGTGGCTGGGACTCCAACCGACAAACTGCCCCTTGAGTCAGGACTGTAGCCTTCATTCTACTCAGGCCCTTAATAGATTGAATGATGTCCACCACATTGAGTTAGCATCTTTATTTAATCTACCAATTCAAATGCTAATCTTGTATAGAAATATCCACACAGATAGACCCAGAAATTTTGCCAGCTTTCCCTTAACTCAGGCAAGTTGACACATCAAAAAATATATGTATATACAGTTTTTTTTTTGTGTGTGTGATACTGGCACCTTCACTCAGAGCCACATTCCTGGCCCATTTGTTCTTGAGACAGGATCTCACTAAGTCACTAAATTGCCCAGGCTGGGCTTAAACTTGAAATTCTCCTATCTTGGCTACCGAAAGTGTTGGGGTTACAGGCCTGTGCCACTGGGCCTAGCAACATATAAAATTAATTATCATGCCTAAAATAGAAATGGAAGGAGACAGATGCTACAATGAGGCACAAAGAATTTGTTTTGAGATAGAAATCTTGAATGGAGAATGTGCATTGTATTTATTGTGATAGTGATTTCATGGGAGGATGCATGAGTCAAATTCATCAATAATGTCAATAATTGGGGCTAAAAGGATAGCACAGTGATTAGAGAGCCCTTGCCCAGCAAGCACAAGGCCCTGAGTTCAATTTCCCAGCATTACATAACCCAGGCGTGGTGTTACATGTCTGTAATCCCAGCATTTGAGAGACTGAAACAGGATTGTCATTAGTTTGAGGTCAGCCTGGGCTACATAGTTCAGGACCAGGCTATAAAGCAAGACCCGCCTCAAAAAATAATCAATAATTCATCAATAAACTTATGAACTATATATGTATTTTTATATATGACCTAAAACACCCATAGCATTAGCCCCAGTTTCAAATGCCTAACATAAAGCATATCCAGATGTAAAACTGGTTACTTCAAAACGAGCAGGAATTTGTACCAAACCAGAGTAGTTCACCCCTCACCCTTGACTGTTTGCTATGGAAGAATTAGATACATATTCTACTTGATGGACTTTATTTACACTGTTGACCAGAAAACATTTCTGTGTCATGTCTTTCTGGAAAATCTCAGTCATTATTACCAGAACCTCATGCATTTGTCAGATTTCTCTAAAAAAATAGATGTGCATATATGCAGAGATTAATTTTAAGGGGTCGGAAGGAAGAGCACAATGCCACGCTTGCCCGGCAAATACAAGGCCCTGTGTTTGATTCCCTATAACCACATAAACTGGGCTTGGTGGTGCACACCTGTAATTCCAGCACTTGGGAGGGTGAAGCGGATGATTGTTGTGAGTTCGAGGCCAGCCTGGGCTCCATAGTGAGTTTAGGACCCACCTGAACTAGAATGAGATTGTCTCAAAAAAAATAGTAATTTTAAGGAAACGGCTTTGATGGTGGTTCTTCAGCTGGAGATCCAAAAGATGAGCGGATGCTGAGGTGTTCCAGCAGAACTCCTTGCTGGTGTTTGTCCCTGCAAGCCTTCCACTGACTGGGTGTGGACGGTAACCTGTTTTACGCAAGATCTGCATTCACAATAACGACACAATTATCCTGGTACTGTGATCTTCAGTACAACATACAAAAAAACTTATCACAACCTTGTCACTCTTTCCTTTTTAAAGAAGGCTATGAGATAGTAAAACAGTTATCAAGACTACCTCTGTTCCACCTCAGTCTAGCACTCCCGTATGTAGGCTACAAGTACAGCCAGAAGAGGCTGAATGCCATCTATTTCGACATAGTTCTTGTGTCCATTTACGAGTTCGTTAACTCCAGGTTTGTCTGAGACAGGCTCTCCCTCTGCAGTCCAGGCTGGTCTCAAACTCACAGCAGTCCTCCTGCCTCAGCACTGGGATTACAGGAGTGCCCCACTATGCTCAGCTTTGCAGGGTGCTGGGGAACCAAACTCAGCCTTGAGCTTGCTAGGCAAGTGCTTTAACTGGTGAGCTATTCCTTCAGCCCCAGAACTCCAGTTCTGGCACTAGATAGGCAGCAGATGGTTTTAGCTTGTTTCATATATTATTCAAAAACATTTATGGAGCACTTTAATTTTTGCAGAACACCCAAATAAGTGCTTCTGAGAATACACAGCTAATTGACTACTGGCTGTTATCAATTGTTCTCTGACCTTAAAAAACTCAGTCGGCTAGGAGTTAAATTAGGACTCTGATTTTAATAAAGAATAATCCATTCAAGATTGCTGGGAAGGCGGCTGGAGTAATGGCTCAGTGGTTAAAGCATTTGCCTAGCAAGCACTAAACCAAGCACTAAGTACCCGAGTTCGATTCCCCAGCACCACATAAGCTGGGCATGGTGGTGCATAGCTGTAATCTTAGCACTCAGGAGTTGAGAAAGGAGGACTGCAGAGTCCAAGGCCAGTCTGGGCTCCACAGTAGTTCATGACCAGCCTGGGTTGCAGAGTGAAACAGTCCCCCCACCCCCCCAAAAAAAAAAAAAAGTACTCAGAAGGAAAAAACAAAGGTTTCTTGCAAGTATTGCACATGTTTATCAAGAAAATAACTGAAAAATGACCAGTGTTCATAGGATCTCAGATCTCAGGGCCAGGAAGAATAGGTGGAGGGTGCTCTCTTTCTGTATCAGGGGTCACATGTCACAGATGGTTTCTGCTCTTGGCCAACTCACTCACTTTGCTTATATGTGTTCCTTATGAAATCAACTTGTCCAATACTATCTTGATCATTCCCAAGCCTCTCTTTCTGGCCTGTTATACACTGTGACCCTTCTAATTTTTAAGCTCAGTCTCTTACTACTGCAATTCCAAATTCCCAAAACAGAGAAGCCTACTAATTAGAGATAGGGGTGTAGCCCTATTTTATACTCATTTCTTCTGTCTTCCTGTCCTACATCTATCCTGCTTACCTCAGCTAATCATTTCAGCACTGGCCACTTGATCAGGAAAGGTAGTATGTAGTCTAGTTACGTCCCCTAGTACCGCGTAAGAAGATGGTCTGGAGTAATTAATGGACTTTTTTTTTTTTTTGAGACAAAATCTTACTCTGTAGTCCAGGCTGGTCTTGAACTTACTATGTGGCCTCAAACTCACACCTCATGCCTCAGCCTCCCAAGTGCAGGAATTAAAGGCACACATTATCATGCTCAGCCTACGTGGTACTGGGGAATCAAACTCAGGGCTCTGCACTTGCTTGGCAGGTGCTTTAACACTGAGCTACATCCCCCACCCACAAAGTAATTTCTAAACTCTCTGAGATAAGAACAGCTTAATGTTCAGATCCATCCCTATTGCTTCCCATTTGTGCTATCTTGGGAAAGCCATTTACTGTTTATTTAGAGTTTTAGTGCTAATTATATTATAGTAGTCAATACCTTAACATTACAGTAGTAAATAATAAACATTACTATCATAATTTTTTGAGACAGGGTCTTGCTCTGTACTCCACTCACTGTGTACCCCAGGCTGGTCTCAATATCATGGAATCATCCTGCCTCAGCCTCTCAAGTGCTGGGATTCCAGGTATGCATCACTATGCCTGACTTATGTGGTACTGGGAAATCAAACTCAGGGCCTTGCGCTTGCTGGGAAAGCTCTCTAGGTGCTGAGCTATTCCTCCAGCCCTACCACTATCATTAAATGTTGTCTTTGTCACTTCCACGTTGCTGAGATACAGTACCAGACACCCACAACTCAAGGGGGAAAAGGCGAATCTTAGCTCAAAATTTCAGGTCTCAATCCATACATGGTCAGTCGCAATGGCAGAAGGCCATTTTGGGCTACTGAGTTCAGGACTAGCCTCGACTATAAAGCAAGATCCTGTCTATAAGCAAAATAGTTTTAAGTGTATCACAAGTGACTGAAATATATTCTTAACTGCCAAGAGCAACCCATTCTCAACAGCTTGAACACTCTTAACCTTTTTTTTTTGAGTGCAAAAGAATATTCAGAAACACTTTCTAGCAATTTGACTCTGCTTCAGTATCTTGTATGTTATAAATGTTTAAGACAGCATAGATTAGAAATCTAACAAAAAATGGTTATCATAAAGATGGCTTGAAAAACACTAGCATAAATAATAATCAAGACACTTCCCAAATTTAGCCTCTAGTTTTAAATTTTTTCCAAGTTACTGAAAACAAAAACTCGAATCCTACGACAGTGGCAATTTGCTTCTGCCAGGTGTGAACTGCATACCCTCAGTAGTTTTTAGATCCTGCATTGCCACACCAGTGCATTTCTGATTCTGCTTATTCTTGACATGTGACCAACATTCCTCTCAGCGTACTATGGAGACTACCTTCCTCTTCTTCGAATCTGACATTTGTTTCTAGGACTTAACTGTCTTAACCAAAAGTATGGTGGAAACTTCAGAAGATGATGCTAAAGGTCAAGTCCTAAGGCTCAGCTTCCGTCTCCCACCTGGAGCCCTGAAATGCCTCCGAAGCCCAGCTGCCCTAAAGTCACCACTCTATACACACCATGTGGAGATGCAGCCCCAAATGAGAAGATGCTGAAAGAATGTCCTTCTGGCTTCATGCAAAAAGCTTTAAACTACCATGATACCCACATCCATAAGTCCTGGAGATATGCGTTAATTCCTTACTCACAGAAAGCTCCATTATCTTATGCCACTGAAGTTGGGGTACTTTGCTATACAGCAGTAACTAACACACACTACTGACACAGCTAAGTATCATACACACCCAACTAGCTCAGAAGAGGACCCCCTACTGTACCTTTTACAATTTGGCCAATTTTGTACCCACAACACTTCCTTTCCCTACGCACAAGTAAAATAAGATGGTAACACACAACCAGACATGTGGTTTCTAAATTCAGTTAACCAAGATTGTAGGTTTGTAACGACACCATGATTTTCCCTGGAAGATGTTTACCTGAATCCCTTATCTATATACTTTTTATGAACAGACTGTCAAGCCTGTCCTAACCTTAACGCACAACTATTCTCAATGCCTCAAAGTAAAATATAATCAGATTCGAAAATCAGCTTCTATTATTTCCTAATCAAATATAATGAAAACTGCACACAATCACTTTCTACGAACTTTACAAAAATATTTGTGTTAAATCCAACATCCAAACAGGCTTAGTGGTACAGGCCTATAATCCCAGCACTCTGAAAAGGGAAACTAGAGAATTTCAAGTCTGAGCCCTGCTTGAGCAATTTAGTGACTTAGCAAGAGGTCCCTGGCTCAAAATATAATTTTTTAAGGCAGGGACCGAGATAAGGATGAACAGTGTGAAATCTGTGTTCAATCCTTTGTTAACAACAACAACAAAAAATCTACAACCAAACCTTAAGATACAAGAATGCTTTCCCAATTTTATTCACCTAATTTTCACACAGCAGCTTTTAAGTCAAATTGAAAATAATTTATTTTCTCTAAGTGATAGTCAAAGCCAGATCCAATGACACAAGCATATAATTCCAGCATTCCAGGAACCTGAGGCAGAATAACAAGTTTAAGCCCTGTATGGGCAACTCAATGACTTGTGAAATCATTTCAAAAGCAAAAAATAAAATGGACTGAGGATGTAGAGCTAGTGTGAAGGTCCTGGGCTCAACTATAACACTAAAAAACACCAAAAACAAAATATTACTTAGGTACATGAAGACAATGTTTACCTGAAAGTTTTCAGCCATCAATTGTTTTGATACTTTATTATCAAAGAATAGTCCAATTTGGGTTACCCTGTTTATAAGTAAGGAGCAATAAAACTCTACAGCACTATAACTACTACAATTGCAGCCTTCTAACTGCTGGAGGGATTATAAACTAGAACCACCATGAAAATCAGTCTTGAGACTCCTCAAAATACTAAAAACAAAATTTCATTTGACATAGCCATACTTCTTAGCGTTATCTTTCCAAAGACATACTGTAACAGAGATACAAGCATACCCATATTAAAGAGCAGTGCATCTCTTCACAGCTGAACTTTGGAAACAGCCCACGTCCATCAAAATGGATAAAGGAAATTTGGCATATAAACACAGTGAAGTACTACTCTACCTTGAAGGATAGGAAAACAAGACTCACCTTGAAACCATTATGCTAAGCAAAAATACATCAGACACAGCTTAAATATCACAGGGGCTCTCTGGAGAAACTCGAAATATAAGCACTAAAAGAACAAACAAAGATGACAGGAAATAGGAAGGCAGGCTTTATGAAGATGTGAAGGGGATCAAGGGAAACGGAAATAGAAGGAAAAAATGATTAGGATGCAGTGTACATATTCACCAACTCCCCAAACTGAATGCAACTATTATATATTGCAAATACATACTAATAAAATAATTCTGGAAAAAAGTAAATGATAGTATAATACAAAAATCTGATTTGAGATTAGCTTAAACATAAATATCCATATTTAAATTTGATAAATCAAGTTTTTACAATGTTTCCTAAAAACACAAGAAGTTTGATTAATAAACCTTGCATGACATGACAATTTATAAATAGGAAATGGAGCTGAGCCTGGTGGCACAGGTCTGTAATTCTAGGACTCTAGGAGGCTGAGGCAGGAAAACTGAAAATCTGAGCCCAGCCTAGGCAACTCAACTCAGGGGTGAAACTCTTATCTCCAAATCAAGAACTAAAAAATGGGCTGGTGCAATATAGCTCAATGTGAAGGCCCTGGGACTAATCCCAAGTACAGAAAAGCCCAAGAACAGCCAAAAAAGCCTCAGACAAATCATGGACAGATGGGTTTATTTCAGCAGTTTGAAACTCTTGCCTTAGGCAAGGGTACTACAATAATCCTACCAGGAATAGACAATTTCCTACACTGTCAAATATATAAAAGTTTCTTTTTTACTTTTCTTAACACTGATCAACAAGCAGATTCAGTCCATATTTGCTCTGATCTATCTACTGAGTTAATCCAAGCTTCTTCTTCAGAGACTCTGGCATCTCAGGTGGGGGAGGGCGAGGAAGCCTGAAGTAGACCTTCACTGAGTCATAGATGAACCACTGAAGTGCAGTCAGAGTACCAATCATGATGATACGGGCAAAGAGTCCCTTCCACACACCTGGTTCAAATAGGAAACGTGAATGGGTAAATGCAATATATCCAAGTGTAGTTCTTAGAGGGGGGAAAAAAGTCCACCTTACCTCTAAAGCCCAGTCTCTGGAGGACCTGAGAAGCACTGCTACCTTTCTCTTTATTCAGCACAGATACCACAGAATCAGCAGGGTGAGAAACAATTGCACAAAAGACTCCAGCTGCAAAAAGAGCAATATAAATGACTCAGTACAGGGCCAAAAATAAATGAATAAATAAATGAGCAAACGAATAAATAAAAGCTCAGTAAATTCAACAATCTTTTTCTCATGACTCTAAAAACAAATTTTAGCTAGGCATGGCAGCGTATACCTATAGTCCTAGCTACTTGGCATGCAGGCATCTACTTTAGCACAGGATTTTGAGGTCAGCCTGGGCAACACTGCAAGAACCCCTCTCAAAAATAAGACGTATTTCAGGTAATATAAAGACTATAAAGTAGTCTATCCTATGCAAAGTTAGGTGAGTCTTTTTAAAGTCTTTATATTTGGATTTAATATTCCCTCTTACATTAAAATTTGTTTGTAAGACATTAAAGCCCAATAATGACATACTATAAAATAATCATGGAAGCCAGGCATGATGGCACATGCTTGAAATAACAGCATATGGGAGGTTGAGGCAGGAGATTCAGAAGTTCAAATCCAGCCTGACCAACTTAGCAAAACCCTTCTCAAAAGAGGAAAAACAATAAAAGGCTGGGAATATGGTTGTGTGAAAGCCCTGGTTTCAAGATGGGGGGGGGGGGGGAAGAGAATCATGCAAACCGTAAGACAATTCTATTAGTAATTAGAAAGTATTTATCAATCAAAAGGGCATATAATTTGTTATGGGAAAATAAAACTGCTTTATAACATTTGGAGAATTTTTTCCTCACAAAAGAGACCAATAATGGAAATGATTACTTGTCCACAATACACACAAATACAAGTGTATTTTTACCAATCCTTACCTATGTAACCTGCCACAAATGTTACAACCAGCTGCTCTGCCTTTGAACATTCACTTCGAGGCTTAGGAACCACAAACTTGTACAGTGCTTCAACAGTACGTTCAAAGCAGGCAAATTTCATCATGGTGTATGGTATCTGTCTCATCCACAGAGGAGCAACTCCCTTGTAGAATCTAGGAAATAGGGATACATATTTATTCTGTTGCATGTCAATCAAGGAAAGATTTTCATCATTAACAGAAGTGTCCGCACACCAGTCGAGTCCTGATAGTAAAACATGACAGCATAACTGCATGTCATTTCTACCAGAACTTCAGACTAATATGCAGGTATATTCCTCTCACATGCCAATGACTCAAGCACCTTTGACTATACAACCGAAAAAGTTGCTGGATGTTACTTGGACTGGACCTACAGGAAACAAGAAGTTTACAAGCAGAACTCAGTTCAAGATTCATCCACAAAGGTGGATCTAAGGAAGCATGTTGTGCCCTGAGTACATGCAAATTCTTAACTATGCTATCAACAGATCACAAGAGTTCTAAGAAGCTCTCTTCAAATGTTCAGGATAAAGTCATTTGAAGACTAACCAATGGAGCTTATTTTTGGGAAAAAAGCTTAATTCAAGGCACAAACCTTGTCTTATGTTTGTTCCTTGAATTTAGGCTCTAAATAGACACTAAATAACATAGCTATTCTTAAAGAGGTCTGGCAGGCTTCATGCTAAGGAATGGAAGTTCCTTAAAAGTATTTTTAATAAAAGATGTGCTTACGCTTTCAGGCCTTCTTCTTTATACATTTTGGGAGCAGCATCCCTCAAAGTGTTAGCATAACCTGGTTGGGTTTGAATTCGAACTTTAGCAGCTTCCATAGGAGCCAGGGCAATGTCAGCAAAAAACTCAGCACTGGCAGAGGCAGCTAAGTACAGTGACGTGCGCCAGAGGTAGGCATTTTCCTAAAAATACATGAGATGTGAAATGCTATTGCAATGGCTGTTTTCAAGTAACAATTCCAAGAAACTAAACTTTAGACATTTTAAAAGTATTTACCACACAATCCATGAATAACGTACATAAGATATAGAATATATATCCTTTCAATAACCTCATGAATCAGATGTTTAATTATAGCACAACATGAACATTTTTTTGAGCACCGAAGCTTAAGTACATCAGCCCTGAAACTACACAGAAATCCCAGGGTCTTTAGTTTATAATAAACAAAGGGGGAAAAAAGCTCAAAATTCAATTCATTTATATAAAGCAACGAAGTATAAAAAGGATATTAAAATTTTAAGAAACACACTTCCTTAATCTATATCTGTGAAATAGCCTTATGCTTTGAGGCATAGTGTACATTCCTTCTGGGTTAATTTCTTCAATTATAAAACAATGTGAAATAAAAAGCTCAGTTCCTTTTTGATTTTAAAACTTAGGGCTTTCAATAACAAAGTTTAATCACATACCTCACCAAGCATGTTGCTATACAAGACTTTGAAGACTTCATAAAAGCCAAACTTGCAAAGCCCTTGCATAGAGTAGCCAATGAAAGTGGGAGCCCATCCTTTAGCCAAACCACGAACACCATCCTCTTTAAGTGTAACTGAGAACCCGTTGAATATGCCCTTGTACTTCTGGGGATCCACCTTTATTTAAAGCAAGAAAGAAGAAAAATTAATTAAATGCATCCTAGATCTACTTGTCATAAAGACTTTTTTTCCTTTTGGTTGTAAATTAAATTTCAGTAACTATTTTTTTAAAAAGGTAAATGAGGACTGGAAAAGAATAGTGGTTACAGCACTTGCCTAGAAAGAGCAAGGCCCTGAGTTCAATTCCCCAGCCCCGCATAACCTGAGTATGGTGATGCACACTTGTAATCCCAGCACTCAGGAGGCTGAGGCAAGAGGATTGCTGTGAGTTTGAAGCCAGCCTGGATTACACAATGAGGTCAGGACCAGCGTAGACTACAGAGCAAGACTCTGCCTCAAACAAAACAAAACAAGAAATATTAAGTCCTTGGAATAATATCAGCTTAATATCTAAGATTATTTTCATAAATATATAACCTTTTTATACAATAAAGCCTAGCTCTGAGTCATACTTGTCTCAGACATACAATTAAGAGGGAAAGGGGGCTAGAGGAAGAGCATAGTTATTAAAGCACTTGCCTCACAAATACAAACCCCTGGATTACAATTCCCCAGTACCATATGAACTGGGCAAGGTGGTGTACACCTATAATCCCAGGGTTGAAGAGGCTGAGACAGGAGGATTCCCTTGAGTTCAAGGCTAGCCTGGACTAGAAAGCAAAGCCCTGTCTCAAAAAAAGAAGGTAAAATTTCAATAAAACATAATTGATAAAACAGATTCCTAAAGGGTTTTCACTACCTAATTCCTACTATCTAAGAATACTAGTTTTAAAATAACTAAGTAAGTCTGTATTACTGAACTATGCCAACCCATTAAATAGAACATATGCTACAAAGGTTTGTGAACTTTATAGACAGCCCAACTAAACACAATTGTAAAAGGGCCATCAATGCAATAAAAATCTGCCTTTCAATTAGGTGGTATAGGCCTGTAATCCCCAAACTCTGGGAGTCAGAGGCAGGAGGATCTCAAGACTGAGGTAGACCTGGGCAGGCTAGCAAGACCCTGTTTCAAAATTTAAAAACGACTTTTAAAAAAGGATGGGAATGTAGCTCAGTACAAAGGCCCTCAGTTTATTCCCAGTACTAAAAAATAATCTGTCTTTACTTAGAATATTCACTACGAAACAAAAACAATTTTAGCCAAGCTATATTTCATATTCATTCTATTAACTAATCAAGGAAAGGCTAGCTTATATCACCACTTCTACCAGTACTAAAAGGGGCGGTATATATCACTTTCCTCTCTCTTCCTCCTGATAAATATTTCAACTTCCGTTCTCTTTTAGGTAATAAGGTTTCTAATCCTATTTGGGATAAATAAATTTTATTTGTTTCAATAATTTTAAAGATACTCAAATCATAATTCTTATATAAACAGTTAGAAAAGACTACACCTACAAAAATGTCATGCTAAAGTATTAGGTGTGTTTTAAAGAAATCTACATGTGCTCTAGGCCTTGCTTTTTGTTTTATCAATATAGGGACATCAAGTTACTTCACATAACACTCAAGACTGATTATCCACTCTGACATGTTAACTACTTTCACTATCTATTTGGGGCATAAAGAACCACCAGGCCATAAAGAGGAATTTCTGTATATCAGCAGCAAAAAAAGTCATTTATAGCCAGAGTATGAGGGCAAATAATGTATATCCACTTTTATAAATGAGGAGTTTCCTGAGTTTAAAACACTAATGGAGACACAAAGTTAAAAAATTAGGTTTGGTTTCCTAGTGATTTTCCGCAATCAGGATTTTTAAAAATTCTCATCTATGAAGCTCTTTAAAAATTTTTAGAGTTAAGTCATAAATAAAAGAGACATTCGATATCATCTCAATACAAACCTGCATACGGCATTTCACTAAATCCAGGGGAACCACAGCAGTGTGTGTCAGCCCACAACTTAAGACCCCACCAAAGCCACACAGTGCATAAAACTTCATGGAGCCATATTCACAACTGTATTCTGTAATAAGATAAGACACACCATGCATTTTAACACAGAGCTCATGTTACTGGTTATCAACTTACCTCCTGGACAGTTAGGTTCCCACACATCTTGTTAGTAGTTGTCTACACCTTACAACTTTAACAGCCATGCTTCAACAATATACTTTAGTCGAGCATGCAAAACAAACCTGCATTCTGCATTTAACCAGATCTAGAGGAACCACTGCTGTATGTGTTGTGCCACAGCTAATAATTCCTCCAAGACCACAAAGGATAAAGAATCTGCCAGATCCATAGTCACAGCTATACTGCTCTGTTTGAAAAAAAAAAAAAAAAAAGTTTTTTCTTCAGAAATGACACGAAGATCAGGAGAATGAAAACTCTTGCCCTGTGAGATAATACCATCACAGAAGAACAGCTGTAGCCATCAATTACAGGTAGAAAGAGGCATTCTCCAGCAGCGCAAATACAAGAACTTTGCAGTCAAATCAGATCCTTTTAAAACTATTAGTTTCGCATCTGTGAGATACAGCTATCTCTTTATTTCACCGTATTAGTTTTTTAAATTCTCTATGTTGTTTTTCAATTAAAACCAAGCATAAAATTAACAGCTCCTAGGAGCATACTTCAGATTATGAACCAAATTCAAGAACATCAACATGTAAAATACTTGCAAGCAACTGAGTTTACCCCCGCCACTAACAAAATACTAAAAAAACTAAAAATATAAATTCCCGCAATCAAACACATTTAATATTGAAACGATATTAACTTCAAAACAGAAATACAGTAAAGACTGGAAAAAAACAGAAAAACTTTCTATTATACAGACATCATGTTGGTAACAGGCTCACAACTCCTAGGGTTCGGTTTAAGGTTTCTCTGTACACATGCTCCACTGGGATTTAAAACACAATACAATTAAGTTAGAGCTGAGCCCAAACATTGTGAATCCCAAGAAGCAAGCCCAAAGAGATGCCCACCAACAATCTCCGTTCTGTAAGGCCACAAGCTGACTCCTCCACTAGTAACATTTAACCAAGAAAACTCCATTATATCACGTACAATAAAATGGGAAGATCATTTACTTTGCATTAACTATTACAAAACGGGATACAGGAGATTTAGGGAAGAAAATTAACGGCAAATCCTACGGGAAATATAACTGCACCTGCGAATGGCCAGGCTTTAACAAGGAGACTTCACGCAACAGTCTGCTAACCAAATCAGCTCACGTGGAAAAAAAAAAATCACAAACTAGTCACGGCCTCTCTCTCTACTCTCTTGGGGCCTTGGAGGTCAAGGAGGGACACCGGGTCCAGGCTCTTCCACGCCCTTGAGGGAGGGGCAGGGATCCGAAACCGGACTAGGGTGTAAAAGGACGACGCGCAGGGCCAGCAACGGGGCGCCCCGCTACGGCGCGGCGGTCCGGCGCGTCTGTCCCTGCCCTTCAGGCCCGGCTCCGTCCTCGACGGCACCCAGCGGCACCAGGGGGCCGGGTCCGACCTCACCTTCCACAGCGGCGGCTGCCAGCTTACGGGGGCGCCTGGGCGGGCCCGGGGGTCCTGGGGGGCTGCTGCGGGGGTCCGCGAGGCCGTCGTGCACCAGCTGCAGGTGGGGCGCGTTGAAGGGGTTCGCCCGCGCCAGGTGTGCCACGGACGAGAACATCTTCCTAGAGGAAGAGGAAGCGGCGGCAGGAGCAAAGGCAAGGAGCCGGCAATGTCACCGGCGCCCCGGGACCCCGAGAAGGGCCTTCTTCTCTCCCGCCTCCGCGCCCTTGAGGAGGTCACAGCGCCTCCCAAAGGAGACGTGCCCGACCGGGCCTGCGGCCAAGGCGGCGGTCCCTCAGGGGCGCCCGGCTCCGCTCCCCGCACCCACTGCGGGCAGGCCGGGCCAAACTTACTCCCTAAGATGGCGAACGCACTAGCGCTCCCTCGGAAAGGCTGCGGCTCACAGAGGCCGAACGTCCTCCCAGCCCTCAGATCTGTGCCCTTCGAGCGGCGTCAGAGTGACGCACGCCTCGCGTCATTACGACACGCGTTGCCCATTGGTGGAGAGGAGCGCGCAGGCCGAGCGTCATCACGTTCTCCTAGCAACCCTGTTCCCCCGCCCCCACCCGCCCCAACTCTTCCGGCCCAACTCTGCGTAGGAGGAAGGGTTTTGCGCAGGCGCATAGTCAGGGTCGCATATTTGAGTGGTATCCGACTTTGGCATGTGACCTACTCATTTCATTGTCCCTTCACCTTCATTTGTCTCTCCTTGACTGCAAGGCTTTATTTATTTACTTTTGTGTGATTCCCGGTATCGTTATTGCTAGTAATCACTTAAGAAGAGACACGAATGCTTGATGATACATTATTTAGACGGTAATGATTAGGACTTAAGTGCAGTATTTTATGTCGCAACTTCTACCATTACGGCTTTTATTTTTTTAAGTTCCATCTACGTACATTAAACATAGGCATATTGGCAGGAAGAATAAAATAGTGGTTAGAGCGCTTGTCTAGTGAGCAGAAGGAACTGGGTTCGTTTCCCCAGTGCCTCAAGAACCGAGTATGGTGGTGCATGCCTGTAATCCTAGCACTCAGGAGGCTGAGGCAGGAGGATTGTCTTGTGTTCCAGGCTGGAACAGTGAGTGAGTTCAGGATCAGCTTGAACTACAGAGTGAGACTCTGTATCAGTACTTATCAATAGTGCTCTCAGAGGAATCTTGGAAGAGCTAATTTCCCAAAGTACGGTGGATTGCTTTCACCAGATTTTACCACTAGAAAGTGCATGGCCTGAATCCATCCACTAACCTGAGATCAATCCTCCCACACAGGTAGAATTTGGACATTTAGGAAGTGTGTGTAAATTAGAACAGGTTTGCATAAAGGATAGTGTTAATTTACAGGCATACATTGTCCATTGGCAGAGAAAAGCATCATTGGATTCTCCTAGCTACCCTGTCCCAGCTCCCTTCCAGCCCCCGTCTTCCCCCTCCTTCCAGCTTGGCAAAAGTCCCAGGAACAGTTCAGGAGTAGGGGTTCAGGCAGAAAAGTAATAAATAGAAGTCATGGCAGATAGAGGTGAAAAAGCATATATACAAACACCTGATTGTCCAGGGCTCCATATATTGGGCCAAGGAATTTGATCTTACGTAGACAGGGGAACACATTGAAGGGCCACATTGAAGTATTCCCAGTATGCGGTAATTAATTTTTCTCCTATTCTCCTCCTGCAACAGTAGACAATACTGTTAAGAGTTTGCTGCAAAGTTTTCTACTGGAGAAGCTGGTGTCCTTCACTATGGTGTTACAAGTGCTTCTGGCCTGGGACTCAAAGAAGATAGCTGACCAAGCCAAAGACCCAGCTCCTACCCTGAGTTCACAAGGTGACCTTCAAAGCATAAGGCTGCTGTTTAACTTTTGCTTTCCCAGCACAACACATTCTCTTGTAGTTAACCCCAACTTGAAACTATACAGGGAAAGAAATTCTGGGAAATATTAACTCAACTTAGCTAAATCAGTGCAATGAACAGAGCATCACACTCTACCCCTTGACAACTTGGCATCAGTACACATTTCTTTAAGTCATATTTAATCTACAAATAAGACTAATAGCAAAATTAGTCTTCCAGCTAAAATAACAAAGCCCTCCCCGCACAATGTGAAAATGTTAACCCTCTCCCCAAAAGAAGCTACAAAATTATTTTGTCCATCTTTGGGTAATGTTCATTTTAACTGAATTATACTTCTCCTTTTATAACCATGGCATAAATACCAAGATATAAAATTAAATATTAATATCACATCTATGTTCAATGCTAGCAGCATTATGATGTGATGGGGGGGAAAGAGAAAAAAATTGGTAAATATATACACAAATGTTCATGCCAAGTAAACAATGGGTCACTTTCCTAGGAGTAGGAGGGGTTAGATACAGCAACTTGAACTTCTCCTTGAAAGGGATAAATCAACATGACTCATACCACTGGACTGGTTAAAAGAGACGTGATCAAAGTCCTTGAGGACTACGATAGGGGACTGGAGAGTTGATAACAGCTTTGAGATGGAATGGTGACTGTATATGGCTGGCTCTACTGGATAAAAATACACTTCTTCGGCCTTGTGGCACAGGCCTATAATCACAGCATTTTGGGAGGCTTAGAGAGAAGATCACAAGTTTGAGCCCAGTTTGGCCAATGTCACAACTTTGTAAAGCCCTCTCTCAAAATAAAAAAGAAAAAGAAAAAAAGTATGCTGTTTCTGAAGCTCTTTACTGGTGGAAGAATACATTTACCAGCTGCATATAAGTGACAGGAATATGCTAATTTTCTATAACAACACATCTAGAACAGTAGCTACAATTAAAGTCAACCTGATTAAATTTATAATAATCCACTGTTATTTACTAAGAGCCATCTATAATCAGTTGATCAAGAAGACCAATTGAATGGAGATGTGGTAGGAATGACCATTCCTGCATGTTTGAAGTCCTCAATGGCAGCATCAATCTCTACAATATCACTAGGAATCTTGTATTACTTTAGTTTAATATTTTGGTAGGTGTGACTCTTAATGCTGATATGTCAACGTCACTGGATTAAGAAATGCCTAAGAGCCAGGACCAGTGGTGCAGGCCTGTAATCCCAGCACTCTGAAAGACTAAGGCAGGACGACTGCAAGTTCAAGCTCACCTTGGGCAACTTAGCAACTTAGTGAAACACTTTCTCAAAATCCAAATTAAAGTGGGATGGGACAACTCATAACAGCTAAATCTTGGAGGCAATCGATATGTCCAACACTAGATGAATGGATAAAGAAACTGTGGTATATGTATACAATGGAATAATACTCTGCCCTAAAGAAAGATACATTTGAGTCTTTTTAGGAAAAGCGATATACCTTGAGATTATAATGCTTAGCAAAATGTGTCAGACATATAAGGTTAATATAACATGGTTTCTCTAAAAGGAGAAAACTAAAGCATAAATAAGTATAAAAATGAGAAGGTGATGATAGAAAATTGGGAGATAGATTTGGAGGAAGGGGAAGGGAGTGAGGGGCAGCTAGAGAGTGGGCAGAGAGAAGGAAAGCAAAAATAATCAAGATGCAATATGTATATGCACCAGTTCCTCAAGTTGAATGTAATTATTATGCATTGCAGGCTGAGGGTGCAGCTCAGCAGTAAAAGCATTTGCCTGGCAAGCACAAGGCCCTGGGTTCAATTCCTTAGCACTGCATAAACCAGGGGTAGTGGCACAAGCCTCGAATCCCAGACTCAGGAGGCTGAGGCAGGAGGATTTTGGTGAGTTTGAGGCCAGCCTGGGCTACATAGTGAGTTCAGGACCAGCCAGACTACAGAGAGAGAGAGACATTGTCTCAAAAATAAAAATTATTATGTATCACAAAAGCATACTAATAAAAAGTTTGGGGGGGGGATAAGAGAAAAGAAAAAAAGGCAAAAAAAAATAAAAGTTGAATGTCTTTAACATTGAAAAGAAAAAAGTGGGCTAGGATGAAGCTCAGTGTGAAGGCCCTGGGTTGGATACCCAGTACCTAAAAGAAGAAGAAAAAATGCTTAGCAAATTAGTAAAGTAATCTCCTGGGTTTTGAAGGCGGGTCATGGAGGTTTAACTTTGGGAACTCTGTGTGTGTGTGTGTGTGTGTGTGTATGTGTATGTGTGTGTGTGTGTGTGTGTGTGTGTGTGTGTGTGTGTTTTCCCTCATTCATTTATTCTTCTCTTGCACTGTTGCTCTTGACTGCTTTTTCCAGTCACCATGAACTAAGCAGCTCTGTTCCACCACATCCTTCTGCCTTGAGGTTTCTGGTTTCTGCCTTGGAGGCTGCTGACTATATACAGAATCTTCTGAAACTAGGAGCTAAATTAAAGACCTCCTCCTTCAGGTTGTGCGTGTCAGGTATTGTGTCTCAGTGACAGAAAATCTGACAAATACAGCAGGTAAAGGTGTTACCACCTAGCGCGTGTCTTTAGTCATGTGTAAGACAGAAATCAAACATGAACTATGTCTTTGCTAAATTTTCATTGCTGAAACAGAATACCCAACATTCATGACTTAAGGGAAGAAAAAATTATTTTAGCTCACAGTTTCAGAAGATCTCCGTCTATTCACAGGGTGGCCAGCAATGGCAGAAGCACAAGACGTAGCTGGCGGAAAGCTGCTCACAGTACGGCAGACAGGAGTGAGCAAAGGAAAGCAGAGCAATCATATATCCTTTTAGGTCATATCTCATATCTCAGAGCTCCACCCCTTCTGGGTCAGGCCTTCGTGTTCTGCACATTTTAACCAGGACTCATCTCTCAACAGCACATGGCTCCATTGGAATTCCACAACATTTGAATATGTGAGGTGTTGGGGGGACATTCTAGATTCAAATCATAACAAACTAGTTCTAAAGTGAAAATAAAATGAAAGTTTGTTGTAGGAAAGACATTTGCTAGCTACATCATAGGTAGCCTATCCCAGGGAGGAGACAGCAAAGCTGGCTACTGCCCAGAGCAGCACCTAGCGAAGGATACATTTCACTTTTATGGGGCCTCGAAGGAATGTCATTAACTGTTCATTACCGAAAGCAGCAAGAGTCTCTGGATAGAGTAGAATTTTAATTACTGCATAGGTTGAGTTTACACTGGGTCCAAAATATAGTTTTACAATGTGTTATAACCCCTTTCTTGAGCCGAAATCTCATGAAAATGCATTACAATGAAGATACAACAAAGTTTAGTGTCAGCTTTCCATCAGGTCTCTTGCCAGCTTTGCTCACACAGGTCTCACCCATTTTGCCCTCAAAACTTAAACCTTCTCATCTCAGGGAATACAGTGACTTCCTCTCTGAGTATTCTGGTTTATTTTCCTTTTTTTTTTTTTAACTGCCTAAAGTTGAAGCTGCCTTCTTCTTTGCTTAGGCTGCTGTTTCAAAGTCCTGACAAACTCTCCTGTCTCAAAGGCAACTCTAATGACTTCTTGGCCTTCTATGATAAGATCCTCATTCCACAATCCTAGATCCAGTGTGGAGAGTCTTCTAACTGTTGAGTGCATGTATTCCAACTGTACATTTCAGAATTGGGGAAATACCACAGGGTGAGTTTGGGAATCCACTGGACTTGTTATGACAGATTTTAGCTACATTCCATTGACTACTTGACCTCCAAAAGATTTTGATTACTTATTTATCTTTTTGTTTGATTACTTATTTATCTTTTTGAGACAATGTTTTGCTCAACAGTCCAGGCTGGCCTTGAACTCATGGCAATCCTCCTGCCTCAACCTCCTGAATGCTAGGATTCCAAGCATGTGCCACCACATTCAGCTTGCGTGGTGCTGGGGAATTGAGCTCAGGGGCTTGTGCTTGAGCTATGTCCCCAGTCCCGAAACCCTCTTTAGGCTGGTAGTCTACATTGGAACTTTGGGTCTCCAAGAACCAATGTCAATTCAGAGGCCCTATCCAATCATTTCTAAAAATTTTTTTGGGGGGTTTTCATTCCTTATTTCATAGTCAAAGTAGTAAATAATTGTAGATCACTGTATTAGTCACTTTTTTGTCACTGAGCCAAAATATCTGACACCTGTGGCTTAAAGAAATCGAACTCAGGTACGTAGCCCTTGACTTAATGCTTGCTAGGCAAAGGCTTTAACCACTGAGCCATTCCTCCAGCCCTCAAATTTAACTTTGTTTGACAGAGTAGTACTTCACTGTATATATTTTTACCACATCTTCTTTATCCACATGATCAACCAGTTATCACCTCTTTGGGAAAATGTTGTTTTTCCCCTGAAAACTGGTATTTTTACTAGTGTGTATTTGTGATACAACATGTTTACATAAAACTTGTGGGATTGATGCGTATACAAATTGCATCTTAACCATTTCTACTTCCCTTTCTCCTTCCCACCCTCCCTCCTTGCTTGTTTTCTAATGGGCTTATAACTTTCATTCTGGGCCATGCTAAAACATCAACGTACTCTTATCTTTATTTCTGCCTAAGCATCTGTGGTAGGAGATAGGGTGAGGTAAGCAAGTAACAAAGGCCATTGGGGCAAAAATGGCAGAACCAGACAGAGTAAGGATAACTCTATCAAAGGTCATCAGAAAGCGAACAGATAATGTCATTCTTCTGCCCAAAAAACCTCAGGCTCGGGCATGTGCAGAGCCAAAAGTACACAATGACACCTGTGTCCAACCTCATGTGCATTACAGTGCTGCCCCTCTAACCCCATCCCTTGGTGTTGAATGTTGTAACACTTCCTCCAAAGAATTTATGTGGTCAAAACTTCCCCTTTTGATGGGTGGGCGGAGTCAGGTAACCCATTGGACCACTATTGCCATCGGTTTCCATGCTTGAATCATCCCAGAGTCCCAGAACCATAAGAGACCCCATACTTACTCCTATCAGGGCCTGTTTCTACTCTGTAGGGTGTGCTTTCCCTTTAACATAGCTCTTTCTTACTAATTCTGTGTGTTCAGCTTAAAATTCTTTTTTATAGATATGAAGATCCTGGACAATAACCTCAGATCCCTGTTCAGTAACACCTTGGCTGTAAGACTAGGAGGAACTTCTTTACCAAAGTCTACGCCTGTAGAGAGAATTGACCTCCAAGGCCGGGCTGACGTTAACCATCTTGCTGTGAGCCACTGATAAGCTGTACAATGCTGGATGCTGACACCATGTGGCAACACAACAAGATCAAGCACCTCTGCAGCTCAACCATGTTTGCTGCAACCAGTGGAGTGTTGTGATAAGTCTGGGTTGAGAACAAAGTGCGCACAACCTTTCCCAAGGAAGCCTCTTGCTTTTGATCTTGCTTTAGAAATTTTAATTATTGCCCTACATCTCATTCCAAGACTCAATACTCAACACCCATGACTTAAGGGAAGAAAATTTTATTTTAGATTACAGTTTCAGAAGGGTTCAGCTCATTCATGGAGGGCTGACAGAGATGGGGCAGCATAGGGGACGGTCTTGATGGAGAAAATCTGCTCATGCTATGGAAGCCAGGAGGAGACTGAGAGGGTAAAGGGTGGAGCCGGTGAGGAAGGGGAACTCTTCTGGGTCACATCCCAGTGGTTCACTCCTTCCAACCTGAACCCTCATGATCCAATCACTTTCTGTTATGGTTTGGATCTGGAGTATCCCCGAAAGCCTTATGGATTTGGATATAGTAGGATAACTGTGGACCCTTGTGCTGTTGGGAGGTAGCGTTTGGATTGAAGGGACAGATGCTCGGGATTTCACCCAAAAGGATTGTGTCAACTTGTTGAGACCGGGGTTACCCAGGGCAGAAATCTTAGTTTTGAGTTATTGACTTGTGAGCCAGGAAGTGCAGGAGGGGCACTCCCACTGGGTGTGGGGGTGCCCAACTGGCAGCTTGAAATACATAAAGGAAGAAGAAACATTGTGTCAGCTTCTTCCTGGAATGTCTGGCCTTTCCTAGGTCTCCAGACTGTGACTTGTTCCTACTTGACTTGGCTTCTCTCTGCAGTGCGGTAAGCAACTCTCCAGGCTCTGCCGTGGGCCTTCACTGTTGCCAGCTGCCCCATGAATGGGTTGTGTGAGACCTTCTGAAACTGTCAGTTAAGATAATTTTTTCCTCCCTGAAATTGTGGATGTCAGGTGTTCTATCACATCAATGAGAAAGTAACTAAGACAGCTTGCAAATGTGTAAGGCTTTTGGGGGATATTCGAGCTCCAAACTGTAACATTCTATAAAAATAGTACCCAATGCCTGGAAGAAAAGCTTATCAGTTAAAGTGCTTGCCTAGCAAGCGTAATGTCCTGGGTTGGATTCCAGCTCCACATAAACGGGTGTGATGGCACACACCTGTAATCACAGGCAAGTGGCAAATTACTGGGCATGTGACTGGGAAGGCGCAGATCATGGGACATGACCTGGAAGGATACATGCTAGCTCCACCCTTCCTAGCTTACATGACTTATCTGCCATGAGGCAAAGGCTCTCCTGTGTCTACTCCTCTGCCATGTGCTTCCATCACTACCAGCTGCTGGTGGGTGGACTGAGACCTGCAACTGTGAGCTAAAATAAATCCTTCCTGCCTTAAATTGTGGATGTTGGGTATTCTGTCCCAGCAATAAGAAAGTACTTAAGACACCTGAGAAATTCATTTGCTTGCCAGCTTGTACTTGTCCAAGTTGTTCTTTGGACTGCTGATCTCCCAGCTCAGAGAAAAATGTTTCTTTTATGTCTCCTTGGGAAAGAGCAGACCTAGCTCTTGAGCTGAACTTCAGACTCTTGAAGTCACCCATCTTGAAGTCTGAAAGCATTAAAGTTATACTTGTACATTTAGGAACACCACATTTTACGAGAAACAAAAGGTATCTG
The DNA here is from genome assembly GCA_004027205.1 of Ctenodactylus gundi. Taxonomy (NCBI): domain Eukaryota; kingdom Metazoa; phylum Chordata; class Mammalia; order Rodentia; family Ctenodactylidae; genus Ctenodactylus; species Ctenodactylus gundi. Next base: position 856,027 of record PVKB01000031.1, read on the forward strand.
AATCCTTTTGCTCAGGCTCTATGTACTTGGTAACTTAACATTGTTCTTCTACAATTAAGAGCACAAAATATGGTTTATCCCAAAGTGCAGAGGCCTACCTAGCTAGATATGGCAAACCTCAAAATAGTATCAAGATAACGTGCATGATTATGTGACACCTTTAGTCACTTCATGGTTACAAGCTCTCAACCTGATAGCTTTAAAATAAGCCTGGGGTCTGAAGGAATGGCACAGCAGTTAAAGCACTTGTTAGGCCCTAGGTTCGATTTCTTAGCACCACATAAAGCTGGGCATGGTGGCACACGTCTATGATCCCAGCACTTGGGAGGCTGAAGCAGGAGGATTGTCAAATCCAAGGTCAGCCTGGGCTCCATAGTGAGTCACGACCAGCCTGGGCTACAGAGCGATACTCTGTCTCAAAAGAAAAAAAAAGAAAAGAAAAGAAAAGAAAAAGAAAAGAAAAAGAAGCTTGACCATCATAAGTGCAAGTTTCCAAATCTGGTTCCTCATCAAAGCACCTGGGCGGCACAAGCCTACCGTAGCAGCACTCTGGGAAGCAGAGGATCACAAGCTGAAGACCAGCCTGGGCAACTTGGGCAAGTCCTTGAGTTCAGACGGCGAGGGTAAAGAGTGGGTGAGCAGCGGGAGCAGGCAACCTACTCAGGACCTCTCCCATACAGTGGAAACTTTTACTCCTCGGTCCTTTATCTACAAATACATATTATTCTTTAAAAAAAAATGCTGGGGATGTATCTCAGGGAGAAGGCCCTGGGTTCAATCCTCAATACACACACACACACACACACACACACACACACACACACACACACACACACACACACACCACCCACCCACGCACAAAGAATCTGGGGGAATACAAAACACTAACTATTCTCAGGTCTCAGAAGATTGTGTATTTTTAAAAATCTGATGAGGAATCCTGGCATGTGTCATTTCAAAAAGAGCCCCATGGGATATGAGGGCGACCTGGTTGCGACATCGTCACCCCACTGATCGCCAGGGTTGATTCAGCTGATCTGGGCCGCGGTGAGGCCGGTGTCCCTTTCCTTTCTTGCTACTCCACGTACGTTCCCCAGAAGATGCATGCTCTGTGGAAGAGGATGACGTCCCCCGCGAGAGGACCCTTGCTCAGTCAAGGGTTTATGAGTAGCAGTGATTCCCAGCTAGAATCCCCAAACAAGCTCTCAAAAAGAACCCCCATGTACTTCTTAGAACCAGCCGTGTTTGGGAACCATTAGTGTAACAAATTCTGAGACAGGCATGAGTGATACAGCCTGGGGCAAGCCTGACATGAGCTTCCAATCTGTAAAATGAGACAACATCCTGGGGCTAGGACTGTGGCTTAAAACAGCCGTGGGCTAAAAAACAATTCCTGTTTATTTGGTTAGCTGCAGATTGACTTTTACCTTGCATAAAGGTAGCTACACTGTTACACTAACACTTGTTCTTTGTGTATAATGATAGCTACATTGCCAACTAACAGTTCACCATACCAACAGGAGGCAGAGAACGTAAGCTGCTCAAATAAGAACATACAGCAGTGGATTTCTTCACGAAATACTAGTAGGGAGAAATATAGTAATATACTTAAAACAGGCTTGAGGTAAAAGCAGTAAACATTAAATAATGTATATTAAGTGAAAGGATTAAATTTCACCCAAAGAGTTGCACTAGTTCTCTTACTGTTTAGAGGTATAGGACAGAGTACATACAGATGTTTATGTGTTTAGCCCTTACGCACTGAAATGTAGTTCTGTTATAATCCAGACTGCGTACCATTTATGACAATTTTTTATCTGCAGACAATAAGGTGTTTACTCCCAAATGGGTACAGTGCAGACAGAGTAAACCCTAAATTTGCAAACATAATGAAACTTCAGGAAAATGTGTTCCGTCTGATATTAGATCTCTAAACTTGGTAGGCAGGCAATTGGGGAAAAAGTGTTTCAGAGAGTCAAACAGACAGCAGTATCTTCAAATACTATTGGAATTAAATGAGTTGACTTTATTTGCTCTGTAGTCCAGGTTGGCCTTGAACTCACAGCAACACCCCTGCCTCAGCCATTTATTTATGTTTGAGACAGGGTCTCGCTCTGTAGCCCAGGTTGGTCCCCAACTCACCGCTGGCCTTGGACTCATGGCAATTCTCCTGTCTCAGCCTTCTGAGTGCTGGTATTACAGGCACGTGCCACCACTCCCAGCTTATTTGGTGATGGGGAATCAAATTCGGGTAGCTGGCTCTTGGTTTAGCAATTGCCAGGCTGAGCCATTCCGTCAGCCCTGCCTAAGGCCGGAATTACAGGTATGCGCCACCATGCCTGATTTATAAGAATCGAACTCAGGGCCTTGAGCTTGCTAGGCAAGTGCTTTAACCTCTTAGCTATTCCTCCAGTCCCTGATAAAACATTATTTTGAAAAAAAAAATTTAAAAGTTGAGGACATTTCTCAAGAAAAGAAATACAAATGGCCACTAAATATATGATAGATATTCAACTTCCTAGGCTATTAGGGAAATGCGAATCAAAACTACATTGAGATTCCACTTTGCCCTCATTAGAATGTCTTGTACTAAGAATACAAACAATAACTGTGGATGGTGTTAAGGCCCTGTAACCCTGGCACTCTGGAATACTGAGGCAGGAGGATCCAAAATTTGAGGGCAGACTGGGCAAGCTAGACACTCAGCAAGACCCGATCTCAAAAAAGGATGGGAAGAGGCTGAGAGTATATTAGTTCAGAGTGTAAGCTCTGGCTTCCATCCCCAATGCCACACACACACACACACACACACACACACACACACACACACACACACAGAGAGAGAGAGAATTTGGGCAAGAACCCTTACACACTTCTGGAGGGAATGTAAATTAGTATAGTCACTATGGAAATCAGTATGATGTTCATCAAGGAAACTAAAAATAGAGGCCTGGAGGAATAGCTCAGCATTAAAGGGCCCGCCTTTTCCCTAAATTATGTCTTTTCTTATGCAAGCATTTCAGTCTGGGAATTTCTCAAAGACTGAAATATATATATATATATATATATATATATATATATATATATATATATATATATATATATAATTTGACCCACTATACCTCTCCCAGGTATCTTCTCAAAAGAGTTAAAGACATAGCAGCCCAACTCAAAATAGCTAAATCTTGGAAGAGTTAATAAGGACATCAGCTGATACCAATAGATGCATAAAGATGTGGTATTTATACACAATGGAACACTGTTCTGCCATAAACTAAGATAAATGAGTCATTTGTAGAAAAATAGATGAAATAGATGAACCTTAATACCATAATGCCAAGTGAAATGAATCAGACACGGGTTAAATATTGCATGGTTTATCTCCCGTGAGAAAACCGAATTACAAGAAAGTAAAAAAAGCAAAATAAAAAAGCAAGGGAAGAAAAGAGGTACGCTTTATGGAAAGGGAGTAGGAGGCAGAAAATGATTATGATGTGATATACACATATGCACCAGTTCCTCCAGCTGAATATAATTAGGTTTTACAAATACATATTAATTAAAGGAATAATTGAGAAAAATATGCAAGCTTTTAAGTATGCTGCAGGCCCACTTGTGTGCGTTCCTTCTCTTGCCTGCGTTTTCATGTCACAGCAAACCGGTCATCGGTAAGTCTGTCACGGTTTCCTTTGTTTTCTTTGGCTTAGGTTTTACATTTGGATCCTGCTTCAAGTTTTTTCTTTTTTTTAATACATGGGTCTATCTTCACTCTTTTGTGCGTGGATATGCTTTCCCAACCTTGTTTGCAGAGACTGCCCTTGCTAAAGGTCACTTAGCTGTGGCACGTGGGGAGTTCAAGGCTTTGCATTGTACTTCATTGTTCTCTATGTCTTTGCCAGGACCAGGTATTTTCAAGCTGGCGGTTAAACCGAAGGCCTTTACACTGAGCTACATCCTTAACCTTCTTCTTCTTCTTCTTCTTCTTCTTCTTTTGAGACAAGGTTGTCCTACATCATTAAGTCATCCAGGCTGGGCTCAAACTGGTGATCCTCCTGCTTCAGCCTCCTAGAGTGCTAGGATGACAGGCATTGCACCTACTTCACACTTTTGCTGTTTTTGTTGTTGTTGTTGTTTTTACTACCATAACTTTGCAGTACTTTGAAATCAGAAAATATGAAACTTTCAGCTTAGTTCTTTTTCAAGATTGCTTTGGCAAATTAGGACACAAATGACTTGAAAAATCCCTCTCATTTTTGTCATCTATCACATTTCATCTCTTTGGAAAGTTTTTTGGACTTCCTGCTACTTGGAAGTCTGGGGCAGGACCATTTGAGTCCCCATGTTAGAAACCAGCCTGTGCAACACAGTATGAACTATCTAAACACAAAAGCACTGCTCCCTCCCTTCCCTTTCCCTCACATCTTTTCCTGATCACGGTAACCTCCTTCTGCAAGTTATTGGTATTCTAATTTTTCTTTCTCTGCTTTATAAATTCTTAAGTATGCATTCTTAAGTACTTTTACTTGGTAGACTAAACCCAGGGCATCATGCATACTAAGTAGACCCTCTACCACTGAGCTGTATCCCAAGTTGGATTTTTCAACTGAATACCATGCACTATTTTTAACTTGCATATATTTTGCTCACCATGAAATTCATCCATGCTGTTTAGGTATAGTGCATATTAAAGCATTTTAGTGTACAAATATAGCATAATTTATAGATTCATTTTACTCCTTTGACACTTTTCAGTTTTGGTATCTACAAATAGTATGCTACGAGCACTTACGTGCATCCTGGTACAAAGTAATAGCAGCCTATCTGGGACATTATACCAGAGTGGGAATTACTCATTTGATGAGTACACTGATAGTAACCTCTATCCTTGTTCTTTATCCATGGTCTGTGCATGGTTATGCATTTTCTCCATTGCTGTATTTGTTTGTAAAAATGCCACAAATTACCACGCATCCTCTATAGATGTCTATTTGGGTCGTCTCCCAGATTTGCAGGTCTAGGAACACATTTCTGATGGTATGTACCTATGAAAGGAACTGCTGGATTCTAAGGGTGTGAGATCCTCTAGTTTGGTCTTTTTGATATTATTTGTTTTTTGAGACAGGGTCTCACTCTGTAGCCCAAGCAGGTCCTTAACTCACGGCAATCCTCCTGCCTCAGTCTCCTGAGTGCTGGGATTACAGTCATGCGCTACCACACCCAGCTTATGTGGTGCTGGGGAACTGAACTCAGGTACCTAGAGCTTGCTGGGCAAGTGCTTTAACTGCTGAGCCATTCCTCCAGCCCGAGATCCTCTAGTCTGGAAGTTTCTTTTCCCAAGAATTCCATCACTTTCCATTTGTATCCACCATGATGGGATTTATTTTTTGTGGCATTGAAGATTGAAACCATACATTATTCTGTTGCTTTACTTTTGAACTGAAACCCATTTCTCTCCAGTCTCACAGCTATCGATTCACTATTTGATTTTACATGCTATCAATTCACCTGAATCAAAGAAAGAGCAATGTAAACATTTCAAAGAATGTTGTACAATGTGGGTATGAATACTAGGGACTGGCCCAAGACCTTCACATTGAGCTTTTTCTTTTGAGGCAGGGTCTCACTAAGGTAAGCCCTAGGCTGGGCTCAAATTTGTGATCTTACTATCAGTCTTCCAGAGTGCTAGGATTGCAGGTGTGTGGCAGCGTGCCCAACTAAAAAAAATTTTTGGGGGTGGAGGGGGAGTAAGGATTTAACCCAGGGCCTTGTGCACACTAAGCATGAGCTATAGACTGAGCTGTACCCCAGACCTTCCACATGATATTTTAAAGTAATATTTTCTTATTTTCTATAATACTAGGGATCAAAATCAGGACCTTACACACCTAGTACTCTATCACTGAACTATACACCAGCTCTAACATTATTAAATTGCTACAGAACTGAAGATTAATACTGTAACCAAGCAAGGAAATAAGCCTCAACAATCCTGCTTCACAGTCTAGTGTAGCCCCTTTCCCATTTTACTATGAATGACATGTGCGACCAGAAGCATGTAGTGAATGTGATGGCGGCACTTCCAATGAGGTGGCGTAAATACTTCTGGCCACAATCAGCCACAATTAGGCTAATCTGGAGGAAAGCCTGCTGTACATCATGAAGAAACCCAGGCACTGGCATCTCTCTGGCAAGAGTCAGCTAGGCACCAAGGCTTGACAGTTACTCCCAGGGTGTGAAAGCAGATCTTGCCTGGGCCAATCCTTCACATGATTCTGTAGCCCTGGATGACAGCTAAAGTATAATCTCATCAGATTCTGAGGAGGAACCACCCAGCTAACTCACTACTTCCTGATTTAAGATACAAAGAAATTGTAACTGTTTTAAGCTGCTGGATTTTGAAGCAATTTACTAGATAGTAAACTTTTTCTTCTCCCAAAACACAAGCCATAATAAACAGTAATTTTGTTTCTACACTGAACAAAACAAATATATTTTAGGCTTTATCTTTTCAAGTTATTCACCATTATAAGTTCAATGTATTAAATTCTGGACCATAAAGACAGTTTTGGTATAGTACAAAATCATTTGGTTAGGACTGAGTTTTCATAATCAGCTCTGACTTAGCCTAAGTTAAGCGTTGACAAACATTTGGCTCTATGACTATAAGCTGTTACTTTTACTCATGATAAAGGGTTACAAATTACTAATAAATCTATATGGCTCTAAAGATAATGGAACTGTCGAATACTTCTCAAAGAGTCCATTTCCCTCAAAGAATGCCCCAACAAAGTAAATGCAAAGATTATTTCTAAGACTGCTCTTAGGTACCACAAAACATGCATTTTACTTGGTAAAGAGTAGGCACAAAATAAGTATTTCAAGTGGCAAAATTTTGTAAGCAATAAAAAAAAATATTAATATATATAGCCTAAAACTCACTCCGAGTTTACTAATTAGTATAAGAACATAGCAGAACCACAGGGAATCCTGTCCCATCCTCACACTCGGAATCCCACATCTGGGGCTAAGGATGTAGCTCAGGGGTAGAGCACCTGCATAGCATGCATGCTATGCAATCCCCAGGATCACACACATAAAAAACTAACACACAAAAACTAGACCAGGTCCTGCTTACTCCTGCACATCCTTCCCAAATCTTTAGTAGAAAAGACAGTATGTGACATTTGAAAAGCCCAATGATTGCCAATTCAAGACAACAAGCTGATCAATGTTCATAGTCTCTTCCTGCTAAGACCATTTTATTAATAAAGGAATAAAAAATATTTAACATAATGAAGGAGACAGCTAGATATTTCAAAAACCCTTTCCAGGGATAGTAAACAGGTAAATGGAAATTAACAAAATTAAAACAAGTGTAAACTTAAATGGTTATAGAGAAAGATTAAAACTCGAAGAGATTACTCAAACAAAACTAACTTCACTGGAACTAAGTTGCCTAACTCTAAAACACTCTAAGAGGTTTGGAACCTTACAGGCATCACCAAGCTAGGGAAGGTGCTGGGCTGAACACAGTGGGCTGTTCTAATGTACACAGAGAGGGTTGATTTTTTTTAAGAGTTCCCTCTGTCACATTACATGCAACCAGTCCCATTACTTCTCAGCTGTGCACAAACCTAGCCAAGTTCCTTAACCTTTTCGGTCATCAATTTCCTCTCCAGTAACAAGACAGTAAGAAAATACCTATCTCAGATGATCATCATAAATATTCAATCATACATATAAAGGGCACAGAAGAGTCTCTAGCACATGGGAATCATATAATAAGCTTTACTATCTTAATCCTTTGATGCAATTTGGTTTCTAATTAGCTATAGTGCATAGATTACTTTGAGAATCACTAATTTAAGTAGAATTGCCACTGGGGGACATACAAATGACATAGGTTAACAGCACATTCACCTTGTGTAACTGTTCCATATTGAGTAACAGGAATACACTGGCTTGGTCTCAGAGCAAAACCAACAATTCTGAGTGTCACAGGTAAGTACTGAAGATGGCAAAAGAGAAAAAGAGGAAGACAGAAAGTAGTCACTGCATCGTATTGTACAAGGGAGAGGTGTCAATTCAAAACAGGGCAATTACATTTCCTCAGTATGAAGTTTCCGCAAGTATAATGGCTACACATTGCTTACTTATGCATAAAGAAGGACCAGATTACTACAACTGAAAGAAATATAGAGACTGAAATGAGAACTAAACCTCAACCCATAAATATCACAAGAAACGATATCAAGAAATTTTACAATTGGTACTATCTGAAAACCATTTATTGCAATGACAAACTAGAGTTTAATTATTTTTATTATTGAATTATACTATAAAGTCTACATCTATGATTTAATCAGAAAGAAATGCTTTGCATTTACATCAAGGACACATTTACTCTAGTGGAATTAAACAGACAAAAGACCAAATACATGTTTAAAAAAAGACTCATGTTTCACCTGGTCCTACTTTTGCTATTTTGGATCATAATTTTCCTATTAGAGAATTGATCTTACATACATGTTAAGTCTGATTTATCATTTTTAAACATTTTAAATGGAGCATGTCACAATGTTTAAATATAAACAAAAGACTTAAGCAAAATGGGAAACAAAGTCTGAAAGCAAACGGAGTAGACAGCTATAACCTTATAGTGGAAAAGCTGAGTAAAACATGGCCCCTCTGTGGCTCATGTCAAGGAGACACTTTTACTCAGAGGCAAGCATTGCAGATCTAGGAATCTGTTTCCTGTTGCGCCCCCCAGGTCCAAACCTAAGTGTTTCTGGTCTCGCATACAGAAGTTAAATGAAAATGTCTAATGCTAAATATTAGAATAGATCTAGTTCAAAGCAAATTTAAGTGCTGGTCTAAATATACATATCTAACAACTTTTTAAAAATTATTTTTATTTTGGGCGCTCTCATAAAATAACTTACATTATGAGTGTGCTTTCTGGTTATTGAATGACATTGTAACTCACATAATTAAGTTTTAAAATTTTGTCTTTTACTTGGCTCTACTAAATTTCAATTATCTATGACTTTACAAAACCAAGTTATATGTGAGGCTAGTTTCAGCTAAAAATGACAAAAACAAATCAACCTCAAAGGTAAAGTTTACCGTTTCAAGAGTATACAAAATTATAACAGCCACTTCATATTTGAAGTTTACAATTTTAAGTACTAACTACCACTTAAGTGTAAATTAAACAAATACTTTTTTTTACCTTTTAATCAAATTGCATTGAAAAACTCGGAATAAATGGGCAAAATTTGTTTTGGTAACACAAAATATAACAATAAGTCTAAATAAACGACCAGTGTTTAAAGTTTCTAACTTCTAAACAAACACACACTTTTTTATCTAAAAAATATTTTGGTAGTAAATTGTATTGACAAAATAAATGTTTCACTGTAAATAAAAAGTATGAATTTCCAATTATTGCTGTATAGCTTTCCAAAACATGTACAGCCAGCTAACAGTTCTCTCAGACATGTACATATGCTGCCCTAAGAGATCCCTGCTAAAAATCAGCATTACTTAAATGCTTCTTACTGATGTAGGATTTTCATGATACTAGAAATCTTTTTAAAAAACTGAGTATGCCAGGGCTACAATAATATTACTATTAATAAAACTTACAGAAGAGATTATTGCTGTACTTTTTCTCCCATGAACACCATCAAACCTCGCTGCAGTTAAAAAAGTACAACCAAGCTGTTTTTTTCTCTTACTGAATTTCATTGTTTCATGTTTGTAAAATTTTTATTCAGAAGAGAATTCTTAGAATCTTTTCTGTAAGAATTCAAAGTATGTGTAGCTTCACATTATACTATGTTTTGCCCTTATTTCCCAAATACACAAAAACAATATACATTTTCCCCCAAAATGAAGATGTCCACATTAAAAAAATAAAGCCTACAAAAAAGTTCCAGAGCTAAAAAGATTATTCATATGGCACAATGTGATCTCCTACTTGTCCAAAGTCCCAGACACTGAAATGAGTTCATTTATGTATCTCATCTGTTTCGCCATGAAATACTAAATTTACTGAGGTGAAATCACATTCTTTTTAGTTCTTGAATCAATGAGTATACACACGTTTTCTATACAGTTTTAAAAAATAGGAGACCAAGTTGAATGTGCCAAAGTGGTATCATTCATTTGGACTTTCCCATAGCTTCATAAAAGCTAGAGAAAGGATTTCCTTGGTTGGGTTCCATAGCTTGATAGACCAAAAACAAAAAAACTGCCACAACAACAAACAGCAAAATTTTTATCCACATAGGAATTGAGCGTCCCTTTTTTGTCTTTTCTGATTTGACATCGGCCAAGGGAACATACTTAGGAACGTATTTAGATGAGAAGGTCTCCTCCATCCTGAAATCACTCCGTTCTAATGGACGGCCTGCAGCCCCCTTGATTGGTCTGCGGCAACTAGCACTGTTGACAGTGAAGAGAAAAACAATTTTAGATTAAGGCATGATTCAGATAAACAACATAAATTGTTAATGCCACTTTTAATTCTAAGCATATTCAAAGAGCTAATAATACAAAACTAATACCTAAAATAAGTCCATCGGTGGGTAGGTGGCTGGGGGACAAAAGGAGAATGGGAAAGTCCTTGTCACCTTGACAAGATACATGTGTGTACGAAATGCTCACCTTCATTGCAAACCTTAAATTTTGCACTTATACATATCAATAAAACAGGAAAAATAAATTAAAAAATAAAAAAGTCAATCTACTTTATATACTTCTATACTATCATCTACTTCCATATACTTCTCGTTTTTAAACTTACATCTTTTATTAGTAAATAATGTTTGGAACACAAATATTTACTAAAGCCACTTTAAAAGCATTTTAAAGCTGATGCATATTTACAAGGAATGATGAAAAACAAAGGTAGCTTTGGTTGTGATTCCTTCAGTTACAAAGTAATTTGATCTTGCCAGGCAGGTTCCTTTAACTGCTGAGCTGTTCTTCCAGCCCCATGTAGACTGGTGAGTAAGGCCATGCGAAAGAATCTCAACAAAGATTTAGTAATGTATAGAAAAAAAGAACTTTTGTCAAATATCCCAATAAAGGGCTCTGCTGGACTCAGAGAAGAGACATCAAGATTTGGTCACTGTAGCCCATACTAAAGGTGGGAAGCTGAGCTAAAGAGTGGTGATCTGACTGAAATAAGTCAGATGCATAAGCTATGTTAAATATCACATGGTTTCTCTGATTTGAGAAACCCAGAACACAGGCGTTCTATCGAATCAAATGGGTGTGATAGTGGGAGTTAGGGGGATGGGATATATATGGGCACAAAACACTCAATTCTACTATAAATCTTATGTACTGCATTTATGTTAATAAAAATAGTGGGAAAAAACAAAGTAATCTAACCTAAATATCATCTTTTCTATTAGAAAAGGGCAATAATTACAGGGAAAAAATTATTTTCTTCAGGGATAGCACCACAGCTCTTCGCAGGCCATGTGCTTATCCACAAGGCTCTGGGTTTAATTATAGAACCATAAAAAGTAATAATTAATAAGTGAAGTGACAAAAAAAGTGATTTGCTTCTTACTAAGTTTCTGTTTAGTTTTACAAATGTGGGGGCTATAAGAATAGCTCAGCTGCTAAAACACTTGAGTACCTAAGTTCAATATTCCCCATCAGAACACAGGGTGGTATGGTAGCAGATGCCTGTAATACCAGCACTCAGGAAGTTGAGGCAAGATGATTTCTGTAAGTTCAAGGCCTGTTTGGTCTACATAGTGAGTTCAGAACCCACCTGGATTATAGAGTGAAACCCTGTCTCAAAAACAAAAACCAAAAAAATACAAAAAACTAAAAACAAACATGGGGCATATGGGGCTCAGGGACAGACTGTTTGCCTGGAATGTCTGAGGCCCTGGTTTCAACTCCCAACACTGGCAGGAGGAGGAGGGGTGTGAGTAAATATAAATGATAAAGATTTATTATTTTTAATTTCTCAACTTGACAAAGTTTAGTTCAACTTCCAGAGACATGTCAATCTAGAGTTTAGGGGAATTAATCTACTTCCAAAAGAACAGTTTTAATTCTGAGAAACAGGTAGAATAGCTTTGTAAAGAAGAATTAAAAATTCCCAAGCAGGCTTTACTTCTACTTGATATATGTGATTTCATGTATCCAAATACCTAATTCCTGTTGGTGTAGATGCTTCAAAGGGGAACATTTCCTTAAGAATATCCCTTTCTACTCTTCTTTCCTCTGTTTTTTCTCCCATCTAGTAAAAAACAAACACAAGTTAAAATTTAGTGTAAATGTGCAATAATTAAAACATAATTTTAAATAGAAGTTCCAAAAAAAGATGCTTATATTTTACAACTGATGTTTCTAAATTTGTTATAATCTACATATCCATATGTGTCTAAAGTTTTCTTCAAACTCTTTAACATGAAGATATCTTAATGTGGTTATTAAAGGGAAAATTGCCACACATACAAGGAGAAAGAAGTGCAGTAACCTAATACGGCAGGGTAAATACCCTCACTGAATATCCATGTTTTTCATTAATAAAATATTAAGACTACATTGCTTCTTTCTCTATTAAGAATTCTTAGTAAATTAAATGACCAAATGTAGAAGGTGCTCAGTTAATATGGACCTTCAACAAATCTGAGTATATATTTTAAACTATATTTCATGTACTCTTCCCCAGTTAAAATACTTGTTGCTAGAATGTTTTATTGTATATATTACATATATATATTTCATCTCTTTTAATAAAGATACATTAAAATTGTAATGCACCATGCAGTTAGTACTTCAAAGCTTAGTTATACAAGAGGTAGACAGTTTAAGCACCAAAGTCACTTTGAAGCCCCAGTTTTTGATTTTTCAACAGAAGAAAAGTATAGCTTTCCTGATAGCCCAAAGAGAACTTTTAAACTTGCATTTATAACAGAACATATTATAAGCAGCACACAAATGACCACTCCCTTGAAAACTGGAAGAGGCACACAGCAGCAAGAGGACAGTATTAGCATGTCATACTATATTAGTTAATTTCCATTTCCACTTAAAGTGTTTTAAAAATAATATATGTAAATATATACAAACACAAACCACCCAATTAAGAAGCTTTGCTCCCTCCCATTCCAAAACACATATAAATATTTCCTCTTTGAAAGATCAATGATAGCATCGATCTAAATTTTATTCATTTACTTCAGCTCTCGTCAATGGTTTCTTTGGTGTTCTTCTGGGTATGTCTGAGAATTCAGTGATTGGCAGAATAGGAGCTGCATGCTTGAAATTTCCAGTCACCCTATTGACAACCTGCCAAGATTCAAATTATTCAGACTCAGAATTATCCAAACATATCAAAGACACTTAAAAAGAAAAGAAAAAGATATTCTATTTTTGTAATTTAATAAAGAATTAGGCAATAGAGCCTAGAAACAATCAAAACTTCACATGTGAAGGCTTATAATTCTTCAAAACTCAGTAAAAAGAATCTTTATAAATTATTTAGAATTCTTGTGCAATAAGTTAAATTCATTTGTATAAGTGGCTACATTGAAAAATTCTAAGATGGAGAAATATATGGGAAAAATTAGCTTAAAATATATGTTCAAAAACACGTAAATTTGCAATTTGCCAAAATTTACCACCTCCCCATTTCCTATCAAAGGGTAATTTACATAGAACAGCACTTGTATAGTTTATGAAACATATTTACTAAGGATTCGTTGCTTGAAGCCATAATAGTTTCAGCTATGGGAGTACTCTCTGAAATTACTGCACCATCTATACGAAAATGTTGTGAAGTTTCCACCTGTTAGTTCGAAAACAAAACAAAACAAAAACAATAAATATAAAAATAATCACTAAAACCCTACCAATCTGAAAACCCAATTCTAAGCAATAATCCTTGCATCACCCTTTTCCTCGGTGTTCTTCTCGACCCTCTTGCAGAGTCCCTAGTTAAGGCCTGTAGAGGTCCGCCTTTTGAAGATCCACTTGTCCATTCAGTCTCAGTTATTCCAGCTTGTGAATAGCTCTATTCAAGCATTGACACATTAAAAAAGTTATATTCTAACATCAAACACCTTAATAATGGCCAAATTAACATGGTGAAAAGCCATAAGCCTTTAAATGCTAGCATTGACTAACAATACTATGCTCTGAAAATATTTCTAAATATTTTCATTCAATTGACATGTGATAATCAAAAAACTTAAAGGATAATAAAATATCTAAAGAGTCCACCAACAGTAGCTCAAAAATTATAATACAAAGTGAGGAGAAGCTCATCATTACTGGCTTCTTACATGACATGCTGCCTGCTATTTGGTGACTAATATTGTAGCTGCATCTCTCTATTGAAACAAAAAGGAAACTGATCATGACTTTAGCAAAAGTCACTTGTTATAACAACTCAGTTGCTCCCTTTTAAAACAAAAATATACACCTGTGGCTGGGGATGTAGTTCAGGCTTGCCTAGCACATATGAGACTCTGAGTCAATCTCCAAACCGACAAAAACAAAACTTATGGCTGTTAGTACAGATTAAACACAATTATTTTCTGATGTTAGAATTATTTTAGAAGAATCAGTTTAAATTATAAACCACACATAACTATCTGAACTAAAAAAATTCTTAGGTATCAAACTCTTCTTAAAAACACAAAGAAATGAAATTAGGCAGCAAGAAAACCCCGGTGTTCATACCCTCATGTATCTACAAACTCAGCATGTTACTGCCAATGGCAATGCCAGTCATGCCTCAACGCAAGCTGAAAAGGTAACAGTTACTAGTTGCTGCCTTTTAGCACTTTACATACTAGTTTGAATTTTATTAGCCCAATGCTTCTCAACCTGTAATATATATTAACCACAAATCTGAGATTCTGCATTCCAAGTACCAAATTTTTAATTGCCAAGCCACTTATTAACCACATGCTTTTTCTTCAAGACAACATCCATTAGTGACTAGTATTATTATTATTGTATAGTGCATTATCACTTTTGTTTTCAAGTTAATATTTTATCTAGTAACTGAGTTTTATGTTCAAGTCAGTACTTATTAAATTTACAAGACACTGTTTTTTACTCTTATCCTATAGCAAGAACAGTCATCCAAGAAAAATGCTCACTGGACTGGAAGCATCACTAATAAAACTGCACAGGTACAGATATTGTGTTGCATGTTTGCTTATATATAGTTACCTGTATTCAGAACTGACGTTGGTTTTACTTTTGGCTGGGTGTGGTAGCATATGTCTGCAATCTCAGCACTCTGGGAGGCCGAGGCAGGAAGATCAAAAGTTTGAGCCCAGCGTAGGTAATTCAGGTCTTAACACAACTGTGTATCTTAAAAAAACGCTTTTCTTTATTTACAATCTGAATCTCAGGGTTTCTTATCTTACTATCAATTATAAATCATGATATCATCAGTTTTCTGATTGTCGGAATTAAAGGAAATATAGGCTACCATACATGTAAAAATATCAATATAAAATAAAACAAGATTTTGTTTGCTCAGGATTAATTTGACATAAGAGTCAAAATAAAACTAATGCAATGAGAAAAATTATGCAAGCACTAAACTCACTGTACAGGGTAAAACTCATGCATAGGAAAAATTAACAAACTTTTGGGATACTATGTAGTTTTGTTTTTGTGGGTCCCCCCACCCCAAATGGTCTAGTTCTGTAGTCCTGGCTAATCCACAGTTCACTTTGTAGCCCAGTCTGGCTGGGAACACAAAGCAATCCTCTAGCCTCAGTCTCCCCAGTGCTTAGATTACAGATATGCATCGTCACACACAGGCCTTGTGTAAGCTAGGCAAGCACTAACTACTGAGTTACACCTCCAGCCCACTCTGTAGTTATAATGAGGCTCTCAGTCCTAGGGGTACAATACCACCTGAGGAAAGCTTTGAAATGTATTAAATGCCCCAACTCCACCTTAGCCCAATTAAGGCAGTATCTCTTCTAAAAAGGTCTGGCAGGGCTTGGGTATATCTCAGTAGCTACAATCTCTCGAATAAACACAAATGTAAAAAGTAACTGGAGTCAGATATGATGGCATACACATGTAATCCCAGCTATCAGGAGTCTGAGGCAGGAGGACGGCAAGTTAAGAGACCAGCCTGGGCAACTGAGCAAATCTGTATCTGAAAATAAAATTTAAGAGGCTGCAGGAATAGTTCAGTGGCAAATAAAACACTTGCCTAGCATGCTCAAGGCCCTGAGTTCAAGTCCCTATCACCACATAAACTGGGTGTGGTGGTACATGCCTGTATTCCCAGAACTCAGGAGGCTGAGGTAGGAGGATTGCCCAAGTTTGAGGCCAGCCTGGACTATAGAGCAAAACCCTGTCTCAAAAATAAAATAATATTAAAATGTTTAAAAAGGCAAGGATGTATGTAGCTCTACTAGAAGTAGGTGGTAAGACCACTTGCCTAACACTAGGTTTAATCCCCAGTGCCATAAGAACAAAATAAAATGAAAAATAGAAAAATATTAAAAGGCATGAGTATAGTTAAATTTTACTCCTTCTGAAAGCATTCTAATGCACAACCTGGGCTGAAGAACAACTGGCTCAAGAAAATACAAATCCAGAACTTACAGTGCATCTTTATGTAAAAACAAAAACTTCAAGTACTGTTTCCATTAAATAATAAACTGCTCAATGCCATTCAAAAATATTTTAAAATATTCCAGTTTGGCCAGTTATAGTGGCACACACTTATAATCCCTGCATTCTGGGAAGCGAAGGCAAGAGCATTCCAAGTTCAAGTCCAGCTTGGGAAATTTAAGGGGGGGGCGGGGAGAGGAGCTAAGGTTGTAAATATTTAAAAACACTTTTAAAGGATTAAAGAATGATATTATTTGGAAGTGGAGATTTAATACAATTTATCAGCTGTTCAACTGAAACAACATAAAGACCAGATAATTTATCTATCTCCAGGATGAAGGTAAAGTGAGGAGGAAGATAGCCTTTCTCCTTAATTTATCATCTACCAAATTCCAAGAGTTATGCTTTGTTTTGAATAAATAAAACAATCCCTTTATTAAAAAGTTTAAAGGGCTAATAAGTCCCAATTAAAAACGTAAGCACTAAACACAAAATTGGATAAAACTAGGTTATGAAAAGAAAGATGATAATTAAAAGCTACTTTATTCTAAAGAGTGTAAGATACTGTATCAAAATAGAAAGAGTGGCTGGGAGTTAATTTAGTAAGAGTGCCTCTGATCAATCCTCAGCACCACCACTACCACAAAACAAACACATCATAAAAATAAAAAATAAAAAGCATCAAATCATGTTCTCCCAATACAGAACACTATTTCCCCATACAGTTGCTTAGAATGCAAAATGCTTCAACTTATATGGAAAGAAATTTACTACTATCCAGCAAAACAAATTACCTAGTAATTTCACTTGGAGACTTTCCTAAGATAAATTGACAAATATATAAAATGCCACATATAAAAGGGTATTTGTCCGTCTTAACAGTATATACCTGAAAATAAATATCCACCAAAAGGAAAATGGTTGAATAAATTACAATATATTCATAAAATGCAACACAAAAAGTACAATTCCATGAAGCAATGCAGAAGACAGCTATGCTGTAGTATGGAGAAACCTACAGTCCAGGATGCATGTTTAGGTTAATGGTAGAGAGAAATGTACAAAGTAGACTATTTTTCAAGTGTGTAGGGGTCAAACATAGCAATTATGAATTTACTAATATGTTCAAAAAGACACAATCAAAACTTAATTATAATGGCTATCTACAGAAACCAGATTTAACTCTTATTTTGCCTAATTAGAATTACAGTCATCCAAGAAAAATGCTCACTGGACTGGAAGCATCACTAATAAAACTGCACAGGTACAGATATTGTGTTGCATGTTTGCTTATATATAGTTACCTGTATTCAGAACTGACGTTGGTTTTACTTTTGGCTGGGTGTGGTAGCATATATATTCTCATTAATTTTTTTAAATGAGAGAAAATATAATCCTATTAGAAAACAAACCCAAAATCTAGGACCACATAAATGAGGCCTTATGATATGAAGAAAAAAATTTTTCAAGTGACTTCAAGTACAGTAATTTGATTTGTATTTTACTAGGTGGTAGTGGTGTGGGAGTCTCTGCCAGCTGTGCTGGCATATTCTGTGAGGCTGGGTTAGGAATTTAAGACCACAAGTTTGAGACAACCTGGGCAACTTCAGACTGCTTAAAAAAAAAAGCGGGCCTGGGGCTGTACCTCAGTGGTTAAAGCACTTGCCTAGCAATTGCTGGATGTGGTAGCACACACCAGGAATCTCAGCACTTGGGAAGCTGAGGCAGGAGAATTGCCTAGAGTTCAAAGTCAGGCTGGCCTTCCCAGCAAATTCAAAGCGAGTTCAGGATCAGCCTGGACTACAGAGTGAGATAAATAAACAAAATAAAATAAAGGGCTGTGGACATTAAGGATAGTGTTTAAAGCAATTGTCTTGAATATGCAAAGCCCTGGGTTCAATTCCCCAGCATTACAAAAAAAAATTAGTCACCGTGGTGAATGCCTGTAATCACTGGACCAGCCTGGACTACAGAGCAACAAGACCCAATCTCTAAATAAACTAGTAACAGCAACAACCAAAAAACAAACAAACAAACAAACAAACAAACAAACAAACAAACAAACCAAACATGTAGCTAAGAGTGAAGGCCCTGGGTTTTATTTCTCAGTACTGGGAAACAAACAAGAACATAAAGTGTCAAGATAAAACAAAATAGCACCGGAGGACTGAACAGGAGTTAAAGTACTTGCCCAGCGAGCACTGGGTTCAATTCCCCAGCACCACAGAAGACCAATGTTGTAGTGCATGCCTGTAATCCCAGCACTCAGGGAGACTGAGGCAGGAGGCCTGAGGCCTGCTATTGAGTCCAAGGCCAGCATGGGCTACAAAGTGAGACCTTGTCTCAAAAACAACCCACCACGAAAATAAAACACAATAAAATTAAAAATGAAAACAAAAACCATAAACCAAAACAAATTATATTTAACAGTTTTACTGATAGTAATTCCTGCAGTATTTTAAAATATATATTATACATATAACAACACTTGAAGAACATATCAGTGTAAGTATATATCCTCAAAGTAGTCTATATTTGTAAATTTGAAGTAACACCAAGCAGCCATGATTTATTTTTCTATTTTACCAGGAAGTAACTGTTCCTAGCTTTATCTACTAAATACCTAAAAACAATGACAAGCCAGCAGAAAGGAACACAACCAAACACAAATGGAAGCCACAAGTAAAGCATATACAAATACAGAACAAAAGGATACAGGAAACAATTTAGTAATTCACACTAGCTAAAGGTGGCACACTGAACCAAAAAAAAGAGAAATCTGGAGAAAAGATAATTAGATCATCTCTTTGTCTAGACGTGTACTCGGCGGTAAAGTTACAGCCCTCTGTTTAATCCCCAGAAACAAACACCACACGCACACTCATACACACACACAAAATGACACCCACCAATCACAAGTAAAATATATAAAATGTATTATCTTCAAATATGTTATTGGTCACCTTTCAAAATAAATGGGAAGTTTAATTTGAAAATTTGCAAAGAAAAGGCAGAAGGATTTTTCCTGGCTTTCTTGAATGTATTTATTTTAATTCTGAGAAACTCATGAGGAAATTGCTCATAAAAGAATTCATTATGAATATAAAGGAATGAGACACTTTTATAGCCATAAAAAACGAATTTAGGCAATAGTTATAAATAGCTGTTAGAGCCACTACCTTGAAAGGATACTACAGAACTTAATTCACATGGATCAATTTTTCAACAACTGAACCTATGTGGACAGAGCACAAGCCTGCAATCCCAGAGCTTCAGAGTCTGAGGCAGAAGGACTCTAAATTCTAGACCAGCCTAGTTTACCTAAGGGAGTACAAGGCCAGACTAAACTACACAGCCTCTGTCTCAAAAATCCAACAAAACAAAATGAAATGTATCATTATTTAAGTTTAGTATCATCAAAAGGACATTCATGTGCCTTCTCTTGAAATAAGCAAAAGAAAGGCTACAAGATCATCATTTATGAACTATTTCTGCTAAACTGAACTAAATTCTAGGTAGTCCTCTAGATTTGTGCTGTCCAATATAAACACAAGCGAGACATTTCTGAGACTGGAGAAATCAAATATGGATCAGATATAGAGAAAATTTATTAGGTGAAATAGTGGCATTACCATTTAAATAAATGTTGGTTTTGCTCAAATATTGACATTATCACATATAGTGTCAGTAATTTGTTTTAATATACTCCCTGAAAAGATAAGTCAAAAAACCCAAAAGCAATTTAAAAAGCTGTAGGGTATTAGTGAAGATGAAAACAAACTAGTAGAACAATGGTAACTGGTGAGGCACCTGTAAGAGGAGGGTCATTAAACTCTTCCCTGCACTCTTCTAAAATAATTATCTGTTAAAACGTCTGATTATGACTGTTACCTACTAAGCCTGCATTCTCCTGTGCTTATTCTGCTCTTTAATTTAGACTTCCTGCCTCAATAACCTATCAAATCCATCTTCAGTACCAACCTCCCTCCATCCATGTAATTAAATATCTGATAGGTCACACATTCTTGCTATGAGAACTAACTTGCCTTCATATTTTGAACAAAATTCTGTTACTGCCTATTTTAGTTCCGTACCAGTTATCAATATTCGGTTTTATATTTTAAAAAATCTTCATACCATGCCTTACACATTCCCCATACAGTCAGCAAGCTCATGTGTTGGATCCAGGGCATGGACTATGCTAGGCACACACTCTACCACTGATTTATGTCCCCAGTACTTCTCAGTTTTTTGAAACTTAACTAAATTGCCCAAGCTAGCCACAAGCTTGCAATCTCCAGTCTCCCAAGTTTACCACAGTAACAGAGGTAAATTCTTATGTACAGTAACAAAAGAAAACTAGCTTCAAGACCTGGCTACCCTTCAGTTTAAGGAAAAGCTACAAAAGACACAGCAGACCAAAACTAAAAGCAAAGTCAGAAACTTGGAAACAAAGAAATAAATACAAAACAATTCTTAAATAAGTCCTTTGTATTCAATGTGCTTAGGCAATTCTATCTTTTAAAAAGATCTCTCCCATCCAAGTACTAACCAGGCCCAAGGCAGCAGGACTATCATGAGTTTGAGGCCAGCCTGGTTTACATAGTGAGTTTAGAACCAGGCTGGATGACAGAGCAAAACCCTGTCTCAAAAGCAAAAATACTTCTCTCTCAAAGAGCAGTATGGTTATAGAGGACTTACCTAGCAAGCTTGAAGCCCTGGATTCCATCCCTATGACCAACACCACCACTACATGCGGGTGCATGCATGTGCACACGCGCGCGCGCGCACACACACACACACACACACACACACACACACGTCTAAGGAGCAGTGTATCTGCTCTGAACCATACTTAGATCAGAATAAAACACAAATGAAACACTTATCAAGCCCTTGTTTTTGTAGTAAATATAGGCTATCCACTGACAAACACCATAAAGATTAGATTTTTCATGCCATTCAACAATAAAGTTTTTTATTGAATATGCTGGAATCTGGGTCTCAACTCTAAGCCAAAAGCTACAATGACAAGACAGATAAACGTTGTCAGATTACTTATACCTGTACACAGTGATTATAAAACTAGATACCTGATTGTGCTCAATTCTTCTTTGCTTGAGTGTTACTGGAGTCTTTGCTCTGCCCTTTAGGGGTTCTCTCTTCTCAAGCTTGAGCTCTATTTTAGAGTCTGGAAATAACATTTGAGAAACCATTACTCTCAGACACAGACAAGCTATATCTTCCCAACATTACTCTAGAACCCTTCTTTAGTACATTAAGATTATTTTAAAAAGTCTGCCTACTGCCAATTTCTCAATAGATCAAAATTCAATAACAACCTGTTTTAAAAACTTTTATTTCATTCCATTTTACTCTCTCCCACTTTTTAAAACTTTACCACTTCTTTCTGCCCATTCTTTTTCTCAGGCTTATACCCTTGGACATAAAAATCAAACTGTACTTGTAAACACTGGCTTTCTAAACAGTTCTAGTGAAGGGATAAGTATATTAAAATACAATTAACATTGTTTTGCCCATGAAGTACATTGGGAGCACTGGTTGGTTTATTAATATTTGGTATGTGGAAACTGCCAGAAAGAATTTCAAGGATGAAAAAGCCTATATGGTATCAAATCTCTAATGAAGTAAGTAGCAACTGCCAATGATATTCACATATAAGTGCAATATAAAAGTTCTCAAGTGGAGGTGTATCTCAATTAATAGAGCATACTTAAGCACCTGTGAGACCCTAGATTTAAACTTCAATATCAAAATATAAATAAAATAATAACAACAGTCTCTCTTCTCTTTTTTGATGTAGTTACAAAAAGCCTAGCTACAACAGAGGCAAGCGATCAAGAGAAGCACACCAACCACAGGCCACTTCTTTCCCCCTTCTCCATAATAAAAATATTTCTCTGAAGATAAGCCAGTAATTCCTGCCTTACTTGCCTTATCACCGTGACAGTCATTAACCCAACTTAAAGTTTTATATTTGCTAACAGGTTTCAATAGTCCATGCTTTTACTCTTGATTCTGTTACCATCTGAAGATTTGGATTAAAAAAAAAACCTGAAAACAATTGTAATTTCCCCATTTTTGTGGTCATTTATCATACACAGTATAGCAACATTAGTGAGTTACTACTTCTAAATTTACAACTGAAAATTTATGTGACTTTCTTGCCCCCACTGAATGGCGTCAATTCCTAAAGTTTAGTTTACTTTTGCATGAATTCAATGTAATTATGCTAAAAAGCAATCAAGATAATTATGATAGAAGTCTTGCTATCTTTCCAATCTGACAGAAGTCAACACAATCTACCTGCATCCTCCACTCCCCCAAGTATTTTTACCTAGTTCAGTCTTTATTAGAACTAAGCTACCAACTCAACACTCATCCTATCTCATAACACTTCTATTAATGGAGCTACTGGAAATATTTGTGTTTGGCACAACCTTAAGCATTATAAAATCTACGTGTATGTTTTGTTAAATGAGAATCTAAGAGAGCACAAAGTAAGACAATGTATCAGCCAAGCGGAACTCATTAGACAAAGTATCTAGTTACAGATGAATACTTCTTACAAAGTCAGATTTCAATAGCCAATAAAAACATGGTACGCAACTAGAAGATAAACTAAACAACAATAGTTAGAATATTTTTCAATTATACCACTGAATGTCAAGTGAGCTTCAATAATGAAATGAAAAGAGATGTTTATCCACAAATATTCAATTTGTTGCACCTCTAAGAATAAAGCACACATACAAATGTTTCTGGAGACCACACAAAACTGTTCAAATTTAACAATTTTTATTGAATTTGAAGAAGCATTCTACAGGAATACATTTTAAAAATCACATAGCACTTGCTAGGTACATGTATGCATGTACATTGCAGAAGACAAATAACAAAATTATTCTTATAAAACTGCAAAGATGGAATGTGTAGTTTAAGAATATATTAATGGCTAGAGAAGTAACCATGAGATCATATTTTGTTATGCATAAAACTATTTTCCACAATGTTTCTAGTCAGGCTCTTACCTTACAATCACAGAAATGAAACAGAATATTAACATTGTTTTATACAAACACTCAAACATGGTATGATTTCTTAAGGCTTTAAAACAAAAATATTTTAAATTTGTTTTTAGCATCTATAGTAGATTATTAAGCCCGATCATCCATGAAGTGTTAACACATCCTAAAATAAAGGAAGGAAGGAAAGAGCCCCATTTTCCATAGGCAAAACAGAGTAATGCCGAGGTGTGCACGCACTCTACCAGAAAATCTATCATCTAGAGCCATGTTCCTCAAAGTGTGGCCCACAGACTGGTAAAGTCAGTGAACTGCTGGCTAACACAGTCCATGAAGAGCAGAGACATCTGCATCAGAATGTAAACCTGTACAATGCTTTTGTTATCAATGAGAGTCCATTACAAAGATAAAGCCTAGTATTGGCCTAAAAAGTATCTCTAGATTTAAATTCTTTTATTAAAAACCTCTCCCTCTCCCTCCCTCCCTCCCTCTCTCCCCCTTCTCTCTCTCTCTCTCTCTGTGGTGCTAAGGTCTAAACCTGGGGTCTCACATGATAAGCACAAATTCTTATCACTGGGCTATACTCCAAAGTCCTCAGATTTAAATTCTTGTGCATGTCTGTGGATCAGTATAAGTCTGTGGACTGGCACTTTGAGTTGCACTGATCTTTAGAATATGAACAATGCTTCAGACACAAGTAAGCAACAAATAAAAGAAAATAAAAGCAAAGGAGTTGATGAATTCTAGAAAGAAAAGATACGTAGAAATATCAAAAATAGAATCATTATTTTGTGTGTAACAAGTGTTCAATTCTATTCTAAGTATAAAGGAATATGCATATGATACTATAAAACAGCAGGCTCTACTTGTATTTCAGTTAAAACTGGAATTTTCATAGTTCTGAAGAGATGTACAAGTATAAAAGTGAACTATTTATGAGACAAATATGTGATCTACGAAGCTCAAAAATGTACCACCCTACCTGCAACTCTTAAGAGCTCTAAATAGGGAATTACTTTTATGCTGTAATTTAATGAGTAAAAGCTTAACATTTTCAAGTTGGCCCCATCTAGACACCAAAAAGACCTTATAAGTATCTGAAATTTCTAGTAAAGCTTCTAAGTTCTCTGTCAAAAATATAATTTAGCTGTTTTCATTCTTATTTATTTCTCTTTTTAATAATTTTGTGTACTTCTCCTCCAAATAACATCCCACCTTTAAAGGGAGCAACAGCCAGTTTATTCTTAGAAGTTGGGTTAAGTTTACAATCCTTCAACCAAAGATAGCGGCGACCAACGGTGGAAGATCTCATGGTATGGGCAGCCACCTTCACTTCATCAAATGCAGCGTCACAGAGAAATGAGGCTGCATCGTAAGTGCTGCTCAGAATCCCAAGTGCCTGATGGGTACGTTTAGGATCTGAGCTAAGGATTTGTGCAGCCTGACTAATATCAGCCTGCATAGCCTTAACTACAAAGGCAGTGTGGGTAGCAATCTGTAATGCTGACGCTGCAGCTTCATACGTTCTACAGAGTGCAAAGTCCAAATGTTTATCACAAGATTCAGTGGAGCCTGCCTGAATACCTGTTGGTGGAGTGGCTGCAGAAATAAACCCCAGGATTTCATCATCTACTTTTGGAACTGTTAATATCCGTGTTGCCTCATTGGAAGAAATTGGATACTTGCATGCCAATGAAGGTAGCTGCCTGTCAATCTGCTGCCACTCCTCTTCAATTACTTTTAAAATAGATTCATGGAGGGGAAAAGATAGTTCTGAGGCACCTACTTCATCATGCTGTGATTGTTTAGACATTTCTATGCCTAAAGTAGCAAGTGAATGAGAGACAACCGTTTGGGCAAAAGAAGACATCTGTTCAGACCCAGGTACATTCTGAAATGTCACAGGGGCACCTGAATCCTTCTCCTCTACTGCTTTCTGACTGAGTCTAGGGAATTTTCGTGGGGGAGATAGTGATTCAGTTTCTTGAAATCTAGATGGATCAATTCTCTTACATATGTTTTCTATATCCAGTGAGGGTGTAGAGTTAGAAGTCCCAGGCAAACTACTTACCCCACCCTGGACTAACAGAGAACTGACATAATCTCTGATTGCCTGAGCAAGTGGTGGAGAAAGTACTTGTGATCTCCGACACTCCTCTATTACTTCCCTTTCACTGGATCTAATCGAACGGTCTGAAATACTGGCCTTCTCAGTACATAATGGCTGAATTCCACTTTTTTCTCCACGGGAAATATTTTCTACTACCTCTTTACAATAAGTAGTAGTGGTTTCTTTAATCAGTGAAGGAGAAGCTGCAGTAGAGGCCAACATGGCAGTGAGTTCATGCTGAGAAGAGGACGAAGAACTTTTCTCTAGACAGCTACCATGGCTAGGCTTGGAGGAAATGCATACATTCCCTCCAGAGGCTAACTTCTGCATCTGTCCCTTGCCAGGCAAGGTCGTAGCAATAAGAGGCTCCCTAGATGAGTCTCCCTTAGAAGTATACGCTCTCTTAGCTGCCTGTAGTTCAGTCCTGCCCAAAGGAGGACGGGTGGAGATTTCAGGAAAAGAAATGTCCTGAAAAAATCCACCAGAGGGAGTAGATGGAAGTTCAGAAAAAGGAACAATATCCCTAGTGGACTTCACTTTCTTGTGTTCTTTCTTCTTTCCTGTAGAGGCAAAAGAGGCAGGAAGTTTAAGCATTACTTGTGTTTGAGCTGACTATATTCTTTGCCTCTTTGCTAAACTACTGCTGTTGAAGGAAAAGACTATATTTCATATTCTGAACAAACCTATTTGGAAGTTGCTTATGAAGATAAACAATTAGGGTCAAATTAAGCAATCACAAAGTCACAGGAATTAAATTTATAAATATCATTATAATTTTAAATTTCATATATCAGTCAGAAATACTTAAATATCACAATCCAATTTTCTTCATATAATACATAAAATATGGCCAAAATATTTGCTTTAAAGTTGATGTGAAATCAGTATCTACCAAAAATTATAATTTATAATTTAATAATAAAGAGAAAAGCCATATAAAAAAAGCTATCACTACCTACCAATTACAAGAAATAAGTATACATATACGAAAGTATGATTAGATCTAAAATATATGGAATAAAAAACAAGTATAAGATTTAGGATACTAAGCTGGGCATGGTGACACACACCTGCAATCCCACCACTAGGGAGATCGAGGCAGGAGGATTGCCAGAAGTCCTAGGCTAGCCTGGGCTTCATAGTTAAGTTTAGGGCCAGGGTAGGCTACAGAGTGAGACCCTGTCTCAAAAAGAAAAAGGAAAAAAAATTCATGTAGATTTTTTAGAGCATAAAACTTTAAAGATATTAGTAAAAATTACAAAAATCCTGCCAATACTGTTTTAAATTTTACCCTCTTCATGGTCACTGTATAAATTTGAAAAAATTACATATATTTGAGTAACATCATTTAAAATTTACCTTCTTCATTGTCACTGTATCTATCAGAGTCATTACTTCCATTCTGTCTTGTGTTTTCTGCTGAAGAAGAAATTGCTGGTAGAGGAGTAGAAGATCTTGATTCTGTTCCTTGTTCCCTCAGTTTCAACAGCTTTTTCTCATATAGTTTTCTGGTCGTTCCTACATTAAGCCAAAACTTGCTTTAGTTACTTACATTGTCTTGCTTAAGGTCCAGCTCACAAACTATCTTAAGAAACACCATAGCCAAGTATAGTGGCATATACCTATAATATCAGAGACTCAAGAGGCTGAGGAAGGAGGGTTGAAAGCTTGAGGCCACCTGTGTAATTTCATGAGATTCTGTCTCAAAAATCAAAAGAAAAAAGAAAAAAAATGCACCTCCGCATAAGGCTCTGGATTCACACACACACTCACACACACTCACACACACACACACACACACACACACACAGATCTTATTTTACTTTCATTTTTTCCTTTTTCTAAACTTAAGTGCTTAAAAATAACTTATAACACACTTATAAAACAAGCCTTTTCTTGGGTCTTTAGTAAGAAGTCACAATGTTTTTGTTTACTGACTGATGGATGCTTAGGATTGAAAACAAGGCCTTCTGCATGAGAAGCATGTTCTTTACCATTGAGCTATATCTCCAATCCCACAACTTTAAAAAAAAAATAACATAAAATACACAGATTGATCTAGGTCTTACTGGAGATTACCTATAGGAGAACTATACACATGATTATTTTTGACAGCAAGACCTTGTGTATTTTCCTCAAAGGACTACATAAAAATAATGATCAATGTAGAAAATGTTTATAAACATTGTATCCCCTCAAGAATAACTATAATCACATTCCACAACACCAGGAGATTACTATGACTACAAATAGTCATTCTACTACGAAAAAAGTCCCACAAATCACACTCAAGAAGCTTTTATGTTGTTTTATACTAGGTATGTACCTTAATTTCTCTAAAGTAAATAAAATTACAATGAGTATGTCTTATAAACAAGACATGTCTAGAAATGTTACATTAAGTAATAGTCTTAAGATGAATAGCGAATACACCAACATAGAATTTAGTGTATGTTGCTAAACAATACTTTTCAGTGTCGCTCTTCCAGAATTTTAAAAGCAAAATTAAAAGGTATCAAAAATGTTGGTAATTATAGTTACCGGTTTATTATTCTAAAACCTTGTCCGACACAATACCTGTAACAAAACCCACTAAATCTTCAGTGTTCAAAATTTTATAACTTAAGAGATCAAAATGAATTTTTCTCATCTTTAGTTTATAGCCAACACCCTCTAAAAATAAGGCACAATTGACCTTGAAAAATCAGCATCACTTAAAAAACCCCACAATAATAGAAATGTAGAACATTCAGTTCTAAGTTTTTATTTTGTTCTTACAGGTCTCACTCTTGAATTCCAATGAAGACAGAACTTAATGGTAGCATGCTAATGCATGCTAAGAATTTAATAACAAGTATATCAATGAGTCTATCTTTAACATTTTCCTCAACTGTTTTCACCAGGTAGTATGATGTGAGCACTATATAAAACAGTAACAGGCAATTTAAGGGAACATCTAATTGAATTCTCTCATTGTATTGCCTTCACTCTAAGTCAAGGAAACTGAAGTCTTGGTCATATAAACAATGACTGGCCTTCAGAACCCAAATGTAACCACTAGGCAAGAAGAAGAAAATAATCTAGGGCCTTGCTTCATATATACGATATTTGAAATGTTATCTGCTCACCCACAATAGGCCCAGGATTCACTCCATATCTCATAAGCTGGTCCACAAGGTCTTCATTAGAGAGCTCTGCAACGTCTAGGTCATCTCTATCTTCTAGTCTTGGTTTATCAGTTTTCTTTGTGGCTTTCTATAAACAAAGTCCAGTTAACATCTCCACATAAAGTATTTATTTACTATTTAAGTAATACTGCACAGAATAAACACACAAATTCACTTAGAAGCTCATTTATAGTTACCTTAAAACTAAGTATATCTGAAGGACTTTGTAAGTTCAACTGTAATTAGACTGTATAAACCTCTCAACTAACTTAAATGTCATAGACATTACTATTAAATGATTTTATACTACCTATCAAATAGTAACGGCATAAAAATTCAAGAATAAAAACAAAGAGAAACTAATTGACTTTAGATAATATTATGTATCTGCCTAGTAATGAACTTTACTTACTTCTACTGTATTTTTAAATATTTCTTTCTTTTTTGAGACAGGGTCTCACTCTGTAGTCCAGGCTAGTTCTGAGTTCACTATGTAGATGGGTCTCAAACTCACAGCAATCCTCCTGCCTCAGCCTCTCAGTAAGTGCTAAGATTACAGGCATGCGCCACCACACACAGCTTATATGGTGCTAGGAAACAGAACTCTGGTACTCAGCAACTGCTAGGCAAGTGCTTTAACCGCTCGTCTATTACTCTCGCCCCTAATACTTCATTTTAAAAACATATAACTCCTGATGGAGAAAGATAAATATGAAAATCACAAAGTGAAGCCAGACTGGGTTTAAACATTTTCATCCCAGTTCACCAATTTCTTTTGATGATCCTTAAAGTTTAAACTTACACAGAAAAATTTAAGACTTATAGACATAAATGTTTTTATACTTAGTTATATATACAATTATTTCCCTTTAGGAGCATATCACAGTTTAAG
Organism: Ctenodactylus gundi; assembly: GCA_004027205.1. NCBI lineage: Eukaryota > Metazoa > Chordata > Mammalia > Rodentia > Ctenodactylidae > Ctenodactylus > Ctenodactylus gundi. The sequence goes on from PVKB01000031.1 coordinate 885,874, forward strand.
AAGTTCAAGTGATTCTTCCTGTAATTTCTTTATTTTAGATGGTTATGACCTATAAAATAGTCTGACCAGCTTCACAGTTTGATACAGCTTATTCACATGTACTCTTCTGTGATCATTCACTAGAACAATTGAACAAATATGGTACAAATTTCAAAGTGTATACCAAAAATGCTTCTGAAATAGTATGAGAAATAATAGCAGGTACAAAAAATTATATAAATAAAATAGAAGCCGGGTCTGGGGATGACACAGGTCTATAATCCCAGCACTTCGGGAAATTGAGTCTAAAGATTACCAAGTTTGAGCCAAGCCTGAGCAACCTAACAAGACCCTGTCTCAAAATCAAGAATGGGCTGGGGACAGGATTGAGAAGGCCCTGGATTCAATCCCCAGCACCAAAATAATAATGATGATGATAATAATAATAATAATAATATCTTGGGAGGTAGTTTAGGGATAGAATGATTGCCTCATATGCACAAGATCCTGGGCTCAATTTCTAACACAGTAAAAAACAAAAAACAAACAAAAAACCTCAAAAACATTCATTTAAAGCAAGACTCATTCAGGTCCAGCCTGGACTACACAGTGAGACTCTGTCTCAGGACAAAAAAGAAAAGATTTGTTTTTTTAAAGATCTCTGATAAATATTAAATCCCTGAATTCATTAAAAGTGTAGACAGGTTGTGGAGGGAAAAAAATCTATTATATAGTGAATGTAAAACAATGGAAAAAACTGGGTTCAAATTACTTGTATATAATCTCTCCCCATCACAAAAATATTCAAAAAGTTCAGTCAAGAAAACATTAAGGAATTCCTACTTACTGCAAGAGCCTTAAATTTTCCTTCCCTCTTTTTCTTTTTTGAAGACAGGGTTTTAGTAGGCAGTCCATGCTGGCTCCGAACTCACAGTAATCCTTGTGCCTCGGTTTTTCAAGTGCTGGAGATTACAAGTGTGAGTCACCACACCCAGTGGTAGTAGGGAACCCAAACTAGTTGCCTTGTGCTTCAATTCCCCAGCAGCACAAAAACCCGGGCAGGGTGGTATACTCCTGTAATCCTAGCATTCGCATCACAGGCTACTGGGCAAGGCCCTGTTTCAAGACAAAAACTAAGGGCAATTCGGCCTCAACCCTTGGAGTGCTGGGATTCCAGGTGAGTGCCACCAATCCCACCTAAACTTTATGCAGTGATGGATTATCTAATCCAGGGCTTGTGCTTGCTAGCATTTTAACCACAGAGCTTTGTCCCCACACCGCCCCCTACTTCCGATTCTTAGCCTTGGACCCGAGAATCTATTTTTATTGCACAGCAGTCAAGACACCAGAAAGGAAGAATGTTCAAAAAAAAAAAAAATCGAGGGGTGAGGGGTGGGACGGCTAGAATGGTGGCAGTTAAAGTGCTTGCTTAGCAAGCACAAAGCCCTGAGTTGATTCCCCAACACTACATAAAGCTAGGTGTGGTGGTGCATGCCTGTAACTCTAGCACTTCGGAGGCTGAGGCAGGACTGCTATGAATCCAAGGCTAGCCTGGACTACAGAGTAAACCCCCCCCCCCTCTCTATATATAGTGTGAGGGAAAATAAGTCACTTATCCAACTCTTAACATTTCCTTAAAAAAAAGAAAAAGAAATAAAGAAACCTCCGTTGAACAAAGGAATCCTAAGTAAGTGTTCAATAAACTTTAAATAACCCAAGTCAAATACAGGCTTATAAAAGGCTGATTTTAAATTTTAATCTGCAGGTAGAAATATTCAAAAAAGTAATACCATTTTATAAACATCAAATTTATTAGGAAAACAACTGGGAAAGAGTTGGCTTGGCATACATGATTAAGAAACTAGAAGTTTCAATTGGGAAGGAGGAAACATTAATTGTACTGAATCCTTCCCAAATGCCAGACGATATCTAATTTTTTTTCGAGTATCAAGGGGAAAAAAACCCAAGTTAATTAATCAAAGTTAAAAACCCGCTAATCCTGTGATTGGTACCACCTATGAGCTATTCTAATGTCATTACGCTCTACCTTTAGTTGCAAAGATAGTGAACTGCAATATCTGCTATTATAAAGTAGATTCTATGAGCATATATCAACTATTGGTTTGTGTTTTAGAACAAATACCCTTACACAATTATCTTAGAGAACTTTGAAATTCTTGATACTAATATTGAGGAAATTGTGGTCTAAGATTGCAAGGCCAATTCAGGAAATCTGTACACTTTGCTACACAGTAACCTTTAAAAGACATCATATATTACTTTCACAGATTCATCTCATCCTTTTCTGCAAACTATACTTTCATAATTGTGCAATGCAATGCCATAACACTACAAAATTCAGTACCCATATGCTATAACAGCTATCAATTACTGAGTACTAGACACATCACTTATCCAACCTCATATAATCAAGGTTTTCTGATTAAGAGGCAAACCTGGAATTTCAATCTATAACTTTCTGACTCAGTTGTATACTTCTGAGACACCTTACTATGAACTATGGTTATCAATTTATAATTCAATTGACATCCTCATTGCTATAATACTTTTTATTACTTTGTACCAAGTCTTTTAAACATTTTCTGTTACGAATTCAAAATCAGGCTGAACACATAAGTGAATGCCACAGTGTGCTTAGCAAGCGTAAGACCCTGGGACCATAATTCCCAGAACAAAAACAAGCCAGCCCCTCATTCCCCAAAACAAGCAAAAGAACCCTACATTACCCACCTGATCAGATCATTCAAGAATGTTATTATGCTCTAATGGCTCCCAAATAGCTACACCTTCATGCTTTGCACCATGGAACAAAAGGGCAGATTGCCAACTCTTAATGTTTATTCTTGTGTCCACGATCTAGATCAGGCAGGTCTGATCGGTGGCCCACAATTTTTTTCTTTGTAGTTTTTCTTTTTTTACTGAGGAGAAACTCTCTTAGACCACAAATAAAATACATAATACAGTACATATATGTAGTACAGTTATGTTTCCCTTGAAATTTTTTTTTTATCATAATGCTAAAAACCCCAGCAGGTTGCAGTTGGGCACGAACAACCTAGATAACTGCAACATCTAAAAATACATATCAAAATGCGAAAAATAAAAAGATTAAAGGAAACAAAACCAACAAAAATATTTACAGCCAGTCCTAGTCACACAGGTCTATAATCCTAGCACTCAGGGAGGCTGAGGCAGGAGGACTATGAGTTTGAGTCCAACGTGGGCAACCTAGTAACAGAGAGCTTGTCTTAAAAATCAAAAATAGGGGCTGCAGGAATGGGATAGTGGATAAAGAGCTTGCCTTGTAAGCTCAAGGACCCTAAGTTTGATCCTCCCACACCACAAAAAGCTGGTCTTGGTGGCCAGTGCACACTTGTAATCCCAGCACTCTGGAGGCTAAAGCAGGTGCACTGTCTTGAGTCCAAGGACAGCCTGGGCTATACCAGTGAGTTCAGGACCAGCATGAGCTACATACAGAAGAAAAAAAAAAAAAAAAGGAAAAAAGATCAAAAATAAAAAATGAGCTGGGGCTGTAGCTCAGCGTGAAGACGATCCTGGGCTCTATCCTTGGTACCACAAAACAACCACCACCGCCACCACCAAAACCAAAACCCACAAATTTGTCTTAACACACCAACTGAATCTAAAACAAAAAGGAAGAAATTATGCTGGTGAAACAATTTTTTTAATTAAAAATATTCTTAAGGGGCTGGAGGAATGGCACAGTGGTTAAAGTGTTTGCCTAGCAAGAGCATAGCCCTGAGTTCATTCCTCACCACCATATACAGCTGGGTGTGGTGATGCATGCCTGTAATCTCAGCACTCAGGGAGGCTGAGGCAGGAGGATTGCCCTGAGTCCAAGGCTAGTGTGGGCTACATCCTGAGTTCAGGACCAGCTTAGGTTACAGGGTGAGACCCCATCTCAAAAAGGGGAAAAAAAAATTCAAAATCTAATGAGTAACAGAAGGTATATTCTTACAAATATTTACTCTTGGCCAAATTCTCACCAATGTTTATTTCATTTTGAAATAGTACAAATTCAACACTTAATCCCAGCACTCTGAGAGATTGGAACAAAAAACACTAAATTCAAATCCAGTCTGGGCAATTTGCTGAGACCTTGTTTCAAGATAAATGTTTTAAAAGGTGGGGGTGGGAGTGGAGCTGACATTATAGCTCAGTGCCAAGGCCTTTGGTTCAACCTCCATTACCTCTCTACACGTACACAAATTATCACATCTTCAAGTGTTAAATTGGTTTTCTCCTGAAGTATCAACATAAGCACGGTCTAGAGGAACAGCACAGCTGTTAAGAGGTAGCAGGCACAAAGCCTCGAGTTGGTATTCCCAGCCACACATAAACTCGGAATGGTGGCGGGCCTGTATTCTCAGCACTCAGAAGGCTGAGGCAGGGGGATTACCCTGAGTTTAAGGCCAGAGTCTGGTCCCCAGCATCACACACAAACACAAAATCTGTGTCTATTACATGAGTTTCTTTCCTTTCACTTGGATAGTCAGAAAAACACACAAGATAGGGTTTTTAAAAAATTAAACAACGGATGATGCAAAATTTTGAAAGACGCAATAGGCTGGGAGTGTAGCTGAAAGGGAGACTGCACACTAGGCATGGACCAATGAGGCTCTGGATCTGATTTCCAGTACCAAAGACAAAACAAAATCACACAAGAAAGAAGAAAGAAACGGTCATTTTGAGAAATATACCAGTAATCGCTAGCAACGACCCCATCACATATACTGTCTCTCACAAAACCATTTTAAGTTACACCAATCTAACAGTTTAACTACATTCCATTATGATTTTGAGGTCCAGGAAATAGATACAAACCAACAAAATACATTTAAAATGTATCCCGAAAATTACACGCAAAGTACAAAGCATTTGCTAGAGCCTATATGAAACTTACAACGATCGTTTGATGTTTCTGAAACATCAGAATACCTTAATACAAATACTTTCCTTAGCCTGGCTGGGGGGAGGGGGCGGGGACACCACAGGGCTGTCACCTCAGCACTTCGGCAGGCTGAGACAAGAAGATATTAAGTCTGAGCCTATGTTGAGCAACTAGAGACTTGGCAAGATCTTGTCTGAAAACCAAAAATAAAAATCGGTTGGAGATGTGGCTCAACGGGAAGACCCGGGCTCGATCCCCAGTACCATAAAAACAAATTAAAAACCACTTTCTTTGATTCCAAATCTGTGCTTCCAGCAAAAACAGACAAGCCAAAACCAACAACAGACAAGATCAGTAATCCAAACTCTAACTCTAATTTTAAAGTACGTCCATACGTGCCTTTAAATGTTGTTTTTAAACATCTGTTTAAAAGTTAAGGCTACCGCGCAAATAGACGGCCTGATGCTGGGAAAAAGACAAACAAGAAAAAAAAAAACGGTTCAAAAAAACCCTCCGTATGCAAAAATAATATAAAAAGGCGGGAACTTCCGTAGTTCAAACTGCGATTACACACTGACGCGTCGCCAAGCGCCCTCCAGGGAGCGCTCTGAGACCGTGGCCAGGCGTCGCAGTTGCTCAAGCGGGAAAAGACTCGAATTTAATTAACCTATAGCATTTTGGGACGGACCCTCCCGAGATTTTTGAAAAAGGCACGGAAGTGCCAGTCTAAGCCACCGCCGGCCATCCGGAACACTCGTGGCCCGCGCGCCCAACCGCCACCGCACACGCTCACCGCACGCCTCCCGGCCACACGCCGGAGACGCTCGCCGGCGGCCGAGGCTCGCGCACGGTCCCCGCCGCCGGCCTCGGCCCGGGGCCAGCCGCCGCGGGGCGCGGGGCGCGGGGCGCGGGGAGGAAGCGCCGGGGGCGGGGGCGGCCCGCCGGGCGCCCGCCTTTGTGGCCCGGGGCGCGTGCTTACCCTGCCGACGGCGGCGCGGCCGCGGGGCCCCGACGCCAGGACCGGGGTGGGCTCGCGCTCCTCGTCGCTGGAGAAATCCGCGGGGCCCTTGCTGTTGGCGCCGGCGGCCGGCGGCGGCCGGTTGCGCGCCGTCAGGTGCTGCAAGTAGAGCTGCACGTACACGTCCTTGCGCTGCTCCCCGGCCGGGAGCGCCACGTTGTTGGCCACCAACTCACTCTTCAACTTGTCTTTCGTCAGGACCGAGGGGTCTTCCAGGAACTCCGGCATCTCCGGGACCCGCGCCTCCGTTCCCTGCCGCCTTCAGTCGCCGCTCACGCCGGCACGCTCGCTCCCGGCCAGGGGGCCACGCTGGGGCCTCCGCTCCTGTCGGCTCCCGCCCGGGACGACGGCCTCGGGGACGGGCGGAAACTTACCGACGCGAAGCGAGGCCAGATCCCGGCACAAAAGGCCCCCGGGACGGAGACGCGGAGCGAGCGCAGCCGAGCGGGGAGTCGGCACCAGCCCGAGCCCGCACTCGACAGGCGAGCGGAGAGCCGCCTGCTTCGCCCACGCCTCAAGAACACGCGCCGCCATTGGCGGGCGGCGGAAGGAAGCGCCGCGGTGATTGGCGGGACGGCTCGCGCGGGTTCCATTAGCTGCGGCGCCGAGCGAAAGGTTGTCGAAACGCAGTTTAAAAGCCACTGGGGCGGGAGTCTGGGCTTTCGGCCCGTGTCTGTTTCCCTTCCCTCCGCCCTTCCCCTCGGAGGCTGGTAAGGGACGGGTCGTTCGGCTTTTGTGCGCCGTTTCCTCTCCGTCCCCCGGCCTGAGAGGACGTCTTGCGCCCGGGGTCCGTCACCTCCGGAAAGGCCGCGTTCCGCGCCAGCTGCGGAGACCCTTGGCCGGGCCTTCCCCTCCGCGGACCCCGGTGCACCGGAGAGCACCGCGGCCCGGCCTTCCCGGGGGACCGAAGAGCAGGGCCGTGCTCCCTGCGCTCTCGTGTCGGGATTTGATTTACTTGGGGCAGTGGGAGAGGGGGCGCGGAGTCCAGTCCCCTTCTGTTCGAGGAGGCTTCTTTTGTTCCTCAAATTAAGGAAAAAACAGACCTCTACTGCTGGACACTTTTTAGGTTTTTGAATTTGTGGCAAAAATTACGTTCTTCAGCATGTACGCCATTCTCGTCTTAGCCTAACTTAAGGGCGCATCTGAATTATTTCATGTAAATAGTTCCTTGGAGCTTAAGACAAATCCGTGTATGGGTTTTTGTTGAAAGCTGTCTCTGGCTTAGATCCTAACACCCGTTAAGTATCTCATTAGAACCTAATCGAGCCAGAGGTTTGGCAGTGTTGCAAAGCGGAGAGCAATATTTATGAAAGCCTTTATGGTCCGCTTCGAATAACTGAGGTGCAGCATACTAGATTTTGTTTTCAGAAGCAATCCCGTGGCTTAAAATTACACCTGGAACCCTAATCAAACTAGTGTTGCTGATTAAAAGTCAAGCATGATAAAAAACCTCAGAAATAAAATGACTTCCTCAAAATAAAGACTACTGATAACAATGGTCAGTGTAAATACATGTGTTTCAAGAATGTACTTTAAAAAAGAATAGGCGTAAATATGTTTCAGAATGCCTTTTCCCCAGAAATTCTAGAAGCTGATCTCAGGTTTAAAGTGCCGTAATCATTTCCCCATATTCCGAACTCCCGCCTAGGCTTACTGAAGTGCTTAAAATTGTATGTGGTTAATTTGGAATGAATTTTAAACTAATGCTTTCACTAAAAATGTTTCCAATGAATTTGAAACATTCTCTGAATAGATTATTTTCTATTAGGCAGTTTTATTCCTTCATAAAAATCCTAGCATTCATATGTATTTGGGCAATATTAAGCTTAGTAATACCAATTAAGGATATTTTAATTAGCATGTCATTTTAGAAATTTTTATGATGGACTGTAAGTTGCTTCCTCCAAAGGAAGGTAACAGATTTTTTTTTCATATGGGGAAATTGAGCTGAAAAAGCAAATGATCTTGATATTGCAGTGACTGGAAACCCCAGCAAATGCAATTCATAAAGGATTGTCCCAATCTCCAGTGTACTTGTTATTTAAGTGTTGTCTCAAATTATAGTGGGCAGAGTAATAAAATCCTTAGCCCTATCTGAGCAAGGCCGTATAAATGCATTATAATCGAATTAGCCTGTTGAGTTGTTACCTTACTAGTTGAAGAGTTTGCCTGGAGCCTGACTGAATAATTTTAAGAGGTAGGTTCTGCTGTACTGACCACAAAGGTTCAGTGTTACCAGGTCTAGATTTAATTTGACTAAAGGCAGAGTACATGATAAGGTGCCCAGGCTCTGACACATATCCCATTGTGCGAGGATACCTGGGCAACTGGTCCCTGAAGTGCATCTTTGCAGAAGCAGGCATCACTGGCATTTCAAGATACGATTCTTCTAAGTCTGGTGTGAATACAACACTGGAGTCTCTGAGAGCTGCAGTGAAACTGTTTTTTTCTTTATTTGTTGTTTTCACGGGACTTTTGCGTCACAGAATTTCTAGATAGCTTAATTTTATAGACAAATACTCATCCTTTTTTTTTCCTCTTACAAACAAAAATTTTTTTTTAAATTCACTAGTTGAATTTGAAAGTTGTGGTACTTGGGACAGAGCACAGGGCCTCACACATGCTAGCCAAGTGCTCTACTACTACTCTGTTTTGAAAAAAATGGACAGGATCTCACTAAATTATCCAGTCTGGCTTGGAACTTTTGATCCTCGTACTGTAGCCTCCCAGCGTAGCTGGCATTACAGCATTTGCCACCACACCAGCCTTGAAAGTTATATATTTTTTAATTTTTACTTTTTGAGGTACTGGATATTGAACAAGGGCTTTCACTCTGACCTATATATCCTTACCCCTTTTTTAAAGTTTGAGAAGGTCTCCCTTTGTTGCTAAGTTGTCCAGGCTAGGCTTGAACTTGTGAGCCTCCCGCCTCAGCCTCCTTTAGCCGGAACAAAGTTCTGCTGAAAGTTCATTTAAGTAAACATAGTACTCAGCCCTACAGAACAACATTCAAAATATGATTCACAAAGAAGTACATTATAGTTGCCTCAGTTTTGTTCCCTAAGCATATATATCACTTTCTCATACTCTTTTTACCTCTCTTTTTTTTTTTTAGAGACAGGGTCTTGATTTGCAGTCCAGGTTGGTTCTGAATTTCCTATGCACCCCGAACTGGTCTCAAACTCATGGCAGTCCTCCTGCCTCTAAATGCTGGGATTAAAGGCATGTACCACTATGCCTGTGGTACATGTAGTGTTGAGGAATAGAACTCAGGATCTATACACTTGCAAGATAAGCTCCCCAACTGCTGTGCGTGCTATTCCTCCAGCGCTCTCTTTTTCTTCTTTCCCTCATGCCCTGTGGTACTGGGGTTTATACCAGGGCCCGGGGCATGCTAGGCAAATAAGTGCTCTACCACTGAATTTTATTCCCAGCTTTTTTGGTTTGTTTCCTGTTTTTGAGATAGGATTTTACTGAACTGCTCAGACTGGCTCAAATATGTAATCTTTCTGCTTCAACCTCTCAAGTAGCTGAGAATGTATACCATCACATCCAACAACTTCTAGCCTCTTATTGTGGTATGGATCTGAAATGTCCCCAAAACTCTCATGTATTTGGATGTTATGAATTGTCTGTCTATGGAACCATGTGCTGTTGGGAGATTGGGGCCTGGTCGGGGTGGGGGGCCAGATTACAGGCATATGGATTGGATTACAGGAGTGTGGACTGGACTGCAGGCCTGTGGTGGATTAGAACCACACCTGAAAAGAGCAGAACACTAAGGCTGGACCCAGAATGGGTGGTTCACTGGGATGTATCTGGAAGAATATATATATGCTATTACCTTCCTCTGGGACTGGATTGGACTTGACCTGATGAGACGTGGCTTCCTGTTGCAGTGTCATGAGGAAGCTGCCTCTACCTCTGCCTCTGCCATGTACTTACACTGTTGCTGGCTCCTTGAGTTGACTGTGACTCTGAAACTGAGCTGAAATGAAACTTTTCCTCCCCTAATTTGTGGATGTCCTGTATTGAGTCACAGTGACAAAAAAGTAACAAGGACATCTTTCTTCTTTATAATTAACTATACCCTCCCTTCCCTGAGTAAGGCTTCTAACCCATTAACTCCAACACTCTTAAGAGTATTATCCTGATTTTGACATCATATAGTTTTCTACTCACCAAGGTTAGGTTACTTACTCAGTAGACATTTTTACAAGTACTTTCAACCCTTATCTCCATGGCTGTCTTCTTTTGTGGCTGGAATAACCTCAGCTTTGGTTAAACTAAACCTGGCTTGAACTCAGCTGTCTTATTGCTTTTATCCACACAACAAATTCTGGAGAAAAACCATCAAACAGGTTGACTGGTTTAATTCATAAGTTCAGTCCTCATAGGAGGCCTCAAAGCTACCTGGCAAAAACCATCCTGTTCGTTGGATTAACCATATATATCTTGTAAAATTTCTTACATCCCTTTTCTCCAGTTCTTCATTTTCAGTTGGGGTTCTTGCCTTGTACTTGAAAACATAGAATCCATTTGATAGGAACATTTCAACATCAGACTCGCACACCTGTGCTCATTTTCCCTTTCATCTTTGCTTCTTTTAGTGAAAGATTTGTTCTGTAAGAAGTACATTCTTAATGTGGCGTTGTGGCACATGCTTGTAATTCCAGCACTTTGGGAGGCTGAAGCAGGAGAAACACAAGGTTTGAGCCCATCTTAGGCAATACAGTGGTTTTTATAAGAATCTGCCTCAGGAGCTGGAGGAACAGCACAACAGTTAGAGTGCTTTGCCTACAAAAGCCAAAGCCCTGAGTTTGGTTCCCCAGCACCATGCCTATAACCCCAGCACTCAGGAGACTGAGGCAGAAGGACTGCTGTGAATTTAAGGCCAGACCAAGGTCAGCCTGGACTACATAGTTCAGGACCAGCCTGGATTGCAGATTAAGACCTTGTCTCAGAAAAAGAAATCCTGTCTCAAACATAATTTTTTTTTTTACATTTATTTATATTCGATACTGGGGATTGCATTCAGAGCCTTTACACTTGAGCTACATTCCCAGGATTTTTTTATTTTATATTTTGAGATGGAGTCTTGTTAAGTTGTTAAGTTGCCCAAGCTGGGTTTCAACATATTGCTTTACTCTTTTGTTGCTGGGACAGAATACCTGATATCTACACATTAAAGGAGCAAAATTTATTGTAGCTCACAGTTGGGTCTTAGTCAATTCAGGAGTGGCCAGAAGTGGTGGAAACACATCGCTGAGGCTAAGCTCCAGGAAAGCTCTTCACAGCCTGGCAGACAGGAAGCCCAAGTCAGAGGGGAAGGGTAGAACTATCCTATACCCTTCTAGACTCTGCCCCAGCAACCCACCTGCCTTAATTATTCATTGCTGGGACAAAATACCCAACATCCACAATTTAAGGGTGTAAAGATTTATTTAGCTCACAGTTGCAGAAGATCTCGCACAGTCCGTTCATAGGCAGCTGGCAACAGAGGAAGCACATGGCAGAGGCTGGAAAGCTGCTCACAGCATTGCCACAGAGGCCAAGGAACAAGCCAATGTCTGATGACACAGGCAAGGCTAGAGCTTTCCCTGGAAGAAGGTGTAACAATATTTCCTCTTCCTTCCTTTACTCAGTTTAAGCTGCCAGTTAGGCCCTCCTACACCCAGGATGGGTGCCCCTCCCTCACCTCTTGGCCCACAATTCCACACACCTGAAAGCTCTGCCTTGGACCACCCCCAATCTCAACAAGTTGACACACAGCCCCTTCCAGATCAAGCCGCAGTGATCCACCCCTTTCTGGTCACCAGTCTCATAATGTGCCACAGGCTCATAATCTACTCTATGGCTGTAATCCATCACATGCCTGTAATAATCCAGACTCCTCCAGGACAGGCCCCACTTCTTAACAGCACATGGTTCCATAGCTATTCCACAACATCCCATACATGAGGCTTTTGGGGAGACATTCCAGACCCAAACTGTGACACATGCCATTCTCCTGTCTTAGCCTCTCACAGTGCTGGGATTACAGGTTTGCACCACTCAGCCTAGCTTAAACATAAATTTTTAATGAGGAGTAGGGACATAGTGAAGCACCCCCACTACTAAGACAATGCTCATCTGTTGTGCCCTGGATCCTAGTCATCTCCTTAAAAAGACTTGGTTCTTTTGCCAGGTATCATGGCGTGCACCTGTTATCCCAGCTACTCCTGAGGCTGAGGTGGAAGTATCACTTGAGCCCAGGAGTTCTGGGCTGCAGGATACTATGCCCATCAGGTGTCTGCACTAAGTTCTGCATCAATATGGTGACCTCCTGGGAGCAGGGTACCAAAAGGTTGCCTCAGGAAGGGTGAACAGAAAAAGGTCAGAAAAAGACTTGGTGCTCTTGACTGTCTTTGTGATGTATCATCAGTTTCTATCAGACCATCAGATCTTCAGCTGACAGAATAGCAAGGCATTTCCTTGTGAAGTTTCTAAATTTGAGAAGACTTGGTGTTCCATTTTGTTTCGTATTCATCTAACATGAAAAGTTATAATCCTTAAAAAGACCCAAGTACTTTCTGTGTGGGTGCTGGGGTTCAACCTAGGGTCTTCCCATTGGGCAGCATCTCCAGCATATTTTTCTCCTCCTTTATATTTAGTTTTGAGACGTGGTTTTGCTAAGTCACTAAACTGCCCTCTCCGGGCTCAAGCTTGTGACCCTTATGACTCAGCCTTCTGACTGCTGGGATTACAGGAGCTACGTCTGGTTCTTAAAATACTCAAAGTACTACTGATGCTTAAATCTTGAGAAACAATAAAAAGATGTGCTGTATTAAATCAAAGCTTTAAAAAATGTTGCAATTTTTTTCATAAAACTTTTTCATCATTGTGTGTGTGTGTGTAAAATGCCAAGAACTGAACCTAAGACTGTGCACATGCTAGGAAACTACTGTACCACTGAGCTACACCCATACATCCTATCTGTGTACTTTTAAAATTATTTAGCTGCTTCCATTCTCCATGTTATTAATATGAAGCTAGCTGACTTATTTTTCATTATTTAGTTTTGCATGGGATTAGTTATAAATTAAAGTGTTACCTCAAAATGGAATAAATCAATTTAAAATTATGTCTAAGATTGAAAAGCCAAAAGCCTCAAGAAATGTTAATTTCCCTTACGCTGTTTCTGGGAATTTACTCTAAAAAAATAATCAAATGCGGAGTTTAAGAATGTTTACTGCTTTATCACTTACAATGGTAAAAAGCTAAAAATTTAAACCTCCAGGAAAAAGGAATCAGGTTAGTAACTTATGATATGTTCATATGTTGAAATAATGCAGTATCATAAAAGTCAAGTCTTGACAAATTTAAAAATGAGAAAATATTCACAGTACAATTTTAAGTAAAAAAGAGGAAGAAATGGACAATCAAATCAGAGTAAGATCTCAGTTCTATAAAGTATATGTGTGTGTGTAGATGCATATAGATATGTGTACGTTTTTAAATTTATGCAAAGAAAAGATGTAGGAAACTGATGTAGACCAAATGATTGTAGTAATTTCCACTGGAGAGTGGGGCACATCATTTTTTATTTTTTGTATGTTTTCCAAGATTTCTACATAGAGTCCATTTATAATCATAAATATTTTTAAACTTAGTGTGAAAAATTGGCTTATCAGAATTCAGAACCTTTCAATTTTGCATATCCACTTTATCGGCTCATCAGAAGTACATGTTCTGGGTAATTAATTCAAAATAATCTCAAAAGAAGATTATTAATCAGGTGACGTGTATGCTCAGAATGTTCTTTACTAGTTCATAAATCTCCTTATAAGTAATACACTGGAGAATTTTTAGTGAGATAAAATGAGGCTACCAAGCTATTGTCAAGTGGATCTGTCCGCTCCAGAGCCTGTTCCTGACATCATCCACCACGTAGATGTGTAGTACACCACTATATATATGACTGTAAATGAGGATAAAATGAAATTTGATTTTAGGTCCATCTAAGCAACTACAAATAATCAGCCTTGGAAAAGAAGCTGAGATTTATGAAGTGAGAGTTTTAAAGATAGAATAGTATTAATAATGATGAGTAAGTATATGGCTTTACAGCTTAGAAAACATTTTAATGTATCTTGTTGCATTAGGTCTTTTTAGCCTGTGAGGTAATTAGGTTCAACAGTTTTGTCTAAAGCTTACAGTCAGATCTTCTCAATCTTTAGCTGCGTCTCATCCTCAGCAGTTTCTAAATATGTAGGTTTGGGACATGGCCTGAAAATTTGCGATTCCAGTTTGTTCTCAGGACGCTGTCCACAACAGCACTACGCCATCTTTTTGTGTGCATGTGAAGCCAGACTTTATCAACTCACAGTCCTGAATAATATCTGTGCTTCACTCTCAGAATACATCTTAACTTAGAATGGTATATTGTCCTGTGTAACCAGGTGCTGGTTTACCGCTCTAGCTTCCTCTCATTTCTTCTCTAGCTATATTAAGTTGTCTTCAAGGAACCTGTCTTAGCATTGCTAAGGCTTCCATAAAGTTAAACAAAGGATATTTCTTTTTCTCACAGATCTGGTGGCTAGAATTCTAAGACCAAAGTGCCAGCAGGGTTGGTTTCTTCTGAGATCTTGACTTACAGATAGCACTTTTGGTTTGTCCTCATTGTGTCTGTGTGTCTGTCTACATACGTCCTTACTATCTGTGTGCCCAAATTTCCTCTTCTAAGTATGATACCAGTCAGAACGGATTAGAAACCACTTGAATGGCCCTATTTTTACTTAATCACATTTTATAATCCTAACTCTGAACACAATTACCTTCTGAGGTACTGGAGGTTAGAGATTCCTAAGAATTTTTGAGAGACAGTTCACCCCTAGCAAAAGTTTCTCTTCATCTTGCTTTTTTTTTTTTTTTTGGTAGTTGTTGAACTGGAAATTAAACTCAGAGCCTTCACACCAGCTCAACTAAGTTGCTGATTTGTCAAACTTGGAATCCTTCTGCCTCAACCTCCTACAGTGCTTGGATTACAGACAGGCCTGTGCCACCAGGCTTGACTTCTTTGCATAGATCTCTAACAGCAGTTCTTATTCTTTGACCTTTGCTTAAAACAAATGTGTGTCTCATTTGTACAAAGTTATTTTTATGATGGAGGCAGAGCAGGTTATATCACCTAACTATAGATTCATACAATCCAGTGTGGGGCAAATAGTCTTGTTTTTGGCAACCCATACCACTCTATTTTCATTGCATTTATCCCAATATATTGTAGCATCTGGTGGCTTAAGATTTATCTGTCTTGTGCTGTGGATGTAGCTCAGTAGTGCTCATAGTACAGCATTTGGTTAGCATATGTGTGGTCTCAGGTTGAATCATATATATCTAAATCTATCTCCATGTCTCCTGCTGCTCAAATTAGAAAACAAAATAAAAATAAAAACACAAATGGCCAGAAGAAAGAAAACAAAATAGTTTGCTTAAGCTCAGTGTATCTTATCCTCAGTGACCAGCAAGTACTGGGTTCATTATCATTGGGGAGATCCCATAAATATCTATTGAAATGGATGATCTAATTTTAATCCAACCAAACGAGAGAGAACAAACTATATCAAGTGAAAGACAGTTTCTAGCTATACATCTACATTAGATCAAATCATAGAAATCAGTATTTAGCTGGGCATGATGGCCTGCAATGTAATCCTAGGAAAGAGGATCCAAATTTGAGCCCAGCCTGGGCAGTGCCATCCTATCTTACAATAAAATGGCTTGGGGGAATAGCTCAGTGTGGGTACCTGAGGTTCCATTCCCAGTGCTACCGCAAACATAATCAAATGAATAATCGGTATTTTCAAAATACTGAGCAGTAAAATGGGACTTTATAGACTATATTCAATGAAAGTCTAAAAAGATTTCTCATAGCCTTATTTTTTTCTATGCAACAAATACTTGATACATACCTTTATGGAACTATTCAGTACTGAATCCCAGAGCTTACAAAAGTAGGTAAGCTCTGCTCCCTGCTATGAAAGCGATTAATAGTCAAAAGTCACATCTGAATTTTCACCATTCACACGATTCATAAAAATAATAAAGTCCCAAGGCTTCAAAGCCATTCTTTCAATAATGCGTTTCTATCTTTACTAAATCATTAAGGGGATCCAGAGTCAGTCACTTGCTTTGGAATCTCGGGTGAGCCTTGGCAGGTCACTAATCAGTGTGCTACATACCGCCCCATCAGTAGGAGTTAGACATGTGTTAGGTGTTTTAAGGGTGCTTACAGCATGCACGGTAAGGGCTGAAGCATGTAAATTATTACAATATTCAAAGTTAGAAATGAAACTGTATTCTAAAAGACAAATGGTCTGAAAAAGATTTTTGAAAAGGTTTGTACAGTATTAACATATTGTATATTTGCTTGCGCAGCAGTGATAGTGCACCTCTCTACGCATTATGTATGTTAATGACAACAGTTCATTTCACAAGGCCAAACAGTACAAAAATCAGCCTCAGGACTCGTTAAAATACAGTAGGGTTTATCTTTCGGCAGATTAAAGATTACTACAATAACTTCTGAACGAGAACTTTTTAAAACTGTAAAACCACTTTCGAAGAACGGCGGGAACACGTAAAAGTTTGTATAAGCACGTGGCTGAGCTGATTTTAAAGACAAAAAAGCTATGACCCCGACGTGATTCGAACACGCAGCCTTCTGATCTGGAGTCAGACGCGCTACCGTTGCGCCACGAGGTCCTGCTGGGCTGTGGCTCGCGCGGTTTCTTAGGACTCCGCTAACATGGCGTTTCTTCCGGGCGAACCCCGCCCTTTCTTGTTTTCAATCCCGGCCCCTCCACTGTCTGTATCTGCAGCTGCTGGAGACCAACTCCTTTGGCGTCCAGCTTTTCCTGGCAGCCGGCGCTCTACCTCGGTGAGGAAGTAACCAGCGGAGGCGGGAGAACAAGGTTCCCGTTGCACCGGGTCCCCAGGGCCAAAGGAAACCGGCCCTTCCTCTTCTTTATCGGGCCGTTTCCGCTCCGGGAAGCCCCGCCTCCGCCAGCTCGGGGCGGAGCCTCCGCCGCGCCCTCCCCGCCCCCGCCGCGCCGGGAGCCCAGCTCCTATTGTAGTCTGGCGACCGGCCACTGCGCACGCGTGGGCGGCCTCCTGGCGGCTGCGGCGAGGACCCAGGCCGCCCGGGGGTTTGTTTTCCCTTTTTATCTTGGCGACCAGCAAAAAAGCTTTTTCTTTCAGAGAAGGTTGTCATTTGGCAGTGAACATTAAGCTTGAAGGTAATTATTTTTCAGAAGACATAGTTGTGCACTCTCATAAAATGTCACAGTATATTAGAGTTGGGGGGGAAGGTCAGTCATGTAACTGAAATTATAGAAAAGTAGCGTTCGGTCAGTAAAAGCGACCGTCTCCCCGTCGGGGAATTGAACCCCGGTCTCCCGCGTGACAGGCGGGGATACTAACCACTATACTAACGAGGAACCATGCCAACATGTTTACTCAGGTACTCCTTCCTGGAAACGTAAAGTAAACGGTTTGCAATAATGAAAAAAATGTGTCTCCAATTTTTAGTGGTGGTGACTTTTGTGCAAATGCTTTCCCAGAGCTCTTCACGCTTTCCAAATGACTTAGGTTGCTGGCATGGGGAGATTTTTTGTTGTTGTTGTTGTTGTTTTTCTTTTTTTCCAATCAGGATCAGGGGTATGTCAATTGAAGCAGGGCTTTACTCTCTCTAACTTGTATTTTTCTTAGCAAGCTGAAATTCAAGGAGACTGTATGGTTAGGGATGTCCCACAGCCTGGTGCCTCTGCAGTGTGCAAGCTTTCATGATCCAGAAGGGCTTACGCTTTAGACCAGCTGTCTCGAAATGAGATTTTGTCACAGACTTTTTCTGAGTCGTCTACTTAAAAACGACAGAAAAAAAAAAATACGTAGGTGGTTTAGTAATGATACTATTAAATAATTCAAGTAAGGGTGTGCCATTGATTCAACACAAGGTTAGGAAAGCGAACTGAGAGGATCTTTGGTGTCACTCTAAGAGTTTTCATAAATAGGATCAAGCCATTTTGATAGGGTGATAAGGAAGGCTTTCCATGTAAATTTTTTCCTCACAGCATTTACTTATAACAATCCATCCAAAAGGTAGTAAGTATCAAATGGCTTTACTGTGTATCACTGTTACTGAAGTCGTTCTTGAGTTTTTAATCATTAATGTAAAATGCACAATGTAGATTAGGGCTGAAAATGATTATATAGAGATTGAACCAGAACTTTTTCAAGTTTTAAATTTTGCTATAATTCATAATTGCAAGCATGTACCCTTTTTATTCTGTCTCTAGGGATATTTATAGAGCTGGAGGTAAACTGATAGGATCAAAAAAATTATTATAAAACTTAAATTCACATATGTTCAGACTTAAGGCAGTGCTATCTGTGTGGTGGTGCACACCTCTAATCCCAGCACTCAGGAGGCTGAAGCAGGAGGATAGAGGCCAGCCTGAGTTCTGTGAGTTCAGGACCAGCCTGGACCACAGAGGGAGAGCCTGTCTTTAAAAAAAAATTTATATATATATATATATATATATAGATAGATAGATAGATAGATAGATATAGATATATATATATATAGATAGATATAGATATAGATATAGATATATGGAAATATATATGGAACTCCTTTCTCACAGTATCCGAAGAATTAATATAGTTTTTTTTTGTTTTCTATTTTGAGGCTAAAGGTCGAACCCAGGGCATCAATCATGCTGTGCTGCATCACTAACCTACATCCTCAGCCCTAATATTTTTTATACACTATAGATATATTTTATAAATATACCTATGATCTATAATATAATCTATGTATAAAATATTTTTATGTATTATGTATTTTATACATCATAGCTATATGTTTCAGCTGATGAAAGGGATAATTTGTTAATGCAGACATAAATAGCAATTTCTGAAGCATGTTTTAGCATTTTTTTAATTCCTAAAAATGACAAAAAACTCAAAACCGAAGTAAACAATTCACTGTCCTAGACCTTCCTTCCAATTTTCACCCTCCAATAATTCTTGTGAGAACCAAAGGGCGCTGTGATGACTGTGCAGATGTCCTTTCACAGGTAAGATGGAGGAGACTTGCTCCAGGTCTCTTCCTGTCAGAGGTGCAGGGCCATGGGAACTCAGTTCTCTTCAATCACCTGTTTACTCCCTTTTCTACAGGTGGAAGAAGAGGCTCAAGGCTTTTCCTCCAGCAGAGTCCTGCTCGCCTTTGAGGCTCTGGTAAAGCGATACCAGCGTTCAGACACACTTATTCTCACAGCTCTTTTTTCCTCCCTGGGGAGACTAAGAAGCAGCCTGAGTCAGCGGCAGACCAGGGAGTGGGGAACTCAGCACCTGCTGTCCACCTCCCTAAAATGGAAAGGAAAAGAGAGGGTAATTAACCTGAATGGGGCAAGGGAGCGCAGAGATTCCTCACTGTCAGCACTGGGAAAAAGGAAAGTTTTAAAATGTGACTGGCTGTATAGAGGGCATGGAACTTTCTGTAGAGGGAAGTCGCATGTTGGTGACTGATATTAGTGAAAGCTTCAAATTTTTCTGTGCCTAAATAACTGCTTGGTAACTTGTCACAGCCTGCAAAATGATTCACAGTCATGTCATTTTAATAGCCCTGGGAAGTCAGCCGGGCAAGTGATGTTATTTTATAAGGTGTCTACATTGAATCTTGTGCAGGGTCACACAGGTAGGAAACGGCAAGGGGCCAGGGATAGTCTAAGTTAGGGTGGTAAATCCTCTGCAATTTTAATCCTGTGGCATAGATGCATATAAGTAGATATTCACTAATAAATGGTATGTGGCAAAAATCTTTACAACTAGTATAAATATGTGGGTCATATTTGATCCTAAATTACTACTGATTAACCTCAAATTTCTTGACAGGCTCTGTGTTGTAAACTTATTCACTTACTGAGCTACCATGTGCCAGATGTTGTTTCATGGGTGTGGGGAGCTTTTAATGGATAAGTCCTGTTCTGGTTGAGCATGTATTTGTTTGCTTGTTTTTAGCAAAAGGAAGACAGAAAAACAATATAATAAATGTGTGAGTGATAAGAGGAGAAATGGAAAACATAGCGAGAAAGGGAGTTTGGAGAGTGGCTCAGTAGAAGAGGCAAGGGAGGTCTCATAGGCAAATTGAGAAAACCCCAGGAAACTGAGGAATAGAGTCGTGGCTGTCTGCCGGGCCTGTGAGCCTTGGAAACCATGTAAACACTGCGGCAGCTGTTCTCAGAGAAGTGGGGTGGTCTTATAGAATTTTGAACACAGATATGACAGTGGTCTGATTTTTGTTTTAAATGGTCATTTGCTACTGTATTTTCTTTTTTTTGAGACAGGGTCTTGCTCTGTAGCCCAGGCTGGTCCTGAACTCACCAAGGAGCCCAGGCTGGACTTGGACTCACGGCAATCCTCCAGTCTCAGCCTCCTGAGTGCTGGGATTATAAGGTGTGTGCCACCACGCCCAGCTTATGTGGTGCTGGAAATCCAACTCAGGTACATAAAAGTGCTTTAACCACTGAACCATTCCTCCAGCCCTTTATCTCTCTCTCTCTCTCTCTCTCTCTCTCTCTCTCTCTCTCTCTCTCTCGAGATAGGGTCTCACTCTGTAGTTCATGCTAGCCTCACACTCACAGCAATGCTCCTACCTTAGCCTCCCCCGAGTGCCGGGATTACAGGCGTGTGTCCCTAGCCTGGCTGCTACTGTGTTGACAGTATACTGTAAGAGCAGAAACAGGGAAACTAATCTAGTCTGTCGCAATAAATCTCCACAGGAGATGATAATTTCAGGTCACGGTGGGCATCATGGAGGAGGTGAGAGCGGCTGATGTATTTTGATTGTGGTGCCAATAATGTTTCTTGATAGAGTGAATGTGACATAGGACACTAAAAGAAGAATCAAAGGTGCCTCCACAATCTGTGGCTGGAGCAACTGGAAGGATGAAGTTGCCATGGTTGATGTGAAGAACAGCAGAGGACAACTTCAGAGGGCCCGTCTGTGTTCACGTTAGCAGTCCCCGTAAAGGGCATGCTGCGCTTTGAATGCATTCTCCACATGTCAGCTGTTGGAAACTTAATCCCCAGTGTGGCAGGGCTGGTGAGTGTGAGCTTTTCAGGCGAGATCAGGTGTGTTCAGGGCGATATGGCCGCGTAGATGAGTATGTACTTTTCTTCCCACACTAGCACGATGTGGCCCCTTGACCTACAGAACTGTAAGAATAAATCTCTCTTCTTTATAAATGTCTGATTCCCAGGTATTCTGTTGTAACAACACAAAGTGGACTAAGGCAGGCACAACTGGGGAGTGCAGGGCACCGTGCACAGATAGCTTGTGGAGAGCGCTCCTTGGAATTGTACAACATAGTAGCCATGCATCAGAGCAGTATTTGGCCAGGCTGGGGGTGGGGGTGGATGATCAGAATTTTATTTATTTATTTATTTATTTATTTATTTATTGAGAGACGGGGTCTCACTGCTCTGCGGTCCTAAACTCTATGTATTCCAGGCTGACCTCACATGCACAGCAATCCTCCTGCCTTGGCTGTCACGCCCAGCTCATGTGGTGTTGGGGAGTCAGACTCAGGGCCTTGTGCTTGCTTGCTAGACAAATGCTCTAATTGCTGTGCTGTTCTTCTAGCTCATGTTCAGAATTTTAATTTGGTGTCTGTTAAAGTTGACATGTGAAGGAATCAGTTGACTACGACCTATTCATACAAGTGGCCATTGTGTAGGTCAAGTATAGTACCTGATGCTGGAGACACAATAGACTCAGTTCTTGAAGAGATTTCAATTTGATGGAGGAGAATAAGGTTTAAATCTAAAATGCCCTCCCAAAGTCCTATGTGTATGGAAGGTGATTGGCTCGTGGTAGGGAGGAAGGGCTGTGCTTACCCGTGGATTCATCCATTGGTGATTTTCTGTGCTGTTAGGAGGAGGTGAGGGCTGGTTGAAGAGATGGGTCACTGGGGAACTGACATGGGAGGTATGTCTCCTTCTCCACCTTTTCCCTTCTCTCTCTGCTTGCTAGCCTCAGTGGGATGAGCAGCTGTCCTCCATCAGGCCTTTTCACCATGCACTTCCACCATTGTCTTTTCTGCTTGACCTACACCATGGCCACTTGTATGAATAGGATATATTCAATTGATTCCTTCATATATCAACTCTAACAGACACCAAATCTGATCGTGAGATAGAGGAATAGCATAGCAGTTAGAGTGTTTGCCTAGCAAGCATAAGGCTTTAAGTTTGATTCCCCAACACCGCATAAGCCGGGCGTGATGACACACGCCTATAACCTCAGGAGGCTATACATGCTTGGGCCGGGACTTCTGAAACTATGAACTAAAATAAACCTTTCCTCTTTTAAGTTGTGAGTATTGGGTATTTTGTGGAGCAATGAGAAAGTGACTAAGACAGAAACACTTCTCAGTAACCAAGGAATAGCACAAAAATGTAAAATTACCACTGTGATAGTTACTAAGATGATAAAATCTAAACAGATGAAACTGGATGTGCAAAGATTATAGAAACTGAGAAACATGGTAAGTAGTGGGTTTGGAAAAGTCTGAAGTGGCTCTAGAGAGGCCAGGAGAGTGAGGAGAATTATGGGAGGGATAAGAGTGAAAAAGGGGATGGAGGACAATGCTGGCTTTCCAGGCTGTACTAAGAACTTTTTAAAAAGGTTCCTATTTATGTCTGTCTGTCTCTTTGTCCACCTGCCCATCTATCTATTTACTATTTTTCGGCATTATTGTGTTATAATTTACATACACTAAAAGTTACCCTCTTTGAATTTTTTTTTTTTTTTTTGAGAAAGGGCCTTATTCTGTAGTACAGGCTTAGAATTGTACAACATGGTACAGGCTGGTCCTGAACTCTACACTATTGTAGCCCAGGATGGCCTCCAACTCAAGGCAATCATTGTGCCTTAGCTCCCAAGTGCTGGGATTACAGTTGTCAGCCCTCATACCCAGGTTTCGTGGTGCTGGGGAATCAAACCCACGGCCTTGTGCATACTAACCAAGTGCTTTAAACACTGTGTCATTCCTCCAGCTCTGTCTTTGAATTTTGACCATAATCAAAATTTGTATTTGTATCATCCTATCACTTACATTACAAGGCTACCTTATCCTTTTGAAGTTAGTCACCTCCCTGTAGGCCCCAGCAACCATGGGTCTGATTTCTATTTCCAGAATGTTATATTATTAATGGAATCATGAAATGCCATTATCCTTTTGTGCATGGTTTCTGTCGCTTAGCATTATGTTTTAGAGAATTCTTTGTGGTGGGTTTTCATTTTGTTTTGTTTTTTAATTGTTGACTTTAGTATTTAATTGAATTGGTGTTTATATATTTACTAGTTGAATGACATTTTAGTTGTTTCCACTTTGGGGCTATTGCAAATATAGTTATTATAGATACAAGGATGGGCTTTTGTAGAGGTATATTTTCATTTCTTTTGATCAACATCAAAAAACACTGGGATAGTTAGGTCTTAGGCTAACTATATACTAACCTTTGTAAGAATTGCACTGTTTTCCTAAACATCTTTCTCACTAACAGTCCAGGAGAATACGTGTTTCTACATCTTTGCTAGCAATTGGTATTTGTGTCATTCAGCTTTTAAACATTGTGAAAAATATCTGAGATAAACCAACTTAGGAGTAGCAAAGTTTTGTTTTGGTTTACAGTTTCAAAAGTTTCAGCCCTTTTGCCTTTGGCCTATGGCAAGGCATACCTCATAGTGAGAGTGTAGAGGGGAAGAAGCTACGCACAATATGGTAGTCAGAAGCCAAGAGCCAGGACAGTCTGAGGTCCCAGTGTTCCCTTTCAGGGCATCCCCCAGGCAACCTAGCTTTCTTCGACTAGATCCCACCTTCTTTCTGTATCAATATCAATAGTGCCTGAGCTGTTGTCCAAGCCAAGCCTTTAACACGTGGGCCTTTGGGGATACCAAACCAAATCAGCAGTATCATTAATTTTTTTAATTTGACTTATTCTAATAGTTTTGTAGCAACAACTCATTGAGATTTTTTCTGTAATGATTAATGATGTTGAACATCTTTTTCTGGATTCATTTAAGCATCCAGATCGTTTGCCTATTTTTTTTTTAAGGGAGCAAAGGTTTATTTTAGCTCAGTTTCGAAGTTCTTGTTCTATTCAAGGGAAGTTAGCAATGGTGTGGAAGCACATGCCAGAGGCCTAGCTGGAAGAAAAGTTTTTTATGGCATGGCAACAGGAAGCCAAGAGAACAAGGAAGGGCAGAGCTAGCAGATACCCTTTCAGACCAAGTCCCAGTGTTCTATCCTTTCTAGGTTAAGTCCCAGGGATCCACCCTTCCCAACCAGACCCCACCTCTATGCCTATATCTAAAAGTATTCTCTAAGCATTTTGTATTGCTTAGTTTTCATTTTTTTCTGAAAAATTTAAAATGTTGTGATTACCAGGCTTTTCATTAGATATATTTTGTAAATATTTTCTGCAAACCTGTGTCTTGTCCTTTCAATCTCTTTTGACCTTTTGTTTTTATCCTAAGAGTATGAGAAAACATAAAAAGTTTTAAGAAGTATGTGTAATATCTAAAAATTTCTTTCTTGTGTTTCTTTCTTTTTTCCCTATTATTATTTCCTCAACTCAAGCTATGAACACAGAAGGTTGAACCTAAATTGTTCTTGGGTAGTTTTTGGATTCTATAATCATTTATGCACAGAGACATTATTTACATCTATCAAAGTCAAACCTCTGCGTACAATTATGGGAACTTGTCCTCTATTATCATTAAATTTTAAGAGTGAAGTTTTGAGCCTGGAAGGCAGACTTATATGAGTACATTATTTGAGAGGAAACAAAAACATGGGGATGATCATATATCATTATTTTCTAGTCTAATTTATTTAAACAATAATCTAATAAGACTGAGATGCAAAAGTCTTTTCCATTCTGCTCCAATTCAGCTAATACTTTAGTCTTTTCTTCTTCATTAAGCATCTCCCCTCTGCCCCTAAAAAGTAAAAACAAACAAACAAACAAACCAAAAACCTTTATTGCTTTATCCTTAATACCAGGCAGGCAGCTAGGCATTGAGGACACACCCATACCCAGAAGAAAGAAAGAGAGAGAGAGAGAGAGAGAGAGAGAGAGAGAGAGAGAGAGAGAGAATTCTTGCTCTCAAGGAACTCAAATTTCATGGGGAAGGTGAACTCTAACTTGTCATAATATTTGTTAAGTACTATGGTAGACATATAGGTCTTGCTTATTGAGAGCTTACTATGTGCTCTGTTTTAAGTGCTTTCTCAGAATATTAACCATCTAATTATTATTAACCTTATGAGTTTGGTACAACAGTTTTCATTTTAAAAATTAGGAAACTGAGGCACTGACAGTTAATGCCACAAAGGTAGAAACTGATAAAAAATATGTGCAAAATACTATGAAAGTGTAGGTAAGGAGAGCCTAGGGTAGGGAAAGACCTATTTTTCAACTGGGCAATGAATTTTGAAGGACATACATTGTGGGAAGAATTTTCTTGTAGTCAGAGAACAGGGGGCTGCCCGTGCAAAAGGTCAGTGCATATGGACAAGTAAGTATGTAGGAATTTGGGAAGTAGCAAGTGGAGAGGCTGCTGCTAGGATCCAGGTGGCAGGAGGCAGGACACATGATAATAAGTGTTTGGGTATAGTTAAAAATCCCAGATTGGGCTGGGGTTGCAGCTCAGCCATATTTTTAGGGCCCAGAACATCCCTACTCTCCCACTACCTGTTCCTGCAACACAGGGGAATCTGCAGGCTAGAAGATTCGTGGAGGCGTCTGGGGCAGCATGCCTTCGTTATGGCTATTTGCCCCTAAGCTGGGCTAAGCTTCCTTTCCTTTGAGGACGCAGGTGCCTATCATTGGCCCCATGCCTCAAGTTCAAGAACTTCCTGTTCCCGAACATTTTCCTGTCTTGCTGAATGTCTGCTGACCTGTCTAGGTGAGTAGTTGTGCTGGTCTGTCTGGCTCTAAGGCAAGCACTGACTCCATGGAGAATCAGAGGTCCTGGTGACCTATACTCCCCCTGGCCCTTTTTGCGGGGTAGTCTTCAAGTCGTTGGGAAGGAAAAACTCACTCTGCCTTTCTGGGGTGAGATGGGATAATTTTTGACTTCTGTTCTTTGGGCTTCACCTGTTTTCTCTTCCAAACACAAAGCAAGAGGAAAATTCTTGCTTTTATTTCTGCTTTAAATGCTCGATGCAGCAAATTGCTAGTGCCTTAGAAAAATGGCTGCCTATAGCACTTTTGAATTTTTTTATTCTCCTACCTGTGACAAACTTATGTGATTAACAATGTTTTATTATCAATAAAGAAGAAAGTGCTGATATAGAAAATTAGAAAAAAACCAGCACAATATAACATGCAGAATTCTATTTTATCTATTCATTTACAAAAATTGGAAAATCATGGAAAGAAACAGATAAAAATGGTTATATCTGTGTTACGATGTGTGGATTTCTTTTTACTTTTCAGTATTTTCTAAACTTTGTCCGTTTGTTATTCTTGGATGCAGAAAAGCAAACGATAAAAATATATTTTGAAGTTACTAAGTAGCAAACAAAATAGATCAAAGTAGCTCAGGTGCACACTTGCGTATTCTTCTGTAGCCCTGCATTGAATATTCTACGTTTTTTTCCTCGAAGATCGCATATTTTGCAGCTTACGTTGTGTACTTCTAGCTCCCTAAGGGAGGGAGGAGGAGGTTGGGGTAGGGTGAGGAAGCAAATTCTTACTGCAGTAAAACACGCTTGCGGCCTTTTTCCCATGTCCCTTTGTCTCCAGGCCCCTGGGTTCCTAGGCTTTTGTTGTTTTCCCCGCCGACTTCCATTTGAGATTTAAAGAAAAACAAGAGCTGGTTCTTCTTGCGCCCTCTGGTGTCCCGATGAAGTATCTACACCAGACAGAAGCCGCAAAGATCGCAGCCATTTTCATCGTGTTTTCCTTAATTCGGTGATGATACTCGGAGTCTGGAATGGCTGGAATTTTAGAGGAAGGAATCACACAACGACAGGCACAGGACACTTAGTCTTTGAAAGTTAGTCAGAGCCTATAAGTATGGATAGCAACTTTTAAAAAATCTAACAGTAAGTAAATTTTCAATGCATTTGTCACAAGTTTCTAGATTCTAAAATTAAGAGTCCAATTTTGTGTCATAAGCACAACCTGAATCAGTACTTTGGATCATTTGCAAATAAATTAGGTGAAAAGGGTCAGCGTTGGCTGCAGGTAATAATTTCTGCAACTTTGAGCTTTCTCAATACGAGAGAGCTGATTTTTTTTGCCTGTAATGTACTTCATTCTGTTGCACTTACCACCAAACCACGTGTGTTTTTTTTTTTTTTAAATTACGTTTCCACTAAAAAATTAGACAACACGGAGACTGGAGGAATGGCACAGTGGTTAAGCGCTTGCTTGCAAGCACAGGGCCCTGAGTCCAGCACCGCTCAAGCCCTATGTGGTGGCACACACCTCTAATACCAGTAACGAGGAGGCTGAAACAGCAGAATTTCTGTGAGTCCAAGTCCAGCCTGGGCCACAGAGCGAGACCCTATCTCAAAAAAGGTAAATAAACAAATTAAAAAAAAGACAAAATGATTTTTGGCTTACATGATTGATTGGTGGGATCCCTGGTATTGTTGCCAGGGAACCTGGTCCAGATGCAGTAGGGAAGTGGTCCTTCACTTTCTTTTTCTTTTTTCTGTTCTTGTGTCGCTGATGGAAGAGTTCTGCCAAGACATGTAAGTGGCAATGGGTAAAGAGAAGTAAGCCTTCAGGAAAGAAGATAGGCAGTGCCACCAAGGCATCTGTCCAGAGAGAGAGAGATTTATGCCTTCAAAAGAGAAGGCAGGCAGTGCCACTAAGGTGTCTTCCCTGAGTGCATGTT
Source organism: Ctenodactylus gundi (assembly GCA_004027205.1). NCBI lineage: Eukaryota > Metazoa > Chordata > Mammalia > Rodentia > Ctenodactylidae > Ctenodactylus > Ctenodactylus gundi. Next base: position 913,768 of record PVKB01000031.1, read on the forward strand.
TGAAGACATCTTTATATACTCAGGTGTTAGCTCCTAAGTTCAGGGAACTCAGGTAATTATGATGCTTAATGTTTGACTTAGAAGTTACTTTAGCATTTCAGAATGTCTTCTGTCCTTTCCAGAGAGACACTGTATATTCTCTTAAAGCCTCAATTGTGTAAGAGACTTGGGAAAGGAACTTAGAAATATGTTCTTAATTTAAGCCAGGTCCCAGCCCAAGGTGAGAGGGGCTTTAGCACACATTCCTCTTCCTGGCATGCTTGGGCCATAGTCTCTGGGTGCAAGGAATGTTGTGTGTCTTTTTCTGGGAATGTAGGGCCAAGTGGCTGGTTACTGAAAGGAATGTGCAGAATGTGCTTCTTTACAGTATCTTGTGCTTTATTTGGATCTGAGGCCTGACAAGTGATGGTAACTATATATATATTAAGGTCTTTGTTCCTTTATTTAAGCATGCTATTATTGGGCTTTTTTTGTGTGTGTGTCCCTCAGGCCTACTAATGTCTATTTACCTGCCTGACAGGATTATGGTTTTATGTGAATAAATGATTCATGCATATAGAATAAAATTCAAAAAATGTCAGAAAGTATACAGATAAAAGTCTCTCTCATTCTTAACTCACAGCCACGAATCTCTCAAGTGAAGTCAGGATTGGTCTGGCAGCTCAGCACAGACTCAAGGGCTCCATGTTCTCTTTCTTCTGGATTTGCCTCGGCAAAGCTTACCCAATTGAGTTTTCTTTTTCTTTCTTTTTTATGATTATTACATCATGTTTGCAAGACAGCCGCTGTAGACATCATGACCATGTTCAACACTGGAGAGTAAAGAAGACCGCTCTAGGAGCATGCTCTTGTAATTGTCTGTTTTAACCAGAACAAAATCTTCCCAGAAGAATTTTGGCAGTTGTTTCCCTTATCTTTAGCCACTACTGGGTAGCAGGAAGTTTGGAAAAGGAAAGGTGATCATTAAGCAAATAGTAATTCTTTTATTTCCACCATTTTTATTAATATATATATATATATGCAATGCATAATGTTTACAATGGACTTAAGTATTTTGTGCACCTATATATTACATCAATATCACGATCCCTTCCCCTCCCTGTTTTGGCCCTCTCATATCCTCCCCGTCCCCCTGTAACTCCCCCTATCACACTCATTTGGTTATATAAAATGCCTGTGTTCTGGGTTTCCCAAATCAGGAAAGCCATGTGATATTTAATATATTTAATCTTCTGCATCTGACTTACTTTACCATTCAGATAACTACTTATTAGCTCAGATTCCCACCCCTAGAATGGGCTTCGGTGGTCATATCTTGATACCTCTTCTCTGGGTCCAACAGGGACCGTTATTGGGGTAATATGACAACAGTCCTTTTTTTTCTATATGTTGTAACTTTGTTGAGATTCTTTAACATGGCTTCACCCATCAGTTCACAGAAGAAAAGAACTATAACTATGAAATTCATAAGGCTAGAAAACATGAAAAAGAAAAAGAAGTTAGATTTCATATTCATTAGCTGAGTACTGAAAGGTAAATATTTGTACATTCAAAAGAAATTCAGGTTGTCACTGCATCAGTTTTCTTAGAATAAACTTACATCCAACACCAAGTAAGTGAGTTGCTACATTAAAGGAGCTTAAGTCTGTATTGAGTTGCTACATTCTATGAACTTAAATCTGTATCACACAAGTATACGACAGTTAAAACAATACAGTGGCATGCTTAGTTATTTCAGATTTTTAAAACTTTCATACATTGCTTACTCACATTTCACTAATTATTAACATATTGCCAGATTTGGATTAGCCTTTTACCTACCTATCCATTCCTAGCTTCATGCATACATATTTTCAAAGATTTTATACCAATTCCCCATGTTAAATATAACTATTATGTTTTCTAAGCTTGAAAATATTAAAATAATAATTGAAAATAATTGAAATTTGAAAATAATAATTATGGGTGAAGATTCACAGATTTTATGAGACAGTTGGGCAAATAGTAATTCTAATGCTTAAAAATATTTTAATATTCTATGAAGAACAGAAATCTATTAGACTTTTTCCCTCCAACTGAATTTTATTTGTTTTTTATTTTTTAGTTTTTTATGGTGCTGGAGCTGCAACATCTCCAGTCCATTTTGTTGTTTTTTGATTTTGAGACATTCTCACTGAGTCACGAAGTTGCCCAGTCTGAGCTCAAATTTGGAATTCTTTTAGTTTAGCCTCTCAGAGTGCTAGAATTACAGGCTTGGCTTAACGATATTTTAGTTCTTTTTATGCCACGAGATATGCACAGAGAATTATATACTGCTTTATAATTTCAGATAAAATTTGTATATGTTTTGAAAGCTCTTTTTCAAATTCTTCTATGGTATCTAATTACTGATTGATTTAATTTCAATCTTCCTCATTAATGAAGAGTTTGAACAGCTTTTCTGTTTATCTGTCATGTGGATTTTTTCCAGAGTTTTGGGTATTGGCTTGTTTTCTGAATTTGCTCTTGGGATTGCTTTATAATGGAAGGCATGTTCAGAGCAGCATCAGGGACAGAACTGATATTATTTTAGGATTACTAAGGTGGCCATATTTCACAGTTTGTCTGGAATGATCCTAATTTGTGGCTTTTGTACCAGGTAAAATTTTGGCAGTGTTCCATTCACTGTAAAAAGTATCTGATTTTAGAAGAAAAATTATATGTTGATTTATCATTTGAAGCACACATTGAAGCTGGTTATTGCATTTTTGATCTGATATTTCATCCAGTAGATGCTAGATTATTGTGAAGTCTGTAGTTTGATTGGCTTCTTTGCCAGTATGTTCTCAGAGCCCACACTAGTGCCTAGCGCACAGTAAATACTTAATAAATATAAGTAAATCAATGTGTAAATTCATTGCTTGAGACTTGGCACATTGCCACCTTAGCAAATGGATTCTGTTAGCAAGGATATGGAAGGATGGTTTGGGGGTATGCAACTCATGGTTCCTGCCAAAACATGCATTTTTAGATTTTGATAGATATTGTCAAATTACTCTCCCTGGGGCCTGGGCCAGCTTACACTCCCACCAGCAATATGTGAGAGCATCTGTTTCTCTAACCTTCACCCACATGGTGTTATCAAAATTGTCATCTGTGCCAATCTGTAGTTTAATTTGCATTTCCCTTATTATGGGGGAAACTAAACATATTCTCATATGGCTTAGAGCCATTTGAAATTTCTTTCCCCAAAACTGTTTATATCTTTTGCCCATTTTTCTCCAGTTAAATATTGGTCTTTTTCTTTATCAATTTATAGGAATGGAGATAGTTGTTCTCAGTTTTTCACGTCTTCTGGGTTTGCTTATGATGTTGTTACTAGGCAGAATTTTTAAAAATGCACTTATATTTAATTTCTTTCCATTTTTAGCTTCTATATTTTGTATTATGCTTAGAAATGCTTTCCTTACTCTCAAATTCAAATTATCTCATATTTTATTTTTGCTTTCAGTTTTTCAATTTTCACATATAAATCTTGATCCATCTGGAGCTTATTTTGGTATGATTAACATTTGATATTGTTTATTTAGTATTCCATATTTTCCTTACCGATGAGAACTCTAATGTGTCCCTGATTTTCAGGGCCTATTTACTATGCAAGTTTTAAGGAATAGAATTCAAAGGTAAAGCAATTTTAGTTTGTAGTTTTGTGTTTTATGATTCCTAATTTTGTAATAATGTTTTTTGGACAGGGGCAGTACTGAGAGTTGAACCCAAGGTCTTTTCATTGAGTTTTATCTGCAGCCCATTATTTATTTAGTTTTTTAAATTTTGAGACAGGGTCTTACTATGTTGCTAAGTTGGCCAGGCGGGGCCCAAACTTGCAATCCTTCTATCTTAGCCTTTCAAGGTACTTGGTGTCTTAGTTACTTTTTCATTGCTGTGACTCAATACCCGACACCCACAAACTCAGGAAAGGAAAGGTTTATTGTAGCTCACAGTCTCGAAGGTCACAGTCCATCCAGGGGCGGCCGGCAACAATCGAAGTACATGGTAGAGAGAGAGGTGGAGGCAGCTTCCCTGGACCAACAGGAAGACAAGCTGAGGCTAGTTGAGACTAGTCCCCGTCCTCCAGGAAGGCAGGTGCAGCTTATGTATCCTTTCAGGTCTCTGCCCAGTAATTAATCCCCCCTGCATCCAGGTGTGGCCACTATACACCATTAATCCTGACTTAACTGTAATCCACCCCTCCATACCAGACCCCAATCCACCAACATTACACAGTTCTATCTTAATACATGAGACTTTTGGGGGACACTCCAGATCCTAACCACAGCACTTGGGTTACAGGTCTGTGCTACCAGCCCAGCTAATAATATTAACAGGAAGTTATTAGTTTTCTGGATTTTGTGGGCACTTCTCCACTATGCTGGCTGGTCTGCTGTCCAGCTTTGCTGGTCCCTTATCCCGTCTAGAGTCTGCTCTTCATTGAAGAGGAGAAAACAGAAACCCATCTACATTTGCTTATAGGTTGAAGTGCCAACGAGAGGCCCTCAGTTGACATGGTAGACAGAGGCCGTTGTAGGCAGACACATGGTCAAAGACAAGCTCACAGTGTTGGCTGCTTTGGTGGGTCCAGCCACAGGGATTAAACAGTACCTCACCTTAGATGGCAGAGATTTTTCATGACTTGGAGGCAGTCCTGAGACTCACCTGCTTCTGCTGGCTGCTCTCCTCACCATCGCATTCTTAACCGTCAGTTGTACAATTCTCTGATTCTCTCACTAAAACCTTTCCTCTTTCTGAGGCTAGAGTGGCTTTGGTTTTCCTGGTCAGCTGTGACTGACAGAGTGGCTTTGTTTCCAGCACTGTTGTGGAGAAAGCTGAAGCCATTTTTTCTTAATATTAAAACTGTATATATGATGCTTATTTTCTCTCTGAGGCTGGGAGAATCATCTCTTTACCCCTTAGTATTTTGAAATTCTGTGGTAATATTCAGCTTCTTTTTATGATGGTATATGGCTCCCAGAAAGTCTTTTCAATCTGATGACTTATGCCTGCTGTTCTAGAACATTTTTTTCTGGATTATTTTTTTTGTTTGTTTTTTTGTCTTTCTGGAACTCCTATTGTCTAGATGTTGGAATTCCTGGATTAGCCTTCTAATTTAAACGGTTTATTACTGAGTTTTATAGTTTTGTCTTTATCCTGTATTTTGGGAGATTTACATAAATCTATTTTTCCAGCCTTTATTTTGAGTTTTAAATTCTGCTAGCATATTTTAAAAACATACCTGCTCATTCTTATGCTGAGATTATATTTCAAAGTATGCACTTGATTGTAGTTTTATGGAAGCAAAATATTCTCTTTTCTTCCTGGGAACATTCAAATTTTATTTTATTTTATTTTTTCTCAGATTTGTTCTCCTTTCTCAGTTTCTGTTTTCGCCACATTGCTTTCCTTTTTTCCTCCTGTTGGTTTGATTTTCAGAGTCTGTGCTGGGACTTTTCTCAGATGATTGAAAGTCCTTGGTTGTCTGCTCCTGACTAAGATTGAGAATTCAAAAGACAGTTTGTGGTTCTGAATGTGGGTCAAGCTTGTACACTGTGGGAGCCTCACTGTGTGTGAGCAAATGAGTATTCCTTAACTGCATGGGACTGTCCTTTCCTTTTGACACGATTAGATTACTTGGGAAGTGTTTGGGGAGCCAGAGTTGCGGTATTGAGCCTTCAGTGAATTTATCTATGACCTCAACTGTTCTCAATCAAGTTCAGAGAACTTCATTTTACCTTCCTCAGTGAATATATCTTCGGTACTGTGCTGTTGATGAGAGGAGTACCAGAGGGCTATGCAGAATGAGGAAGGAGCTCTGGGCAATTAAATGCTGCCTTCTAATTTTATTATCTTGAGGCCCTTAGTGCTACTATTTCCTCATGGCTATCTTAGAACTCACTTTCTTGGGTCGATCTTCAGGTCTTGGGGATTTTCATTAAAATAATCTTTCTGGATCACGAAATGGCTGCTGCAACGCTAAACATCACATCACATCACAACACATCACACATGAGGACATACAGAGCAGGAAGAAGTATAGATGCTCTTCTTCATGCACAGGCTTCTTTTTATCTGGAGGACAAATCATTCCAAAAGTCAGACTACCTCAGTCTTATTCATATGATTTACATGCTTATCACATTCCCACCTGTAAGTCAGATGACGCTGGGTGCATTTCAGATGGTATGGCTGTAGCCCCAGCCTTAAGTGAATCACTACGACAAGGAAGAGAAAATATCACAATTTAATAGATGGGGCTTTGAGAAGAGCCCACCGTCTACAGCATATTTGTACCTCAAGTCTACACAAATTTGAATTCTGTAAAAAATAAAGGGTAGGGGTTTCGGAGTAGGCAATCAACACTGACTTTACCGTGGTCCTCAAATAAGCACATAATGTTGCAGTTTGTTGATTAGTTGACAATCAGTTGGCAAAATCAGAGAAGTGTTCTGGAACAGGTCATAATCATGTAATGTAATCTTAGGTGTAGTGGTCAATCTATAAGTAGGACAGAGGTAGAGGATGAGGATGCTATTTTGTAAGAATGATATATCTGGTGAGTATTAGCAAATGTTTCAGCATTTGGTTTGAGAAATTTAAGATAGTAGAATAAGCATTTGATTAAATTCACTGAAGTAAATCAGTCTTATTAATATTCCTAGCAAAAGGAGCAAAGAAAAACTTGCAAAGGGGAAAATATATTTGAAAGTTTTTAGGATTTCTAGTCATGAAAGAAATAGTTCTTAGCTAGTGAAAGAATGAGCAGGCTGGTCAGCATTGCTGAGGAAGATGCCTTGTCTTGTGGCTTTTGATGAATTATTAGGAGACTCACTCAGGAAAAGGCTGTGCTCATTTAAAATTAATTATTAATAATAAATTTCTCTGTAGCTAGTGCAAAATGGAACAAACAGGTATTTGTAGTTCTGTTTAAAATGTTACCGCCTGAGTTCTGGAGGGATTGTGCCATTCAAGTTTTTAGCTTCACATGAGAAAACTTTAGCTAGTTTAAACAGAAACAACACTTATTTATATCTGATAGTTCAGAGAAATTTTGGGAGAGTCAAAGTTAGGCAAAGTGACTTGAAAACCAGAAACAAATGTCCTGATGGCTCCAGCAAAGGTGCCAGCACAGTGTCAGCTGCTCACATCCCCAAGGGCCATCTTTAAGGTGGACTTAGAACAAGATTTCCCCAGATGCTAGCCTCTTCCTGTTCTTCTGCAGGCCGAATTTTCATGTGGATGTTTCATACTAGCATTTACTTTAAAAACTTGTTGCTTGTGCCCCAAATGGCACAAACTTCCATTAGGAGATAGCAAATGGTCCAAGAAACACATTTACCAATTCTTTTCCCCACCTCTCTTTCTTTCAGAGATTAAAGTTTGAACACAGAAATATCACCAGTGATGTACAAGTAAGTGGTACGAAATTCCCTTCCTGTGGAACGGTGGCTGTGTGCTGTGCTTTGCTGATCTTGGTCCTGAGAGATATTCAAATTCTTCATGTTTGTATGCTTTTCCTTCTCAACCTAGTGATAAAGCATAAATGATCTGCCTAGGGCTGGGGGTGTAGCTCATTGTTTAAAGAGCTTGCCTAGCATGCAAAGGTCCCTGCATTCGATTCCCTGCCACCACATAAAAGATTAGGTGGGCATGTTGGTGTAGGGCTGTAATCCCAGTACACTTGGGAGACTGAGGTAGGAGGACTGCCGTGAATTCAACGTCAGCCTGGGCTACATAATGAATTCAGGTCTAGCCTGGGCTATAGACGGACACCCATCTCAAAAAAAAAAAAAAAAAAAAAAAAAAAAAAAAAAAAAAACACAATAAATAGGGTCTGGAGGAATAGCACAGCAATTAGAGTGTGTGCCTAGCAAATACCAGGCATAATCTGGGCATGGCGGCACAGACATGTAGTTTCAGTAAATTTAGCTAGCACATTTTTATTTGTGAGTAAACCACACTTTAAACAAAATAGACCAGATGTGACTGTTTTAAATGCAGTCTAGATTACATAATGTTTTATGCTGCTAAGGTGTGGAATTATTACATAGACATCAACTAGTCTTTAAATTTTTATCAACTTTGGGACTCTGAGTCCATTTTTTTAAACCAGTGGTGTATACCACCTACTGAGGGGGCAGAGCTAAGAGACTACCAAAAACACCTTTCTAATGTAGAAAGAACGACACCAAAGATCTGTTTCTCTAGCATATGTTTCTACTTAGCTCTTGTGAATTGCTTCCTATCTGTTGGGTGTAAAATGCCAGAAACTTAAAGTCAAATTTATTTAATTTCTTAGAGAGTTTTTATTCAAAGGCTGCCTGCCCTCAAGGTACAAGGAACTTGATCTCTTCGGCCTATAATCCCAATATTATGGGAGGCTGAGGTGGGAAGATCTCAAGTTCAAGCCCAGCCCGGGCAATTTAGTGATTTAGTGAGAACCCATCTCAATGTCAAAGCTAAAAAAGGTGGGCATGGGCTGTAGCTCAGTGTTAGACCCTTGGATTGGATCACCAGTAACACATATACACACATACACAGACACTCCCTTTCCTTCCTGCCCCCAGCAAGACAACTGCCAACAGCAGGAGTACATTTCCTCCTCTGACTGTCAAAGCTGGGTTTTACTCTGATGAAACTATATTAGGTCATGTGCTCACCAACTAATGTGTCCAGAAAAATGTCACGTCTGACGAATCATTGAGGTACAATGTAATAGGGTCAGGCTAGTTAGGGCCTTGAGCTAAAGATATGTCATCTCCACTCATGACTAAGCATAGAGAAAGGATGACTCCTTCAAAAGAAATTTTGGTACTTTTAGAAAGAAGAGAGAGTAGAAATGAATTTGTGGTCATCAACCCCATGACTGCCCCAACACTTTCTTCTTTTTCCTATTTTAGTCACAATTTCCTAGCTTTTCTTGTAGTTGGCTGCTCCTGATCTGAACAAGTAATTATCATGCTCAGCCTATTCCTCACCTACTCTTCTGACTCTGTTCATATAAGAAGGCTGTTCATCTCAAAAGGGTTATTCCATGGAAAGGTGGAAATTTCCCTGGTGCCCATTCTTTCCTGATCAGAGCAGCAAGGCTGTGGCAAAAGGCTGTTTAATAGCTGAGAACACAGTGAAGATGAATGACAGAGCTATGCAATGTCTCCGTGGGGGATCACTTAAAAAGCTGAAGTTATAATTAAAAAGCTGCCTGTTCAACTTAGGTAGGAGATGGAGGAGCACCCTAACAATTGAAAGAGGCCCAGGAAAGGTCAGAAATCTTGAAGACACATTGGAAGTGGAGAAAAACAGCAGCCCAGGAGGCTGCTCCTGGCTGACTGAGGCTGCCTCTGAGCCACTGGCATCCGCAGGTGAAAGCAAGTCTGGAGCCTCTGACCAAGGTAAGCACAGATCTGGGAGAAGTGGGAATTGACAGCAGCGGGTAGCCCCAACCTCCAAAAACAAGCGTGCAGGTAGTACAAACTGCAAACATAATGTGAGCTTCCCCTAGAAATGGCCTCCCAGAACGCAGACCAGAAGCAGGTCTTGGCAGCCATAATGGGCAGTGATGCAAGCAGGAGCCATTTTAAAAAAAGAGGTGAAGACTGAACTGTTCAGAATAAAAGCAGACTGAGAAGAGCACATCAGGGTTTTCAGGGTCTTGACCAGTGCCTAGGAAGAAACTGGCACAAGAGACAGTTGTGGAGAGGCAAGAAAGGCTGCGGATCCCCTGAACAGCTCAGGTGTCGTGGGAGCACCTCTGAGGGTGGAGAGCGCCACCCTTGGGGAAGGGAAGCCAGGACAGGCGGAAGAGCTTTGCTAAGGGGCTGGGGGTGATCAAGACACCTCAAAGGCCATTGGACTGTTAGGTTCTCACTTCCTACTCCCAGCACAGAACTCAGAGGAATTTGGGCTTCCCCTACACACCTTCATACCCATTCAAAGAAACTTTTCAGCTAGGGCTTTTAATGTAAAGTCTCTCAACAACAGAAAATGGGAAGAAGACAAAGCAACAGGACACCAACAAAAATGCCTGAGATCCTAGAAACTAATGTCATGGGCTCTGAAATTGTGGAACTCATAGGGAAGGAAGTAAAAAAAAAACAAATAAATGAGTCAAACAATAGGTTCAAATAAGATATTTTCAAAGAAATCAAGCAATCAGTGGGCTTAAGGAGGAGTTTACTAAACAAATAGTGATCCTAATGGGAACAAAGCTTACTGAGCACATAGAAGCCTCAAACAAAAAGTTGGCTGAAGTAAGGAAATGCAAGATATGAAGGAGCATTTTAATAGAGAAGTGGAAATTTTCACAAAAAAATCTAGCTAAAATTCAGGATATGAAAAATACATCTGAAAGCAGAGGAAATCAACTCAAACGTTGTGAGGACAAGGTTTCAGACCTTGAAGACAAAGCTGAGAAAACAAATGCTATGATTAGGCATGACTCCTAAATTAGAAATGAACAAACTAGTGGAGTTCAACAGCTGATGGATGATTCACAGAGAACCAATCTCAGAATGGGTGTGGGAGAAAGAGCAGAAGACAGCACTGAAGGTATAAAGAATTTATTCACTGAAATCGTGCAAGAAAATTTCCCAAATCTAGGAACAGAAATTAATTTTCAGATACAAGAAGCTTTTAGAACACCAAATAACCTCAACCAGCAGCAAGACATGCCATGACCTATTATAATAAAACCCCAGAAATACAACATAGAGAATATTAAAAGTAGCAATTGAAATGTAGACATTATTTTACTGAGGCAAACCCATTCAAATTACCTCAAATTTCTCAGTGCAAACTTTAAAGGTCAAGAGAATCTGGAGAAAAAAATCTTTCAAGCCTTAAAAGACAGCAAGTGTCAACCCAGGTTGTTGTAGCCAGCAAAATTATCCCTGAAAATTGAAGGGGAGGTAAAAAATTTTCATGACCAAGAATCCTTATAGAAATATGCAACCACTTGCCCAGCATTGCAGAAAATACTTGAAGGAATCTTTGAGAGAAGCAGAGAGACAAGCAGCAGCAAAAAACATGAAGGAAAGGAAACAACTAAAGAGAGAGTATGAACAACAACAAAAATATCAATAATTTGATTGGTATTCCACTAAAACAGTACCAGATTTCTCACAAAATCTGTGAAACTTTCCCCCATAATTATTACTTTTATTAGTATATTTGTTTGCAAAACACAATAGTTATATTCAACAGAGGGAATTGGTATAAAATCTTAACCTGTGATACTTTTTTGATGTGTATGATGTATATAGATATTTAGCTGGGGGTGGAGTGGCAGAGACAATGGTTTTGATTTGGGATATTATTAGTTCTAAAAATAATAAGAGTTTGTGAATAAGTGATTTGATCTTGGGGTCTTTTCTCTGAAGCTTTCATTGAGGTAAAGATAAAAGATCACATAGCCTTACTTAAGAACTCAGTCAGCTATTAGTTCAACCTGTGACTCTTGAATTTTATATCTTGATTTCATGTTCTGTATCTAAATTTTTCATAATGATCTTATTCATTTCTTCTTGCTTCTCTTTGGGAAAGCACGCTTTAAAAAATTCTAAATACGCTATTATATCTATTGCTTTATGTGTGATATACTTTTGAGATGTAGACTTAAGTTCATTTAATGTAGCAATTCATTTATTTGGTCTTTGATATAAATTTAGCCTAAGAAATCTGATTGATGTAATGATAACCTGAATGTCTTTTGTATAGCAGTTTAATTGATAATAGCAAAATCTTGGAAGAAGCCAATATGCCTGAGTACAGATGACTGGATTAAGAAGGTGTGGTATATCACATGGTTTCTCTGATATGGGAATACCAGAATACAGGCATTGTAGAGAGCCAAATGGTGTGATAGTGGGAGTTAGGAGGATGGGGAGGTGATGAGAGGGCTAAAAAATGGAGAGGGGAAGGGAGCGTAATGATGATGTGATATATATGTGCATAAAGTACACAAGCTCACTGTAACCATTATGTATCTCACACACACACACACAAATACACACACACACACGCACACATACACACACACACACATACATATAATGGGACAAAATAGAAGCTAAAAGCAAAGACTAGAGGAACCATAACATGTGAAGATCAGAGTCTCCCAATCACATGGCATTGTGGGACAAAGTCAGCACTGGCCATGGAAGTTGTCTGGGGAGTGAGGCTCTGGTTCAGCATATGAAAAGTACACAGAATAATCAGGCTGATAGGACTAATGACTTTGAACACATAGTCAAGGGTAAAGTATTTTAGCTGATGGGAGACCCGGGATCTCTCATCTCTGACATGTAAGCAGAGATGTGAGGTACCGCCTACAAAGAACATGCAGTCCCTGTGACTGGCAGAGCAGAGAGAGAATCTAGGTCAGGACAATGAGTGCCAGGGAGAGAAAATATCAAGATTTCCCTATCGAAGTGGGAAAAGGGAGCATTTCCCTCTCAGCACAGTGAGTCTCTGCCATTGATCAACAGTTTAATGGGTTCTTGTTAGGGGTTGTGCTGTCCTTGGAGATAAAATGACGAGCAAGTTGTTCCTGTTCACACAGAGTCTACATCAGGTGGGTGTAGCTGGTAGTCCAATTTCTCTTGGCACTTAGAAGTGGAAGTGACCTTGCAAGCTTGTTGGAAGACTACTGGGGGTTCTCAGACAATTCACAGAAGAGGCAGGGACGGGGAGAGCCTTGGATCCCTTACTAAGTAGGCAGCGGTTAATACCTCCTTTAAGAGTGCTCTTTTTAGAGTGAAGGAATTTCTGTGTCCAATCTCTGTATGACTCATTTTCAATACCCAGAGGGAGAATCTGATTGGTGCAGCTGGACTGAATCAACTCAGGTGACAATTAGATAGGGTGGTCCCAGTTTTCCTCCTGAATGCATGTTCTCAGAAGGGGCAGAATAGGAAAAGCCAAAGCCTCTGTTTAGGGCAGGGAAGCAGCCAAGCAGCCAAGCAGCCAGCAATGACAGCGGTGTTCTCAGTGCTCTGCCAGGAAAGGCATGAAGCCATGCGCGAACACATCGGTTAAGATCCGTCTGGAGGCAAGAATTAGAAACCAGCTTAAACCAATTTAGGCAAAAAAGGAAACTGATTGGAAGGCTCAAACTGAGAAAGGTGAGTGGCAAAGTAGAACTGGAGCCACTGGGACTCGCAACTCAATGTTACTAAGTGTTTTCTCTCAATTCCTCAATCTGGCCTTCTGTGTTATTAGTATCTTCCTCTTAGAGAAGTAGGAAGTGAGGCTACTGACTGCTCTTGAGTCCAACATCTTCTGGCTTTACTACCAAATAATATAAGTCTCTTTGTCCAGTATCAGTTATAAAATTCCCAGAGAATGACCTTGATTGCTTGATTTTAGGTATGAGTCTACCCCTCAGTCACCCGACTATATGAGAGGGCTAGAATAGTGTAAGGCTGTTACCACACACTAGAGCTGCACAAAGGACAAATAACAAGCCAAAATGAGTCACTGGGGACCAAGATCTAGGATATTGGAGATTACATTCCCCAAAACGTATGTAGAAAAGGATGTTAAGTGTTATATCTATATAAAGGCTTTGCCATCAGGAAAGGCAAGTTAAACTGAGTTAAATTTCTTTCGTGTCATCTTTCCATAGAACTTTTAGTACACTGATAGTGACTGAATTTCTGACACAAAGGAATAAACACCAGCACCATGGTTTTCTTATCATTTCCCAGCTTACCCACCATTGGACCCTTCTCCCCTTCCCCATCCCTATTCCCTCATGATTTTGCCTGTCCCTGTTAAATTGTTGAGTACAAGTCCCTGGAAGACCAATATATTTCCACCTGGAGTTTATTATTCTTGATCTTCCAAAAGCTTCCTGTTCATCTGGGCAATGTACATCAGTGGAAGAACACGCTTTCTTGTGAGGTATGTATTGAACTTGGAGGTTTTGTGTCAGGCTTTCTATGGTAGCACTGGTGTTGGGTGAAGAATCATATGATGACACACAGCATTTGAAGCCAATGATCATTCATACATGAACGTTGACTTGCTTCTTTAGGATATTATACACTTGTGGATGACAACACACAGTACAGGTAAGGAACACCATGTAGTTTGAATTTATGCCCATATACCTTGAATTTTCCAGTTTTGAAACTTTCCCCATCTCTTATTGTAGTTTTTTCCCTTTGGTTGTTATAGTTTAAGCTATTTTTCATGGCAGTAGCCCAATTTATTTCAAGTATTTTATTTATTTATTTTTTTACATTTCTATGAGCTGCTAACACCATCTTGAATTATTTAACTCAGTGTAAACACTGAGGTGATATGTATGTGTATGATCCTACACCATATGTGTTTAAGGAAATATGCTTTTTGATGTGTTGTTTCCAAGTACAGCATCTGTTCTTATGTCTCTTTTATAATATTTTGCACCAAGCCTACACAATAATTGAGCTATATCATCTGATGATATTTTTCTTAAAAGATCATTTCTCCTATGTTATTGATAAGTGACAATTTTTACTATTGAGTAACAAAAACATGTTAAAATTAATACTCAATAAAGTAAATAAAAATAGCTTTCTCAAATTCTTTAATTTCTATCATACAGTGCATTATTTATTTATTTGTTTTAGAAATAGCTGGCTGGGCACTAGGGTTAGAGCTTCCTGGTAGAGCACTAGTCTAGTCTGCACAAAGCCCTGGGTTCAGTCCCTGGCACTGAAGAAACAGAATGACAAGAACAAACAAAAATAACTGAAATTGGTGTTAGAAGATCAAACTCCACTGAATATTATCTCAAGTGGAAAAATCCAAGTTTATTCAACCTGTGATTCACACAGGAGTCTTGTTCTCATAATACTTTCTGAGGTTAAATCTTCTTCCTGCTTCTCTGATGTGGGGATTTGGGTTTACTCTGGGTTCCTGTTTGCAGGCCTTTCAGACAGAATGCCTTCCTGCACAACACGAAGTTTCACAGTGTCCACTGTTATTTAATGGCTTATTTTAAATTGCAAATCCACCCTACCATCCCTTGGCTGTTTCTCCGGAGAAAAAACTTAATATAACCCTCAGAGACCTGTATGGGTACAGTTAGCAATTTCAGCAAACAATGAGACATGCAGTAAGCCAGTGTTCATCTCTCTTTTTAAAATAGCTCTTGAAATGATCAATTATTAATAACATTTCCTGACTTCTTAAAATCAGAGAATTGGGTCTATCTAGGGGATCTACTTCTTGCTTTCCAAAACATACACTTATTCAATTGCAGTAGAAAAAGTAACCATTTTGACAATAAAATCTACTTTTAAAAACCAGAGGAAGGGACTAAAGGTATAACTCAAGCGGTTAAAGGGCTTTCCTAGCAAGTGCTAAACCCTAGGTTTGATTCCCTAGCATCGTATAAGCTGGGCTTGGTTGTGCATGCCTGTTATTCAGACCAGGACAGGAGGATTACTGTGTGTTTGAGGCCAGCCTGGGCTACATAGAGAGTTCAGGATTTGCCTGAACTATGGAGTGAGACCTTTTCTCAAAAACAAGAAACAAAACAAAGCAAAGCAAAACACACACTAAAAAAACCAACCAATCAAACAAGCCAAAAAGGAGCCCAAACTTCTGGTGTTGTGTAGACCACGGTCTGTCTCCCTAATGTGGTGCAAACTACTGACTAGCAGAATGCAAGAAGGTTATGGTGTAGGAGTTGGATCAACTTAAATTTTTAATTGATTAATTGGTGCTAGAAATCAAATTCAGGACCTTGTGCATGTTTAGTAGGCACCGTATCTCTGAGCTATAATCTTAGCCCAACTTAAAAAAATTAAATCATTATTTATTTATTGTATTGTGAGTTCACAGCTGTTAATTAGACTATTTATTTAGGCAGCAAAACTGTAGCGGTTAAAAAAATTAAGCACATAATCCTGTAGGAAGAGGGTAGGAAGCCATTGCAGAAATAGCATGAATTGTCCAAGGATGGAGGGCCAGTTTGGTAACTGCTGCTGGTTGCAGTCTATAGGCTTCTTTAGCCTGGAGCAGCATTGTAGGAATCTGGGTCAACTGCTATCTCCATCACTAATCACCTCTGTTACTTTGGGTGAAAAATGAATAAGGGCTTTGAGAACCTCCATCTTCCGGGGCAGTAAAATGGGGACCGTGATAAATATCTTGCAGAACTTTTGTGGGGATTGAGTTCTTTTGTCTTCAGCCTTGAAATCTGGAGAGCTTAGTTAACCAAGGCAGCTTTGCTGAGTGTGGGTGTGAGCGGCTCCTGGCAGCTGGGTTGATGTGCAAAGGAACATTCTGTAATCAGTATCCTCCAATGTGAGTTGTGGGTGGTAAATATATAGGGCGGAGCAATGGGGGAAGTGAGTTGTGGTGAAGCAGTCGGAACTCATGCGAAGAACCTCCAATGAATCACAACTGAAGTCAGTTTTCTATTTTTTCCCTGGGTCTTTTTTGAGTTATGGTGGCTTTGACTTCTGCCTCTTGTCAATGCTATCATCTCAGAGTCATTAGTGAGGGAAAGAATTGGAGGTGTATTCTGACATATCTTAGATATACAATAGGAGAGTGTGTGGTTAAAAAAGTTCAGAGAAATTTTTCGCATTCAGTGCTGGTCTCTAGAAACACCTAGGACGGTTTACTAAGCAGAAAACCATCAGGAGTCACATGGACTTGCTGAGATTCGTAACTCTTTGAACAAACTAACTGAGCTCTTGGCTGGAACTAGCAAGGTGAAATAGGGCCTGCATCCACTATGTATTAGCTTTTAATACATATTGATACTAGCCAATTAGGGAGGCATTGTGCTAAGTGCTGTCTAATTTAATCTGGCCCCGAACCCCTGAGATAGGCATTACAATTAAAATTCTTATTTTACAGACAGAAAGACTGAGAAGTTAATTAAATTGTTTCAGATCATGTAAATAGAGATTAAGCAATCCATGCCAGAGCATCAGGTAAGATGGACTTCCTCTTGAGTTTGGACTCCTTCTAGATACTGGGATTACAAGCATGCACCAATGCACCTGGCTGTAGCTTGCACTCTTACCCTCCACATTGTGCAGTGTAGAAGCTTAAAAAATGTAGAAATGGGGCTAGGGATAAGGCTCAAAGGTAGAGCACTTGAGTGAGGCCTAGGGTTCAATAACCAGCATTGCCAAAAATATGGGACTGGGGGAGCTGACGGAGGAAAGACCAAAAGAAAAGAAAGTTTCACATCCAGAGTCACTTCCAGAGTCAGATGCAGGTACCAGTACAAAAAAGGGAAACTTATTCTTTGAAGTCTAGTAGGTCTTACCAAAAGTGTGGCAGTGCCCTAGGATACTAGGGTTTTACGGGAGTTAGGCATGTACTCTACTGCTGAGTTATATCCCTGGCTCTTGACGATCCTTTTCAAGAGGGATGCTCTCAAAAGGGAAATGAACTGGAGCTAATCTCAAGAGGAGGACAGCTGAAAATGCTTTGGTTTGATGAACACATGCAAGGAGTCAGAGAAGGCGGTAATTTTTGGGATAGTCTGGTTGTCCAGCTAGGTTGACATCACCTAATTGTAGTCACTGAGTCCTGACTATTTCTAGTATTACAGGCCCAAGGATTTCCCTTACCCATTGATCAATATCACATGAACCAAACTTTACAAGGACTGATGCATATGCTAAGATGCATTGAACTTAATAGAAGGAGTATAAACAACTACCAGACCTCATACATGAGTTTGCTGGTCAGAACATCTTTTCCTCTGGGAGTTTCTTATCAGTTAGACTATGGACATAAAAGTGTGATAGCTACTTTACTAGCTTATAAGTAGGATAAAATCACAGGCCCTTTTCAATTTCTAACTTAAGATGTCTAGCCAATTTGGGGAAAGTATTTTTTAGACTGATGGTTCATTGGATGTGCTATGATAAGGAACAGAATCAGGATTAGATGCCAGCTGTAGCTTTTGTTTGGGGTAGAAGCTTCTCGCAGTGTCATTGGTTAGAAACCCTTGGCTGATCTACCCCTGGGAGGAATTAAGAAGCCCTGACTTGCATCCCTGAGTGAGGCCTCACTACTGTTTTTGTCACCTGTTCTCTTCTTTCCTCAAGGCCCCTCCTGAGCGGGTTCCTCCTGGCCTCTGAAGCTGGAGGAGGTGCAACTACGTGTGAGGAGAGTGGACTGGGAGTCCCTCCTCCAAAAATTGATCGCTCATTATTTTCTTAACTTGGCTAGCTGAACTTGATTGATACATTATTCTTTCATTAATTTGACTTATACAGATGAACATTTCGTATGTGGTTTTGAACATTTTGTATCTTGGCATCTGGAAATTGTTTCTGTCCTTTGCCTGCTTATCAACTGGGTCACTTCATTTTATTTTTTTATTGGTGCATAGTAGTGGTGCAGAATAATGAGATTTGTTTTCCCCCCTTCACCAGATTCTTATTCAAAATAGTTACTGATGCTGCTTATTTGTTCCTACAAGCCTGGTGAAAATCAAAACAGCTATCACGGACTCATTTTTGAACCCGTTTTTCCTGTTTTCTGACCTTTTCTGTGCTTAATTTCTGATACTTTGAGAAACAAAACCGCATTCCTCATCAATACTCTTTTGCCTGAGGTGATAGCATATGATGGCATATTGGTGCATTTTCCCAAAGTCCATTCAGGGAAGTCAGCTGAACTGAGAAAGAGAAACAAACAAACAAACAAAACAAAACAAGCAAAGCAAAACAAAAAATAGAAATGTATTGCCCTTCTTTTCTACATAAACAGGTGTAACACTGATGGGTCTGAATGCCTTATCTCTTGGATCAGACATTTCTTTTCCTAACACACTCTTCTAGATTTTTCTTTTCTGTCCTCATAGTGAGATACTTAACATTAAGGGGTTTTGGCTTTGCCTGAAGCGTTCATTGTTTATGTACTTTCTTGTCTACTTTCAACCTCTTATTGTGTAATCCCATATCTAAGAAATCTTCTCCTATCAGACCAGCATCTCTTCTAGTCCTGGACTCAGCAGACCCTGCCTGATTTCCCCTTCGCTTAGCCTTTCGTTCCTTCCTCCCTTCCTCCTTTCCTTCTTCCCTTCCTTTTTCTTTCTTTCTTTCTTTCTTTCTTTCATTCTTTCTTTCCTTCTTTTCCCTAGAGTCAATCCTAAGTTTCTAAAAATCCCAGGCTTGTTTCCTCAGGACATAAACAATACCAGTGTCTCTTAAAAAAAAAAAAAAGCCATGCAGTGTGTGTTGCTCAGTGATAGAGTCCAACATATTCAAGGCCTTGGGTTTGATTCTCAGCTTTGTAGAAAACAAAGAGAACCACATCATCCTGAAACTGCATAAGGCTTTAGGATTCGTGATATCTCTGTCTCTGTCTCCCTTCCCCAGTCTGCCTACATATTCTGATACGATTACCTGGTACAGCATTCCAGTCTTCAGAATGGTTCCTCGATTCCTGTCTTGCTGAATGCTCTGGAGGAGTATTCTGACCTGAGATCTCTTGGGGAAGTGTATCAGTTCCCCAGGGCTGCTGTATCATAGCGCCGCAAGCAGGGTTGTTTAACAACAGAAATGTTCTGTCTCTCATCCCGGAAGCTAGAAGTTGGCTCTCCAGGTTGACTCATTCTGAGGGCTGTGAGGGAATGTTGTATTCCAGGCAATGGCCTGGAGATAGCTGTCTTCTCATGTCATCTTCCCTCTGCGTGTTTGTGCCTGTGTTTACATTTCTCCTTTCATAAGGTCACTCTATTCCACTTCGACCTCATTTTAACCATTCACAATCCTGCTTCCAATTTAGGTCACCTCCTGAGGTACATAAAATGAGTGGAGGTTAAGATTTCAATACAGAATTTTTTGGGGACCCAATTCAGCCCACAGCAGGGGCCACTCTGAGCTTCTTCCTGACATCTTTGTCCCTCTTCTTTAAGATTTAATTGTCTCCCAGGTACCCACTCTTCTAGTGTTATTTTCTCATTTCGTGATACAGCTTTTATGGACAATAGAATTGAAATATATATCTTTTTTTGTGAGTTGTCTGGCCTAGCTAAAATTTTTGTATTTTCCTTTCATATGGATTTAACTTTTTCTCTTGGGCTTTTTACTGTCTCCTAAGGATTTCTCTCTTTCCTTTTAGAGTATAACATAGCCAACCAGTTCTTTCATGTTTTTGTTTCATACACTCTGTTATTCTCCTATAAAATTTAAATAGGTCTTTTGAAATCAATACATTTCTTTCCTTATTCCTGAGCAAAAGCGATTTCCAGAGGCAGAGTATATCAGGCAGAGACATTTTAAATTAGCCTTTTAAAATTTTTCTTAAAGACTTAAATAAATTGTAGTGAAATATACATGGTGTGAAATTTATATCTTAATTATTTTAAGTGTACAATTCAGTATTGTTAAGTATATTCACAAATTATTGGGTTTAAATTTTCTTAACCTTTGGTTTATACTAATTTCATTTTATTTGACTTACAATAATTTTATTGAGTTATTTCTCTTCCTATGTCAAAAAGATAGCACAACCCCTAAAGACAGATTATCTATACTCTTGTTTTCTAATTTTTATTATTAAAAATTTTAGATGTAAAGAAAATTTGGAAGAAAAGTATAATGAACACTTATGACTTACTTGTATTTTCATAACTTTGCCTATCTGAATATATATACACACATATTTATATATGTGTGTATATTTACATATCTGCATATGCTTATAAATGTACATATTTGTACAAAATTGTATGAAATGCACATATTTTTTGTCCTATATGAAAACGAAGTATGGAATTAAGATTTTTGCCCATAATATTTTAGCACATGTAGCATTATTTTAAAAATAAGGATATTCTTCTAGATGACAACATATCATCTTCACATCAAAGAAAATGAACAAATTCACTAATAGTCAAATTTGCTATATGGTCAAATTTCTTTAGTGTTCTTCAAATGTCTTCTCGAGTTTATTTTATGTTATTTTTCTTTGGACCATGACCAAACAAGTCTCATATATTGCATTCCAGTTCTTTTGGGTCTTCCATTGAAATACTTTTTCACTCCTTTGTCATTGAAGGAACATTTTGAGTTTGTAAAATAAAAACAAAAATAATAACAAAAACCATGGTGTACTTATATAGTTTAAAAATTATTCGGAACAAGAATAATTTTATGAGATTTATAATCAACTCTCTCTCTTTGGCCCTGTTGGAGTTCAAAATAGGCGTTTTATAGAACCAAATGGGTGTGGTAGTGGGAATGGAGGGGGTGAGGTAGGGAGCAGAAGGGCCAAAAAAGGGGGAGGTGAAGGGATGGTAAATTTGATGCAATATATATGTGCTCCAAATACTGAAGCTCAAGGTAACCATTGTGTGTCACACACGCACACACACACACACACACACACACACAAACATATCCTTATAACAATGAGAGAAAGTAAAAAATGGTTCATTAAATATTACTTCCACATAAGAATTATATTGATATCTAAAGACAATGAATTATAAAAATACCAAGATGGAGGGGCATAGAACTTGGCTGACTTATGGCCACTTGTACATACCGGATACTACAAGGAAAAGGCCAACCTTCTTTGGATCCTGTACACTTATCTTTTACAAT
The DNA here is from genome assembly GCA_004027205.1 of Ctenodactylus gundi. NCBI lineage: Eukaryota > Metazoa > Chordata > Mammalia > Rodentia > Ctenodactylidae > Ctenodactylus > Ctenodactylus gundi. The sequence continues at coordinate 935,376 of PVKB01000031.1, forward strand.
TTCAAGTATTAGACTGCTGTCCTCTTTTAAGAAACATTGTAGAAAAGAAAAATTATTTCATGCGTGCTTAATAATCTTGTAAAGTGAAGTTTTGCAAGAGACGATAGAAATAGGATTTTATTGTAATGAGTCACAAACCTTCATGAACCTAAGAATCTCAGAGGAAGCTGTTATAAAGTTTGATGCTGACTCCCCTCCTTCTTTGGCATGGATAGATTTTTGGGTAGAACCTAGTTTTTAAAGAGCACCACAGATTTCTAAGATATATCAAGGCCTGAACCACTACTGTAGTGAAGATACTCCTCATGAAAATAAGATGTATTTGCCCCCAAATTTTTTTCCTATACTTTTGTTGAGATTCTTTAACATGTCCTCACTCACCAGTCCATATGAGAAAAGAAAAATAACAATGTAATTCATAAGGCTAGAGAATGTGAGAAAGAAAAAGAGAGATGTTAAATTTCAAATTCCATAGCTAAGTACTGAAAAGTAAATGTATATCCAAAAGACATTCAGGTTATCATTACATCAATCAGTTTTCTTAGGATAAACTCACATCAAAGACCGAATAAGTGAATTGCTACAATAAGTAGCATGCCTTCAGCCTTGGTCTGGGCCTGTATCATTTGTCTCTGTTGTTCTGATCCTTCCAGCCTCTTGGCCTGAGTAGCCACTGGTTCCTTTGGCTCTCTAGGCTGCAGTTAACCTTTGTGGGACTAGTCAGCACTGATTGTGTAAGCCAATCTGATAGTCCATCTGCTCTACTGAGCAAATATAGGTTGAGTATTCTTTTACAGAAAGGAAAGGCTTGGAACTAGACACGTTTCAAAGTATATATGTATGTATGCAGTTTGTTTCTATTTCCTGAAGAATCCTAATGCAATTATAATAAAAGTTTGAATTGTTGTATTGCTGTATTACTATGAATTTTAGTTTTTTTGTTTAGCACAGTTTTGACTTTTTCATGATAAAATCAGTGATAATTTTATTTTTAGTACCTTCCATTGCTTCAAAATTTAGAAAATTATCACGCCTCCAGAGATAGAGGTGAACTCAATCTCAGATCTCACGAAGCCACCATCCTGCAGCATGCTGGAAATGCAACGGAAGTAGGAGTTAAGAAAATTAGGACCCAGAGTAGAAGATGTAGGGACTGGCTCTGCTGCAAGGCTGTGTTCTTTCTTTCCTTCCTCCTTCTGTCAAATCTTCCCATCCTTGTTCCCTCCACATCATTATGGGGAAAATTCAGTCAACTCATAATCATTGTTTTAGTGCAGGCTTTCACAGTTACCCATATTTTCTGTTTTGTTTTTGTATCCTTTTGGTTCACCTTCTCTAAAGAGTAAATAGGCTAAGTATCCATATTCAGAAAGGCATGGGACCAGGAATGTTTCAGATTTTTATTTCATTTCAGAGTTTTGAAATATTTACATATATGATGAGATATCTTGGGAAATGGGACCCAAACCTAAACTTGAAATTAATGTATGTTTTATATATGCTTTGTGCACATAGCCTGAAGGTAGTTATATGTACTATTTTTAGCGCACCTGTGCTTTGGGCTTCAATCTGTCAGCCACATGAGGCCAGATGTGAAATTTTCTACTCAGTGCTCAAAAATTTCATATTTTGAGTCAGATGTGGGGATGCATACCTATAATTCTAGCATTCAGGAGACAGAAACAAGAAAGTCACATTTTTGAGGCCAGAGTGGGCTTCATAGCAAGACCTTGTGCCAAAAATTACAAAAATTTTACACCCTGGAACATTACAAGTTTCATATTTCCTTAGACTAGAAATAACCTGTAGACTCAGGTCCCCTTCTTAGACCTCCTTCCTTCCTTTCCTCTTCTCTCTCACTCTTGCTTTTTCTTATACTTCCATTTTCATAAAATTCTTTTGTTTTCTTTTCAACTCTTACTTATAAAGAAGTATTTATTACTTGTAAAAAATATAAATAATTAAAACAGAAAAAATTTAAATTATTTATACTCTTATCAAACCAGGGTAAACAATTTATTTCTTATTATTTTTCCGAACTTTTCCTTCATTTTTTATTTTTCTAGTTAAATACTTTTATATTTGACAAAAATGGGATAACATGTAGTTTATAACTTGCCTTTTTGTGCTGTAATATATGCATATATATGGTGTAAAGTGAACATATTTTCATGTCAGTGAATATGTTTCCTCATCACTTCTGAGTGTTCTTTCTACAACTCAAATTTGGATGTCATTCCTCCATTTAAAATAGCAAATCTCGTCTGTGGTTCTGTTAATCTATAGTTGTGGCTTCCAAACTGTGCTGTACATGTAAGTCATTGGAGATTAAAAAAAAAAAAACAGAGTCACCTGGTTTACACACCTAAAGGATGATGATTAACTTGTTTTCGGTGTAATTTGAGTATGGAGAATTTTTTAAACTTCTGAGGTGATTCTAAGGCCCAGTGAAGTTTGCGGATCATTGGCCTGGAGCAAAAGTCTACAAACTTTAGCCTGTCAGGCAAATCCAGTCTACTATCCGTTTTTATATAGTTCCATGTGTTTTACATTTTTAAAAGTTAAAAAGATCAAAAGAGTAATACTATTTTATGACATATGAAAATTATATAAAATTCAAATTTAAGTGCCTATAAATAGCCTACTGTTGAAACAAGGCATGCCCATTCCTTTATGTATTGTCTATTAGGGCTGCTTTCAATTCACAGTCGCAGAGTGCAAGTGGGCTGGGCAGATACAATGTGGCTTGTGAATCCCTTGCACAGCATACGAACCATTTCATAATGTGGCTTGTGTTTCTCTGCCACTTATTTCCGCACTTGAGTCTTTGGTTCCAGCTATAACAATGTCAAGCGGATCTCTTCCAAGCCACTCCCTGGTATATTGGCATGGTGTCTGCCTTTGCCTAAAATGTTCATCCTTTTCAGCAAACTCATACTCATCCTATTGACCCTCTTAAGCAGATCCCACCTTTAGAAATTCCCTTTATCCTTCTTGGTCACTCTCTCCTATTTACCTATTTCAGGCAGAGTCTCTACTAAAGCTCTCTTCATTGGTTTTGTAAATATACATTTAGGCCTTCATTCTTTTGCAGTAGCTTTCAGGGAGCAGGGGTTGACTTACACTAATTGATGTCTACCAGCACCTAGCACGGGGCCTACAAATGAATCAAAGCAAATGAATGAGTGGGTGGATACATTGCAGAAACTATTGGAGAGAAATACTCATTAAAGAGCGAAGGGAGAAATACTTAACGTGCAGAAGAGGAGGCTGGTAGAAGAAAGGATAGGATCAAAAACTCCTTTAATACAATGTAAGGGGCAAAGGCAGACTAGAAAGTAATATGCATATATTATAGTTAGAATTGTGTGTGCTCTTTAATTATTTGAGTAAGACAACTGTTGCTCCTTTAACCAAGTGATCCGCCTCTTCTGGTGCTTGTAATGAAGACATCATGTCATCTTGGAGCAGACTATGTGTGGAGTAAGCCCTGCAGTAGCTAAGCTAGTGAACATTGATTTTAGCCTGGCAACACTGACATCTGGATGTAATCTAAGACCTTTGTTTTAGAGGACTTGAGTATTGCTAAAAAGGAGGTGAGAAAATTGGTGTAGGCTAATTTAGGATAAAAAGTGCTCGGAGAAGATGATAGGGAAGAGCTGAACATTTCCCTTTGGGATTCAAAGTCCAGAGACTGTTATCAGGAAGGTTTGAGGAAAGACAATTGTTGGGTGGGGACCAGATGCTTTCAGGGAAAACTTTTCATAGAACAAGGAGTCTGGATCATTGGCCAGGGCTGACCATCATAGCCACGGTTGCTGGGAGGCAAAGACTCTTGATGGCTGATGCTGGATAACGTGACATATGGCTTGTATGTATATATTTTCTTACGGAAATAATTCCATAAAGTGGTGTGTAAAGTTTCTAGGCCAACCCACAAAAGCTTCTAATAATTGAAATGTTTTATTATCATTAGAAATAATTAAAAACATGTCAAATAGAACTCTCACCAAAGGAATAAAGGGTAGAGATACAAACTGAGAAGCTGTTTGAAAATAGGTCAATGTTGATTCCTGAGAGAGTCAAACATTTGGAGACCATGATGGTGGGAGATAGGTATGTTTCTTTGTGCTGAGCATGTAAGTCCCAATTCAGGTCTTTTAACCAGAGGTCGGGTTGTTTTTAGCTCAAGGGTTGCATGAAGAGACACTAAAAGGGGAAATTTCCAGAATGAGGCAACTTCCCAGAGAAAAGCAGAGGATAGGAAGAGAGAAGAGACAAATATGTAGGAGGGTTGGTCTTCAATGTGCTGCTATTGCAAGTTGGTAGACCTCTAAGACGTGGGGCGTAGTGAGATGTGATTGGATCATTGGACATATTGCCCTCAGATGAATTTAGTAAACTTCTCCTGAGACTCTGGCTAGCTCTTATGAGAAGGCTGTACAGTGCATAAGACTTGCTCTCTTGTCCCCCAGAGTCCTATCTTGCCTTGTGGTATCTCCTTCTTGAGTGTGCTTCTGCCATGATGCCATCTGTCATGAGGCCCTCATAAGCGCCCAGTCTGTGCTGGTTGAATATTGGCCTCTAAAACTGTGAACTAAATAGACTCCTTTAAAAAAATAAGCTCTTTTTTTTTTCCTTCTTCAAGGAAGAGCTTCTGGGAGGTGAACTTGGCTGAGTTAAGAGTGAGGAATACAAAAGGAAGAAGAAGTTATGCCCATAGGATAGGAATCTCCGTGGGGTGCTTTCTCCTGGGTCTCTTCAGTCTACTTAGGGTTTTCTCTCAACCTTTCTCCTGTATCCTCAGGTCCTCAGGGCACATCAGATTTTTATCAAGGGAGGAATTTGGGCTTGATGAGAGGCAAAAACTCAGAATATTTCTTTGAAAAAAAACTAGAGGAAACTTGTGTTGCAGAGAGAGAGAGAGAGAGAGAGAGAGAGAGAGAGAGAGAACTTCCCCTTCAGAGTGGCTGATACGTATGAGATCCAATTGTTCAGTAAGAGTGAAATAGAAATATGATCCATTATGGGAAATTAAACATCAGGAGGTAGCCATGCACTTAATTCACATTAAAAAATTTTTTTTGCTTTGTTTTGCTTGGGATGAATTAGTTGCAAATAGAAGTCGAGAAAAAGAAATCTCACAGAGGTACAGCTGTTGCTTAATGATTTCCTGCTTTCCCCAAATTGACCAATTTTAGAAAGATTGCAGACCGCTTGTCTTACAACACACCATAACAAAGGAGGGGTTAAAAAGTCATTGCCACACGCTGCTGCACTATGATCTGAAAGATTTTCTGTGTGACACATCCTCAATTCAAATACAGTGGACCCTTGAACAACAGGGGATAGAAGAGGTTGGGGTGCCAACAGCAACTATGACTCCCCCAGAACTTATGTACTAATAGCCTGCAGTTGATCAGAAGTCTTTCTATAGCATAATCAACTAATAGGCATTTTGTTTGTTGTGTGTGTCCGATGTAGTGAAGAGTATGAGAGAATCAGAAGGTGTCATTTTTAATGCAATGTGCAGTTTACTGGAGGGAGGAGCCCCTCATGCAGAGGTGATCAGCATCACAAAGCATTTTAAGCAGACACTAGCGACACTCATGACAATAGTGACAGGACAGCTGTGAGATTACTACATAGTATAGTATATAGTATAGCAATTGTAATACTGCACCTTGTTCACATTTCTCTCAATTGTGAATAGTACCATGTTCATTTGTTTTGATAAAATTTAACTTTTATAAAAAGTTTGTGTATATTTTATAGTGGCAAATCTAACTTCCCTTTTTTCTTTTTTGATATTTATATGCTGTCTGGTTGATGTATGCATTCTTTCAAATGGTTGCAGATCTCCAAAGGGAAAATCCACATGTAAGTGAACACATGCAGTTCAAACCCACGCAGTGAAGAGCCCCCTCTTTGTTGGCCCACGCATGTGTCTACTCATGTAGAGTTGCCATAAGAATCTGGCAACAAAGCAAAGCAAACAAAACGCAAAACAAAGCAATCTGGCAACAGATTACTAGCTGGTGTTTTTAATCTCAATTTTCTAATCTTTTTACTTTTTTATTTAAGCAAAACTGTTTGGATGTGGTCTGTCTATGTGTGATAGATAGACAGATAGACTTGGTTCTTGGAGTGGTGGTATTGTGAGTTGGAGGACTTTTAAGAGGTGGGGTCTTCTGAGAGGTGGGTTGGGTGCTGTTGTTTGGATCTGGAATGTCCCCCAAAAACCTCCCGTGTTTGGATGTGGAGACTTACCTATGTAGCCGCATGCAGTTGGGAGGTGGGACCTGGCTGGAAGGGCAGATACATGGGGTGGAACACTGAAGCTTGACCTGGAAGGGATGGATCACTGGAACTGCTATAACTGAGTGACACAATTATCACACAGGAGAAATGCCACTTTTTGAGGAAAAATTAAGAGTCCTTTATTAGGCTGCAACTGAGAACAAACTCATGCTCCCAAGAATTCTCAGTGCCTAAGATGGGGGATGGGGTGGGGCTTATAAAGGAAAAATCCACAGGAATGGGAAGGATTACAAGAAAAAAGGGAAGGGGTAAAGAATAATTAGCAGTAGATTTACAGAAGAATAACGTTGGCAAGAATCTAGCAGTGATTAGAATTTCAACTGATGCCTTGTGCCTGATGGGGTGGGGGGATTTTTGGTAGCAGTCTGGGGGCAGGGTATCAGCAGAGAGTGAGTCACTGGGACACTGAGGCAGCTATGCAGGAAAGACGACAGAGCAAGGGGGACATGAGGGAAAATCTAAAATGGAGGAGCTTTTGTCACTTCAGAAGGGTATACACTATTCCACTTCCTGCTTCACTGGCTTCCTGTTTGCCAGGCCACGAGGCTGCCTCTGCTTCCACCTTAGTCGTGTGCTTCCACCATTGCCAGCCACCCAGGAATGGACTGTGACCTTCTGAAACGGAGCTAACATAAATCTTTCTTCCCCTAGGTTGTGGATGTCAGGTATTCTGCCTCAGCAAGGAAGAAGTGACTAAGACATTGTGTCATTGGACACGCTTCCCTCAGAAGAAGTTAATACTGTTCTCATGGGACTCTGGTTAGTTCTTGTTGGAAGATTGTTATAAAACAGCAAGATTTGCCCATCCCTGAACTCCTGTCTCACTATGTGACCTATCCTTCCTGAATTTGCTCCCGCCATGATGCCGCCTACTGTGAAATCTTTCTGTTACTATACAAGCATGTTGTTTTGGGCCTGTCAGATGCTCTGGATCCCTTTTTCCTCAACTGCCCTTTTCATTCCCACCTATTCTGCCTGTTTCCCTTCAATGCTTCCTTTCTGGGAAAACTTCTCTCCCTTCCTCATTTATTAAAATTGAACTCACTTGCCAAATGCCAGGTGATGTTTGATATTGAGGCCAAAGAGAGGAGTGCTTTTGTGGGTTCTTTGGACACTTCCCATTGCAGGCCTCTGGCATTGCAAAATTTCCTGATATGGGTAAGCCCTCTCTTACGACATGCTTTTGTCTGTACTCCAGATTTCATGGGCCCTCTTTTACTGTGATAGTCTGCACTCTGGCGGTGAGCCTTGTGAGACGGGCCTTTTTTTTAAAATGGTCCCCTTTTGACTGTCCTCTGTAGCATCCATTCAGTAATGCAGTGTTTGTCCCACTGAGCTGGGGAAATAGTGAAATCTTTGTTCTCTGTCACAGACAGCACCAGATGGCTGCTCCTACTGGAGTTTTCTTGGTGGGAATCAGGCCTTCTGTGGTAGGCAGGGTAAAGATCTACAAATGTTCATATCTTAATCCCTGGGATTTGTAAATATGTTATCTGTCTTTGTCTGTTTTATGGTGCTACAGCAGAATACCTGATCATTACCTGATAAGTTACAGAGGATAGAGATTTATTTGGCTAATGGTTCTAGAGGATGGGAGTGAAAGATTAGGTGGCTCGATCTGGTGGGGATCTCATGTTGTGTCATAACATAGTGGAAAAGTGGAAGGTAAAGGGGTGCACTTCAAAGAGACAATATGGGGGGTAGTTTTATAATAACCTGGTCTCTCTTTAACTAATCCAGTGCCACAGGAATGAGAGCTCAGTCATTCCCAAGAGAATTAACTTGGTCCATTGAAACAGGCATGAAGATCTCTTATGACACAGTTGCTTTATAATGGCTCACCTCCTACCACTGCAACTGCCATTATGACAAGTAAATTTCTCCTCCCCGCACCCCCCCCTTTTGGTACTGGGGTAAAGCCCAGGGCCTTCACATTGAGCTACATATCCAGATTTTTTTTTTCTTGAATTTGAGATGTGGTCTTGTTGACTCATTAATTTGCCCAGCTTGTTCTTGAACTAGTGATTCTTCTGCCTCAGACTCTCAGAGTCCTGGGATTACAGGCCTGTACCACTGAGCCTGGCAAGCAAATTTCAACATAAGTTTCAGAAAGGACAAACTGTAGAATTATCTCGCCTGAAATGAGGGACTGTCTAGATGTGCTTGAAGTTATGAGTCTCACATTGAGAGAGTATCCTGAGTTTTCTATACGAATTCCAGTCTAACCACCTACCCACAGGAATCCTTAAAAATGGAGAACTGCCCGAACTCACCAGGGAAAAAGATGTGATTTTTAGAAGAAAGTTGACAGTCATGCGATATGAAGACATTCCCTACTGTGACTGATTTGAAGCTGGAGGGAGAAGGCAACAGGTCAAGGAATTTCGTGACCTCTAGAAGTTGGGAATGCCTCTCAGCTACAGCTAAAACGAAAATGCAGACCCCAACCTCACACTTTCAAGTAAAGGAATTCTAAATGAGCCGGAAACATGTTATTCTCTAGGGCTTCCAAGAATGAACTCAGTTGTAGGCATCTTGATTGTAGTGTAGGGAGGTTCCTACTAGATAGAGACCCTACTTACTGTAATATAATGCATTTGTGTTGTTTGAAGCCACTAAAGTTATGATAATTTGTTATGGCAGCAGTAGAAATCTTGTATAATATCTCCAAATTTTCTCCTTGGTCCTGCTGGTTTCTATCTCTTAGCGTGCATGGGCCAAGGAGGTTGCAAGATGGTGCCCTTCTCTTTGCAGGACTCCTGGTCTCTGTTGTAATCCCTGCCATCGCTTCTTGCAGATCCTCTGGCATGGTTTAGAACAACAATGGCAAGCTTCCCTGGGCCAAACATTTTGTTGTTCTTACATATTGGTTTTAGGCAGCAAGGGGATTTTTGTAGTGTCATACAACTGTTTAAATGCTTTCACTCTCTCAGTCACAATGTAGAGGGTGGGAAGGTTTTATTTAGCTTTGTTGAATACATTTCACAAATTTTGTCCCTGGTTCTGTGTTTTTGTACACGTACGTGGGGACCATTTCTGCAAATTTCCATCACTTACTAGCTACCTGAACTCCCTCTGACAGGAGAAGGGCTGTTGGATGACTATCTTGTGTCTGGCTATCTCCTGTGTGGAACATACCTCTCATTTGGTCTCTATGCACTTTTTCTCTGTGTGAAATTAATTGCTGTGACTCATTTCTCTCAAGCTCTCATTCTATTTTAAGCACATTGCCAACAGGACATTTAGAACATCATATTTTATGTCCTAGTCTTCTAGAACATAGAACCTCAGGTTTGGAAGGATAGAAGGGACCTTAAAAATGAATTGTTTCACTGCTTCCCATCTTCATGTCCATATCTTAAAACATCCTTCCTCCTTCCTCGTTGGGCTCCCAGGACATGCATGTGTAAGATCTCCAAGTGGCAACTTATTCTACTGTAGAGATTTTCTCTGGGTTTCAAGTGACAATAGTCTCCCAACCCGGAGCCTAACGATTAGCAGGAACTCAGTGAATGAGCGAGTGTTAGTGACCTCAAGTTGGCTCCCATAACGTAGGGCTAGAGGAACTTCAGAATTTAAATCTCCTCTCTATAGAATGGCCTTTACCTATATGAAGCTACCCTATCTTAATTCTTCATATTTGAGATATTTTCAAATTCCTTCTCAATCACAACCCTTCTCTTTTTTTTAGTTACATAATTGCCTCTCTAAACAATGTTCTGGAATGCATTAAGCATGAGGGTGGGCCAGAAGTGATTGTGTTAACTGTTGCAAAAAAAAAAAAAAAGTGGCTTCAATTTTTCTAAAAGTCTTATCTCAGCAATCCAGACAGGGGACTTGGCGTGTAGTCACAGCGTCACTGTTTCCTACAGTAGAAAACTAATGAGGACTGAGGGCATATATGAAAGGCCTTGTGATAGGTGTTAAGTGTAGCAGGATAGCCAAGGGGACTTTTTCTGTTGCCTTGAGATTTCATCGGAAGCCTCAAAGCTGAGAAAAGGCCGTAAGTACTCTCTGATTTCTGAAAGGGGTACTAGCACTAAAGAGATCCCTGCAGCAATCGCCAATCAGTGCAGGCTTCTAACATACACCTCCAGCTGATGCAGAAGAAAGGGATTCAAGAATGTCTCTGGAATGGGAGCAGTGTCTTGGTTTCCTTTGTCTTCTTGTGGGGAAACTTCCAAGAGACACCGTGATCCTGGGATTTGGAGGGAAGTGGGGTTGGGAGAGTTCGTGAAGTGGACATGTGTTTTCTGGAGTCTAAGGCCCCAGGAGAATGAAAGCTGAGACTTACCTCTTGCTGGATTAGTCTTGGATGTGAGAGATTTCTGAGACGCTACGCGACACAGATGGCTGCAGAGGGAGCTGTCTGCGCTGCTAGTTTGTCGTGATGACAACGCGTATTTCCCAGGAGCTACAGTGGAAAGTAGCCCCTGCAATAGCGGCTAGATGCTATAATTTTGAGTGAGAGAGCAGGAGTTTGCAAGAAGCTCCTTGGGAGAAGTGAGTCTACTGGCTTTGAAGAGAGATTTTCAGCTGGTGGTCTCCACAATAAGCCTTGAGAGAGAGAGAGAGAGAGAGAGAGAGAGAGAGAGAGAGAGAGAGAGAGAGAATGTGCGCGGGCGCATGCGTGAGAGAGTACGGTGGAGCAATGTTTACCCTGGTAAACATTTTCGGCCCAAGTCAGTACGTTGCCCAGGCTGGGCTCGGGTTTGCAATACTGCCTCAGCTTCCCAGAGCGCTGGGATTACAGGCACCACAGCCAGTCTTTGAAAGTTCTGCAGCCGTCTTTTTGTGGAGAGCCCCTCTGTGGGCTCTACTGTATTGCAACAGCAGCTGCCACAGAAGACGCATTGGACCCTTTTCCTAGAATTTCCCGGTCCTGTGCCTGAGCTCTGGAGAGGCCAGAAACAATTTAAGGGAGAAGGAAAGTGAAAGAGACCGAGAAAGAGCGGTAGCTCCTTTCCACCCTGCAGACGGCCACGCCGCTGTTCAGGCTGCCGTGGCGGCACGATGTCTGTGGGGACTCTGAATGCAACTGTTGTTTTCAATAGGGTTTCTTCATGAATTTTAGTTCTTTTTTTATGGGGACGAGGGCACTGAGGATTGAACCCAGAATCTCTGCATTAAGCTGAATCCCTAGCCCTCTTTATTTTTGCTTTGATATAGAGGATCAGGGATGCCCCTCTGCTGGCCAGGTGGGACTCAAACTTGCAATCCTCCTGTCTCAGCCTGCCTCAGTATGGGACGTAATGTGTGCATTATTGTGCCTGTTTAATTCTTAAAAATAATTTGAAAGGCTATGAGGTAGGCTTGAGGTATTAAAGGTGGAGAAGGGAGCTGAAATAAAGTATGTTCAGAAAAGCGATCAGAAAAATATAAGATGTTGTCTGCTTGTGCACTACTGAGTTTAGCCCATTCAGGAAATTTATTGATAAGTGCTAATTACAGATAAATTCCAGGGATGCCGTTGTGAGGGATTAGGGAGGCAACAGAATATTTTATAGGACTTTGATATTATGGACTCCTTTTAAAAAAGGTTTTGATACTGCTGTTTAACTTTTTAAAGTTTTTATATTAAAATATTTTTACAATGAAAGAAAAATTGGTAAAATAGTTGAGTTTCTATATACTCTTCTGCTAATATTTATCTTATATATCATAATATAACTTGAACTCAGGAAGTTCGGATTGATATGGTATTATAACTAATGTATGGACCTTACTCACATTTTGATTCTCAACAATTTTTCCATGAATGTTGTTTTTATTTATTTCTATTTACAATATTTATTTATTTAGAGACAGGGTCTAGCTCTGTGACCCAAGCTGGTCCTGAACTCACTGTGGAGCCCAGGCTGGCCTTGGACTCAGGGCCATCCTCCTGTCTCATTCTCCTGAGTGCTGGGATTACATGTGTGCACCACCATGACCGGTTTATGTGGTGCTGGGGAATCGAACTAAAGTACTTAGCACTTGACATAGTGCTTGCTAGGCAAGCATTTTAACCACTGAGCCATTCATCCAGCCCTCGTGAATGTCCTTTTTCTGTCCATCCAAGCCATGATTCCACACTTAGTGTCTTCATGATCCATGATCTTTTTTTTTTTCCTGAATGCTGGGTTTACAGGCATGTGTTACCATGTCCAGCTTATGTGGCGCTGAGGAATGGAACTGAGGACCTTGCACTTGTTAGTCAAGAGCTCTAACTGCTCTGCTAATCCTTCATGCCCAAGTGTCTCCATAGTCTTCTCCTCAGTCTTTCTTTGTGTCATTAAATTTTAAATTTGGAAAGGACTTCAAAGGTCTCTGACGAATCACCCTGCAGATTCTTGAATACTTTCCACACAAATCCCTTAGTTTACTTATTTATTTTCATATGAAGACACCTCTAGCATCTGTTGTAAGTAGAGACCTACTTTATTAGAAAGTTTGGAGTCTGAGTTAGCTTTGTAAAGCCTTCCATGTAACGATTCTGATCCTTACCTTACTCTTGCCATTTAGGACAGTCCCGTTTCTCTTTCTTATACATGATAGCTTTCACATACATGAAGATTATCATAGGTCTGCTTCTCCAGGCCCCTTTTCTCCAATTACTGTCACTAAATCTTTTCTCCTTTGGGATGAGCTTCTTTGATTATTTATATGAGGTGGTTTTATTTTACTTAGATCCAAAGCAGTTCAAAACTACTTTAGCTCATTTTACTATGGAATAGCTTCCATCAATGTAGGTCTATGTATCTATTTATGTATGTGATGCCTGAACTTAATAGTGAAAAATCAATTATTCTCTACACTCTACATCTAATCTGTACAGATTACATTAACATTTGGCTCATTTTTGTAAAGACAGATTAACCCCAGTGTAAATGTTCTAATTAAATCACCATTTTCAGCAAACTTTATTAAGTCATCTAGACTATTGTACGAGTTACTCAGAGAACTTCATCATCTTTCTTAGACTTCCAAGGTAGAGAACTAGACTGGGCATGCATGTTTTTGATACAAGACTTGATTGGCAAGATTCCAGCTGAAAATAATACCTATCTAGAATCACCTAGTAGCACGTGAACACACTAACAATGTACTGATAGAATTCTGGAGAACTTCCATTTATTGAACAGCCAGTGGAGACAGATTGAGAAACATGCTATGACCTGAAAAAAGCATGTATTTTTGTTTGAAGATAGTTTTTAAAGCACTTTTCAGAATCAGTCCACTGTTTGTACTCTGGCTTAAAATGCAGGTAACGCTGTACTTTGCCATTACTGGGTGGGTATCACTTAGTAAAGGCCTGGAGTATTTTTCTCACCGTTCCATGAGTATTTCCAGAAATGAATGGCATGATGAAGCATTTTGTCTTGGAAGTAAGCCCTAGCATGAGTTTGGGCCAGACATACCGCATCTGCTCAGAAAGTGCTGGAACCAGCAATGGAGATGGAGTGACACCAGGTGAATGGATGGTGGATCCTGGGAATTGGGCCAAGGAAACAGCCACTGCTACTTTTCCTCCAGCAGTGGACTTCAGAGCGGAATTATACTGACACCTAAGCAGTAAGAAAGAAAGGCAGTCCTTGGCATCTTTTGATATGTTTATAAACAACTAGGTCTTAATGCACTATTGATGGATATAAACAAATTCACAGAATACCCTTAGTCAAGGCCATGACCACCACAGCTCAGAACAAAGGCAAAAGCACTGTGGAGTAGTGTTGAATAAAAAACAATACCTGAGCATAGTGTAAGCCACAAAACAGCTATCGTCTTCCTCTGCTAGGTAAAGTGAGCAATGTTTTTTCCCTCCCCATTCTTGCGATAGCCTGCCATCCTTGTAAGAAGGACTTGTTCAGGTATACAATTAAATATACATTATCCTGTGTTCTGACAGTGCCAAGGCCAGACAGAATGCTTCGTGTTCAGACACCCCTTGGCTCCCCATGGATGCATCATCTCTCACTGCAAATAGTAGCAAATCCAACATGTTCAGTGTGTTACAGGTATTCTTTGACATTAGGGCCTTGACTGTGGAAGAGAAAGTGAGACAATGTGTATTTGATAAATGTCACTGAAGATTAAGCTTTCTCTTTTCAATGATAGCAAATAATAAAATGAAACAAAAAATGGAGACTGGGGCAGAAATAGCTGCTAAATAAAGAAAAAGAAACTCTAGTAGACTTGGTTAAGGCTATCTATCTATCTATCTATCTTTTTTGAGACAGGGTCTTGCTCTGTAGGTCAGGCTGGCTCTAAGTAGCCTAGATTGGCCCTTGAACTCAATAGTAATCCTCCTGCCTTAGTCTCCTGAGTGCTAGGATTACAGGCATGTGTCACCACACCTAGCTTATGAAGTGCTGGGGAATTGAACTTGGGTACTTAGTGCTTGCTAAGCAAGTGCTTTAACTGCTGAGTTATTCCTCCCTCCCCTTCTAACTATATGTTTTTATGACTTCTGTTGTGGGAAACTAAACTTTAGTGGGAGGATTACAATCCTAGCTGGAAGTATTAAGGAGACAAATGGAAGTAGAAAATTAAGTAGAAAATGGAAGTTGTGATGTGAAAAAATACTTTTGAGATTTTCCTGAGTACAGGGAAAAATAATGGGAAAGCACATCATAGATATAAAGTGATTCAATGGAAGAATTATTTGTATTTATGAAAAAGAAATGGGCACTTCTTGTGCTGGTTAGTGTAAGTCTGTTTGCTCAATATATATTGCAGGCTTCTAGTTGCTATAGACACTGGGAAGCCAAAACCTTTTTTATTTTTTCCCCTGGAATTGTTTGTAGCTATATATGTGATTTAACTTTTGTCAAGAAGACACAGTCAAGTGCGACTGGACTTATTAGAACTGAGTCATGGGGGAGAGAGGGAGATCAAGGTGTTGTTATTGAACATGGCAAAGGCCATTATAGAAATGGCTTTCTAACTCAGCAGTAGGCCTCCTGATGACAACAACTGCAGCTGACATAGTGGTTCTACCTCAGGAGCAGTGGCCTTATTGACATTTCAGTTCTCACACGTGTCTTGGTGAGTTGCTCATGGAAGTTCAGTTGAAGCAGTGCTGTCCTACAGAAATTTAACATGACACACATGCATAATTTAAAAACTTGTAATAGCAGCTTCAATTAAAAATGCAAAATAGGTCACATTAGTTTTGATAACTTATCTAAATTAATATATAGAGGCGGTTCTGCATGCAGTCAATATAAAGTATCATTAAGATATATCACATTATTTTGTTTTGTATGGTACTAAGGCACGTTTCCTTCGAGACTAGGAATGCTTCAAGTACTCAGTAGTTATACGTAGTTTCTGTATTGAATTGCATGCATCTAGAACCTGTTTTTTTCATAGTTTTGGTGATTTATTAAGGTAAATAATTTAAAACCATGTAATGTGTCTCTCTCTGCTTCAACTTGTGGGTTGTTTTTTCTTCAGTTGAACAGTGGCTGACATAGAAATACTAGCAGAAATATTTTAGACAAATCAAATTCAGCAGCTTATTTGGGCAACGGATTCATGAATCTAGTATATCGAGAATCACAAGTGGTTTACAGAATTCTGCTTCGTAGTGTGAGTAGCAAGCTTTTCACAGACCAGCACCGAAACCTAGCACAACATCACCTGATTGGCTGTAGCTAAGAGGCTGCCTGTAAGGAATCGACTGCCCTCCATTGGCTACAGCTTGGGATTGGCTGCTGTTGTGGTTTGGATCTGGAGTGTCCCCCAAAAGTCTCATGTACCAGTGGTTACTGTGTATTGTTGGGAGGTGCATCCTGGTTGGAAGGGATGGAAGCTAGGGGCTTGACCTGAAAGGGCATGTGCTGGTTCCACCCCTCCTCCCAGACTTGGTTGTTCTACCGTTCCATGCGGATCTTTGTCTCTGGAGCTCCAGCTCTGGCTGCAGCCCAGTGTGATTTCACCATTTCCCAGCTGCCTACTTGTGAAAGGACTGAGACCTTCTGAAAATGTGAGCTGTATTAAACCTTTCTTGAGTTGTGGATGTTAAGTATTGAGTCACAGTGACGAAAAAGTAGCTAAGACAGCTGTTATACTCTTAGTTTGGTTTAGCTTACAAACTAAGTTAGGTTGTAGTTTGAAATGTAGGAGCTCAAGGTACAGAAACATCCTCAGCTTCAGATGAAAATGACCATGAAAAGGATTCAGTAAGTATTGCACAAAAAACCCGAAGCAGAGCCAGACAACCCTTCTGCACCCTCCTCCCCCAGTCTATAAAGGAATGACAGTAGGCCAGCCTCACCTCCTTTACTGCAAAGACAAAATGCCCTCAGTCTTCTGTATTGCAAACACCCACCACCATCACCACCACTACTACCACCACCACCAAAACAAATGGCACAAGGAAATGGAATGATGAATAGATTTTGGGCATACAAAGTGTGACTTGAAAATTTTTACTCAGTCCAATCATTTTTCAGGTGTAAATATGGAAGGATGATAGGTATGTAAATGTTCATGAAATATGCCATGAACAGAAGGTTCTTGAAAACGTTATTTGGTAATTCTATCTTTTACTCCCACTTTACTTCTGTTTTCTTTTTCTTTCTACTTTCTAATTTTTTTCCTGGCTGTTTCTCTTGATAAAGTAGAGTACTAAGCAAAGTAGAGATACTAAGATAATTTTAATAAAAATTTTAATGTTTACACTTTCAATTTTCTTTTTACAGTAACTTCATCTACTGATTTTTAAGAGTATTGGTTATTTTCTTAACATTAGTTTTTTCCTGTCCTCTGAATTTTAGTTTGTAGTCCATACTTCAGTGGAAGGTTTTATTTATTTATCATTACGCCTCAGTCTGTCTCTTAGTTACTTACTTGTTTCTGAGACAGAGTACCTGACATCCACAAATTAAGGGAGGAAAGTTATTTTAGCTCACATTTTCAGAAAGTCTCACACAGTCCATTCGTGGGCTGCTGGCAACTGTAGAAACACATGGCACCCTAAGAAAAATAAATGAGCCAACTTAAAACAGTAGTAACTATTGAACTATTAGCAGAACTCTTTGAATTAGAAAATAGAAAGACTGTAGAATTGATGAAGGAGCCCAACAGATAATTCATTGAAAAACCAATGTCCTTTGTTCAAGAAAACCTTTGGAAAATACAAAAACAAAAATTAAAAATGAAATTAAAGTATCAACAAAGAAATTGCTAAACTGTTATGCAAGCAAGTTCTGTAAAAAGAATTTCTAAAGCATGCATGGGTAGATTGATAGAAAGTCTGAGATTTGTTTTAAAATACAGTAGTTCCATAAAAAATAATTGGGGAATAGGTGAAGAAATATTGGCAAAAATGTTGGTGAGCATAGAAGTTGGGCAATGGGTATGTGGGGGATACATTCTGCTGTTGAATTCTATGAATGACTACACATTTTCATAACTAAAGTTTAAAAAATTAAGGAGAGTAAGTTATGCTTAACTTTAAGCTAATACATTTGGAAACCTCCATGATGAAGAAGAAGATAGTTTTCTGAGAAAAGATGTTCCCAGGGCTCACTCAAGGAGTCAACAAAATGAGTAGAATAACACTAGAAGAAATGGTAAAAAAGGAAAAAGCTACCTCCAAGAGATTTCAAGGTTTGATTACAGTGTTGATGAATTTATTCAAGAAATATATATATCTTATCTCTGTAAGTTATATGAAAATGATTCCAAATTCTTTTGATAAAGTTGGCACAACTTTACCCCAAAGATTTGACCCGTAAGCCACATTAATATGAAACTATAGAACAATTTTATGTGCAAAACTATATAAGAAATTCCTAAGTGAATATCAAGGAAGCGAAGCTCAGGTGCATTCAGCTGATCAACCTCCATGCAATGAATTTATCATTTCTCCTGTAATATGTATTGACAGGTGTCCACAGAAAGATGGATGCTCAAGGTTAGTTTCCACTGGCAGTTCTACTCCATAGTAGCAGGCTTCCAAATAAGTTTATGTCAATTGTGCTTGTTACTATATTTGTGTAATTTCATTAAATATTTATGAAAACTGATGAAATATGAGTAAGGAGAAAGAATTGTTCTCCTGAAAGCTAAATTAACATATTGGAAGAGCACACTGCAAATGAGCCATTTAAAAAATTAAATTAGGTGAGAATGACACAGTGGTTAAATGTGGGAAAAAAGTCACAAAAGTCTAGGGGAATTCTGTATTCATATTGTTCTCTGATAACTTAAAATTTCTTCTTAAGAGAAACTGAATGGGAAATAGCGATGCTTTGGAGGTTTGACTTAGATAAGAAAGATGGTACAAGATTTTATTAGCAAGCTGAGAAAATTTCCAACTAGCTAAGGCAACGTTAGCTGCTATGCTGGACAGAATCCTCCCCTCAAAAGCAATCTAAAAGCCTTGATACAATAAACATACTTCTCAGTTATGCAAAGTAAAAATGGATATTTGTGAGCAGTGAGCACAAGGATGCTTCTACTTTTGGCTCTGACATTTTCAACACGTGGCTTCCAAAGTTACTACCTTCTTCTGCCTGAAGTCATAGAAAGGAAGAGATCATGGAGATTCCCAGATAGGCCTTGGAGGGGTGGGGGGTCACATCATGTGGGTTCACAGTGATGTACAATAACTTAGGCACATGGTAGAGTGATACAAACTGGGAAATGACATTTCATTTTGTGTCCTGGAAGAATGGAAATGAGTGGAAACAGTAAGGTCATCTCTGCATATCCTTACCCTAAACTGGTAAGTGAGTGCTCACTTACATGTTTTAAGTTAAAAATAAAATGTTTAAAATATGCATATTTTTCATAATTCTCCTTTTACTTAGGCATTTTTTTAGGGCATAATGGTAGTGTACAACGAATAAACAAGGCTCTGGAACAGATTTCCTGATTTCATGTTCCAGCACTTACAGTTGTTAACTATGTGGCTTTGGATGAATTATTTAACGCTTCTGTGTCTCAATTTTCTTATCTCTAAAGTGAAAGAGAGTAGTAATTTTAAGGCAGTTATCATATGTAACTTAGAGTATTGTCTAGATGGTGATTATTCTAGATGTTAGCCATTATTAGTTGATTGCCTGTTTGATTAGTTGACCAAAATACTCAATAAATATCCTCAATAACAAAACAAAATATGTCACCAATAGATCTGACCAGAAAAAACACATGAAAATCTTAATGGATTAGAAGATATGGTACATAACATTATTTTATTAATTAAAGAATGAAAATTAACTTCCTAAAGAATGGGCAAAGAGGACATAAACAGTTCATAGAAGAAATATAACTAGCCAAAATTATTTAAAAAGGCATCGATAAGTTTAACAATGTCCTAGTTATGTTTTTATTACTAAGACACAAACCTTGAACCTTACAACTTAAGGGAGAAAGAGATCATTTAAGCTCACAGTTCAAAGTTCTCAGTAAGTCCATGCGTGGTTAGCTGGCAATGGTGGAAGGGCCTGGTGGAGAGGCCTGGGAGAGAATAGCTGTTCACAGCATCTCAACTGAAAGCAGAACATTTGGGGAGAATTAAGGGCAAAAACATATCCTTTCAGGCTACACCTTCAATGATCCATCCTTCCTCTTAACAGGAAGTGAAATCAATAGGTTAATCCCCATGACCTAATTAACTCCCTCAGTCCAATCACCTTCCAAACACATGAGGGTTCTGGGGGAACAATCCAGATCCCAACTATAACAATTAGTAATCAAAGAAACAAAAATAAAAGTAATCACTTTGGGCTGTTTGCTTAATAAGCTGACAATTACGTAGGAGCAGAAATGTCCCAAGTAACTCTAGGTTAACAACATAGGGGGCAATTCTAGGTCATTTGGGCCAGAGACTAGCTCAGACTTGGAGTCTTCTTTTCCTCCAGGAACAATGGAGGAACAATGTCCAATCTCAACACCTCTTACATCTGGGCCTTCCTCCACCTGCAAGCGGTGGTAAGAGGATGGTGGTGGATGGAGATGGTTATTGAGATGCTGAGAGGCTCCTGAATCTGTAGGTGCTGATGCTGGCATTCTAAATAACTGCAGGAAATAGCTGGTCCCCAAAACAGGCCACATGGCATCTGGTAAGTATGCTGGTTCATATTCGCCATGTGAGAAGAAAGACTCATGGGTCCAAGTGTAGCCAGGACACCTTTCCGTGGACTATGGGAGTGATGAGGGACTCTTGTCAAGATGAGATGACAGTGGCCTTGAAAAATTTTCTTTTTCCTATTAAACCTATTCCTTTGTCCATTTCATTTGATGTGACATTTCAAGCTCTAATATGCTACCACATAAAGAAATACAGAAAGTATCTCAATATACAGAAGAAATAGGAAAAAATTATGTGCTCTGTGCTGATTAAAGTTCAGGTGATATACGTTCTTATGTCATCTGTTAGCCTACAGCACATTACAGCCTTTTGCTGAAGAAATTTATGATATATTGAAAGTGCCTTTGGTATATTAATTTTTAAATTAATATGGGAATATACTTATTAATAGCAGATACATTATTATGGCCAAGAATTATCATCATGATACCAGGAACATTCAGCATCAAAAATATGTAATGTTGAATAGAAAACATTTCATCTATAATGCTAGAGTTAAAAAATGTATACCGTTCTATTTTCCTCCATTGGATACTCGAGAAATTAGAATCTGTATTCTTATTGGTATCTTAGGTGAAGAATCTAAGGAATAACAGGAAACCTGTTTCTTTCTGATTGTGATTGTAAAGGTAATCTTTAAAGCATACTTCTGGGTCTACGCACAGGCTTTGAAGGCCAGAACTGCAACCTAAATCTACAATGTGGTTCCAAACACTGAGGCCATCTGGTGGCCTTAATAAGATATTTGATTTCTGAGAACGAGTGTTGTTAACATTCTGCAGGATGCAGATCCCAGGGCCTGGAAAAGGCCTGAGGCCTGAGGCAGCCGATAGTCATGAGGACCTTTGGCATTTCCCCAACTGCATCTTGGACTGAGTCCAAGATTGTCATGCCAAAGTCAGATCCCACCGCCCCTGGGCTGCGTAGCCTTGCAGGAGGTCTTCATGCTATGCAATCCAGCTATGTGTTCTTGTTCAGCTTGTCACCTGTTCACAGACAAGCTTATTTACCTTGCTGCAATGGAAAATCTTGAAATAGAATGGTACTGCTGGAAGCCTATAACGGGGTACCATGAACAGAAGCAGGGCCAGATTGGAAGAGCAACATACAGAGAAATCTGTATTCTGGACTTTGCTCTTTCCTTATCTGTCTCTCTCTCCTTTCTCTTCCTCTCCTTTCTGTAATGCTGGAGATTAAACCCAGTTTCTTCACGCTGAGCTACATCTCTAGCCTTTTCAAATTTTTTATTCTGAAAAATAGGCTTGCTAACTCACTAAGTTGCCTGGTCTGGGCAAACGTGTGATCCTCCTGCCTCAGCCTCTCAGAGTGTTGGGATTACAGGTGTGTATCACTGTGTCTGACTTGGCTTTCCCTAGTCTTAGTCCCTTCTAGACGATTAATAAATAACATGACCAGTTCCCAGAAAATATATTAATGTGTATGGATGGAAAGAGATTTTAGTAAGCTGTGGTGAAGAATGTGTGAGTTCTATTTTCTAAGAATTTCTCTTTGGCTGGACAGCCGCAGGCAAGGATGAGCTTGCACTAGAATTATGACTTGAGTTGGGATAAGCAAATTTGTCTTTGCTTTGGCAAAGCTATGAAAATACTTGGAACATCATTTTAACAATTTTATCTCTTCATGTTGCAAATTCACAACTGCTTGATTCTTTGTATTATCAATTAGTTTCATAAAATCAATCTCTTTTCTGTCTTAGGTGTGTAGAACATTGTTTTCCTTCTTGTTTCTCAACTTGCCTTACTTTTTTGTTTTTTCTCCCTCTCCTCTGAATCAAAATGTGAATTTTCCTTAACAGGCTAGAGAAAGGAAATACGAGAAGCATATTTTGGGCAAAATGTTTTTCCTTCTCCTTGTAGTCATGCAAATTCTCTTGGGCTGTCTGTGGTTGGGATCCTGCTGAAATAACGGTGAATTATGAAACAACTGCGGACTTTTTCTTTGGAGACTGAGCTTGTGCAGGGAGCTACATCAAAGGAACAGGAAAGAAAACAAAGACCAAAGAGAGCTGGGATGCACCGAGAACCTGTGTGAAAAATATATCACAAACTTTAGAAGCCTGCGCTTTAGTGTTACCAGCCGAAGCTTTAGAGCGATTTCCAGTTGCTAAGCGTTTTCATGTCCATTAGCTCGGGACCACCCTAAAGACAAGAGTACCATTGTTTTGTTTTTACAAAGAAATGCCTAACAAGACCAAGTGCTTAGCTTATGGCAGCCCACTCTGGGTGCACAGGGGCTGTCCCTTGAACCCTGTCCTTCCGGCCTCAAGTCCTAGCCCTTTTCTCTCTCACCACAAACTCCACCTGCTTTGAGAGTTCTGGAAAGGTTTTCTGTGTTCACGCTGATCCAGCTAGCAGGATCCAGGCTGCTGTTCTCACATTCCTGGGCCTCCTCCAGCCCCACACCCTCCATCTGCATACTACAAATGCTTTCTTCATGGAAGAACTCCAGACAGGGAAATATTTTGGTACTCGTGGGAGTTAAATATCAAAACTCTATTTGTAATTTCTGCTTAGGTTACTTAAAGGATTCCAAACAGCGACAAGTGTGAGTCCATTTGGCGTCCTTTCTTAGGGCAGGGGGAAGGCGAGTCTAGAGAGGTTAGAATCCTGTTTCAGCTGAAACCAGCTGTCAGGGTGTAAGTGGAATTGATAGCCAGGGGGAAAGTCAGCAGAGCTCTAGATCCGGTTTCAGCGGCTCCACCTCGGACGGGACTGCCTCATTGGTCTGGAGAGAGACCTGCTGGTTTAAAGTGAAATTAAACTGTGGACCCTGGGGGACTGCGCAGGAAATTACAAATGACAGCTGCTTGTCTCAATAGCAACATCTGGTCTGGAGGCCTCATTCAGGGCTTCTGGTATGTGAGGGGTGGGGATCCATTAGTTTCTAGTTTTGGGACATTATGAAAAATGGTTTTAGAACAGAGCAGACTTAGAGGGTTTTCATTTCTTCACTAACCTGTGATCTAGAATTAGGCACACAGTTTTTCTTCGCCTCAGGCAAACAGACAGTAATAGTATTTTCAGGCCCTCTCAAGCCCCCTTCCCTCCCTCTCTCTGTCCCTCTTTTCTTAACTTTTTCTTTCTTTCCTTTGTACTTTGTTTTTGTGAAAAAACCTGTTATGAAGCCATGAAGTGCTTTAGAAAAGCAGAATTTGTTGAACTTGTCCTTGCTTATGGATTTGAATTTTCCGCAGGAAAAAAGGAATTCACAGGATAGGAAATAGGTGAAGGCCACGAATTGAAGTAAAAGGAGTAATGATAACACCATTACAATAAAATGTGAAGTGTTTTAGGCACCTGGAACCATGCTAAGAGGTATAAAATAGGTTCAGAGATACCCTTCCTAAGTCCAGGATTTTGTGTGGAGTGGCTCAAGGCTGGTATGACAAGGGCTGGAGATGGGAGGGGGAGAGGAGCAACGCCCTGAAGTGTTCACAGCACTGTTGAAGACGCCATGGTCCTGTCAGGGTCACTGTCTCACTAAGCTTTCGCATGAAGCATGCACTAACTTATTTTAGAGAAGGAAGCCGTTGTTCTGGAGTGAGGACACACTGCTGGATACATATACAAGCCAATAATATGACCCTGGGTTTTTATAAACCTGGTAGATTTTGGCTCTGGCAAGGAGACTAGCTATGAGCATAAACTTGTTCCCCTACTGGTTTGTAGAGGGGAATTTATAGGAAGGGGGAGGGGAAAAAGCTACTTGTTGGCTGGAGGACAGGAAGAGGGATGCATGCTTCTCTTGGGGTGGAAAATTATGTTGTCCCTAGGGATCCTGAGCTTGTGACATCAGTGACCGAATGACCTGGTATCTGCTCATGTCTGTTCTTGAAAAGTTGGTTCCAAACCACAGGAATCCCAAGTTGAAAGGCTTGGAAGCTTTTCCTAGAAGAACACTTACGGAATCTATGTCTGGCTGTGTGTAGTCCTTAGCTGATTTCACCAAGATTTACAAACAGTGAGTAACTTTCTCTGAGCCCTGTGGTTAGGGAAAGCTGAGATTGTCAGCCTTCACAGTATAACCTCTTATACACATAAAGTAGTCAATGCACCAGGCATAACTTAGGTAATTCATAAGATGTAGTATCAAAGGGCTGAGGGCTGAAAAGAAAAAAGGCAGCCCTGGCAGCTGAGGTGATAGACACCATCCTGCTTGCCTGTGACTCTGTGCTTTAGCATTAAAAGTCCTTGGTCCAAGAAACCTCCCCAGCCCCAGTAACAGTGGGACAGTTGGCCACCCCTCATTGGACAGCTTTCAGATGGATTCATTTGCTATCAGTCGGGTCATGCCATTCTCTTGACGAACATAAGCAGAATATTAGTATCACAGGAGGCTTTTAAGAATGTGGTGGAACAGCTGCAAAAGTGACCAAACACCCCCCTCTCCTGGCTAACAAGAGAGACTACTGCTTCTTCTTCGGTGACATCTTTAGTCCCGTTTCTTTCCTTCTGCTTACTAAATATAAATGATGTGGTGCTGCGTACCTGTAATCCCTGCACTCTGGGAGGCTGAGTCTGGAGGACCACAAGGTCAAGCCTGGGCAACATAGCAACGCCCTGGCAAAAACAAAAACAAAAACAAAAACAAGAAACAAAAAACCAACAACAGCTGGGAATGTAGCTCTGTGTAAAGGCTCTGGGTCTAGTCCTTGGTACACTGAATTTTCTGACAGCTTCAATGTGGCCCTACCCTGCACTACTCACTTCCTTTGACTCTCCCCCGAATCAGCTCACACGGCCTGATTCCTATAATAAGCCCTTTATCAACAGTGCTCTTGAGACGTCTCATGTTTCCTCACAGTTTAAGGTGTTCTCAACTTTATTTGGCCTCAGGTATATTCTGGAGGACCTTTGACTTGAGGGCTTATAGACAGGCAGTGCATGAGGAGGGCCCATCCTATTTTATGATGTCGCAATTCTTTAATCTGGGCCATCTCTACATGTACACCAGAATTGCTCACTAAAAATAATCAGCATTTACCGAGTATTTACTTGCCAGGCACTGTACTAGTCTCTCTCCATGGACTGACCCATTTCATGCTCACTTTTACTTTCTGAAGAAGGTGCTATGATTTGTCTCATTCTATCGGTGCAGAAGAGGAGGCCAAATGAACCCGTGGAGGTTGCTTAAGAGTTAAAAAGTAGCAGCGCCAGTATTCAGAACTGCAGAGTATGTCTCTAGAGCCTGCTGGCACCCATGAACACTAAATGTTTGGGAAATAAATCAATGATCAACCTGACTTCAAACTAATCAGAGAACATCTTGGACTATTAATAAGACCAAGACTTCCTACTCTGTTCTGGACACTGTTTTGGATACGTGACATGTATTAACTCACCTGATCCTCATGATAGCTTCACAGAATCAGTACTACTATTAACCTCATGTTACAGATAAGGAAACTGAGATTCAAAGGGGTATATAACACGCTTATATAGAGCCTGTAAGTAATAAGATATTTTCATGTTTTCTTTACTGAAGCTATATGAAGTACTGTATTTCACATAACCTAAGATGCTATTAATTATGGTAGGTACCATGATTTTATGTGCCATGAAGAAAAAAGTCGCCAACTATATTTACAGGAAGTTCTTAAATTGTTTTTGGTTTTCTAAGACACTCAAATGTCAGAACCCTCCCCCCCCCCCCACCCCCGGTGAACATTTTAGAATTGATGAAATGCAATAGGTATTATTTACTTTCACAGAAGAGAGGCAGAGCCTGGGGCTCAGAAATGAGTACCCGAAAGTAGCAAAGAGACTTTACTCCAGGCCCAGAAAACATACTCTTCCCTCTGTGTTGTTATAAATTTTGTGGGAATCTTTGATTTTTGTATGTACTAGAGAACTTCCTGTGTCTGTCTGACAACATAATATGAGACAGAAGATTTATGAGGGAAGGGAATACTTATTCTTCTGTTTAGATCACATCTTAGGTGTGGTTAAGTACTTCAAACATAGTGAGTTTTTCTTTGATGGCTACTGATGGTTTGTGGAAAATCCTTACCCTGTTCCCACTCATATCCTAGACTGATCTCCTTTCCCTGTGTTTTCAAGCTGTTTTAGGCCTGCTTGAGAGATCTGCCATGCTTTCCCAAGAAAATGCCTCAATTATGCAAATAATAACCTTTTCACATCCTTTGGGTATGAAAAATAATTCTGAGACTAATTAATGAAGTTTACTTGAGCAAGAAAGTTTCTATATCTGGGCAGCATTCCAAACCTCGTTGCAGTATGCCCCACCCCACTCAGGTGACAGTTATATGTGCAGCCACAGCAAAGGGAATGACATACAGAAACAATCGAGCTGACTGGTATCAGCATTTGTCTCATATAAGCATGGGCTGACTACTTGTCGGCCTGTGATTGGCTGCAGCTTAGCGCTGTGATTGTTTAAGACTTAGTTGCTTGGTTACAATGACATACTGTTAGATTACAATTTGCTTGCACATACGCTAGGTTGCAGTTCACTTTGAGCGAAGACAGCTTTGGCCCAAAATTTATCATTCACACATGGAAAGAGACTTGGGCCAAAGTTACTAATTGAACAGGTATATGTGTGCTATTATTAGTCTTGACATTTAAACTAAACTTTAAGTGGGGACCCACCTGCTTCTGCAGAGTAGTCACAGCAGAACTCTAAGCTGAGCTAAAGGCCATATCATTTAAAAGGTGCTTAACTTTTTTTTTAAGAGAAAAATAATTAGTATTCTTAGCTACTAATAAAATTAAGAGAGGTTGTGCTTGCCAGCTTCTATGTTTAATTGAGAGTCTATAGACAAGTCACAACTGTGTTTTGCTGGGGTTTCCTCAGAAGATCCAAAGGACAGCTACCATTAAAGAATGCCCGCACAGGCCAGAACACGTGAGGACAGAGGCAGTCCGGAGAAGACATCCCTACTGTGACCCATGGAGGCAAGGCTGAGACAACATGAATGGCTTTCAAAGCTTCCCATGGAATGAGTGAGATGTGGGACATATAAATCACACAGAAAAACATAAAGGAGCCCCAAAGACCAAGTAGATAGTAGGGAGAGATTATGGAGTTAGAGGAAACATAGAGAAATCAGCAAAAGAAAATGAGTGAAAAACTGTAATGATTGCCATGGATTCCAGTCACATGGAGAGAGAGGAGAAATAAAAGTGGAGAACCCTGCTCCATTATCCATTATGGATAGGGGATCAGTTGCAGGACCTCTGTACATACCAAAATCCTTAGATGCTCAAGTCTTTCGTGTCAAATGAGACAAACTTCAAGTAACCTAGTCACATCCACCTATATACTTTACTCATCTATAGATTACTAACAAAATCCAACTCAAATACCATGTAAACAATCACTAGACTGTGTTGCTTAGGAAATAATAACAAAATAGTCTGCACATGTTTAGTACAGGCACAATTTAGTTTTTGGAATGTTTTGATGTGGAAGCTGTGCATATGGAGGACCAACTTTAATTGAAAAAGGAGAAAGCAGTAAATCAGAGTACAAGGAAATAATATCTCTATTTTGCATAGGCTTTCAAGAACCACAAAATTTTACCACATGAAAATGAAAATACACTCACTTCTGGAGGTGGTAGGAATAGGATCAGCTAGTTACTGCTTGGACACGATTCACACAATAATTATAGACCTAACAATGCTGTTCCCAAGACTGGATCATTAATCACCATTTCCGATGATGTTGAAACAGTAATGAGAAAATGCATACCAATAGTTTCTAGGTCAATTTCGAGCTCTGTTATAAAAGGTATGGAAAGAAATCGATGGCATATTATTTTCCCGATTCTGAGTCGACATTTCAAGCAGCACAGTGTGAAAATACAAAGACAGTGCCCTTTTAAAGGTCAATAGTGATTTCCATTACAATCCTTGATTTATCATTCAGCCCAGAAGATTTATTCCGGGCTGGGATGTAACATAAGAGTTTGCTCTACACAAGGGAAAAGCAAAACAGAGGAAAGAAATCGCTTAGCAGGTTGGAGGGCCTCTGTCTCTCCATTTCTTTTTTCCTTTTCAAGCTCAAAAGGCAGATACCTGAAAAGATGAAATCCTCAAACTTGGGGTTTTTCTCTCTGTTTTGCCCAAGCGATTTAATTTTCGTTAACTCCTTCATAGAAGCTATGCTCCCAGGGCCTTGAGAGGTCTGTGGAAAAAGGCCTTTCAGAGCTTCTCCTTTTGGATTTTGCAGACCTATCCTTACCAGACTCCCTTTCTTGCTCTTCTTCTGTTTTCCTGTTTCTTGTTTTGCCCTCCTGAGAGCCCCGATTCTGGAAAATCACCCAGCCCCTCTAGCCCGCCAGGGAAAGGATTCCAACATAGGGCTCCAGAATATTTCAGAAAGTGCTAATCCTGTGTGGCTTCTGCTGAGGAAGGCCATGTTCTTAGTGTCACCTGGTACTCTGTGGCCTGGAATGCTTTGGGCCAACCCGGGGAGCAAACTGCTGGGAGACTGTGGATGAGCCACACAATCAAAGCTAGATCAATGAAAGGGGCATTTTCCCCCCTCCCTTGCATTATCGGTCAGTAGTATTTTGGTTCTCGAAATTGATGGAAAAATGGCTACATTAATTAGCTTGCCTGGGCCTCTAGTTATTTTTTTGACTTGTAATCACTAACGTCAACATTGACCCAGTGAACTTAATGAATGTGGCCAAATTCACAATCTTTAGAGAACATCTGAAAATACGTCTAGGCAAGTTCAGGTGTGGAAGGGGAGACTCCTTTGCCATCCTGATCTTTCTCTCCAGGGAGGATCTGGGGGCCTCATGAACTTCTTGGCCTCCCAATTTCCCTCAGTCTGCTTGCCGAGGTGGAGAGATGCCCCTGAGTAGAGCCTGTGGATGAGGAAGCTGTGGCTTTGGGTTCTGATCCTTCTGCCTGTACTGTCAGGCAGAACACACCTGTGTTTTCTGTGTTACTGCCCTGTGCCATAATGTTTTTTATTTATTATAATTATTTTTTATTTTTACTTTTATTTATTTATTTATTTTTGGAGACAGGATTTGGCTCTGTAGCTCAGGCTGGTCCTGAACTCACTATGGAGCCCAGGCTGGCCCTGGACTCACAGGAATCCTCCTGCCTCAGCCTCCCAAGGGCTGGGATTATAAACATGCACTACCACGCCTGGTTTATGTGGTGCTGGGAAATTGAATTCAGGTACTTAGCTCTTGTCTTAGCGCTTACTAGCAGCACTTTAATAGCTGAGCCATTCCGCCTCCCCCCAGCATCCCCCTTAATGTGTTGTCATAACTTTTTTTTTGGTACTGGTAATTGAATCCGCAGACTCACACATGCTGTACAAAGGCTCTAGCAATGAACTACATGTCCAGCCCTATGTGGTAACTTTCAAAGTGAAGTCTCCCACCTCCAAGCAAGGACTTCCCAGAGATTAGTGTCAGATTTATATAATTTTGAGATTTGGTACCATGGGATCATTTGCTAAGCTATCCTACTTCAGCTTGAATGTTAATAAAGGTAAAATTTCAGTTCTTCAATTACCAACTCCTTTGCTTTCATTCTTAATTGGCTCTAAAAGTGCAAGTAAAATGTTTGGGCCTCTTTTGAACTGTCAAAAGGCTAAGATTCTGACTTTCCTTGGTCATCTTGGAAATACAAATTCTGACTGAGTACGGAATTTCTGCAAAACAGAATTTTCCATACTTTTTGGCTTCACTCATTTCCTGAACAAATACCTGTCTTTGTGTGTCAGGAATTATGCATGAACAAGACAGACGCAATCCCTGCTGTCAAGACCTCCTAGTAGAAAAAAACTCAAAAAGAAATTATTATAAACTGTGATTATTCCTACGATGAAAATAAACGAAGGGCAACAAAGATTAAGAGAGGCAGAGGGTGACTTTAGACAGAGTGTAATTGGTTAAAGAATGACCTGATCATTGTCTGTACCACCACTGATTAAAGCCCTGCATGATGCTCGAGTTAGTTGACACAGTGATTCATTGATACAGAATATTATCATTTAGTCTCCCCATAATTCATGGACTTCTTCTAGATTATATATATATATATATATATATATATATATATATATATATAATTTTTTTTTTGAGACAGGGTGTCACTCTGTGGTCCAGGCTGGTCCTGAACTCACTTCCGAGCCCAGGCTGGCCTTGGACTCATGGCAATCCTCCTGTCTCAGCCTCCTGAGTGCTGGGATTACAGGCATGTGCCACCACACCCAGCTTACGTGGTGCGGGGGAATCGAAATAGGGTACTTAGCGCTTGCTAGGCAAGTGCTTTAACCAAGGCTGAGCCATTCCTCCAGCCCCTAGATTTATTATATTTTGCCACGCATTCATGTATTCTGTCAATGCGAATTTCATACCAGGAAATTTGCTAGGGCTGAAATACAGATAGGTAAGCCATTCTTGCTGCCCGCCAAAACAAACCATGTAGTGGTGAGCCAGTAATATAAATAATTGCCATCTATTGGAGTAAGCTGTGGGAAAATCCTGAAAAGAGAGAGCAGGGAGTGATCAATTCCAGATACAGAAATTGGGGATTTTTGGGACGGAGAGGGTTATGTATCTGCAGAGGCTCAAAGTGATAAGAGGTGTGACTTGTTTGTCCATGGAATAAAAGTGTGGTATGCTAAGGACAAAGGGTAGCCAATGTACCAAAAGCAAGAGCATTTTCAGTATTCCTCAAAATACCAGCACAGTGTCCTTAACATTGTAGTTCAAAACCCTCGTTAAACATAATCTTAATTACCATCTTCATTTCTGAATATAAAAAAAACTGAACCAGACAGGTTAAGTGAAGTGTATGGTTCATGTGGTTGGAAGGAACACAGCTCGATTAGAATGACTATGAACATATGGTGGATTATCGGTATTGATTTCAGAGTATATGCAAAGTCAGGATTTAAGTAGGTTTCCATTAAAAAGCATATTGAATGAAGCATTTTTGTTTTAGGTAATATTTCTGCTGAATCTTCAGAAAAGTTCATGAAACTCAGCCAGAATTTGCTGGCGGCTGTGGAATTATCTTTGTCTCCTACTGAAATTTTAATTTTTCGAGGAAAGCAATACATTTCATTCTCAGCTAAAACATGACAGTCAGTGTTGGGGAGTGAAAACTACGGAGACTTAAAAATATGAGAAAAGAGTCAGTTTAATTATTATTTTGTTTGATGTGAGTGCAAACAATTTATTGCTTAAGGTTTTATTGGATAGAGTTAAAAGATAGTTCCTAAAATATCCCAAGCACTCTTTAGCAAATTGGTCTTGTTGTGTGTTTAAGAGGACAATTGGAGAGAAAGAAAAAGCTTAAAAGAGACTCATGCACTATATCCACTAATTATTTTTAATAAGGAGTGATTCGTGGTGCAGAGAATTATTTTTTTCTCCATTTGCACGTCTGGAGCAGAAGCTGGGCTCTATGTGAGCTGAAGCGTATCAAAGCCTGGGTGAACCTTCTTTAGCAGGTCTGGCGGTTTGATGTTAGTTCAAAGGAAATCTCCAATCCAAAAAACTTTTAAATTTCTTTCTGCAAAATAAATTAAATGCAAAAAGCCAATGTAAACCTCTCTACATCCCTGTATGTGAATGATATAACCAAGTTGTTTTTCTCCAAAACGTTCTGAGAAGTGCATAATTTTCTTGTATATAGCATGTATTGATATGATGTTCAGAATATGATTTAATCTTGGAAAGATGGACCAAGAGTACAGGGGCTGCTATGAAAGATAACTCCACTAGCCATGTCTGTGCCTGGCCCAACGCAGGGCACCGTGGGATATTGGATACAAGAGCGCCTTGTCATAATTTATTCTTTACATTGAAGCTTTCTAAAGTGCCTTTATAAGCATGTCATTTCCTTTCTTCCCAGGAATAAAGACAACATTCTTCATTTGACCTGTGAGTCCTGCAGGGTCTGGGGTTTGCTCCTTTCCAGCCCCATCTGGCATGATCCTCACTCTTGTGTTTCCTCAGCTCCTCCTACCACAGGGTGCCAGAACTCAGTCAATATGTTAACTAGGTTCGTGAAATGATGCTAGTGACTTCGTTGTTAATTGCGCTATACCCTCCTAGCATGTGGTGGTTTTCAAAAGAATGAGGCAAGCAGAAAGGCCTTACCACAGTCCAAAATCTAGTCCTCAGTTATACACTTACAAAATAATTGGCCAAGGACATCCTGAGTACTGATTTATCTTTCTGTGATGGACACTTATGAACCATGTGCACAGAGTGCAACCAATGAAATCAGAAAGTTGTCTTCTTAATCTTCATAAAAAAAACCAAGATATCTTGTCCCAAGATACTTGGGACACTTGATTCTGACTCAGACCTTTCTTTAGCTGAAAGCTTCTTATGCAGGAAAGTCAAATAAGAATTTGCATAGTAAGCTTGGAATCAGCAATGGGTGGCAAATATTTAATGACATGTGTTCTGCTTTGTACTTTCTCCCGCCATAGAAATACATACTCTAGGGTCCTGTTATGATTTGGATCTGGAATGTCCCTCAAAAGCCTTGTGTTTAGATGGTAGTTCTACCATGGATGTTAATCCATTGATTTCCTCTGCTGCTTAGAAGTGGGGGCTGGTCAGATGGGGTGGATCACTGGGGCATGACCCGGAAGGGTATAACGCCCTTGCTAGCTCTGCCTTTTGTACTCTCTGGTTCCTGCCTTGCCTCATAAGAACAGCTTCTCTCCAGCTAGGTCTTCTGCCAGATCCTTCCACCATGGCCAACTGCCCATAAATGAACTGAGATTTTCTGAAACTGTGAGCTAAGATAAAGCTTCTCTCTCTTGAGTTGTGGGTGTTTGGTATTATTTCCAGCAACGAAAAATTAGCTACAATCGGCCCTCTACAACACCCACATATGCCTCAAGGTATCTAGCTTTTCCTACTCCCATGGTTGATAACTCCAACTTCTGATTAACAGTTTTTTTTGGATGTGTTAACAAATGGATGGCAAATAGAGGCTATCTTTGCCATAATTCCCCTTCCTGTGTGCACGGCAGACATTACTAATTGATTATGACTTCTTCCTGCTGGGTTCAAAAGAGGCCTCAAAAAGCCTTCTCTTCACAGCACTCCAGGAAACCCATCATTTGACTGAAATTGGCATATAGGATGTAAATTCTCTCCCTAGGTCATAAATTAAGTTTGGTTACAGTCCCTTCTTGCTTACTGTGACTTGCATACTGATGTTCTGTTTTGTTTCCGGGAGGCAGGTCTAAATTCTTGTTGGGGTGTGCAGCCTCATGACGGCTGTTCATATACACTTACATGACATATTTGCATAGTTACAGAGATGGTTGATGTCTTCATTCACCCTGTGACTATCTCCTGGGAGCTCTCCAGTGCCAGGTTCTGGCTCTTCCTGATGAATCCTGCTCTCAAGTGGTAGTGATTTTAAAGGTCAGAACTTGAAGCACATTCACTGCAGTCAATGCTGGAGTCCAGGATTTTCCTAAGGATGCGTGTTTTTCTGTAGAACACGTCATACCCTTTGGGAAAGTGACACCAAAACCAAAAAGGGCTCAATTCCTTCCAGGTTATTAAATTTTATTGTCTGTTTTGATTTGTACATCCTGCTGGGCCTATATTTAATTATGAAATCATACAATAGTGCCTGAACGTGATTCTTGGGACAGAAAGCTTTAACAGAGTGACAGCCAGCGTTCCCTTGCTTTCCCAAGGTTACTGTAGAAGCAAAGGTGTTTAAGTAATTTCCCAATACCCAAGCCATGTCTGTGACTGGGTAATAACGAGAGGAGGATTCCACTTCAGAAGTCAAAAGGTGGTAGGACGAATGCAAAGAAGCCCCTTGCGAGGAAGCAAATATTTTAAGACAGGAGTCAAGCCTGTTGGAAAGGGAAGACCAGCTGAGAGGATTGCAAGGAGGGCAGCCAGCGTTGCTGCAGCGCCTCCTCCGCCTGACTCCTCCCTGTGGATGTGACATGTGTGTTAAGGCTCATGGTCAGGAAAGTTATTGCTCAAGTAGCTTTGCCTGCTGAGTGCTCATAGCTCCCACAGTGTGGCTCCTGCTTCCAGCTCGAGCTCTAATTCTGGGGAGAGATGGCAGAATTTTATTGTGTCCTGTGGTGTTCCCACCATGACAGGAGACATGAGCTCAGACACTTGCAGCAGGGGGCCTAGCTGCTAGTTTCCTTCCTATCACTTTTTCCTAGGAAAATGTCTCCCTGAAAACACTGCTTATTTAAAAATGGCCTGCTTTAACGTTAAGAAAGGAAGTAAAGGAGAGGAGAAAGGAGAAAAAGGGAAAATAGAAAAGAGGCATTGTAGCAGGATGTTAAAGTGTTGGGCCCAAACTCTGACTCAGCCATTTACAGCTTCAAATTGCTGACTGAGCTATTTAGCCTCTTCAAGCCTGACTCTTTCTCTTACAAAAGGAGATTGTCGCTGCACCAATTGCAAAGGGTAAGTAGAGCAAGATTCGTAAAGATCTTGACTTGAAGGCATCAAGGACTCAAAAATGGTGACTATGTTAATGGCAATGGTCACGTGGATGCTGCTTCCAGCAACAGTGATGCTGACAATGGTTCCTTGGGTCTTCAGTTTTGCTGCATATAAGTGACTTGAACAGGGTGATCTATAGGATCCTTCTTGTACTACCATTTTGAATTTCCATGCTCTCGTGATTAAGACAAAAGAGAAGATAGTTATGTGTCATATCATGGCCTTTGGTCACTGATGGGCCACATATGTAATGATGATCCCATGAGATTATATTACCTAGTGATGTCATAGCCATCTTGATTTGTGCAAGAATGCTTTATGATGTTTGCACAATGACAGAACCACCAAGTTGCACATTTTTCAGAACATTTTCCTGTCGTACAAGGGAAGCACAACTGGAGTAGGCTTAATATAAAAAAATAAGTACAACTGACATTTATCTGGTTGGTCAAGTTTGAAAGTCACTTTCCTACAATTTTTCATGAACATTTTGTCGCAATTCAGAGACTAGTGGTGATTTTACAGGTAAGGAAACTGAGAATCTGAGAAGTCACATGATTGGTTTAAGGTCACTAGGTTAGAAAATGACAGAATCAAAGCTCATCTTTCTAGCACAACATAAAAGGGCCTTCAGGGTCTCCTGAACTAGCAGTGCTGTTGGCACCGCTCTGCTTCTGCAGGTTCTTTTCCTGCTGCCCGGGACGCTCTCCCGCACCACGCCTCCTTCCAGATTCTGCCAGTGCCCTTTCATCCTTCTGGAGCACATGCTGTGTATGTGCTGCTACAGCAGTTGTGTCCACGTGACTGTCTCATCTGCTATACTGGCTGCCTTGTGCAACAGATCCCAAGTTTTAATTATGTTTCTATTCCTCGTTTCTGTCACACCACCTGACACTTGTGGATTCCTACTAGATTTTCAGCTGATGAGCGTGTATAACTGAAGTACATCGCCTTTCAGAGATGTAGGTCACGCAATACAAAAATGCAGGTATCTCTGTATCTGTAGGAGACTGGCTTTAGTATTCCCTTAGATATCAAGATCCTTAGATTTAGTATTTATTTAAGTCTCTTATATAAAATGGCATAGCATTTGTGTATAATCTGTATTCATCCTCTTGAATATTTTATTTCTCTTTTTCATCATTTCTGGTGCCACGTCTATGGCCTCATGCATGTAGGCAAGAGCTTCACCACTGAGCCACATTCCCAGCTCCTCCCATACACTTTAAATCGTACCTGGTTTACTTAAAACATCTAATACAATGTAAATATTTAAGCAGCTGTTAGAGCTATCTAGGGAATAATGAGAAAAAACAGTCTGTATATGTTCAGTACAGATGTAAATATTTTTTAAAAATACTTTCTATCTATTGGTTGAATCTGTGGCTGTGGAACTCACAGACATGAATGGCAGATTGTACAGGGACAACTTCTATTTTGAAATGGTGTTAGTCTTAGGAACGTGTATGACATCTTTTGAAATCCATTAAAAATTACAATCTGACTTGTTGGAAACTTTGGCCATTGTTTTCAAGGTGGTGTTCAGAGCCAACATTACATTGGAAGGATAAATTTGATGATTACCATTTGTTTCCAGGTGCAACCACAAATAGGGTCCAACACAAAATTATGCGTCGTTAGAGATGAGTCTGATGGAGACCTTACTTCTTTAAGGCCTATTTTTATTTCTTCCTCATCCTGGAATTATGGATCATTTATTTTATCCCCCAAAGGTTCAATATGATGGTTGCTCTAGATTACTTTGATAGGATTTTAAATGTCAAAGCTCTGAGTAGGAGAAGGCAATTCAAGGTTAATGAGAACCCAGACCACACACATCCCTTCGGATGACAGCCATGGTGACAGAGACTGAAGAGTTGTGCACAAACAACAGAGGCAGTTTGACCTTCACCTGTGGGAGAGAATGAGCTGACTCATTTTGAGCTAGTTAGAGTGTTGCTGGGATTAAAGATTCAGGAGGATCAGCTGGGATTAAGTTGAGATGATCAGAACCAAAGAATTTGGGAGCAGCAGGGGACCTTGCAGAAGTCTCTCTCATCTTCCCATGTGCATGTATTATATGCAGCTATATATATACACATATATATGTGTACATGTATGCATGTGTGTGCATTATATGTATATATGCATATGAATATATATATGTAAATGTGTGCATATGTGTATCCATTCCCATGTCCTTCTATGCTTGAGGCAGCAGAAAGATTCACAGAGATTCACCAAGGGGCTTGGAAATCCCATGAAAGCATGTGGAAAGGTGGTGGGCTTGGGCTGGGGATGTAGCTCAGCGGTGCAGCGTCTGCCTGGCACACACAAGGTCCTGGGTTCAATCCCTGGTTCCAAACTGAAAAAAAAAAAATCACAAGAAAATAGACAAAAAAAAAAAAAAAAAAAAAAAAAAAAAAAAAAAAAAAAAAAAAAAAAAAAAAAAAAAGGGTGGTGTGCTTGTGCATACCTTTCACCGTCTTCAAGCTCCTTTCACTATCTCCAAATGGTGGAATGTTTCTTGCCCTTTCCCCAATGTCCGTTGGGAAGAAGCCAGTTTCTTTCTACTCCCAGAAGCATAGTGTGTGGGAACACGGTGACTTCCTTCCTTCCTTCCTTCCTTCCTTCCTTCCTTCCTTCCTTCCTTCCTTCCTTCCTTCCTTCCTTCCGCAGCGTGCTCCTTGTGTCCCAGGACTGACCTCTGCGGGTGGGAGAAGCCCTGAGTGTTCTCCTGCCAATGCCTCCTGGGTTTGCTCCAGCTTCATGGGTTTGTGATCTGTGAGGCCGCACAGGGCATGGTGCTCAGAAGGCCCTGTGCTTGGCTTAATGCTCTGCTATGACCATTTAAAAATTGTTAACAATTTCATATTTTCCTTCTGCATGGTTCTTGCAGATTAAGCAGTCAGTCTCGCCCAGAGTGCACCTTCTCACTGCCTTCCCTCCAAGGGGAAGATTGGGAGGTGGCAGGGGAGGCTTGCAGCACGTGTCACTTTAGTGGGGTGTCTGGCGAGGGCCATCTTATCACTCTTCCATCAGCTTCTCAGTACATTAGGCGTTGGAGAGCTGGTGTTCCACAGTGCTTACAAATGGGCGCCACTGCCAAACACAGGCCTGGTCATGCCATTTACAAGTCTTGGCAAATGATTCCATTTGCTATGTATTTTTCCATCTTATAAAGTGTGAGTAACAATATTAAATGATTTAACCTATGTAGTAGTCACGGTGCCTAGACAGTAGCAAGTACTATTGATAACTGTTATTGTTATTCTGCTGTCCTGACTTCCAAACCTTATCTCTTACTTGATTTAGAATTCAGAAGGGGAACATAAGAAGTTATTTTCTAGGTCCTCTAAAACCCCAATGGATCCTACATCTTTAAAAAGTTTAGAATCACTGATAGGCTGTAAATTCATAAATTGAAAATTGACACTCCAAGGCAAGATAGGATGAGAATAATGAGTCATCAACTAATTTCTTAAGAATCGGCTGGTAACAGATGGTCCCCTATTGTTTTTAATTTTATTTTTTTCAATTTTTTCAACTGGAGGAATATTTTTATTTATTGCTAAAAATGTACACATTCCTTTCCTCTCACCCCCTTGTCCCTTTCCACAGTGTCTATTTTCTTACTTCTGTATCTTTACAGTTTTTATGGTTTGTTTTTCTCATCTTAGACACAACATATGATATTTAACTTCTGGGTCGGTTTCATTTTGCTGAGCACAATGGTCTCAAGGTGCATCCATTTACCTACAAATGGCCCAGATTAGTTATTCTTAATGGCAGAGTAACACTCCACGGTGTACCTGAACCATATTTTCTTTATCCAGTCATCTGTACGCAGGCATATTGGCTTCTTCTAAGATTTGGCTATTATAAATTGTACTGTTACAAACATGGGTATGCATGAATTGCTACCCCTATTGTTTTTAAAAGAAGGTTCTTTTGTCATTATCTTTGCAGACATCCTCTGAGGACACATAGATTCACAAACATGTATCTAGGAAGCTTATTTTTTTTATGTAGAAGATTTGGTTTTCAAAGCAATAAATCCATCCCAGTGCAGGGTTTGGACAGAGCGGGGAGTCTGCAGCTGAATTATCTAGAATTACCTAGAATTATCTAGATTGTTCTCTGAACTTTGAATGGGGGATATTTTTCTTTCATGACATTCCTGATCACAAGGAGTTCAGATGCTAATAACACTACCAAAATACAGAGAGTCAGCGATTAGGCAGGTGTGCAAGGGTGGGGGGCCTCGTGAGGGGAGGGGCCCTTTTTACTGCCAAGGGTCAGCAGAGACAGCTTCATAGATCAGTTACTCTTGAACTTTTTTGAACAAATTAGTTTTCATCATAGACATGTGTGTATATGAATTTTTAAAAAGTATGATGAACATAAAAATATCATGAGCAGTGTGCAAATAAAGACTACTCTCATGGTGGTGATGGCTTCCATTTTCTTTTCCAGACCAACCTGTGGGACAGATTGTTTCCACTGTTGGCTCATTGGTATCATAAATGAAAATCTTAATTTAAATGCTCTTCCCAAGAAAGTCTTCTGTTTTTCCTCTCTCCCCAGCATGTCATTACTTTTCCTTAAGACCATCCTCACCTGTGATTCATTCTTAGTCCACCAGCATTTCTCTCTGGGTTATCTCTTGTAGCTAGTTTTTGTGAAGGGACCAAGTTCCTAGGAACTTCAGATGGCTTTGAAGGGCTGCAATGCTGATGGCATGGAGGGGGTGGGGAGAGTGAGAAGGAAGGAAGGATGACTCACTGAAAGCCAAACAGGCTGTCAGACCAGAGAGACCTCAAGTGGGCAGGAGACACCACTCCCGGCTGGAGCCCCCAGCAGGAGTCTGCTCTCAGCTGCTAAGGCAAGTGTCTGCTTCCATGGGTAGATGTTATAAAAAGGCAAAGACAAAATGCCTCAAAATGTTTAGGCCTCA
The DNA here is from genome assembly GCA_004027205.1 of Ctenodactylus gundi. Taxonomy (NCBI): domain Eukaryota; kingdom Metazoa; phylum Chordata; class Mammalia; order Rodentia; family Ctenodactylidae; genus Ctenodactylus; species Ctenodactylus gundi. The sequence goes on from PVKB01000031.1 coordinate 975,219, forward strand.
GAGCAAGGTCTCAGCTGAAACCTTTTGTCTATGAGTGCAGTTTGTGAGGAGGCCCTGCTGTATTCCCCACCTGCAGGTGTGACTATCACGGGATGCAGTGAGGGGGTCCAGGTGGGTGCCACTGTGCCGCAGACCTCATGTATGATCATGGACAGGTCTCCATCTTAATCCCAAGGGAGATGTTTGTAACTATAGAGTACTTTAGACATCGTTATTTCATCTCGTCATATATTTGTTCTACATCATGCGGCATGTTTTAAAGCTACCTACAATGGGAAGAAGCCAGGCCAAATCAAGCCAAAACAAAGAAGAAAAAGGGGAGGTTCTCTTTGAAGACAAAGATTTGGAGAGCTGGTAACTGTCATTACACCTGGGGATCCAAAAGCTGTGGGTTAATTAGTACAAGTCACTGTTTAGGAGGGCAAAGACCTGTGTCAAAACATAAAAAATATTTTAATTATAGTTTATATCAATGTTACAGTAAGGATGCTTATCTTTTCCCCTTCCTCTTTTCTTCCTCCCTCCCCCTCCCTCTCTTCCTTCCTTCTTTCCTCCATCCTTCCTTTCCGCCTTCTCATTCATAATCTATTATACCATGTGCATGCTTCTAGGCATGTGTTAAGGGTTCATATCCCAAAGGGAAAAGAGGTCTCTCTAGCTGTCACTGCCACAGCGTAGAGACAGCTAGAATCAGAACGTGGTATTTGAGGTGCAGTTAACACCAAGAAAAGGGATTTTAAGACTAATGGCAGTTAGGAAGCTGTTCCTTCCATGTTGTCCTGTTCTTTAAGAATTGAGTTTGTATTTTGCTTGTATATGTTTATTTCTGTATTATTTACAATCTACAGAGTGTCAGAAACCGGGATTATATTATAGACCTAAAGACTGCGTCGCATCAGCATTTAGCTAAGACCTACACTGTAGCTTGACTTCTCAAAATTCTCTTTCTCCTTGATTCAAGGTGTGGGGAGGCTGTTTCCCCTTGATCTAAACCTGTGTGGTGCTTCTATGAGCTCAGGAACAGTTTGTTAAACCCTAGTCACTGTCCCCATATACCCTTGTTCATTTTATGGTCATTCAACTCACTTCACTTTATTCCAACTCAATTAAATTTAATTCAATTTAATTTGGTTAAAAAATGTTCTGAGCCTTTGCCAGGTGCTATGAGTCCAAGGACAATCAAAGTGCTGTTTATACAGTGCTTCCTGATGCTGGTGTTTTTCCTATGGCCACTGGGTGGCAGTGTGGCACAGGAAATAATCTTTTTGAGGGGCTTGTCGGTTGGCTCCTCCCCCAGGCCTAAGGCTCAGAGAGATTGTTGCTTCTTACTAGGATTTGTTTAATGCACACTTCCAAATTGAACCGACAGCTGGCATTATAGGCGTGTGTGTGCAGTATATGTGCTTAATTATACAGTGGAATTAAATTCAAAAGGGTGAGAATGTGGTTACATGTGCATGTTTCCAAAGCCTGTGCAAGTGAGTTCACAGCTTTTGCTTGGAGCTCATTCAGGGACTAGGAAACGGTGGTGAAATCCCAGGGAAGCCTCAAATCCTGCAGCAGGTAGTATTGAAAGGCAACTGCGCAAATTTTGTTTCCTGGGCCACTGACAGCCACAGCCCAGAGGTTCTCTTTTCTACCTACCTGCTCCTTTGGTTTAGATGTCCAGCCTTTATTTCCTGTGCTCCCCAGGGTTGCCTCAAGATAGTCGGCCTGCAGGGAACCCGGTACTGTGTCCTGGTCTTTAGTGTTCTCATTGGCCAGCGTCACTGCCTTATCTCTCTCCACCCACAGACTGAAAACCCGCGTGGCTTTATGCAGCCCTCATCTGCGCTTCTCTGGGTGAGTCACAACCACACTCCTGCAAGTAACCCCAACAAGTTCATTGGCTCACCAAATTGGACTTTGGGGCAGTCATTGCTTTCACTTGTCTGTTGTGCCTTATCTGGGGTGTATAGGTGCTAGTGTTCACATCTCCACAGGAAAAGTTTCATGCAACAACGGCTATGTAGGACACCAGTGACTTTGGGAAGACATTTGTTAGACAGGGCTTTAATATCTAGAGATGTGTCTGTAGCGCCATGTCAGGCACAAGAAAGGTCAATGGGAATATTAGGAGAATGGAAAGACTTCCGGGTCATCTCCACAGCCTTCCTAGTAGTATGTGACGTTGAAATTTTTCGTGATGGGAAACTCACCGCTTGCAAGCAGATTCTTTCCTTCCTTGTAGGAAAGAAATTGCAATTATTTACAAATTTTAAAATTTCTTTCGAGCAGAAATCTGGTCTATTGTGGGTGTCAGCCAGGGGTCTTTATTTTTCTACTAAGAAGGCAACACCTGTAGATCTTTAAAAATTTACTCATTTTACTCTGGTGTACCTAGGACAGTGCTAGAGATTCTCCATCTTTAGCAAGCTCCCTGGAGATGCTGGCTCTGGAGCCACATTGTGAGTGGTAAGACATAGAGGAAAAACTTTAGACTTTAGAAATTTTGCCTAGATAAGAATTCTGGCATTACTCTATAGCTCTGTGACCCGGGAAAAATGACTCAAGCTCCATTAAATAGGAAATGGAGTTTATAGTGTTTAAAAAATCGTGCTTAATTCATACACTTGAAGGATTAAGTGAAATTATGAGTTTGTATTATCTACAAAATGCTTTCAGATGTAAGTAGAAGAAACCTGATTGATATTGGCTTAAACAATCGGAGTTAACTTTTTTCTTTAACAAGAAATCTGGTGGCAAGAGGCTGCTGGTGTCTGTTCAGCTGATGACTGATGCAATCACAGCTTCAAGCTCTTCATGTATTTTGCCCTTTGTCTGTAATATGTTGTTTTACAAAATGGCTGTCATAGCGCCAAGCATTATCTGTACATTCAAGGAAAAAATAAAGGCAGAAGTGTTGGAAATGACCAACTTTGATTTATTTTTTCAGTGCTGGTGTTCAAAATCAGAGCCTCTATATGCAAGACAAGTGCTTTATCACTGGGCTATCACCCTGCACAAGTCTGACTCTTTTATGTGGAAAGAAAAAGTACTTTCCAGGGATCCCCCTCACTCTCCAACAGATTTTTCCTTATATCTCTTTTTCCATAGTTGGGTTATATACCCACTCTTAGTTTTAAGGGATCCTAGCATTACATCTTACTGGTAAAATGGAAGAGGGTTGTTATGACTCATTACCTTGGCCTGGGCATATTGCCACTCTCAACAAAATTGAGTTTTATCAGCGACGAAAAAATGAGGAATAAATAGCAGGTACACGCCATGTAGCTTTTAGAGAATGTCCATAAATTCTTTCATTTTCCTCTTTTAGGAGATGAGATTTATGTTTTTTTCCTACTTTAATCCATTAGTAACCAAAAGAAGATGGAAGAAGTGAAGCTTGAGATGGCAGATTTTTATTGTTTGCATGTTTTTCCCCCAATACCCGGGGCATAAAATTGTATATAATGTGATTTCAATTTTCATTTTCCTTTCACTTGGGAGGCTAAACATCTTTTCATAAGCTTATTGGCTTTATTGAGTAAATGATTTCCTCATTTAAAAAATCTGTTCAGATTTCTGTGCACCATTATTAACAACTCCTCCTGCTCCTCCTGCTCCTCCTCCTCCTCTTCCTCCTCCTCCTCCTCCTGCTCCTCCTCCTCCTCTTCTCCTGCTCCTCCTTTTCCACAACAAATGTTCTGACATTTGGCTAAGCCTGACCATGGTCTTTCTATATCAGCTTTGGCCTCAGGTAATAAAGCACCCAACCAATGAGAGTTTATGTAATAAAGGCATAAACAGATATTCCTTGATTTATGATGAGGTCACAACCCAAGAAAACCATCATTAAGTTGAAAATATTGTAAATCAACAACGGATTTAATACAAATGTCATATCAAACATCATACTTAGCGACACAATACACTCTAGAGTATTGGTTATTCCTGTGATCAAGTGGCTGCCAGGAGCTTGACTTGCTGCTGCTGCTGACCATGGATAGGGTATTATATTGCTCATCATTAGCTTGAGCAATTCAAAACTCTGCTGAATGTATCTTTGGTATCATTATACATATATAAAAAACAAAAGTCGGAGCATAGGTAGTTGAGGACTGTATTAATTATCTTATGCAACAAAGTCACAGCAGAGGTGCTTCCAGGAAAGGTTTAGAGGTGACCTGGCTGTCCCTGTGGTATCCTCCAGCATCCTTCATATGTCGGCCATTTCTGTTCTTGCGATTCCACTTCCACTCTCACACTTCCAATGAGTCTGTCCTTATACCCATGAGCAGAAAATAAGAACAAAGATGGCAGGAGCCAAAGTGATATTACTGGGATTCAGAGTCTTTCTTAAATCTCCTCTGAAATCTTGCCTTTCTATCTCAGAGGCCATAATTGGTTACCGTTATGCATTAAATTAATTATCGACAACTGGAGACAAGACTGGTTTAGGCCAATCCTAGGTTATCCCTGGGAGCTGGATAGATTGCAGCCCAAACAAAATTCAGTGGCATGAACAAAGGAGGAAATGGCAAATGTTTTGGTGGCCAGCAGCAAATCAAAGATAGGGAATCAATGAATTGATATTTCTTTTTTCTCTTATACCCCTCTTTCTTTAGTCCTTGTTTAGCTGTTTCTTCCCATGGATAGTGAATAGCCCTCACAGTAATCCCCTGCGACTTTCCTCTGTTGTCCTCCTCTGTTGATTCACTTGCCTAAATTCCATATTTTCTTCTCTCTTGTTTTTTTCTTCCTTTCTTTTGAAAGCCCAACCCTTCAGAGCTCTTTCAGGTACAGATTTACCCCCATGGTCTGGGGAGAGGTGCTTGTTTCAGCCTCTGAGAAACCCCTTCCCTCCATTCTTTCTGTTCAGAATTCCTGGAACTTGTGTTGGTGGTATGCTAATCATCCTGGATTAACCCCTTAGCATTCTTAGTATTGTTTTTCATTTTGGCCTAGTTTCCTTTTCTTTATCTGCTAGACTTACTTTCTGTTAAGTTCTTTGGCTTCAATGCCCAAAAATCTTTATTAAATTTTTATTTGCTTTCATATTTTTAATATCTAATAGCTTATTTTTGTTTTTTAATAGAGTATCTTTCACTGCATCACATCCTATGCATACATATTGCTCCGAGGATATTTTCCTGAGGTTTTCTTCTGTTTCTTGGATTTTCTGTTGCCTCTGGGGTTCTTTTTTTCTGTTTTATTTTTAGTTTGCTGTTGTGTCTCTCACAGGGACTGCATTGTACTGTCCCCGCTCACGAAGCAGGCACTGAAAGGTCAATTTGAGGACCTCAGTGTGTGGGCTGGGTCTGCTGAGGGGAAGGGTGAAGTGGAGTTGATTGAGAGATAGGCCAACCTCCTGATGGGATACTCTAACACATCAGAAGATGTAGGCTTTTATTCTGGGATCATTTCCAATTTAGTTTTTAATACAACCGAACAGTAGTTCTTGGTAGCAAGAAGTTTCTGCAGTTCTTAACTTATTCATGTTCCCCAAGATACCAAACTTCCTTAGGCCTCAGTTTCCTTGTCTATAATCAGATGGAATTGGGCTAGGTGACCTCAGAGGACTCTTTCTACTCTACGGTCTTATAATATGATTCAGGACAGAGATTAGTTAAGAGACGGAAGCATATTAGAGGGAATCAACTATGCTAAAATATAAAAATCCTTTGAAGCTGTCAAGAGATAGGCTTCTAAAAAATCTAATAACATTTTTGACTCATTGGAGACATGACTCAATAGGAAATAATTAGAAATAAATTTGGGGGGAGGATTTAAGGAGGGCTAATATTTGGTGGTAATGCCTTAATTAATTTTGCCTGTGCCCTGGGGAGGCTGCAGTCACTAGGTTTTGTAGTGTACCTCCTGGGGCCGAATTGCATGTATAAGCTGGACTTTTCTGATTGAATGGGGTGTGATAGCTCCAGAGAGAAGGAAGGGGCATTAGATTTTAATTTATAATAACCCATCCAAGACCCAGGGTCTTAGCCTGACAGATCCCCACACGAAGGTCAACGTCTTAGAGACTTGCTAAAATTAGATTCTTGTTTACTCCTCAGATGAATCTGTGTTCTCCCCCTGGGGCGGCATGAAGTTAAGGGCTCTTAGAAGGTGATAGGGAAAACATGACTTTAAGATTTCACTATCTGCACAGGCGTTTACTAAGTTCTGATGTGTGTGCCTTAAAACTAAAAGTTTTAAGTTTTCCTTTGCCTACTAATTTAGCTTACTCGGGTTGTAATCTCTGCACAATGAACACTTGTATTTCTATTTAATAGTGTATGAGTCATCCAACGTGTACAGCTTTGGTACTTGTTACATCTTTGAGTAAATAAATGAACACACTGCATTGCAAACCTGACCCACCACTGCATCCTTTTCATCCCCTTCTAACTCATGTCGAAAATCTATAGGTCACCCTCCAAGTTCAGCATGTTGTAAGCAGTGTGAGGCTTGGAAATGGGGCTTGTTGAAAAGATAAAGGTACATACAGCTATATTGGATGGAATTCCAGTGTCACAAAGTAACTCAAAGAGTAACTTCTTGCCTGGTAGTCCTTCCTTCAGCGATGACTTTTTCTGTACTCACTTCAATATTACATTGCCCGAGTAGAAATAGAACCAAACTGTCACAGTGGCATTTACTTAGAGTGCAGGGACAGTGATGACAGGTGAGACATTTAGGGAAGATTTCCTGGATTTATGACATTGATTTTTGTTCTTTGTATGGGGAAGAAATGAACACCACTCCTTCTAGAACTGCATTCTCTGTAACGGGCCTGGTTGACTCTATGAAATACAACTTACCAAGTTAGTGTTTCTCAAGAACTGGGTCGTGGCTGAATTCGGAGAGGGCTAGCAGTCTCCCCTAGAGGAGGGGCACTGTTAAATTGTAGATAAGGAGTTAGAAAGCACAGACAGACATTGTTTTTGGTAAGGCAAATGAAAGACAGGGAGGGCTTGGTGGGAGAAGCTTGTTTAAGGAAGTGTTGGAAGAGAGGGGATTTTCATAGTAGAGCAGAGTTGGGGGCTGTTTGCTTTTTTAATATTTGCATTGTTCACAAAGCCAGCATCTTAGTTACTTATTCATTGCTGGGACAGAAAACCTGGCATCCACAACTTTAGGGAGGAAAGATTTATCTTAACTCATATTTTTCAGAAAATCACAGTCTATTTATGGGTGGCCAGCAAGGGTAGAAGTACATGGCAAGAGGATGAGCAGGAGATGGGCTATTCACAGAATGGAAGACATGAAGCCAAGTGAGGGAGAAAGAGGTGAGTTACACTTTCAGATAATCTGCCCCTTCCGGGTCAAGCCTCAGTGATCCACCCCCTCCAAACAAGTTCCACTTCTTATCAACATCCAGATATACGAGGCTTTTGGGGGACATTACAAATTCAAACCATAACAGCCGTCCATCCATTTATCTGTTCAGCAAACACTTCCCAAGGGCTAGATACCATCCTCGTCACTGAAAGTGTGAGGAATGGTGTTTAGGGAGCTGACAGACCAGAACAGGAAATCACCAAACCAGTCTTATAGCAGCTGAACCTGGAAACTTAACTCCTGGTGAAATTCAGAATCTCTGCAAAATGGGAAACAGAGTTTCAGTAACACAGAATATCTATGTACTCTCTTTAGTTCTCTGGTCCCCAGCACTGCATCTAGCCTGTACTTTGAAATCCGTCCTTCTAAAAATATGCCTTTTATCATCTTCTCCTTTCTTAGGGACCTACAGTGACTTCCTGTGTGATGCCTGAAGAACTCAGGATCAAAAGTATATGTCTGACTTTTAAGCCTTCTCAAAATTTAGCTTTTCTTCCCCGACCACAGAGGTATGGCACTTGCCCACTTCCCAGGGTGCACCTTTCCCCTCTGAGATTGCTTTCAGTCAGCTGGAAGCCTCTGATAGAAGTTTCAGCTTGTTAAAAATAGTGGTAGATAGCAGTTTCCCCAGGAGTGCCTCCACTCCCAAAATTCAATCCCTGATTGTTTTTCTTCTTCTTTGCCTGTTTGGATATTTTGCATTTTTCAAGAGCCCACATAGCAAACCTCATCCATGCATTTAACAACTGATTATTAAGAGCCTACAAAAAGGATACAGTGGTGTGAAACAGGCATTGTTGAGTTCTCATGGACCCTTGAGTCCAAGGTGGGGAGAGACAGAGATATCAGCTTATTGATGATGTAAATTAACACAAGTTGTGGGGAATGGGCAGAGCAGGCAGTGCATTGGGATGTGAAAAAGGTGTTGGTAGTGGGGGTCCGGGGAAACTTGAAGCTGGATATCTGAATGTGTCTTTGAATTGGTGCCCTGGACCTGATCTGGGCATGGGGACAGGGAGGCCAGAGAACTCATGCAGTACAAGCCATGGTAGGGATGTTTGAAGTAGGAGCAGATGTTCCTTAGTAATTTCTGGCTTCAACAAGCACTAATTTAGGGCCTGTGAAAGCCACTGAGACTACTCGTAAGACTTTCCTTTTCCCTTTTGTTATGTTTGGTTCACTTTTCAATATTGCTTATTTTTCCTTCTCTTCATGCCATTAAAGGCTGTAAGTTATACCTTTGAAAGACTGTGTTTTCTGTTTCCTAGAGTATCCCTAAGCCCTGAAGCAGAACCTGGCACCATCGTAGGTGTTCGGCATGTCTGTTAGATGGATATTAAGTGGAATTAACATAAACCCTATTGAAATATGACTGTGACTTTAATGGTCTTACACCCTTAACTGTTTTGCATATTTCTTTATATTATTCTTTGTTTCATGTGCAGGGATTTCTCCCACCGGACTAAAAGTTCTCAGAGGGCAGGACTGGCCAGTCTGGACTTGCCTGAGCAGCATTAGTCTAAGAACTCATAAGAATAAGAGTCCAGCTGATGGAAAGAAGTTTGCAAATTAGAATCTTTCATGACAGAGCAAAGTCCTTAGAAATTTCTGGGAGAGATCATTTTAAGAGCTAACAGTAATAGTGATAATGAAGTTTAACTTACTTCTCTCAGCACAGTGCTGCTTTGTCTGTGAATTCCTGACTTTATAATACTAGATTCCTTCCATCTTTACTGGTATTGAGGAAGAAGGTATTTAGTTTACTGGGTGAGCATCATCTGTTTTTTATTTTTTGAGGAGCAGGGCAGATAGACCCAATCTCGGGCCACTTCCCATCACAGCTTCCTGGGTCACTGCCTGAACTCTCATACAGAGAGGTGATGAGAAAGCTGGCGGTGTTATTATTACCTCTATCCATGGCTTATTGTCTCCATTAAAGCAAAACAGGGCTGAGATGGGAATCCTTCAGCGGGGTCTGAGGAGGCCGCCCTCAGCCCCAGGGGAGGGCTGGGGTCACTCTACATTTTACACCACAGTGAATCTGATGCAGGGAATTCTTAGAGGGAAAACTTGTTAGCCACGGAGTGGATTTCTATCTGGGGCTTTGCAGCTCGGTAATAACCCCTCCAGTGACCTTGCCCGGACTCGTGAGTCTGCGGATGTGAGCAGGCCTGTGTGGCCTTGTCTTCTGTGTTGTAGGGATGGCTTTGGGGATGAGAAAAGGGCGCGGTTCCTGGAAAGCAACTCGACCAAAGGAGACCGCGCCAATTACTGCACCTGTCAGCGTTCAGCAACAGATAAAATTAATTCGGAAACCCAAACAGTCTGCAGAAAACCGAACACAATTATCTAAGAAATTAAGTTATACCGTTGCCATGACCTTTAATCAATCATCCAACCGTTAATGTTAATTTTGTGATCTAAAAATCATAGTTCTATTTGCATTTTAATGGCTGCTAAATGAGCGCCATCAGGAAGGAATAATGGCAGGGTGGCCTTTTGCTACAAATTCTCCCTTCCTAATGGTGATGCACAAAGCGAGGAAGACGGCGTTTGGAAAAGGTTTTGTTTCGCCTTCCAGCAGACGTATGGCTCTGCCCTTCTCAAATGAAAAAACAACCAATTCCCCACAAATACCACCACCTGTTGTTATAAATAAATCCAAGCTGTAAAATGGAACGAAAGCTTAATGGCAAAATCATTACACGCATCCAACCCTCCTCCCGCCAACCCTTCATAATGGCCTCTAAACAACTTGTACCTTTTTAAGCTTTCGACCAGACATCAGGTCCCATCCCTAACCAGGAGAGATGGCCTGCGGAGTTGTGGCTAAAAATAAAAAAAGTTACCGACCTCGGGGAGAATGATCACTTGTCCTTTTGCATGGTTTAAGTGGCTAGAAGCTGGCTACGTGCCACTCCATGTTTGGGGTCCCATTTAAATCTTAATCCAGACATCCAGTGGTGTATTTCACAGCTAATGAATGTAACCTTCAAGTGGGAGCATAACATCCTAATTAAATCAGAGCATCACGAGGTTATCGACAGGCTGTTTATAATTCGGCAGCATCTTGTGCCTGTGAGTACTTATAGGAAAATTATAAAACATTAGAATTGGAATGTTGTATCCTTTAATTATCCTCTTATCCATCTCCAAATGCCTTCTGCCTACGCCCTTTATCATTCCATCTATAAATATGGCCTGTTTAGCAAGCCCAGAATATCATACTTGCCAAAAATATTGCGTTCCTCACCTGAAACTCAGCTGCTTTCATTAAGTCTCCTGGGATCAGGCCTCTCTACATTATTTCTTTGAATGAAAGAGGTCTTGAAATTATAAATCTGGAGGAACAAGAAATCTTTAAAAGTAGAGAGCTTCAGAGACTTTCCGCGTACAGGAAATTCTTGCGACGAAGGAAAGGAAAAGAAAGTATTAGAGATGACTGCTAACTTTCCTCTTCAAAGGAAAGATGGGGGTGGGGTGAAGAAGGTGCCAGCAAAGATCGCAAAACTCCACTTCAGAAAAGATTTATCAGCAGTGACAGAGGGAGGTTGCTGAGTGGGACCCTGATAAATGCCTCGTCTTTTTTTTTTTCTGCTTTAAAATTATGGGTTCTGTCCGTAAAGTACTGATTAATTCATATTCACTCAATGACATACTCTTTTTTCTCCCCGAAGCAAAGATTGTAAGCATTTTACTTCAACAAATAAAGAACTCTGGGTGGGATGCATACTAATTCATTTAGCGCTGGAACTGGCACTACAATTTATGCAGCTAATCACAGCAAAGCAGGAAAGAATCTTTTCTTTAACTGTGACAAGACCTGCCTACCTTTCAGCATTTCCCCCTAAGGTATTATTAATCTCTAAACTTCACAAAATTGAAGACTTATCTAAGACCCTTTAAAGCGGAGTGGCATCATAGGTAGCAACTCCCCAAGAGAGAAATTTCTTTGCTTTTCTAAAAGACTGACTGCAGCAATTTGAGTCTTTTCTTGTTTAAAGAATCCAGATAAAGTGGTGTCTATTCTAAATTTCCAGGGGACATAGGTTGCATTTGAAATGCAGTATTTATTTTGGAATACTGGGTGATCCAGGCTGAGAAAAATGGCTAAGCTGTGAAAAGAAAGAGAATAGATGTTGGATAGCCATTCAAGAGCCAGTCTTGGCTGCTGGCTTAGGTATTTTGAGAGAAAGAGGATACTATTGTAGCAAGATGGCTAGGCTTATGGTGGCCTGACAAGTTACTTTCTTACCTCTCAGAGGGTCAGTAGGTGTTTTTCAATTTTAATGAATCTTCCAAGTTTTAAAAATAATGTATTCTTATTTAAAATTTTGGAAATATAGAAGATCATGAACAAAAGAGTTCTTTCACCAATTAATATCTGACCTAGATCCTATTCTGGATTGGAAAGAAGTGTTTCACGAAAAATGGTACCTTAATTCTTGTTGGAGAAACACTGGACTGACCTCCCCAAGGGCAGTTACTATGTCTGGCTTGTTCACATGGCCATGTGCTTGAAACTTGGTGATGATCTTAGGTCTTTATCAGATGAAGGAATAAAGTTGTAAGTGAATAGTCAACGATCGTGTATGTCCAAATTTGACTTTGAGTTACTTTGATTTTAGAGTCTTAAAAGTGTTGGTGTAAGCAGGTGTTGAGCTTTTTGAATGATTTCTAAATAGTTTTGTTAAGTTTCAGTAGGTAGAGAATGGCCCGCCATGAAATTGTGCTGGTGATATTATACAGTGGAGGCTCTTTCTGTCAAGAGTAAAACTGACTTATTGGATGCATCTATGTGCAAACTGTGGAATGAATACTAATCTACCTCTTCAATCCTTATGATCCAGTCTGGGAGGTATGCATTTTTGTCCTCATTTTATCACTTGGTTCAAAACAACAACAACAACAACAACAACAACAACGACAACAACAACAACAACAACAACAACAACAAAACCACAAGGCATTGCTCCAGGTCATACAGCAGCAGGTGGCAGACCTAGGACTTCAGTGCTTGTATTCACAATTTACATGCTTTACTGCCTGCATCTAAGTCAGCCAAGGATGGGAGCCACATATAGCAGGCATCTAGGACTGGCACATGGGAATGTGAGTTTAGAAGATGTGTCATAGGGTGTTGAATTCAGGGGAGGGATGTATGAGATTTCTGAACCTTTTAATCCAGGTTCTACTTGGGATGCCAGATGAAACTGAATTGAGCTGACATTTACAAACCTTTGAAGAGGCTAAATTCTAACCAGACTGACAGCACAGAGAAAGCTGAAGAGCTGTGTCTGGTGACGGGCACTGAGGGACAGGAAGTACAGTCGTTAAGGGATGGGGCATGGAACTCTACTTGGACAGTTGGGGCTGTACAGTTGCAATCTTGATATAAGCCAGGAGTCTCAGCCACTGGGAGAGACAAAATAAATCATGACTGACTTCATAAGTCACTGTGTTGACAAAAGGTCAACCTATTTGTCTTATTTGGGAACAAATTAATACTAGTATATGGAGTTGAAGTGGAAGAAATAAGTTGCCTTAGTCACCAGGTTGGAAGGTGTGATTTATTGAGAGCCAGACTATGCCATGTTCCTGTAATTTCAGGAAATAGTCACACCTAATATAGGAGACTCAAAATCATTTTTTTTTGCTAAAGTTAATTGATATGTTGTATATTTCAAGTTTTCTCCTTTAATAATGATAATAAGTAACAACTAATAGTTATTGTGCAACTATTATAGGTCAGAAACAGTGCATAGGACTTTGCTTGCGTCTCCTTTAATCCTCACAATAATTCTGGAAATATGCAGTATTATTATCATCTCCTTTTCATAAATAAATGTGAATTTGTATAAGCTCACATGTCTGGAAAGTGCAGAGCCAGGGCTGAATGAACCAGAACTGAGACACAAGCTGTTGAAATCAGACATTTTTCTATTTTTGTGAGTATTTGTTACCAGCATCCACGAGTGTCCACACACCTAGACAACCCCAGAAACTGCCCCATAACCAGCCAACCAGACTCGTGAGTAAAGTGGGTGATCTGCAGGGCTTCTGTCTGCCTCAGTTGGGTGGTTCTTCTGTGCAACCTGGTACATATATTTTTAATTAAATTTTTTTCTATTTTAACTGATAAAATATATATTATATCATATATAACTATACATATTATATTGTATAAATTATAATGTGATGTGTTAATTTATGTATCCATAGTGGAATGCTTAATCAGGCTAATTTGTATATATATATCACCTCCAATGCTATATTTATGATGAGATTATTTAAAATCTACTCAGCAATTTTCAAGTATTTAACATATTGCTACTAAGTACAGACACCTGGATGTACAATAAATCTCTTGAACTTATTTCTCCTGTCTAATTTAACTTTTCCCCCCAATTTTTATTAGTGTGTGTGTGTGTGTGTGTGTGTATATATATGTATATATATGTATGTATGTATATGTGATACACAATGATTATACTGATTGTATTTTGTGTACATATGCATCATGTCTAAATTGAACTTTTGTGCTCTCTGCACGCTCACCCCTCATAGGGGTATGTACATATTTTGAATTTGACAGTCTGGGTGAATAGAAAGAGCTGGGATCTGAAGGTAGCTGACTTGAATTTTACTGGCATGCAAATAACCCAGCAGGAAAGGGTTCAAAAGTCTAGATTTTCAACATGAGAATGTGTGAATCCTCCTCTAAGGTTTAGATGCAGAACCTGATGTTTTATCAATGGTTGATCCGGAAAAGACTGAACTGTTTTGTTGCCTCTAAAGCAGCCTCTCACCTTCTTTCTCCACATTACTGGGGTTTGCCCTTGGCAAATATGCTGATCCCATTAAAATCCACTTGTATTCCCTGCTGCGGCTTTTTCTGGAACCCTATATCCATGACTTTAGGGAGGAAAGATTTATTTTAGCTTACAGTTTCAGTAGATCACAGTCCACTCATGGGCGGGTGGCTGGAAATGGTGAAACTACATGGAGAAAGAGCTCCTCACAGCATGGCAGAACAGAGCCAAGTCAGAGAGAAAGGGCAGAACCAGCACACGGCCCTCCAGGTCAAGCCTGAAACATCCACCCCTTCCAGCCAGTCCCCACCTCTCAACAGTACACAATATTCATAAGCACATGAAGCTTTTGGGGAATGCTCCAGACCCAAGCCACAAAAGATAGTGAAATAGTGAAGGGCAAGTATTGAGCTTAAGGAGTATTGAAGTATTTCAGTCTGGCTGAATGACAAGAGCTGGGATCTAAATGCAGGTGACTTGAGTTCAACTCTTGGTCCCATAGATTGTTATCTCTGTGCCCTTATAAAGCCTATGAAGGCTCTATTCTCTTCACTTGTAAAATGGGGCGATTATACTCACCCTTATAGGTTCCTATCAGCCACAGAAGTCTTTTTACCAGAGAAAGATTGAATTACTATCATAACAAACACAGTTTCCTACACCATACGGTTTTTTAGCCTGTGGAAAATTCGAAAAATTGGCAGGACAAGCTGTTAATGGTCTCCAAGATAGACTCCACACCAAACACTGCATTATTCTCTGCTCTAAAGAGCAGGTGTGGGTTTTCTGTCTTATTTGTTGTGATGGGTTTGTTTATTGGAGCCCTACTTTTAGAACTGTCTAGAACTTTTCCAATTTTTGTGATTCTGAAATGACATTTCCAAAACTAACTGAAGACTTTTCTCTGCTGTCCCTAGCCTCACCTCACATCCCCATGAAAGCACACCCAGGCTTCATTACATTTACCAAGATAGACTCAAGTAAATCCTACTGTAGATAAACAGCCTGCAGAATTAACCATGGATGAACAGACTGCTTCTAAATGCACTCTTTAAAGGGCATGCTCTTTAAGGGGAAAAAAAACCAACGAGGGTATGGATTTGGAGATAATTTGTGCATCGCACGTGTAGCCTGATAAGGTGTGGAAAAGCTCAATTTATGATTGTAGAAATGCGGCACGCTCCACTAAAGGTAGCCTATATAAGTCATTTATTAGAAGAACATGTATCATTCAAGTTGTCAGAAGTGAAAAGTAATTGGCATAAAAATAATGTTATAGTAAAATTTGCTAATAAGTACTTTGTACACTGTCTTTTAGTGCTACCACATGTGATAGGTATTGCTGTTTTTATTTTACAGGTGAAGAAATTAACACTTATGAGTTTGATTGCAGTTCCCACAGCTGGGAGTTGGTGCAGAGGTTCTCAACTCCAGGAAACATTTGGCAATGTCTGGAGACATTTTGTTATCACGACTGGAAGGAAGGTAGATGCTGGTGGAATCTAGTGGGCACCAGCCAGTAGTGCTAGTATTTCCTACACCAAGAAACTATGTTGTTTTAGTTACTTTTTTATTTCTGGAGTACAATACCCATCACCCACAACTTAAGGAAGGAAAGGTTTATCTGAGCTCACAGTTCCAGAAGGTCTCAGTCCGTTCATGGACAGCTGGCAATGGTAGAAGCGTCTGACAGAGGCCCAGCTGGAGTATAAGGGTGTAATATACCAGAGGATGCAGACTAGCAAAGTAATACATCTAGGGAGTTTGGATTTGGGAGTGTGGCTGTTCCACACGGGTGGGCTGCAGGAGTATAATAGTAAGATTCACATAGCGAGACAGGAAGCAGAAAGAGTGAGGAAGGGTGGGGCTTGTGTGTTCCTTTCCAGGTCACATCCCCGCGATCTGCCCCTTCTGACCAGGCCCCATTTCTTAATATCACAGAAAACCAATGGATTAATTTCCATTCCAGACGAAACCCTGACATATACAGCCCAAAATGTTAATAGTGCTGAGGTTGTGGAACCCTGAGGTAGGTAGAGTGGCAACGGGTTGAGCTTTTGCTTCCCGCTTCGTGGCTTATTCCGTTACAAGCTTGAGACCACAGGCTTAGTGAAGTCGGTCCAACACAGAAGGTTAAATAGCGCATGGTTTCTCTAGTATGAGAAACCCAGAATGCAGGCTTTTTATAGAACCAAATGGGTGTGATAGTGGAAATCAGGGGGTATTGGGGAGGGGGGAGTAGGGAGAGGGGAGGATTGTAATGTTGACATGATATGTATATGCACAAAATATTCAAGTTCAGTGGAATCATTGTTTATGGCACATATACGCTAGTGAAAACAGGGAAAAGAAAGATTGAAAAGATCACAGTGTGACTGATCATGATTCTCCAGGCCTGTGTTGCAGTGGAACCATGCTAATTTCAGGTGGAATGATTTTGTTGTTACCTGGTTTTCCTTTAAAGCAGGTTGTTGATATTCTGTGTCGCATGTGACCCAATTTGGAAATATCTCTTCTGCAGATACTAGGGGGAGAATCTCTTTACAATGGAGCAAAGAGCATATGTTGAGCAGAAAATAGACTGCAGATTTAAAAAATGTCCTGTTTTTGTCCACCTTAAATATGATGCCATACTGTGTAGGTAGTGCTTTGTAATTTTGAAATACCTTTACATTTCTTCAACAAATATTTATTGAGGAGAAATTAAGTACTAGGTTCTGTTCTAGTTTTGATCATGTAGTAGGGATAGAAGCAAAGACTTTTTTAAAAAAAGAGTATATGTAAGAGGAACAAGGGTATAAGATAATAAAAATCAAGTATATATATAATATACCAGAGAAATATGAATAATATAGAAAAAATAAAGCAGAGTAATGCCTTTGGGAGATTGGATGTGGGAGTGCAGGTATTCTTCATGGGTGGGCAGGAGAGGTATCATAATAAGATATTTTTTCCAGAGACATGACAAGTGGGAGGAATGAATCATCTGGGTATTGGGGGGGGGGGAGGAGAGTTTCCAGAAGAGAGAATAGCAAAATCTCTGGGATTGGTGTATGTTTTATCAGTTAAAGGAACAGCAAGGGGGCTGAAATGGAGAGGGCATGGGGGAGGAGAGAGAGAAGAGGGGGTCATGAAGATAGCAGCCAATGGACCTTAGAAAGCACAAGGGACCTGTTGCTTTTCCTCTGACATGAGGAGTTAATGAGGAGTTTTGAGCAGAGGAGTAACACAATTGGACATAATTTTGAAAGATCAGTCTGGCAGCTGTGCTGAGAATAAAGGAGAAGAGGCCAAGGGTTAAAGTCAGAAACCCAGTTTCAAAGTTATTACAATAATCCAGAGAAGAAACAGTAGTAGTTAGCCCTAGAGATAGTCCCAAGAAGTAGCTTTGGAGGCACTCAACTCGACCCAGTGTATTTTGAAAGATGACTGCTGTAGTTTGGATCTGGAATGTCCCCTCCAAGTCTTCTTATTTGAGAGGTGATTGGATTTGGGGATAAATTGTATCAGGGGATTAACCCACTGATCATTTCACATGCTGTTACCAGCAGGACTTGGTCAGAGGAGGTGGCTCACTGAGGGTGTGGCTTGAAAGATCTCCGTTGGTAACTCCAGTCTGCACCCACTCTGCCTGTTGCAGTGACACCTTGAGCAGTTTCATTCTGGCTAGGCCTTCTGCCTGCTACCCTGTTGTTGCCAGCTGAACAGGAACAGACTGAGACTTCAGGACTGTGAGCTAAAATAAACCTTTCCTCTCTTACCTCCATGCTGCCAAGTGCTGGGTCTTGTGTTCCAGCAATGACAAAGTGACTAGAACAATGAGACAACAGTGTTTGCATCCTATGTCGGTTATGAGAGAAGTAAAGGGAAAAAGGAGGTGACCCCATTGACATGAGCCCAAGTTACTTTCCCATTTGAGTTAGGGAATCCACGTGAGAAACAAGTCTGAGGTGGGACACCAGAAGTTCCATTCAAGTGTGCTCGTACAAAGTGCTTATTAGACATTCAAGTGGAGGCATTGGATTATTTTATAGTGGGTAGCATATAACATAGCTGATGTTTCATCATGTCTCTCTGTGACTAAAGGCCAATGTGGCCATTGCAAATGGGTCAAGTGACCATGAACTGAAATCTGAAACCATCATACCAAATGAGTTTTCTCCTTTAAATTGTTTATCTCATATGAGAAATTCAGAATATGAATAAATGAGTCAAAATGTCAGGATCATGGGTGCAAGGAGGGGATGAGGGAGAGCGTGAGAGAGTGAAAAAAGGGGAAGGGAATGTGAAGTTGACATGATACATATGTGCAAAAAATTCTCAAGTTCGTTGTAACCATTGTGTATTGCATATACATACTAATAAAAATGGGGGAAATGATACAATATGTAAATGCACCAATTACCTAAAAAATATTTTATCTCAGGTATTTTGTCATAGTGATAGAAAGCTGACTGTTATGCTTTGGATCTGATATGTCTCCCAAAAGTCTCATGTGTTTGGACGTTGTGAATGATCTGTGGCTCTCACATGCTGTTGGGAGGTGAGACCTGGTCAGGAGGGGCAGATTACCAAGGGTGCCGTAGACCACCGAGAGTGTGGTGGATCACTGAGAGTGTGGCCTGGAAGGATATACTCTTTTTTTGGCTTCTCCCCAGGTCCTGATCTTTCTTATTGTGATGATATGAGCAGCTGTTCCCTGCCAGGCTCTCTGTCATGCTGCCCCTGCCATCTGACCACGAACTGACTGATACCTCTGTAATGTGAGCTCAATTAATAAGCCCTTCCTGCCTCAAGGTGTGGGTGTCTAGTATTGTGTCCACACAAACATAAAGTGGCTAAGAAGCTAATATAATTCGCTTAGTTTATTTTTGGCCAATACTATATTCTCTCCCACCCCTCATCTCCAAGTTTTTATCATAAAAAAGTCCTAGTCAGGCATGCCTAGACTCCCAGTGCTCTCGTGGCTGAGACAAGAAAATTGCAAATTTAAGTTCGCCCTGAGCAATTTCACATCTTCATGAGACTGTCTCAAAAACAGAAAGTCTGGGGAGGTAGATAACTAAGTATGAAGGTCCTGGGTTCAATCCCCAGTATGGAAAAAGTAAAATCCAAATGTACAAAATTGCTTGGTGATCATTCTCACACACAGTGTCTACAAAGATTTTTTTCACATATTTATTCATCCATCTCCTTCTCCACCCATCAATCTGTTTTATTTTTTTTGATGTATTTCATGGTAAATTACAGCTATTAGTACATTTTCCTCCTAAGGACATTAGCATATGTATGATTAACTAAGTTCCATATTAGTTTTCAATGACTATCTAGTTAGCAGAATGTAGGTGAATTTTGAATAGGGATCTCATCTAAGAACATGTAATCCAATCACATTGATTCTGATCATGGCATGTCAATTTTTCTGTCTTCTAATTTAATGTATTTCCTTGTATAAGCATCGTTGGCATTTGTCTTTTTAATCTTTAATAACTTAATACAAGTTTTTTTTTCCTTTAGTGAACCTATCCTTTTTCATTTTTTCCTGTGCTGGAAATGGAATCCAGGGCTTTCTGTGGGTAAAGATCCCTATTGTAATAGAGTGGTTTGCCTGGGACTATTCTTATACAAAGGTGACTCCATTTTGTGATGCTTAATAAATTGTGCATTGTAGTCTTTTGCTATTAAAAATATGCTTCTGCCTGTGAAGGTTTGTGTAAAGTTGTATTCCCCCAAGTTTTCTGTAACCTTAGGATAAGTTTGGAACTTCAAGGTGTCCTTGTGCACTGTATGATAACCAGCCCTATCTGCTCCTGTGTTCTTGCTTATGGCAAAATTAGATTACTTGAGCTGTGATAATATTGTAAAATTCTGACACTGTGGCACTCAAGTCGGACATGTAGACACTGGTTGAGAGAGAGAGATGCACTAAAAGTCACGTCTCACTTAGTAAAAATAACACAGGGAAGTAACTTTATCACTGGTCAGTTCCCATCAACGTGACTGACTCTCAGTGATGACGTCAGTTTCCCACGCTGAGGTCTTTGTCAACTCTCTGAGCAGCTTTCAGGGGGCTGTTCTCTGTGTGCTCGCTTGTAGCCTGGAGGTCTTTGCCCCAATAAATATACTTACCTTGCTTAATTGGCATTTGTTGATCTCTTAATTCTGGTTTCCAACACCTATCACTGAGCTACATCCCTAGCCTGAACCTGTACTGTTTTATCCAACTTGTAGTTGCCTTTAACCTAAGACAAGTTATGGAGTCTAAGTATCTGCCATGAGAGATGAGACAATTGAAGCTCTCGTTTTTCCTTGGCTGCTGAAACATTTCAAGGTTTTGGCGCAAGGAGTCACAGACTCAGAGAGTGGCAGGTCATCTTTTGTGAGAGGGGCAAAATTGAGGTTCACCAAGGGAAAAATGTTTTCTTCTGAAAAGCCCTCACTACTGTAAGGAAGAATTGGAGAGCTAGCCCAGGCACACAGCATGTAGTTTACCCTTCACCTTGAGCTTGGAAGACACTCAACAGTATGGAAATCTCCTAGACAGATGGGAAAATACCACTGGATTGAGAGAATTAACAAAAATGGATTTCTTAATTCATTGTAGAAGTTTAAAGGCTTTCCAGGAGAAAGTCTTCCATCTCTGTAATAAAAATTTGTTAGCCTGTGTTCTATTAATCTTTATGTCCACAATGGAAAGCCTTTTGCTTAATAATATCCCTTCAAATATTTGAGGGCTATTCCTAAGTCTCCTCATAGACTCCTTTCCTAGAGAATAAATAATCTAAATTCTATTAAACATTTTCTCATAAATTCTTCTTCTCCTTTTATTAATCTTTATAACTTTCCAAATGCTTCAAAATTTCCATCTTGCTTCTAAAATATGAAGCAAGGAAAGGAAAAAGTACTGTGATACTGATTGTATGATTCTGTTACGGTTAAGGTCTGGAAGGTTCTCAGGAGACTCATTTGTTCAGAGTTGGGCTTTAGGAGTGTAATTTAACCATGAAAGCCCTAAATTTATTAGCAGATTAATTCATCGATGAGTTCATAATTTCATGTCACTATTGGGAGGTGATAGAAACTTAGGAAGTAGGGGATAGTTGAAGGGGGTGGGACATAGGACTGTATCTAATGGAGACCACACCTTGTCCCAGCCCTTCCTCTTTTTCTCCAGTCTCTGCCTCTTCCTCTCTCTCTCTCTCTCTCTCTCTCTCTCTCTCTCTCTCTCTCTCTGACTGTCTTTATCTCTTCTTGGCTGCCACAAGGTAAGCAAAGCACCTTTCCTCCACTATGTCTTCTGCTAAATGTTTCTGCCTCACCACAGAACTGAAAGCAATAGACCTAGCTGGCCATGAACCAAAACCTTTGAAACCATGAGCCAAAACAAACGTTTCATTTTTAAAGTTTATTTTCTCAGGTATTTTGTCACAGTAATGGAAAGCTGACTAAAACAAACTCGCAGCCACCAATAAGTTCCATGAGGTCAGGTCCTTGGCTGTTTTCGTTTTCTTTCTATGTATCAGAGAACAAACCCAGGGTTTTCACATTGAGCTACATGTCGTTTTTAGTTTTTTTTATTATTATTATTACTAGACAGAATCTTGCAAAAATCACTAAGTTCCTAAATTGGGCTTGAATATGCAATCTTCCTGCCTGAGTTTCCCCGAGTGTTGGGATTATAGGCATGTGCCACTAAGCCCAGCTTGGAGGCTATTTCTTGTTCAGTTTGGAACCCTTAGATCAGGGGCTAGCAAACTGTTTTCCTGAGAAGGTCCAAGCTGTAAATATTTTAGGCTTGTTAAACAAAGATGCAATAGTTTTTGTTCTTTGAATGAGTGTTCTTTCCAAAAGGCTAATACTCTTTCTTATATTTTCATTGATAAATATATAAGTAGGGTAGAAGGAATAGTGCAGTAGTTAGAGTGCTTGCAATGCCTGATGCAGTAGTTGGGTAGTTTCACTGTTTCTCTTTTACTCTTAGCGTAGTAGAGGTTCCCTATTGACTTCCACCTCCAGGGGGCTTTCAATCTCACCTTGAATTTGGTGAGGCTGTTTTGAACTTTAGTCTTTCTGATGTGTTTATTGCATGAGTCAGAAGCCATTTGTGAACTCAACAACAGGTCCAGACAATTGACAAAAGCAGGACGCGGACCCTGCTCAACCACCTTAGCTGAGGACCCAGGGCCAATTTTCATTGCTATGTCTCCTACCTGCCCTGCAGGGATTAGAGAGCTCATTTCTACTCATGGTTTGGAATAGACTGAAACAATTACAGAGCCCCATGTTGAAGGCAGGAACCAATGATGAAAGAAGAAAACAAAACTTCCTTCTTTTATCTTTGAGTCTGTAGAGAACATTTTTCCTAGCCCAAGTCTGTGTACAGTTCTATATCAGAAGAGTTGCCATCTGAGCAGAACTTGGACAAAGCAATCTTGAACAGTACAAATACATAGTGTTAGGTGGATCGAGCTGCTTTACAGAGTGCCTAGGGACTGTTGCTGGAGTCTGAGGACTTCATACCTATCACTCCCTCTGTCCCATCCCCAATTTCAGTTGAATTGACTCCTAGGTCTGTAGATACCCTTTCGTTTGGTGTCTCCCATTTACCTTATGTGTGTGTCTGTTGTCTTGCTTTCACTGGGGCCAGTGGAACTGCCTCAAAGTGGGTCAATGAGGAGCCATGTCTCCTCAGGCCTCAGCGTCCTTCTCAGTACACAGAAGGGCTATTAGATTCAGCCAGATGGGAGGCCAAGGCTGTTGAGAATCAAGGCAGGGAGCACTTCCCCTTGAGCTCCAGACTGGCTGTTAGGTGGTTGCAGTGCTCAATCCAAGGGAAGTGGGAAAAGCTCTACTTTGGTTCCCTAGGGGTGATATATAGTGCCCAAACCTGTTATATCCCGTCTACTCTTTCCCACCCTTGCTCCTCCTCCTCATGTTGCAGAGATTGCTATGATTGCAGCCATTTAAGATGTCTCAGAGAGCTGCATTTACTTACAACGACTTCCTTCTTAAACCAGCTGAGGGAGGTTGCAAAACAGCCAGCCCGGTGGTGGATCAATCTTTAACATTTCTTTCACATGTTGAAGTAAAGAAAATGATGACAATTTTAAGGCTCTATTAGGTGGAAATGATCGACGAGGGCTGGCGGACAGCTGAAGGTCACAAATCAGGCATAGCCTCTGGCGGGATGATTCAGAAGCGTGGAAGGCAACAGGAAGTATGTTCCTCCTGAGTTTTATGAGAGTCTCAGTTTGGGAATCTATCAACGGTGTGCCTGGGATTTGCTGGGATGAGAGCCTCTTCACCCTCTCATAAAACAAAACCAGTGAGTGATTAAAGCTGGCTGATATTCCTTAGGTATGAAAATTAATTCATTTTAAGTTTCAGGGGGAAAATATCACAACTTTTTCTGGTTTTACAAGTAAACAGCTTCATTTCCACGTCGGGATCGTGTCTATTTTCCACCTGATAAAAGGACAGTGTTAATGACAATGAATTTGCATATTTTCCACCATGAAAGTTTGGAAAGCTTCTTTCAAGATGGTTCAGGTTTTGGATATGCATTCTCCTTTCTGTTCTTTTTTTTGGGTATCTCTTTTTACCCACTGTCTGGTCAAGATGGAATTCAGGCATGTAGTGGCAGCAAAACCACTTCAAAAACCTCAGTGGCTTAGACAAAGGGTAATGTAATTCTCGTGCTCGTGCTCATCATGATCATTGTGGGCTGTGTTGCTCAGTGTTCTGTCTCAGAGACTCCACCATCTAGAGCAGATTTTTTTTTTCCAAGAAGGGCCAGATTGTCAATATTTTAGACTTTACTGTCTGAATATTGCAGCTGCTCAACTGTGGCCTTGTAGCTTGGAAATAGCCACGGATTATGTGGCAAGTGGCAAGTGTGGCTGTGCTCTAATGAAAATTTACTTAACAAAGCTGTCAATGGATTGGATTTGGTCTGAGAGGGCAGCAGTGTGTCTACTCAGTGGGGGACTACTGGGGAAGGAAGTGTGGCGAGTTTTGCACGGTTTTTTTTTTTTTAAGCTTCAACTTGCATTTCATTGGCCAGCAAGACACCTGGCCATGCCTAATGTTGTCAAAGTGCAGAAAGTGCTGTCCTCACCTGTGCCTGCAAGGAGAAGAACTGGAAATACCAGTGAACAGCACTGATCATGACAGGTTACTTTTCTTCTTTTAGAGAAATTCAGTATTTCTAGGTTAACACATCTTCTTCAAACGCTCAATAACTACTGCCTGTATGTTTTATATCTCAGTTGTGTTGATGGGAGTTAAACAAATTGAAGACACAAAGAACGTGCAATTTGCAGGAGTCACTCTAAATATTAAGATGGGTCTGTTTTCAATGGCAACAAAGTTCTGTCCAAGTACTTGCACCAATCTGATGAGGTTAAATTCATCCATTGACTCATTGTCAGGTGTTTAGATTTCTGGCTAGACTTTTGAATTTATATAGTGACCACGTGCTCTTTCTCTTCGGCTATTGTAAAAAGTTATAATCATAGAAGTCTTGAGCTCTTTTACTTTTCACAAGACTGGACTTGGATCTTGCAGACTAACTTTGGTGATTCCAGGGAAAGCACAGAGCCAGATTGTACCATCCAGGACTGTGGAAACTTCTCTCTTTATCTTTTTTCCCCTCCCCTGGAGATTGAACCAGAACCTTCACCTGAGCAACATTCTCAGCCCGTTCTTTAATTTTTAGATTAAAATGAGGGTCTCATTAAGTTGCTAAGTTGCCAAGGCTGGGCTTGAATTTGCAATCCCCTGCTTCAGCCTCCTAGAGTGCTCGTGTTGTGGTATGTGCCACCAAGGCTCGCGTCTTTCCTAGTTTGACAGCAGCTGCTGCGTTTCAAGCCTTGTTTACAAGGAGATTTCATTTCGCCCAGAAGGGGGCACTGTGCACCAAGTCTAGAATGTTCAGTTCCTTCTGCTAGAGGCAAAAATTAAGGATTAATGAAACCCATATTCAAACCCTGAAACTATAGCACCTATCATAAAACACAAACCAAAATACCACACCAGGAATGTACTCTATAAAAAGAGAAGAAATGCAATTTATTAACAACTTGTACATTCCAGAAGGTACAAACTGCTTCGTTAAATCAACCAAACATTTTTAGTGGATACTTCTTTTCTTACAAACTCAGTCTCCTTGCAGGAAAGCCAGCCTCAGTGCAAGCTGATTAGCTGAGCTCCTCAAGATCCTGGGGTCCAAGGCTGCAGATTTAGTCCTGTTTTAAACAGAAGTGATCTGTCTCTTTCAGGCATCTTCTCCCTTAGAGAAATTGGTAACCCCTCAGAGAAACACAGAAAAGAAAATACAACCATATACAACGGTTATCTAAATGTTAAAGTGGAAGATGCCCTTAGGCAGAAGTTCATAATATGGAAACATTTTGAACATGTAACTTGGAGGTTATAAATTGTTTTGTTGTATAGTTTTGATCTGTATCTAAGCACCTGTCTCTCAGTGGTGTATTTTTTTTTTTTTGGGGGGGGGGACAGGGACTCGCTCTGTAGCTCAGGCTAGTCCTGAACCCAGTATGAAGCCCAGGAAGACCTCAAACTAACGGCAATTCTCCTGCCTTTGTCTTCCGAGTGCTGGGATTGCAGGTGTGTGCCACCACACCCAACTTTGTGGTGTATTCTTAAGAGAATCACTGATCGCTTTTTGCTCCCCTTTGGGTGGAAAATTCTACTTAGCTGCTAAGCTTTCTCTTGGCATCCTGACTATGACTATTAGGGTTCAGTCCCCACAGCCTCAGTTTTCTTGCCATCATAATAGGCATTCTTGAGTAGCTGTCTCTGAGAATGTTATGTAATTTTTACTACATTTTTTTGGGGTTGTTGCATCTCACAAGCTCTTGCAGACTAGTTTAATTGTCCTATGCATTTCCCAATATTTTTGTCAAATAACATTCTCTGAGGTAAATTTGCTCTGAGGCATATTAGTTATCAACCAAACATAAAATGTTAAGGTTGTTAAAGGCATTCTCAAGTGGTAACCTTCTCTTCAGGGTAGAGAATTCTTTTCCCAATTAGTCTGTTCGTTTTCACAGACATCCAATATATATTCTTCCTTGTCTGCTAAACTTCTCCATTAGATTTTCCTGGAATTAAATGCTTTGAAATTTTATATTCCTTATCTGTTTAAGTTCCTAGACTAGATCACGTAAGAAAGATATTTGTAATGATAATATTAACAACAGATAATATGATTTGGCTACTTCTGCTGTTCCAGGTCCTATGCTAAGCACTTTATGGAAACTGTGCTCTTGGATCCTCACCAAACTCTTACACTATAATTCCATTTGTCAGATGACTAGACTGAGGGTTAAAGAAATTTTGACACACATCACACAGCTAGAAGGTCATAAGTGGAGCTCACAGTATGCTGAGTTCAATTCAAAGCTACGATTTTCCTACAATGCATCTCCCTGCTGAGATACTGAACTTACAAAGGGACAAAGGCCAGACTGTGTATAAAAACAGAATTCTGATTCACAATCTGCAGCAATCAGCTCAGGAAGTAGATTCATTATTTACCAGAAACTTGCCATCTCTCAATCAGATCACTATCTCTCACAACCAGTCCAGGAAATGAAGCACTAATCGCTCTACCAATGGCCACAAATGGCCAAGACTTGATCAATAACTCACAGTATTCTTAATTTTTGTTTCTAATTTAAGACCAATCAGGAAGAAACAAGGATACACACTTAAACAGTCATAGAATGCCCAGCTTCTCTTTAGCCTACTCCCAGCTTCCCCCGACCAAAAAGCCTCCCGTCGGGCTCATCAAAACTTGTCCTTTGTGTAACACGTTTCCATTCCTCTGTCGAGCCTGTGCTTAACATAAGTAGTAGCGACTGATTCTCTTGCTCTCTCATAAGCTCTGAGTGAGGGGCTCAGTGTCACCTGGTGACTCTCCCCTTATTTCCATGCTGGTTGCCACGTATTTTCTCTGGGCTGCAGTGAGTGTATTTCTTGGCTCGCCAGCAAGCTGCTTTCCATATTGATTTATATGGATTCATGTTTGACTAGTCCTTTTTTTCTCTTTTAATATTCAAGTTGACATGCCAACTACAGAGAGTTCTGCCTCTTTGTCTGAAATTGCACATACTGGAGATTTAAAGCCCTGTGACTCTGTCGATCCATCAATTGTATTTCTCTAGCTTTAGCTATTTCAGTTGCGATCCACTATTGCAGTGGCCTGTCCACCAGTTGTCTCAATTGTCTCCTTTGGTCATTAGATAATACCTTTACCTCTGCTGCTGGACAGAGAATTTTTAGACATTTGCCAAGCATTTTGGGGGAAAGAAAACAACTTCAGTTCTGAGAGCACCGCTGAGCTCCTTGGCAGCTCAGAAACATTTTGTCTTGTGGCTGTTTCCTTTGTCACATGACCAAAGTCTGTCCCTCCGGTTTCGCCAGGGATTGCTCCAGGGGTTAAAGACGGTCCATAAACTGCTCATTCTGGGATTTTCATGTCTAACTAGTTCATATGTCTTCGAGCACCCAACCCAAGTAGGGAGCATCTCAGTTACAAATTGTGGATGTTCTAAATTGCTTTGTCATCATACCCACTCTTCATTCTGATAGTGCAGTGGTGGTTCTGTGGAGTGAAATGCTTCACGGACACTGATTGTCTGTGAGGAATGGTGTTAGGAATGAAGGAAACCATGACGGGCAAGACCCTCTCTCCTCGGTAGAAGGGCTGGCCATACACATAAAATACCAGACAAAACAAAGTCTTATGAGTGTGAGTTTGGTCACTGCATTTGTTGTCTGTGGTAACAACTGGGTTGTATCCAGTCTTGGCACTTGTCACATTGCAGCGCACAGTGAAGACGTGTTTCTAATTACTCCACTGATCTGTGATCCCCCAAGGTCGAGGCCTGACTCATGTATGCCTGTTGTGTTGCTGATTCCTCAGCCAGTACTTGATTCACAGTGGGCAGGTGATGAGTACAAGCAACTTAGTTAAAGAGAAGTATGTTCAAGTTCCTGTCTTGTACATATTATTTATGAGAACTCTGGCAAGTTGGCGAGCCAGTCTTTCTGAGGTCCAATGTTTTCATCTGTAAAATAGGGAGAATCCTAATCACAGCAATCACCTCTGCCTCCTAGATCATTTTTGCATTGTTGGCACATACTAAACACTCAACAACTGTCTTCTGCTGCAATCAGAAATTCAATTGCCGTAAATTGCAGTGTTACAGATTATAATACTCTAATGTTGAGAAGAAAAGATTACTGGGTCACATCCTGAAAGTTGGGTGTTATTCTGGGGTGGAAGCCAAGTGAATTCATGCTAATATTGTATGGCATGAGAGCAAAAGGCAGCACTGTGCAGCCCTTCTGCACAGCATATGATACAATAGAGCATCTAGTCAAGAATGCAGGCGTGAGGAACGTGAATTCATGATAGGGATAGAAACATTTGGAACTCCTGTTCCACATCGAGGGTGTTGTCAATCCCCTTTTCACTGTAGATACAAGGAGGAATCTGATTTTTTTAAAAAAAGACTAGTGTTTCAGAAAAAATGATTTTTGTTGTGGGCAGAATTGAACAAGGGACATTGATGGTTCCTAAGAAGAAGAATTTTCTTAAGCAGATTTCTTAGTGGAGAAAACTATGAGGGGCTCTAAGCTTAACTGCTCCTACGCCACATATCAATGATGTGAATCTGAATTTCCCCCAGTGGCATGGAAGCCTTGTTGTGAGAATTGAAGGATAACAAACGTGAATGTATCAACATGATGCCTAATATTTCTTGAGTAGTGGAAATGTTCTGGTATCATTTCCCATTTTCATTTCTCTTAACGGTAGAAATATTTAGTAACATTTGGGAATTGTAGAGGATATTATAATAGTTATTTCAAGATAAGAAATGAATGTATATAGAAAATTTTAACATTGTTTTAATCAGGAATAGTGTGGTTGAGGCTGCTGATTCCCCCCCAAAATCCATCCTCCTTTTCTTCAATTGAAATAGAATCTCTCATTGTTCTGGCAGTGGCTGTTTGAAATAATTTTATTTCCCAGGTTCATCTGGAGCAAGGTGTTAATGAGTGTGGTCATGGACAATGACCTGTCTATCAGATCTTTTCTCTTTTCTTTTCTATTCTATTGCGAAAGGTTCTCACTCTGTACACTAGGCTGTTCCCGAGCTCACTATGTAGTCCAGGTTGGCCTCAAATTCACAATGATCCTCCTGCCTCAGCTTCCTGAGTACTGGAATTATAGGTATGTGGCACCACACCCAGATTATGTGGTTCTGGGGAATCAAATCCAGGCCTTGCGCTTGCTAGGCAAATGCTTTAAACACTGTGCTATTCCTTCAGTCCCTAAAAGGAACATTTTAAAAGACAAATTAAAGCGCAAAGAGAAGGTGTGTTCCTCTTAATTGAAAAAATTACAGGTCATCAAAATAAGAAAGGAAAACATCACAGTCTATTGGATTTCAATAAGAAGGCTGATCAAATCAAAGCTTTGATTCACACTGTTCACTGGTGGATGATAGTGTCAGCAAGCAGGAGGTTTCTGTATTCCCAACTTCTGCACTGATTTGGGTTTGGTAGTCTAGAATTGATAAGCAAATCATGTCTATGTATTTGATGTTTGTACATATATAGCATAATCATGTTACTTGCACTTGTGCTTTCTTGTTGATCGTTCACTAATTAGTAATGTAGCCATCAAGATAGGACTTCTGTTCAAGATGGTGGCTGAGTAACAGAGCTGCATAATGTCTCCTTGTGGACCCACTTAAAAAGTTGAGAATACAGTAAAAATCCACCACTTCAGTGTAGCTAGGACAGGGAGGAGTGCCCCAACAATTGAAAGGAAGCTAAAGGAAGGCCAGAAACCCTGAAAACACATTGGAAGCGGAGGCAAACAGCCCCCCAGGAAACAGACCCAGGCCAACTGTGAACAGCTGGGAGCCACCAGCATCTGCAGATGGAGGAAAGCCCACCTGGAACCTCTGACTGAGGTAAGTGTGTGACACTGAAAGAAGTGGGAATTGACAGCAGCTGGTAGTCCCAGCCTCTAATGAATGAGCTTGTAGGTAGTGAGTACTACAAATGCAATGTGAGCTTTGCCTAGAAAAGGCCTCCTGGCACCTAGATCAGAAGTAGTGCTTGGCAGCCATAATAGGCAGTGATGTTATGTAGGAGCCATTTTAAAGAAAGAGCCTGAAATTGAATTGATTAGTGTAAAAGAAAGCTCAGAAGAGCACATCAGAGCTTTTGGGGTCACTTTTCAAGAGTGCCTAGGAAAAAACTGGCACAAGAGACAGTTGTGGACAGAAAAGCTGAATGACACTCCTCTGCTGGGGGATTGGAGGACTGGACTTGCATTGGCGCAGAGATAAGATCTTTTGATTGCACCTGGGTAACCGTCCACACCTCAGTGTTCTTAGGTTTAAGTGGGAATAATTGTTTGCTGTAAAGGTTAAATGAGATAGTGTGTGTTGAGAATCTAACACAAATTCTGGTGTGAAATGTGTTCATAAAAATGAGAAAATTCTTGTCCTTGAAAGGATCCCGTCAAAGGAAGTGGCAGATGTCAATCTAAATATTCGTGAGGAAGTATGTAAAGACCATGAGAGCCACAAAGGCCAAGAGCACTGGGTGCACAGAGGAAAAGACATTTAAAGAAAATTGTAGTCATGCACCATGTAGTAATGTTTTCACCGGGCATAGACTGCATATACAATGAATGGTGGGCCCATCAAGTTAATTGAGCTGAGGAATTCCTGTTATCTAGTGACACTGTAGCCACCATAATCTCACAGCATGATGCATTACATGTGCTTATGGTGATGCTAGTGTAAAGAAACCTAGTGCTGCCAGTCATACAGAAGCGTAGTAATATTTGTAGAATACATAAACCTTGGTGATGATAAAACAGCTATGAGACTGATTTGTTACCCATAAACTATATGATTGTTTTGATCATAATTTTACAGTGGACTCTTAATCAAAAAATTTTATTGTAAAGCAGCAGCCTGCTGTATTTGGTGTTTATTGTCTCTTGATTGTATCATTTTCTCTTGTGCTTCATTTATTCTTGTGTTATGTCTTGATAGCTTTAGAAAAAATAGGATACACCACATAATACCTATTTATCATAGCATTTAGGTATATGAGGTGTGATATGAAAGTACAGTGAATGTTTAAAAAATATTATGGTAAGAGCCATATTATCAACAATTCCTCCTTTCCCCCAAATACTGTCCCTGACTTTCAACACACTCATCCCATTACTTTTACCAGTTTTGGAAGCAGTTCTGGAAATTCTCTTTTGTGCCTTTGCAAGGTATAAGAAAAATATGGTGAATGCTTCTGCTGTTGCCATCCAACAGAAAGCAAGACTTTAAAAAATATTGTGACATGTCCTCATTCACTTTTTTCACTGAATGTAGCACCAGGAGGCTTCTGACTATTCTCCAAAGTCAAATAACCACGCAAAGTAAATGATTGAATTTACTCACTGAAGCGTCTACAGTAGTACAAATAATGACACTCAAGAAAGAAGACTTCCAGAACAGCTCCCTGAAGTGGCAAGGATAATAACTGAAATATACAGAGAACTGAAGACAAACTGAGGCCTCAAATTCAAAGACCTAATTAAAAATGGGCAAAAGAAATGAATAGATAATTCTCAGATTAAGAAGTCCAAATAGCAAGTAAATACATGAAAAGATGTTCAATATCCTTGGTCAATCAGAAATGCAAATCAAAACATAACTAAGATGTCCTGTAGCCCCAGAGAGAATGACATGTACCAAGAACTCGAACAGTGGTGCTGGTGGGGCTGTGGGGAAATGTAATGGCTGGCAGGAATGTAAACTGGTACAACCACTATGGAGAGCAGTATGGAAATTCGTCAAGAGGCTGAAAATAAACATCACCTTTGATCCAGCAATACCTCTTCTGGGACTTTTTCCAAAAAAGTTAAAAGCAATATATAAAAAGATATATATATATATATGTTCATAGCAGCACAGCTAACAATAGCTAAAATATAGAAGACACCAAAATACCCATCAACAGACTAATGGATACAAAAGTTGTGGTATACGTACACAATGGAGTTCTACTCGTCTGTAAAGACAGATAGTTTTGAGGCTTTTTTAGGTAAACAGGTGCAACTTGAGGCTGTCATATTCAGTGAAGTGAGTCAGATGCAAAAGGTTAAATATCGAAAGCTTTTTCTAATATGAAAAACCCAGAATACAGTTATTTCACAGAACCAAATGGGGGGGGGAGTTGGAGTTGGGGGGAAGGGGAGAGTATAGGAGGGTCAAAAAAGGGAGAGGGGAAGGGTTTATAACTCTCACGTGATACGTGTGTGTACAAAATATTCAAGTTCAATGTAAACATGTATTGCATATATACATATTAATAAAATGGAAAAAAATAAAACTAGGCTTCTCACTGAAAAAATAAGTGAGAAGAATAATGGCAAAAGTGTATCTAAAGAGATGGGAAGTAGTTTGAGGGACATTAACAGCAATGTGTCTTTTACTGCATTGATTTGTTTTGAATTCATATTCACACTGTACTTTTTATCATACCTTGTAATATAAGTTGTACCATCTAGATTTGTATAAATGTACTCAATGGTGTCCGCCCCAGAATGAGATCACCCAGTTGGTGTATTTATCAGAAAGTATCACCATTGTTAAGCAGTGCAGGCCTGTAGTTCCATGCCTACCTTGGAGTGAATGGTTTATATTGTTTTATTCTGATCCTCTAAGGTCTGTTCATTATATATAAGTAAAAACCAATGCTCAGTAACAACTTGCCATTCAAAGTCACATAGCCACTTGTGGTGCAGGTTTGAATTCCTGTTTGGCTGACCCCAAAGCCCAAATTTGTTTCAGGCATTGTAGAGAAGCTGGCATTTGATGTGCAAGATCAAGGTTGAGCAGTTAGTTTGAGGTGGGTTGAATATGCAAACATTTTCCTTGGGGTTTTAACTTTGAGGTCTTCCCAAAGAACCCAGGGCCGATGAGTCATTGTCATTCCAGTATCTTTATCCAGAACATCCTCTGGCTGGATGTGAGATGTGTGGAGACTGAATGACACGATATCCATTTTGCAGGGATTATAATCTTACCCTTAATCAAATAGACAACGATAGATGGTTGCCTAAGTTACATGCCAGGGAAACGACATAAGCACCAAGTGAATCTAAAGAAAGGAGGGCTGACTCAGAGAGGTCAGGGGCAGGCAGCACTGAGAAATAGGCAGGACTGCAGCTGAGCCGAAAATAAAGCAAAACAGTGTTGGGCACTTGGACAGACACCGTGGTGTCATATCTGTGATCAAAAGAAGGTCACATAAACATCAATTTGTGAGAAGTCAGAATTTACTCTCAAAATCTCCTTAAAAATAAAGTATAACCCCTTGAATCAGTCCTATGATGTGCATGCGGCTTCTGTCTTCAAGAGTGGTACAGTGACTTTTTCCTGCAGAGTTAGTACAGATTGCTACATTTTTGGACTACAGTGCCTCTTCCAGCCTCATCTTTTTGTAGCTGGTTTGTGTTTCAGATGATGTTGAACAAAAATAACATTGCTTCACTAACCAGAGTCCAGTGGTGAGGCAAAATGTTTGTACTAACAGAATTCCAAGGTGACTGAGGGCTGGTGGAAAGGCAAGAAGTAGGTAACATCTTTTACTTCTGTGATTGGCTCTTTTGTTGTGAATCACTGTCTCAGGATACCAAGGGAAAGCCCAGGAAAGTGTGCAGATGCCTTATGTGAACATTTCTGGTGATCTTAGCTATATCAAGCATGTCAAATACTAACGAGTGGGAGCCAAGTGCTGATGCTCAGTTTGAGGAGGAGAAACCAGCAGAGGTGGAATAAATATCACTTACAAGGAGATCTCATCTATTTCCATCTCATATACTGCAGCAGTGCAGTGGAAGAACTATTGGGACAGTGGGGAGGTTGTGCATAGTTTAGTTATTATAAGCTTAACTTATTTGAGATGTGACACTGTAATAAGGTGAGAATTCACCTGTGTATGTCTGATTTGTTGGGAGAAAAAGGATGCTGGGAGAATTAAAAATAGATTTAAAAGGGGCCAGATGATGGTTGACTGTGATGGGTATCATGAGGAGTTTGGGCTTAGTCATTTAGGGTAGCAGTTGAATGTCATTGGCTATTGCAA
Organism: Ctenodactylus gundi; assembly: GCA_004027205.1. NCBI lineage: Eukaryota > Metazoa > Chordata > Mammalia > Rodentia > Ctenodactylidae > Ctenodactylus > Ctenodactylus gundi. Next base: position 1,009,559 of record PVKB01000031.1, read on the forward strand.
AAAAAAAAAAAAAGGAATTGCCATTTGAAGAGAGGGGGCAAAACTGGAGTTCAGGAGTTGGATTGGAGGCAGTGACAAAAATCTGGACCTAGTCAACAAAAGCTTAGAAATGGTGACAGGGAAGAGGAATCAGCATAACCAAGAGATATGGAGAATCAGTGAAGTTTCATGTGTTTGGAAAGCCCCAGAAACAGTGACATTAGCATCACAGAGATTCCAAAGGGCAGTCTCTCTTTTTTTATATAACTGGCACCTTTTGTTGTGATTAAGTGAGATCATTAATATTATACTTCTAATTCTCCTTGAGTTAAAAATCAATTGAGAAATAAATGTAAATTCTAGACAGAGACAAAATATTGGTTGTTTTGTTGGTAGTAGCAAATCCGAGGAAAGACATAGCTTTAGATCATTGTCAAACAGGTTTCCTACTATTTCCTCCAAGTTTAGACGTTGGGAAAACCCACCATGGAAAGAATCTGAGTGAGTGCTATCATTTGGATCTTGAACATCCCCCAAGACTCATGAATTAACAGTTGAATTTCCAGCCTGTGGCCCTGATGGGGTTATGGGACCTTTGAGAGGTAGGGCTTATTGGGAGGAAGCAGATCACTGGAGGTGTGCCTTTGGAGGAGGTAGTGGATTACCAGCCTCTTCCTCTATCTTTGCTTCCCCACAGCCATGAATCAAGCAGTTTGGTTCTACCATGTTCTCCCACCATGACGTACTAAGTTCCAAAAGCAGTGGGCCAAGTGACCATGATTGAAACCTCTGAAACTATAAACCAAAGTAAATCTTTTCTCTTTTTAAGTTGAATTATGTCATGTATTTGTTACAGTAACAGAAAGCTAGTAATGTCAGTGGCTTCTCTGGCCAGATGTAAGGTCCCTGTAGGTGTGGCCAGAAAAACAACCCATAGAGGGGTGCAATAAAATACAGAAATACAAAGACAAGAAGATGGACTTCCTCTAATGCTCCTGACATGATTAAAAATGAAAATAAATTTGGGAACATACCTGGTGACCTATACTACTCCTCAGGAGTTAATGACTAAATAGTGCCCATTTTGAGCTAAACTACACACAAATAATCTGAAGAGGAAGCATAAATGATTAAAATTGGAGAATTGTCCTCATGGGGGCGTCTTGGTTAACCACTTTTCTACTTTCCCACAGGGACTTCACACAGTTTGCATACATTTACTTGACCACAGCCTGGATACTAAAACTTGGTGAGCTGAGAGAATAAAATCTTTGGAGTTGAAAATAATTTTCTCTCTTTTTCTCTCCCCCTGCCTGAATCCATAGGAAAGGATTTCTGCCTTTTGGGAGAATGAAAGACTCAGGAAAAAAGCCTCTGTCCCGCTGGGAAGAAAGTCCTGGTGTGTGAAAGTCAGGCCCCTCTAAATTATCTCTTTCTCGGCTGCCTGTCCTCAGCACATGCCACTCCCTGTACCTCTGCCCTTAGGAATCTGGGAGGCCTGGCCTTCTAGTGGCCTGTCAGTTCTGGCCACAGGGCACGATGACTTATCCAAGGGAGCCTGCTTGGAAAACAAGCTGGTCATTTCAGCTCTGTAGATCTGTCTCTGTCTCCTCCAAAGTATTAGCCCTTGAAGCGAAGAGGTGTGATTAGTTACCATCATTTCTTAAATCCTAACATTCACGTTGTGTTAGTTACTTTCTCATTGCTGGGACAGAATACCTGCCATCCACAACTTACTTGAAGAAAGACATATTTTAGCTCATCATTTCAGGTCTCAGTCCACACATGGGCCGCTGGTAGTGGTGGAAACACATAGCTGAGGTGAGCCAAAGGGTGAGCTCTTCAAGGGATGGCAGAGTAGAAGCCAAGTGAGGGAGGCAGACTGGAACCAGCACACATCCCTCCAGGTCAAGCTCCAAGCATTTGCCCCTTCTAGCCATCCCCACCCCTCAATAGCTTATGGTCTCCATAGGTAATCTGCAATGTCCAAATGCCTGAGGCTTTTGCGGACCCTCCAGATCCAAACTACAACACATGCCAAAGAAAAGCTCTGAATTTAGAGATTCTTTGGAATCTTTTCTTCCTCTTCCTTTTCTTTCCCCAAAAGCTTTATCAAACTTATCGTTGTGCCCCAGCCCTTAGTTTAAGCATTTTGTCTTTTTCTCTTAAAAAGTTGGTTGTAATTCTGTGTGTAGAGCTACTGGCAACCCAAATAGGCACTTGTACCTACAGGTATGAGACACTTCAGAGCAATGAACACACTTGAATCCCAGGCTCTAAAAACTCTATAGGACATACACACAAAGTCATGCCTTGGTATCTGGAGAGGAATGGTTCCAGGACAACCGGCTTCCTTGTACATATCAAAAAATCCTCGATACAACATGGTATAATATTTATATTAACATATGCACATCCTTTGGTATACTTTAATCCTTACTAAGTTACTTACAATGTGTCATACTGTAAACATTATGTAATTATTTGTTACACTGTATTGTGTAGCGCATCAGTCCTTAACCTTTTTGTCATCAGGGATTGGTTTTGTGGAAGAGAATTTTTCTAGGAACTGAAGTGAGATTATGCAGGAAGGTGAGGCTAGTATCACTGTCTCAGCTCCACTTTAGATCATCGGGCACTAGATTCTCTAAGGAGCATGTGACCTAGATCCACTTCATGCTCAGTTCACAGTAAGGTTTGCGATCTTATGAGGAAGTGAACTCAGGTAGTAACGTGAGTGGTGGGGAGTAGCTGTAAATACAGACAAAACTTTGCACACTGGCCTGCAGCTTCTCTCTTGCTCTATTACCTGGTCCTAGTTGGAAACTCCTGGTTTAGGACTAATGACAAGAAAAAAATCTGGATATGTTCCATAGAGATGAATTTTAAAAAATATTTTACCCCTTTGATTTCTGAATCATTGGATATGGAAGTTGTAGATACAGAAGGCTGAGTGTGCATGGGCATGTGAGTGCATGTCTATGCATACACAGTCAAATATACACACACCATTACATGTAGACAACACTCTACAAACACACACACTATACATGTGGGCTATGAACTCATAACCATAACCACATCCCATGTACGAGCACATACCATACATGCCCATACTGACACATCGACAACACACATGAACACATACATCATGCATGCACCCAAGCATATCCTGGTGCACACAGGTAGTACATGAAAAATCCCACTGGGACACACATGGTTATTTACACACTTATCACACATAGCACACGTTCATGTCCAGATACCACCCACGTGCACAGACCACTCGTATAAACACCACTCCTTACATATACATGTATTGTGAGCGCCCATGTGTAACTCCAGAGCCTGTGCAGAAAGCTTCCTTGCAATTTCTCTCTCCTTTCTTTCTCTGTCTTTCCTCTTTTATCTTGATCCTGGGGTTTCTGCAAATATAGGACTATCCCAAGCACACACACAGACACTGACTCTGGACTCACAGAAAAGCAACTCTCAAGGGCCCGGGAAGTTCAGCCTTTGTGTGCAGCCCCTCCCCTGGGCTAGCTGCCCTGCCCCGAGAGTGTCCTCAGACAAAGGAGCACCTGCACCAGAGCCAGACATCTTTATTTCCTTTGCCTTTGATTAAGCCTCACAATAAAATAGCACACCAAGGGGCATGACATTACGGTATCATTAAAGTGAATATTTCACAAGTGAATGTTGCCTGAACTGAGCTGCTTCTGAGGTTTTTTTTATTTTCATTGACTGTTTGAGGCCAGCAGATGGAAAAAATTACCATGACCAGAGTTTGTGGAGGTAGCTTAAGGTAGTTTCACCTGTGAGGGAGGCAGGGATGGTTATCCGAGCACTGACCTGCCCTCCTTGAGGAAACATACAGGAGGTAAAATATTAAATATACAATCAATAAACAGGGCTTTCAAAGATGAAATACACATATGCCAACACACTCAAACATATTAAAATCAAACTTTGTACAAACAGTGTTTTTTTTTTTTTTTCTGAAGGGTCTTCTGAATGTGTCTCAGATAGTGATTTGGGAGCTTTCCTGACCAAATGGTTTTGCTACAAATGGTCACTGCTCAGAGAGGAGACACTATACTCCTGTTAATGTCATTAGCAGGCAGAACAGCAGTGCCCCCCAAACTCGGAGCAGAGAAGTGATACCCGGGGGAACTGCACGATGCCAAGTAAACGTGAGGTGATTGACTATTTTCATCACTATCTACCCAGCATGTTTGGAGCCCGTTTGTAGGAGCTGCCTTAGGCCCACGGGGAAGGGGACAATCAGACAATTCTTCCACGGTTTCTTTTGTGTTCAAAGATACATCTTCTCTGGCAACAAAGCCCTGGGTCACATCGTTTGTCCTGAAGAAACTCCTGATAAATTTTGCTTTTAAAGAAAGCCTCTTTTCTTTGATTAGCAGTAATAAAAGCTTTTCCTTCTAAATATCTGTCCTTACACATCAAAAGCCTGAGATGAAAAATTCATTGTCATTTGCAAAGAATAGTGTCTTTGTGACTCGTTATCTGGTGAACTGGATGTTATGAAGTGTCTTTGAGGACTCTGACAGCGGCTAGACTACTCTGCCTCCTGTGACAGGCATAATTATGGGGTGTGGGTTGGGGTGACCAGCACCTTCTCCCAGACCGGCAAGATAGTCAGTGAGTTTTGTGTGGCACACACTTCTCAGCCTTTATCCTGTTTCAGTGGAGATAGGACTGACATTGGCGATAAGCTGATCAAATGGATAAGATGGATTCTAGAAACTTTTGTCCTTGTCTTCCCTTGTCCTTGGCCTGGGAGTTACAAAAAAAAAAAAAAAAAAAAAAAAAAAAAAAAAAAAAAAAAAAAAAAAAAAAAAAAAAAAAAAAAAAAAGCTCTGGTCAACTTTCCGAGAGCAAAATTTTAGTGAGGGCTACGAGATGGTAGGCTGGCATTAGGCAGGGGGAGGTTTCCACACATTTTTGAGTCAATATTTTAGAAGATGTTCTAATTAGAATGAACCACGTCTTATTTGAATTATAGAAAAGCTTTTCTCTCTTTCCTTTGTTCTGGGGATGGAATCCAAAGCTATTCTACTAGTGAGATATATTCTTAGCTATTTTTTCTTTTGAAATTTTTTGTTTTGAGACGGAGTCTCACAAAATTGTTAATTTACCCAAGCTGAGCTCAAACCTGTGATCCCTCTGTCTCAGTCTCTGAGTAGCTGGGATTATCTGTCACCACATTTGGCTGAAAATCTTTCAAATTATATTAAATTTTGCTTTAACAAACAAAAAGAAAATAGTTGAAAGATGATGATGCAGACTTAAAATAAAGTTGACTTAAAAAGTATAATTTCCAGGGGGAATGGGAAGCTCTTGTTTAATGGGTACCCAAGCTTGAATTATGAAAGATGAAAAAAAATTGGAAATGGACGATGGCAAGGGCCACACGACAGTGTGAATGCACTTGGTTCTGAACTGTTTCCTTAGAAATGGTTAAGATGGTGATTTGATGTTATGTGTAGTTCACTATAAATAAAAATTATAATTTCAGGTTTAGTGCCGGTGATAGGATAAATTTAGCTGTGTGCGCGTGTGTGTGCACTGCATTAAAATCTAGTACCCTGTTATCATTTGAATCTGAAATGTCTCCGAAGCATCATGGATTTGGCTGTTGTGGATTATTGATGGACTTCATGTGCTGTTAACAGGTGGGCCTTGGCTGGGAGGAGGAATTACTGACTGAGGGTGTGATGGATTCCCGAGGGTTTGGCCTGGAAGAATATACTCCTCCTGTGGCTTTCCCTAACTCTCGATCCTTCCTCTTGTGATGCTATGAACAGCTGCTCTCCTCTGACCCTTCCTGGTACTTCCAGCCCGTGAATGGACCAAGACGTATTGAAACTGGACTAAAAATTAACCTTTTCCCTCTTAACTTGTGGGTGTTGAGTATTATGTCCTAGCAATGAAAAATTAGCTAAGACATACTCTAAATATCCTGCTTCTTTTATCTTGAAGTGACAGTTTGATCAGACTCTCTATATCTGGCTTATTAATGTTTCTTGATGGATAAAGCAGTGATTATAGGCTTGTGCAATTGCTAATGTGGTCTTTTGTTTTAACCTGATGTAAACCAAGGTACTCCAACCAAATCTTTAGAGATTGAATTATGCAAAAAAATATTCGTAATTTCTCTTACTCTAAGCCAAGCCAGTTTGCTATTCTTTTATCTTTTAAAATAAAACTCCAGGCTTCCTTTATCTTTCTTTTGTTACTTGAATCAGTTATATGCCACGAAACCCTCCTGCTTGAGGAACATTTTAACCCATGCCCTTTATATGTTGGCTTCTCAAAGAGAACATTTTATTTCCAAAGTTAGAATCCACTGATAACAGGGGAAAGAAAGATCGCAATAGAGCCAGGAGACTTAATTTTGAATTCCCCCTTTGCAAAGCTTTTAGTTTATTCCTTGGAGTTTCAGTTTCTTCATCTGTAAATAGAAGCAATAACTTCATCACCTATGGGTCTGTTGAGCAGTTCTAAAGAAGTGATGCTATTTTTCCATTGCTTTCTGTGTTAAGCTCTGTTGATAATTTTTGGGTATCAAAGTTTCAAACAATAGAACTCCCCTAATGATGGAATGTTATTTCTATTTTGCAGAGGAGGAAACTGAAGCATGGAGAGGTATAGAAACTGACCAGGGTCACAAAGCTGGTCAATGATAGGTCTTGAATGTCAGCCCAGGTAATCTGACTCATAAGGCTGTTCTTAGTTACAGTATCATCCTGGCACTATACAAATGTGATAGTGCAGCAGCAATCACTTTAAAGCAATCTATAAAGTGAAATGAGTGAACACAACTGGCCTTTTCTAGATCTTTCTTTCTTTCTTTCTTTCTTTCTTTCTTTCTTTCTTTCTTTCTCTTTTTTTGTGTTATTGGAGATCCAACCCAGAGCCTTTGCACTGAGATACAGTCCCAGCCCATTCTGAAATTTTGATTTTGAGACAGGATCTCACTAAGTTCCTAAGTTGCTCAGGCAAGTCTCAGTTGATTATGATCCTCCTTCTGTATGAAATATGATTCTATGGCATTAAAATATCTCAGCAATATATCCTTAGGTATAGAGGCTCTAGTTTGTCAAGAATGTAAATAATAGGAAACATCTCTTTTACAACATTTATTATTCTTGCATAAATGATTATCTATGTAATTATGTGTTTCATACTTATGCTTCTATCTTGTAAATGCCATGAGGCTAGGGACAATGTTTAAAGCCTGTTATTTGTGGTATTTCCACAAGTAGCACAGTATCCAGCATATAATACATGCTTGGTAGTAATGAGAGCTAACATTTAGGAACAGCTTGTTGCTACCTGCTAGCACCAAGTATTTTATATAAAGCCATTGATCTGTCATAGCTATCTAATAAGAGTATGATGATTGTTGTCTCATTTTATAGGTGAGAGACTGAGGCTAGGATCACTTAAGCAGTCATGCAATAATAAATGGTAGAGTATGGATTGCAATCCAGGCTGCCTCCCTCCAGCGTCTGCATCCTGTAAATTCCTGACATTTTAGGGCAGCTGAAACGAATATCCTTTCTTTCTCCCTTTCTTTCTTTCTTTTCTTCTTTCTTTCTTTGAGACAGGGTCTTGCTCTTTAGTCCTGGCTGGTTCTTAACTCACTATGGAGCCCAGGCTGGCCTTGAACTCCCAGCAATCCTTCTGCCTCAGCCTCACAAGCGCTGGGATTACAGGAGTGCACCATCACGCTCACTTTATGTGGTGCTGAGGAATCGAACTCAGGGCCTTTAGCTTGCTAGGCAAGTGCTTTAACTGTTGAGCTATGCCTCCAGCCCCTCCATATTCTTCTTCATGTGGCGTTGGAACTAGAAATGAACCACTGGTGTCCAATCTCTGTCCCCTAAAACATGTGATCCCAGCTTCCCGGGCAGGTGCTGAGTGCTGAATAACGCACAAGTAGGTTGCAGGCTGGGAAGCTGGTGACCTTTCTTATGATGCGGTGAAACATTTGTAAACGATTGCCTGTAACAACCGTGGAAACGAGAGACCCTGCGTCTCCCGGGCTTGTACTTCTAGGGGAAGTAGCTGAAAAAGGTCAGCGTAGCGACACGTGTCGGCTCCGTCTTGGCATTTGAAGCCAATGTGGGAGAGAAGGAATGTGGGCAGTTTGTAAGCGAAGGTGAAAGGTAGTTGGACCGCGCTAGGTAGGCTCTGTCTTCTTTGTCTGGGCACTCCAGCCTGAATTGAGTGGAGGTATGAAAATGTGGCTCCTTATGGGACAGAGAGCACCAATTGCTTCTGCACTCCAAAGAGTGAAAGGCAAGACACTGAGCAAGCTCTTCTCAGGAGACTCCATTTCTCTCACAGCTCTTGGACCAGTTCTGGGTGGAACAGCCCAGACACATCAGTGCTGCGACTTGGAAAATTGTCCCCAGAGGGTGTCCGTGCCAGCCACTGGCAGCAGCACTTTACCCCATTCCTCCTTCGCAGTCCTCATCCTCTCTTCATGCACGCGGAGGCTGGAGCTTGGAGAGGGCATCGAGCCTGTCGTGAGTCGGGCTTTGCCCCTCGCCGTTGGGGATGGAGCCCAGGGCCTTTCTTCTGAGCTATTGTTCATTTGGGACAGCGTTGCTAAATCGTCACTGATGAATTGCCCATGTAGTGCTGGAACTACAGGCCTGTGCCGCAGGGCCTGACTCCGAGTCGAGCTATTTGAAACGGTGGAGCTGGGATTTGAGACCCGACGGAACTGATTTTTCAAGCGTGGTCTTTTTACCCCCTTGCCGGAGTTGAGACATCTCTGCCAGAGCAAGGCAGTAATGGGGGGGGGGGGGCACGTTGGCGTGCAAAGCAGCGACTTGGTGACCGTGGTGCCTGTTTTGTGAGTGCCCCGAGGTGGGGCAGGTCCGTGTCAGAATTCTGGGCTGCGGGTGCCTGTCTGAGGTGGGCCCCTGGCTGGGCTCCGAGCTGCTGAGGTGCAAACACACTGTGGTTCTTCATAAGCGCAGAGCCCGTCACGCGGAGCACAGCAAGACTCCAGAGTCCGCATTTGCCGGCATGGCTAAAGAGTTGTTTTTTCTTCGAGAAAAAATAAAAATCGTTTTTATTGATGCCTAGGAGAGAACATTCCATTTTGATTCGTAATTAAGGCATTTGTTTTCCATTTCAAGGAACACAGAAGAAGAAAAATTCGACGGGAAGGGGCCTGGAACGGGTGGGACAGGGAAACGCGACAAAGGAACTCGCCCTGTTTGCGCACTGCCAGGTCAGAAGGTGCATGGGTGATCACCGCTGGGCAAACTGTCGTCACCCCTTTTATAGACACGAAAGATGAGGCACAATTTACCCGAATCGAAATAATTGCTGTAGTCAAATCAAGGCTTCAGGACTTGAGCTCTTCGCTGTTTGAACCCGCCCCCCCCACCCCTCCCCCCTTCCTCCCATCTTGTGGGCAGTACTGTGTATTTGTTACTGACAGTTTTTTATGCAATATTCTATTTAATCTCAAAATAACAGAAGAGATAGCCAGCATGACAATCTCCCATTTCGGAGGTGAGAAAACAAAGGTCCAGAGAAGGTCAGGGCCTCTACCTGCCAGAGCACTTGGATTTCTATTCTGCTTTTAAACACGTTATGTTCCTCAGTTCTTCCACACATGCGCCTCAAAATATTGATGCCGCTGATAGCTGAAATAGTGAAAATTTTACGAAGTATACCTCGATTCCTATAATAAGAGCTCCTTGTTTAAATGTGCTAAAGAAATGTGATGCCTCAGATTATTTACATTTATAACCCTACTTCCTAGAAACAATAAAATAACCTCTTGATGTAGGTAATTAACAGAACCATAAAACATTCCCACAAATGACATCTGCAGAAACAAGGTGCAGTGAAGAGCTGTCATTTGAGCCAAGCCCATTTGAAACTCGTTTCAAAACATTTAACCAAAGGGAGATATGGGAGAGTTGTGTGGTTGGCGGTTGCAGAATCATTTAACTAACAGCAGTGTGCTTCCAAATTAAACCTTCCATTTAGAAAGGCTGTGTGTGTGTGTGTGTGTGCAACAAGTGTGCATGCAGACATGTCTGAGTCTCCTCTGTTTATGCAAACAAGTTGTATTAATAATCTGAAAGCAGTTTTTCCACTCTTAAAAATGGCAGCCTGTCCTCCCATTTCCAGAGCAGCACCCATCAGGGACTTATCTGTGCTGTAAAAATACCTACAGACATGTGACCTTGGGCGTATCTGTCAGCTCCTCTGGGCCTTTGGTTGTTAGCTTGCGGAAGGGATGCTTGCAAACTTGTAACAGAGACAGATAAGTAAACAGATACGTGTATTGTTTTCTTTTTAGCTGTTTATCTGTGTGCTTTTAGCATTGTTTTTTGCACACCCTAGAAAGACTAAGGTGAAGTAGATAATACCAAGAGTTGGTTAGGGTGGGGAGCAAAGGTGCTTTAGCATGTTTGGGCTGAGATAAAAAAAAAACGCCAGGAAGGAAGTGGCTTGTTGTCATTAGGAATATATTTCTTAAGGTCTTAGAGGCTGGAAGGCTAAGAGCAAAGTGCTGGCAGCCCCCTTGTCTCCCAGGGGTCTGCTTCCTGGCTCAGAGGTGACTCCTCATATGGCAGGAGGCTTGAGAGAGTTCTCCACCCTGCTCTGCCATATCCTTTTGTTCTCACCACATCTCCCGTATCCTTTCGCACAGATACTTGTGAATCTGTTTCCTGTGAGACTCATTCTGTTGATCTGGCTTTCAATCTTTATTTTATACATATCACAGTTTGAAAAATAGGGATATAAGAGAAAATATGTATGTACTCATCACTCTTCATTTTAAAACCTTTTCCCTCATTTCATTTCATCTTATTCATCCACATAAACTTTAGAACAATCTTGTCAAAGAATTTTAAAAAAATACCAAATTCCTCTCTTTCTCAGAATTGAATTTTTGGTTGGTAACAGAAGAAATAGTAAAAATGAAATTAAATGGGTAATAAATGGGTACCTTGACAATATTTAATTTTATCAACCAGTAACAAGGCATTTCCCACTTTTCACCCTTTTATAATTATATTTTCTTTTCTACAGAATGGTTTGGTAGGGGGCATTTCATCCTGTGTCTATCTTAAACTGACCGATTGCTTCTGGCCACTGTAAAGGCATAATACCAGCACAAGAAGTAAATTATGTTTTTTGGACAATGATATAACCCAGGAGGATGTAAGGAAGTTACGTTGCAAACATTTCGAGTTGAGAAGAAGCGTCTTCCTAATGTAAAAACGGCTGGCATAGGGGTCAGCGTACTTTAAAGAGAATGGCGAAGTTGGCCGTTTTTCTGTAGATTTCCAGACTGGAATGACAAGAAGACAGGAGGAAAAAGAGGAAGAAGACAGAAGAGTTCAGGTTGGGAGAAGACAGGGCTCTGTCACTGAGCCTGCACGATCTCCTTGCCTCTTGTTCCGTCTCTAGATTTATTTTGTGATATTTTCCCACCTAATACTGGAAGATAGGATATTTGATCAGTATTGATATTTGACCACCAAGGTGCCCCTCAGGGAACTTTCTCCTTGAGCCTAGATGAAGTCTCAGTCGATGAATTTACGGAGGGTTGCTCACCCTGACACAATGTTAGTACGGGGACAATGACCAATTAGTGATCTGAAGTCTAGTGGCCAGGTCCAGTCTCAAAAGTCATCACCCTTTCTGCTCAAGGAACACTGTACAGTGGAAAACTTTGACTCTTTAGCTACCGTCTTATTTTAGAGGTTTCTGCTTTCAATACCTCAGTTCCTGGCCAACACTACTTGAAGGAGAGGGAGAGAGAGAGAGAGAGAGAGAGAGAGAGAGAGAGAGAGAGAGAACACACCCCAGAGCTTGTTGTGCTATTACACATACAGGGAAGCAACTCTGAAACTCAGAGAGGTTGACTCTGCCAGTTTGGTGGGTAGGAAGTAGCAGAGCAGGGGTCAGAACCCAGGGATTGCCAGGTCTGGGCTCATATCCTTTCCCTTGCAGTGCATGGTAAATCTGGCCAGGTCACCTTTGAGGCTCCAGATGAAGTTTTGTCATGGGAAAAACAGGACTTGAGAGCTATCATTCTTGTTTGGGTTAGTACTAAAGGCAGCACTAAAAATAATGTAATATACAGTCATTTTAGTTCATCATCTGAATTAAAGCTGCAAAGTAATTTCCTCTTTCAGTTTGGGGGGCAGCTTCTTGCTGTGACTAATATTAGTGGGCTTTCGGTATTTTCATTGAAGTAGGGAATCTTGCAAAGCAAGTGGTGAGTCATTGCAAATGAACAGGAGACTAAAACAATGCTGTGATGTGTCATCCTTGTTGGAGGGCTCAGGAAGTCTAGACTTCCAAGATGGTTTTTTCCCCCATGGGCTGAGCTCATCTTCCCTAGATGATACAGTTCATGTCAGGTACCAGGAAGTCTGTACCCTGGAGAGAGGAAGTGGCTGGCTCGTTCTGTGTCATAATTCAACACCTTATTCTAAAGAGCCAGGGATAGGAAACTACAGCCACTGTGCCAAACATGACCCACCACCTGCTATTTTTAAAAACAGACCTTTATTAAAACATAGCTACCCTCACTTGTGTACTTTGTCCATGGCTGCTCCTCACTATAGAGCTAGAGTTGGTAATTGCTACGGAGACTGTGTGGCTGAGAAACTGAAAATATTATCTGGCTCTTCATAGCAAATATTTGACACGTGTTGCTCAAGACCTTTTGGGAAACATGGTTATTAAAATGATCACTTTATGTAATCCAAGGAAGGGAGGCTGAGGCAGGAGGATCACAAGTTCAGGCTATGCTTGGGCAACTTAACAACTTAGTGAGAATTTGTCTCAAAACAAACAAACAAACAAAAATAAGAGAGTTGGAGATGCAGCTCAGAGAAAAGGCTCTAGGTCCAATCTTTAATACAAAAATTTACTTTGATCATAAAATGTACAGCATAGAACATAAGAGACAGACTGGGTACAGACGCAGGGGCTTTGATTTCCTCAGGTCCGACCTTGTGCTCTTCTTTGCTGGGGTCACCCGGGGCTTCAGGCCGCTCGATGGGGTTCCTCCCAGGGTGTTCAGGAACAATCTATCTTGCATTCTACAAGGGGTGATTAAAAGTTTACCTTAGTTACCAGAGTTAAATGCCAAGAAAGGAAATGAATCGTTGTTATTTTTGGCTTTCATGCCTATGAAAATTTCCAAAATCATTAAAAATTCCTCTTTTCTTTTCTTACCCAGCTGAAGTGAGAGACAAAGTATGATTTGAATTTTGTAATTGATTTATAAATCTGATTTCAGGACGAGCTGAACACCTTCTCCGATGGGAAGCTGGTCTCCAGGGGTGGACAGCTCTTGTCTAAAAGCAGCCATATGGGGTTTTTGAAATAGACAGGGACCACAGCATATTTATTTTTTCTGCTTTGTGGAAATGCACGCATCATCCAAAAAGCCTCTGGCAAATGTATCCAAACATTTATTGCAGTGAAGAAAGAGCTGATAAGTGAATACAGGAAAGAGAATAATAGTCCAAGGCCCATACAGGGCCACTGGAATTTAAATTCCAGCTCTGGCACAAGTGCCCTTTCGTCTAGGCAGGAGGATTAACTCTTTTTACTTGAAGAGTCAGTTAACTGTCGGCATTTCCTTCT